>JAWWNI010000889.1:0-725982 GCA_034642065.1 Darevskia nairensis
TAAGAACAACTTTTAAATCCTACAAAAATCTCATCCATGCCATTGGGGTGCATTACATCAGGCACCTTGATCTGAATAGTTTATTATGAGCACAAGATTGCTAGCAGAAGCTTCCTTTTGTCAAATCTCCCAAGTTCTTTTGAACATTGTATATGGAAGTTGTCTGAGAAACTGTTTCCTTTCTTATCCATCTTCACACCCCTCTTTCTCCACCCCCACACTGGGTTTGAGAAGGAGGAGGAAAGCCAAAAACAAAAAAGCAAAAACCAATCCATAAATTGTAACAGGCCATCAAGGATTCTGGAACAATAGCCCAGTCTCCCTCCCATGGGTCTCCCCATATACTTGACACTAGTTTGCAAAACCAATTAAATCCCCAGTGCTACTGATGTGAGACGGGCCCAGTGAAGCAGAAAGGATGGGGATAAAGGCTGACAAGGAAGGAGAAGAGGGGCATGTTGCTAATTGTGCCCCACCCCCTACAATTATGCCTCTTTGCGAGAGCAGTCCTGATCGGAACCATGGGATGCATGTGGCTTTGATGTGCGCGCATTTGTTGTGGTGAAACAGCATTGGGAGATGTTTGGGGAAATAGTCCCTTGCATTTGGAGTGGAGCTATGGGATGAAGATGAACAGTTGCTTGGGACAGTGGAAGTTGGTGTGCGGATATGACAGTATGCAACTAGCCAGTTGAGATCAGATAGCATAAGAAGGTTGGTATCCAACACTCATCGAGGAGGTTGATTTCTCCCCCCCCCATCACCATATGTCCATGAGTCCATGACTCATTTCTGAGAATCCAATAGCTTGTCTGTTTAGGACATGCAAGCCTAGGTTTTGGTGCTCCTGTTGCCGCCTCCCAGTTGTCCAGTGGATCCAAGGCTGAGAAAGAAAGAGCTAAACTGATGATAGGAAGCAAGAGATCAAGCAAGGGTTGCACCCTAAACTCGTCACTATAGAGAAACTGGAAAGGGACGAGGTAGTGAGCAAGCAAGCAATGAATTTAGGCAGGGGAGCAGTGGGAGAGCCATCTGAGTAGAGAAACAATGGCAGACAATCACTACAAGATCTGTAGGGTCTAAGAAGTCTAGTGAAGGAAGAGCACTAAGTCCTATAGTTTATTGCAACCTCTCTCTTCTCCACTCCATCCATGTACAGTTTGCAGTATAAATATTATTCATAGCCGCTGCTTCTGCTTCGTTACTTTACCATATCAACCTTAGCATGACAAGACCATTCTGAGTGCAGGAAGCAAGGCATTGTTCTGCCTCAAATTGTATTGTATTGAAAAACCAAATGCTTTCCCCCCGACAATAGTCCTTGTGTTCTGATTTCTGGATTATTGGGTATAGTCTTCACAGTTTTATAATCTCCATAGCATGGAGGTGTCATTGGGATGGTTCTGGCCATTCAGCCTATTTCACAAAACTATTTAAAAAAAAAAAAGAATAAAAGGCTAGAGAGCAACACTGTGGTTTGATCCTGCAATGGAGTGCCAGCAATCAGAGTGATAGCAATAGTGTCAGCCTACATGTGACTCCTTAGAAGTAGGTCTCATTGTTTTCAATGAAGCTTACTCTCAGGAAAATGTTATTGGATTACAACCTTGTTGTAGCTTTGACTTCTAATGCCTTCTTAGTCTGATGGCATTCTGAAAGCTTGTGCAGTCACTAAGAGACTGGCATTTCTCACAGAGGGTGCTACACAAAACAGTTATTTGTCGTGTATGCATGCTCTCTTAATTTGCTTATCTGCAGGCAAGTTTAAAGTTGCTCATTAGTTTACAGACTGGGAGGATAAAAGGCAGATGTCTGGCCCAAATGAAATCAGTGAATGTCTCAGATCCCAGGCAAATGTCCCAGATCTCCAGGAAACACCAGGAAGTAGATCAACAGGCCTTTCATTTAATAAAAAGTAAATTTCTAGCCTTTATACAGTAGATACACCTAAAAACATTGGTTAGAATACTTTACTGCATAGCTATGATCATGCTGTGGATTCTGAATAACATTCTCATGAAGCCTCTAGAGATTCCCAAGTATGATGTGCTATCAAAATTCTGGGTCTCACTGGAATTGAAATAAACTTTCAAAAGTGAAGTCAGTGGGACACTCCTTCAAAGAATAGTGTTATAAGTTTGAGGGTACCAGACTCCCCTAAATGTCTGGGTTCAGTAGGGGTTAGAATTTAATCAAGGCAAATGTAAAAATATAAGCCCACTCGGTTTCCTGATCAGGTAATCACCTAGGAGTTGAGCCATTTAGAGAACAAAGGGAAGGTAATGGGCCATTAGGAAAGCCAAAGAATTGTAGAGTTGGAAGGGATTCTGAAGATCATCTAGTCCAACCACATGGAATGCAGGAATATGCACCCGTCCCATACAGGGATCTAACCTGCATCCTTGGCGTTACCAGCACCATGCTCTAACCAAACCGCAAATGGGAGGGACCTACTTTTTTCAGAAACTCAAGAAGAAAACAGCAACTGAAGGACCTGTGGCTATGCCACCACTTACCCCCAAATCAGCTGCTGTTTCCACCCAAAAAGAATAGACTAATTCAGACAGTGACTCAGGTGGGTACCTTATAAACAAACAAGCAAGTTATCTGGATTCTGAATCATTGTGTCTTTTACTGAGGAAATGTTTGGACTTGCCTACTATGGAGGCAGTGAATGAGACAGGAGTACCATCTGTTTGAGGTGACCTGTTGCTTTTGATGTGTACAACTGGTGCAGAATTACTTTGCAAAGGGGATATCTCGCACATTGGCAAATATAGTCGCTTGATGAAGAATCATACAGTACTTGGGAGTGGATTGGGGGATTCTCTTGGACGTTTATGTCCAGAGGCCTGAGGCAGAATGAACGGGCCTTCTCTGTAGTAACTCCCTGTTTGTGGAATGCCCTCCCCAGGGAGGTTTGCCAGGCTTCCTCATTATATATTTTTAGGTGCCAGGCAAAAGCGTTCCTCTTCAACCAGGCTTTTAGTTGATTAATATTCTACCGCCTTTTAAATGTATCTGTGGGAAGGCAGGAGTTATTGTTTTGCTGTTCGGTTTTACTTATTTTCTTGTTTTTATCCTGTATTTTATTATGTGAACCACCCTGAGATCTTATAGGGAGGGAGGGAGGGAGGGAGGGAGGGAGGGAGGGAGGGAGGGAGGAAGGGAAGGGAAGGGAAGGGAAGGGAAGGGAAGGGAAGGGAAGGGAAGGGGGAAAGGGGAAAGGGGAAAGGGAAAGGAAGGGGAAAGGGGAAAGGGAAAGGAAGGGGAAAGGGGAAGGGGAAAGGGAAGGGAAGGGGAAAGGGGAAAGGGAAGGGAAGGGGAAAGGGGAAAGGGAAGGGAAGGGGAAAGGGGAAAGGGAAGGGAAGGGAAAAGGAAAAGGAAAAGGAAAAGGAAAAGGAAGGAATCCTGGGCAAGACTTTCCAAAATAAGAAGGATGCCATCAGCCCAGAAACAAAGCTCACACACAATGACAAGAAAGAACCCTGTTGCAAGATGCAGCTTCAGCAGTTATGTATCTTAAGAACATTTATGCTAACTCAGCAAGACTATGCCAAGAAAGAGAAGGAGCTGTTTGCCATTGTGGCAGGATACCAGAGATTTCACCAGGATGCACATGACTGTCGCAGCAGAAACAAACCACAAAGCACTCAAGAATCATGCTCAACAAACTTCTAAGCTCAGCACCACCAAGGCTGTGTGGACACACTTATTCTGCACCCAGTATGCTCCCACTGCTGGTTTGGGAAGTTGTGTACACACAATGATAGCCACAACCCATACCTATCCTGTTGGTTCGTACAAAACACTGTGCTTTGATGTGTTTCCACCCCCGTCCCTAGCAGCTTTGATCCAAATTGAGAAGAAGAACCCGCTTGCTGCGTTTTAAGCTGGTAATGTGTATGCAGCCCAACACTTCAGGAGATTACTCTGAAACTGCAAAGGTACAACTGACGAGAGACGCCTTCCTGTCCTGTAACCCGTAGGGAGACAAGACACTAAACCAGGAGGAGAACAAGTGCACCATTTTGGAGTGAATCAAAATAGCTGCTCTCACTGAGAAATTAGAGGTGGCCATTTCAGTGACTGTAATTTGACCCCTAAGAGAGGGAGGGCAGGGAGGTGGAATAACTTCTTACCTTTCCCCCTCTCCTTTTCAACCATTTTCATTTTTATAACTTAAAAAAGAAGAAGATAAGATAAGATAAGATAAGATAATTTATTGTCATTGCACAAGTACAAGCACAACGCTATACAAGTGCAACGAAATTGCATGCCGTCCCATTAAAAAAACAGAAAGAAACAAAAAGCAGCACAAAACACACACATACCAAAAAGCCACACATACACCCATCACAGCTCTCCAAGGTCATATTATCTGGTTACAGCATTTAAGATGGTTATAGCTCTTGGGTAGAAACTGTTCTTCAATCTATTTGTTCTTGATCTAATTGTTCTATATCTTCTACCCGAAGGCAGTGGTGCAAAAAGACTATATCCTGGATGAGATGGATCCTTTAAAATATTGTTAGCCTTTTTAAGGCAACGGGAACTGTATAGTTCTTCCAGAGATGGGAGAGGATGACTAATAATATTTTGGGCTGTGGTTATGACCTTCTGAAGTATCTTCTTCTCCCTGGCTGTGCAGCTGGAGAACCAAGCACAAATACAGTATATAAGAATGCTCTCTATGGAGCCTCGGTAGAAGGACACCAGCAGTCTCTCACTCAGATTGTTCTTCTTTAAAAGTCTAAGGAAATGCTGCCTATTTAAATGTTTAAAAGGAAGGAGGAAAGGCGCAAGGAGTTCTAAAAGAAAGTAGGGGAAAGGTAAGCCTCTTCCCCCAGAAAAGGCACAAATGTTTCCTAACCACCCTGTTATTTGAATCTGCTTTGGAGTTTGCCTCAGAGTGCCCACCCCCACCCAAATCAAATGGACCAGCCCTAGTGCCCCCCGTTCCTCAGCACTTACCGGTACCTACATGATCAACCTAGTGAAAAGAGCAAAGAAGAAAGATTGTGTTGATGTATTATTTCTCCTATGAGAAACCACAAAGACACGATGGCCCATGCCCACAAACAGCAGCTCTGAGGCAATCAAGTACTATTAGAAGGGTAAAAGGTAAAGGGACCCCTGACCATTAGGTCCAGTCGTGTCCGACTCTGGGGTTGCGGCGCTCATCTCGCTTTATTGGCCGAAAGCTGGTGTACAGCTTCCAGGTCATGTGGCCAGCAAGAAGGGTAGCAGTGACTTATTCATAGGAAATGGCAGAGTGTTCAAGCAACAGAAGACAGCAATTCCAAAGGAAATGCGCCAAGAGAGGTTGAAGAGGATTCCCAAAGGACATCTTTGAATGGTGCTCTGCAAATGATAGGAAAGGAATTTGCTGTTTTGGCCTGAATGGAATACCCAAATTGCAGACCCCTGAAGTGTCCCAATTTAATTTGGGACACCCCGAATTTTCAGAAGCTGCCCTGGCTTCTAATCCCAATCCAGGGTGCCCCGATTTACCCAGAGGCTGCTCTAGGAGGGACCTTCCCGAGGCCACTCTAGGCCACTGTAAAGGTAAAGGGACCCCCTGACCATTAGGTCCAGTTGTGTCCCACTCTGGGGTTGCGGTGCTCATCTCGCGTTATTGGCCGAGGGAGGCAGCGTACAGCTTCCGGGTGATGTGGCCAGCATGACGAAGCCGCTTCTGGCGAACCAGAGCAGCGCACGGAAATGCTGCTTACCTTCCCACTGCAGCGGTACCTATTTATCTACTTGCACTTTGACGTGCTTTCGAACTGCTAGGTTGGCAGGAGCAGGGACCAAGCAACAGGAGCTCACCCCGTCGCGGGGATTCAAATCGCCGACCTTCTGATCAGCAAGCCCTAGGCTCTGTGGTTTTTAGACCACAGCGCCACCCAAGTCCCTTCTGAGCAGAGGCCAAAGACAGTGAAGGGAAGAGAGGGGAGGGGAGGGGAGGAGGGGGCAATTGGTCCTGTATTGCCTTACAAATGAGCATGCTCAGTAGCCCCAGGATATAGAGTGATAGTCGGAAAAGAGAAATGGAACCCTGGGTGAGGGGAAATGAAATGCCTTGTTTGGACAAAATGGCTGTCTGGAATCCAGAACATGAGCCTTCCATTTAGATGGGATATATTGCAACATTTTTTATTTTTTTTGCAGGTCCCACTCATGCAATCATTTGTTGCATGACTGTAATGTACCTGCCACGAGATGAATCTGGCTACAATAAAAATACTGTAGATAAATAGACATAGTCCTTTTTTTTAATGAACAATTAATGAACTGCTCAGAATTAATGTTTGTCCAATTGTACACTAGAGAACCAAGATGTACTAAAATACAGGAGAGATAATTATGTTCTATGAAGAGACATTCAGCTTTAAGAGGAGAACAAATCAGTTTGGTTGAGGACGTGATCTTGGATGTCCAAATTCATTTGCACCTTTTCTGCGGCCACTGGGAGATTTGAGCAGACTTGAAGTACACTCGAAAGACAAATAGTGCTCGCTTGCCCTTTCAGACTGGAGTCGCCAGACGTGAGCCAGAGAAGCTGGTGGCTGTGAACAGTTAGAGCCATCCTATCATTACTAAATAATTCAAAGTCTCTCTCTCTCTCTCTCTCTCTCTCTCTCTCTCTCTCTCTCTCTCTCTCTCTCTCTCTCATGGCACTTTCCTACATGAGAAGATTGTGATAGCAAGACAGACTTGTAGAAGACAGAGCAGAGAAGCTTGTGTTTTTGCTGCAGCAACCCTTCCTGCCTTTGCACAGGGTTTGTAAAACAACAGTGGCTCTCACTGAAGCCATTTCTCCCCCTCTGGTGCAGCCTCCGTTCCACCAGCAAAGGTCAACCCGTTCTCTGTTCAAAGCAAAAGCACACCCCCTGGTTATCAGATTTAGGAATTCTACAGGGAGGCTGCAGATGGAATATGTTTAAAACAGGAAGAATGCTGCAATTCTCCATGAAGAGAGGTTGTTGAGGTCAACACGTAAAAAACCGGAGAATGCTGACAAGCTGTGCGAGTACAAGGAGAGTGTGGTCAGTTTGGAGTGTAAAAAAAATGAAGGCAGTCACTGTGTGTGGAAACCAGGGAGGGGGTGGGGTGTCAGGGGGCACAGAGCGAGGAAGAGAAAGTCGGGGATCCAGGTGTGCTGATTAGCAAACGAGAAATACGATTAGGAGGTAAGAAATCAAAGGCTGTGTGTGACTAATGGAGGCATATTATCATATGGGCTTTTTAAAAACTTAAATGCGGCTTTCACAATTACTCGGCTGGGCCACCTCCAGATAATTTTAAGCATTGGGGAGGGGAAAGAGTCAGAATTGATTCTGATTCTTGGATAACAAACAGGAATCAAAGGTCGGACTTTCAGATGCTGTTTTTGCTTTTTCATACCAGGAACCATAAACCCCAGTGTCTGCCTGCACTGCCTCTCCGGATTGCAATTAAGAACACAAAGCTTGCATTCATAGTTGGGGCAAAAAGCCCATCCAGTCCAGTCAGGGGCGGCCCATCCCATTTTGCCGCCTAAGGTGAAATGGGAAGGTGCTGTGCCCCATGTGCCATGCACCCCCCTTGCCTCCCCCACCAAAGCCTCACTCAGTGGGGTTGTGCAGCTGTGGTCTCTGGGTTCCTGTGAGATCTCTTGAGCCCTAGGAGATGTCATGAGAGCCCCCCCCCCCCGATTTAGTGGGGTTCTTGTGAGATCTCGCTGGAAGCTGCCACAGCTGCTTCTCCGTACTTCTCCTGTGGCTGGGCAGGCCCTCCTTGAATTTCAGTGCCTGAGGTGGCTGCCTTACTCTGCCTCCGGCAGTCAGTCAGCCCGGCAGTCCCGGCCCTCAGTCTGGTCTTCTGCCCCATGTCTGGTGCTGGCACACGGAGCAAGCTGAGCTGGCCAGCTGAGATGCAGGGACAGTACAAACATTGGGGAGTCTGGTGGGTCACTACTGGGATCTGATGGGAACCAGGAAAGGAACGGATGAATTTCTCCCCTACTGACCTGTATCCTTGGCCTCCAAGGAGGGTTTTTTAGCACTGGATAAAAGCAAGGTGTGTTGACATCTTTGCTTTTGCTGTTTTGACACTTCAAAACTCATGCAAGCTCTCACTACTCCTATGCATTATATAAGAGTTGTGGCCGGTGTCAAAAATGGGATGATCCTAATTCAAGTCCTACAGCAGCAATGGGTGACCTTGGGTCAGCCACTGGCTCTCAGTCTAACCTACCTCACAACGATCATTTCCATACATTACTTGGGAGAAAGTCCAGGCTTGCCATTGCTTGTACATTTTCTCCCTCCTGTAGTGTGTGCTTGTCACATCCACACAGCTGCATTTTTAGGCATACCACAAAATGTTATGTGTGAAGGGACTCTTTCTGCACCAGGCCTTTGTGTTTGACTGTTATTCCCCTTACACGTCATATTCCTTCTGGAAGGAGGGAGTCGGTGATCTCCATGACAAATGCACACTAAGCCATTTTTACATGGCATGCACCTTCTGCATGTAGAAGAGCTGCTTCTCAGACTTCTCTCCTCTCTTCCCCCCCAGCAATAGGAAAAGGCAATTTCAAAACAATTCCCCACTTTCTTCTTCTTCTTCCTCTTTCTTCTTGGCATCTCCCCCCCACTGTTTTATGCTTGCTGCCCCTGTTGTGCTGGTGCACACAGCAGCTGTGCTCTTGGGAGTCAGCCTGTACTCCCTTCGCCTGGGCAAAAGAGACGATGACTTCTGAAGCAAGGAAGAACACCCTGCTCTCTCCCTCTTCATGTCTGTGTGAGTTTGGATCTGGTTTCCTTCCACTGGGAAAACACATTCTGGTGCTTCCAGGAGCTGAACACTGCTCTCTAAAATGACGAAACCACCTCTTCCCCTGACAGAAGCTGTTATATGCTTGGGCCAAGATGCAAAGAAAGCAGGAGTAGAAAAGCTGGCTTTAAAGAGTGTGAAGCTGGGCAAGCTTGATAATTGACAGGCCAGTAGTTTATTAAGGGTGCTGGGAACTGTAGCTCTCTGAGGGGTAAACTGCAGTTCCCAAGATTCTTTGGGGAGATGCCATGCA
Organism: Darevskia nairensis; assembly: GCA_034642065.1. Lineage (NCBI taxonomy): Eukaryota > Metazoa > Chordata > Lepidosauria > Squamata > Lacertidae > Darevskia > Darevskia nairensis. The sequence goes on from JAWWNI010000889.1 coordinate 9,077, forward strand.
CTTTAAATGCATGGTGTATACACAAGCACACTGAAGGAAGCTCAGTGCAGTGTATTCCAAGGAGGGTTGTTTTCATGGAGTACTCGATTATATTTTGAAATGGGGAGGGGGGCTCTGTTCCTCACTTCCCCACCTGCCTGTGTTACTCCACAACTGTCTTCCATTCCCCATCTCTGCTTCTTTCTCTCTTGGGCAGGGTTCGTTGCAAACAGTCTTCTCTGCCTTGTCACAGCCTTGTGCCCCACCATTCAGCAGGCCAAGGCCCCTGTTACCAGGAACAGGAAAACTGCTATTCAAAGCATGAGAAGTGGTAAAAGTGAGAATACCGGTTGTTGCTCTCCCTTCTCCTTACAAACATCAGCTGACCATGTACCGGTAGCTCTACCTGGTGTAGCCAAATAGTTTGGTGTGGCCAACATGAACAACATGAACAATAGTCAGGTATGATGGGAGTTGCAGTCCAAAATATCTGGATGGCAAGGAAAAGGTAAAGGTACAGGACCCCTGTCCAGTCAAAGGTGACTATGGGGTGTGGAACTCATTTCACTTCAGGCTTCAGGTTTATCCACAGACAGCTTTTCTGGGTCATGTGGCCAGCATGACTAAACCGCTTCAGGTGCTACAGAACACCATGATGGAAGCCAGAGCGCACAGAAACACCATTTACCTTCCCGCCACAGCGGTACCTATTTATCTACTTGTGCTGGTATGCTTTCAAACTACTAGGTTGGCAGGAGCTGGGACAAAGCAACGGGAGCAATCCCGAGAGGCTTGGTGGTTTAAACCACAGTGCCACCCGCTCCCTCCTATCTGGATGGCACTAGGTTGGAAAAGGCTGATGTAGACCATCACTAGTGTAGCTTGGTGTGATGTGAGGATCCCAGGAACTCTCCTTTGCATAAAAACACTGGTGTGTCCTTTGCTGCCAGAACAGTGGAGCTTGAAGTAGAGTCAGAAAAACAAAGCTGGAACTTCAGGTGTTGCCTGAAGTTCAGAAACTGAAGCTTTTCAACCCTTGTGCCTTAAGAAGTATCCATCTAATGGACAGTAGCCATGGAGAAAGAAAGAAGTTTATGAGTTAGAAAACAAGTTATTTCTTACAAATGAATAACTTACATGTGAAACTAGAAGTGCCACAGCTGAGTTCTGCAGAAAAGCAGGGGAAGGCAGGAGGGGGATAAACTGTGCAATTTCTGAACCTGGCAAAGTCTCATTGTTTGTTGACTGTTCAGCAAAGTTGCCTTTACTAACAGCTTCACTTCCTGAAGCTCAGGAATGAAATGTGGCTCTTGAAGTTGACTTTAGAACAATCTCCACTTGAACTCAAGTGCTCTGTGCATCGGGGAAGAGAAGAGAAGAGAAGCTAAGGCTGAAAGAGTGAGGGAGAGAAAGGAGAGGCCCTCAACTGAGGAATGAGAGGAGAAGGAGAAAGATGAAAAGTGCCATTTATCTCCAGGTTCCCTCCTTCATCCCTCTTTCTGTTTATGGCTTCCCTTTCTCTTTCAATACCTTCCTGCTGCCAAGGGTGCGCCACATGTTTGAGCAGTGAGGAGATTTCAGCTTTATAGAAAAAGATGGTCTGTCAGCAGCTGTGACAATATAAAGCTGCCTTATACCAAGTCATACTGTAGGCCCACCTGGTCTAGCACTGTCTGCCCACAGGCCTCTAATGGAAGTTCTCCCCGGCCCTGCTGGCTCTTGAAGTGAGAGATTGAACCTGGAGCCTTCCACATGCAGAGTGTGGGCTGACATATAACCTTTCCCTAAACAGACAGATGAGCCTGACCTCCGGGCATGCCTGCTTTCACTGGTATCATCAGGAAAGGAGTTCCAGAGGTGAGGAAGGAAGAAATTTTACCCAGCACTGGGAATCAGGACATCTTTTCTTGGCAACTACCATTTTGGGGGGTGACACACTATGAATCAGTCAGCAATATGACAACTTTCTCATGCGTCCAATGTCAATATTTGGCCACTTCAGCTTGTTAAGCAAACTCTTGGGATGACCACATTATCCCCCTGATTTGTTTTACTTTTTTAATGAAACCACATACTGAATGCATGCTCCATGCCATGGGACTCCATTTTGTGTTTAGATACTGGGCCTTGTGCCTCTGCACTCCTGATAGCAATTTATATTCACTTATTCTTACTTGGGGGAATCTGTCTCAGTCTTTTCTATTTATTTTGGCCAAGCATTGCATGGCTTTTCCAGATAAGAAAGGGGTGTAAAACTTTGGCAGCTTGTGTATCAAGATAAGCTGTTGCTGCTTAATTCTTCATGTGCCGTTCTATCTGTCTGTCTGTCTGTCTGTCTGTCTGTCTATCTATCTATCTATCTGATCTATCATTTGTATACCACCTTTCCCTCACAAAGAGCTCAGTGTGGTGTACATGGTTCTCCTCCTTCCCATTTCATCCTCACAACAATCCTGTGAGGTAGTTTAGGCTGAAAGGCAGCGACTGGCCCAAGGTCACCCAGCGAGCTTCACAACTGAGTAGGGATTCAAACCCTGGTCTCCCAGGTCTTAGTCTAACACTCCAACCATTATGTCACAATATGGAAGTGCCTTTGAGCATGGGAGATCAGCAAATATGCTACTTCAATAAGTGATTAATAGGATCTGCTTGCACTAAAGTAGTGATGGCCTAATGTAGGGTAGGAGTAACAATTTTGTGTTTGTGCCCTATAACCCCAAGAATGAATGTGAGTGTGGGTATCTATCCTGTGAAAGAATCACCTGTTCCATCTTTCCTCCCATTAAAAACAAGAACTGTGTAACCGTATATGCTTTCTCTTACTGGAGAAAGGGAGGGTACAAACGAGAAACATATTTTGAAAGGCTCACAATATGGCAGGTGATGTTGATGGGGAGATAGTACCCTCGCTGATACTTGAATGTTTATTTCATTTCATTAAAAACAAAAACAAAACCTGGACAGTGGGAAATGGTCAAGCATTGAATGGTCAGGTGAAATAATGCCATTTAATTTTTTAAGTTTCAAAATTATGCAAGCAAGCGTCACAAGCAGAAACCGAAAAGCATCGATGGTATTCACAGAACCACAATACTGACAATGGCAACAGATGTATCGGTGGGTGAGGAGAGTGTGCTTGTGTACGACCCGGCAGTTTGAGTGGTGAGAAACTGTTTTCCTTACAACTGAAATGTTAGCTAGGGGAAGGAGGCATTTAGCTCATCCCACAACCAATTCATGAGTGAGAGGAAAGATGTCAATACCCCAACCCACTGTGTAATGAACGAATATCCATTCCTTGTGCAGAAAGACCTGCCATCTGCCTGTGGATGTTGCATTCTTTTCAGTAAGCGTAAGCTACATTTAGTTCGGTGGTTACCAAATTGTGTGCTGCAGGAGGTGGAAGGTATGAAAAATTAAGCCGCTGCATTGGGTGCATCAGGCCCAACACAAGGAGGCCCTGTGTGAAATCGATTCCCCACTTCTGCCAATATACAGGCAGTGAAGTGATAGTCAGATGCAGGGAAGAGGGTCAGATCACCATTCCTTGAGGCCGTCTGTGTTACAGCTGGGAGGTACAAATGAATCTAGAAGTACCACCAGAAAGTACTTTTGCCTGGGCAAAAGGAAGGGCAGGTTGGCTGGGGGTAATGTTAATACGCAGATTCTTATAGATGCAAAAAAGATGTTTGCTCACTGTTTTTGAAGTTCATCATCAACAACAAAGGATGGGTGGTATTCAACAGAGTTTTACCAATAGTAGAGCCACTGAAACTAATGGACCTTACTTAATAATGCTTATTAATTTCATTGGGCTTACTCTGAATACCACCGGTCGTACTTGAGCATAAGTGTGAAACACAGCTCCAGTTTCAATTCAGAAAAAAACTGTGCCCCAGCCCCCTAAAGACTAGGGGCACTTAAAGATTCCTGCTACTTTGGGGTGGGATTCAATCACATACTGGCGAATTCAGGTTGCACAGTGAGCGCTGATTTGGCGTTCTTCCACAGCAAACTTGCTTCCCCGCAAAATAAAACAGAATATAAAATCAAGGGGGGATGCACTGGAAGGTGTGGGATAAGCATTGCTTGACTCAGTGTTGTATAACCTCTCTGTAAACAAATCAGACGAGTGCTTAATAAATAGTGACCTCGTCTAACCTCCGTGCAAGGTTGGCACAAACAAATCAAGATGCATATTCAATTAAAAAGTCAGTTGGAGCAAACAGCAATTTGGGTTTTCTCCGGATTGATATGTACTATGATTTAGCACTAAAGAGCGGGTTTCCCTGGGAGTAGAGCAGGGCAAGGGGACCCTTCGACCCGTGCTTTCTAGGCACAGAATAATCGGAAGTGTGGACAAGCCAGCCCCCCCCCCCAATTCTCTCTCTCTCTCTCTCTCTCTCTCTCTCTGTGCCTCTCAATAGAGTGTCCCATTTGTCATCTTGGTAGTCTTGACAATATATCAGCATGCTTGCATGGGCAGTTGTTTCATTGGTGCAATGGAAGCAGCCTCATGCATAGTTCAAAAATCGCACCAGCCAAACCCTTGCAGCATTGGCATATTTATAAACACAATGGTGCAGCTGCACTGAGGCGGATGGACAGACAGATTTAACTCTGGTGGCTTCGCTATCACCAGTGGTACCCTTGCCCAGCTTAGACTGATGTGCCAGCTGTTCCTGATCCTCGAGACTGGAAGATCTGGTCACAGTAACTAGCCTGCTACAATGTGCTCTACATTGGGCTAGCTGCCTATGAAATGCGTCCAGAAATGTCAATTGATCTATAATGTGTAAACTGCTTAGAGGTTTTTCTTACAATCAAGCAGTATATAAATTTTGTTAAACCTGCGAGATCGCCTTACCACACGTGTCAACTCAGCTACTTTGGTCAGTGGAATTGGCATTGCTGCATGGTCCATGTAATACCTTGTTCCACAATTGTTAGAACTTAATCGTTTAGTGCCGCAGCACCTGCACTTGGGAACTCCCTGCCTATTGAGATCAAGGCGGCACCTTCTCTGTACTCTTTTCCGCGTTTGCTAAAAGCATTCCTGTTTCGACAAGCTTATCCAGATGCTTACAAAGTTGGTAACTTTAATCTGTTTTAGTATTTTAACTTTTGTATGTTTTAAGGAAGGGTTGTGACTTTTTCTCAATTTTATTGTTTTATCTCTACATAAAAAACCTGAAATTGGTTTACAATCAAGCAGTGTATAATTTTAAGGAATAAATACAATAAAAATGACCTGGCCAGATAGCTAATTGGAGCAACTTGTCCAAGGCGCCCACAGAGGCCCTGCTGCATACCCTAACATCCCCTGGTGTTGGGATTAGTGAGATGGCATTTTGGATGGCTGTGCCTAAAGGATGGCTTTCCTTTAGTTTTATTTATTACATTTCTCTTCCACCGTTCCTCCAAAGAGCTCAAAGTGGCACCCATGGTTCTTTTCCTCCCCTTATTAACTTTGCAACAACCACCCTGTGAGAAACTGTGACAGCCCTAAGGTCACCCAATGAGCTTCATGAAGGCTTTTGGGTCTCAAATAGTCTTTAACCCTGCGTGATTGCTTTCAATGGGTGCTTTTAGTGCTGACTGCTATGTTCTAACTCTGCTGTTTTTCGCTTTCTTGTAATTGAACTTGTTTTATTTTTTACTTTTCATGGTTTTTATTCTCCCTGGACTCTTTCTGCAGAAAGGTGAGATAGACATAGTATAAATAACCCTTCTCATAGAGGTTTGCCACTTTACGAAACTAAAAATAGCGTAAGCAAAACACATCTTTCAGAATCAGAAACAAAACTGAGCAGACAGGGGGTGGCATCCATCACAAGGGTCAAAGGCCCATGATCACAGGAGCAGAAGGCAGGGTTGCATTCTCCAGCAACCACAGCTTGCAGTTTAAAGTGCCAGGAAATGGTGATTTCCATGCAACAAAAGGATTGTAAGTACTTGCTGGTTTCCTGGAAAACTACACCAAGTACATAATAATAAACGTTCCTCTTTAACCAGGCCTTTGTTTGACATCCGATGCCCTTTTAAAATGTGTTGTGGAAGGGGGGGATTATTGGGTAGTCTTTGTTTTTATTATGTGTTTTGTGTTTTTTATATTGTAAATTTTATGTTGTGAACCGCCCTGAAACCTACGGGTATACCGTGTTTCTCCTAAAATAAGACACCGTCTTATATTTATTTTTCCTCCAAAAAACACACTATGGCTTATTTTCGGGGGATGTCTTATTTTTATGGTAAGTATGGTACAGCAATCTACATTTATTCAATTATAATTAAGCCCCATAGTGATGAGTAAAACGGCAGACTTTAACTTTCATGCATGCAATTGCAGCTTGCATCAACCATGCTTAAATATTGCTTTTGCACCAAGCAAAAGTACCCAGGTGGTGAAAGCAATTGCATGCAATTACAGTTTGCATCAACCATGCATAAATATGCATAAAGTGGGCAAGGCAAGAAAAGACAGGTACCGGTAGTGTTTTGAAACTGGGCTCCACAGGTCATCATGAAGGTACTGCTGCTGCGTCCCGCTGCCTCAGGGCTCCATGCAGCGCGGCACTGCTGCTGCAAGGGGTGTCTTAGCCATTGAGACTACTGGTGCAGGGTGCCATGGCCTGGAGGGCGCCTCCAGCCCCGCCAGCAGCGCCGCCCTCGCCCACCTCTTCGTGGGCTGCGGATGCGGGGAGGCTGTCGGCGAGTCTCCTGGAGCGCACGGCAGCCAGGGCTCCCTCCCGGGCCTGTTGTGTGGTGGTTTTTAAAAAACGAGGGGTTTCAAAAGGGAAAGATTGGGGGGCGGGGAGGAGAGCGCTGTGGGCAGCCTTGCCAGCAAATTGAGGAAAATAGCATTCACCTTCTTAAAAGAGATCCTAAGCCTCACTGTTTGGGGGGGGGCAATGGGGTGGGGTGGAGAGAGAAACTAAAAGCTCCTCTGAGCAGCAGCAGGTGTTTAAGGAAGGGGGAGAAAGAGAGAGAGAGAGAGAGAGAGAAGGAAAGAGGGCCAGAACTGCTGGAGGGAGGGAAACAGGCCCGGGAGATGGAGGCCGGCCAAGCAGCCCTGGAGGCTGAGGCAAAGCGAAACGGCAACAAAGGTCACACGCGAGTTCTCCAATGGAGAGAGAGAGAGAGAGAAGGAAAGAGGCAGTTAGGGAAGGAGGGAATCGAGGCGAACTGGGTCTGCTCTATGGAAGCCAGCTGCACGGACCACGGAGGGGGAAGAGAGAGGGCGAGCGCGCGGCCTCCGTCTCCTGCGCGCCCAAACGCAAAGCGGCGGCGGCGGCTCGGAGAGAGTTGGGAAGCGGCAAAGGCGCGCAGCGGCGGCGACCCCGGGGGCGAGGGAGAAGGGCGGCCCTTGGCTCCCTACCCCGCCGCTGAGCCCTCTCCACGGGCTGCTTCCCCAGAGGCGGAGGCGGCGACCAAAACCGGAAGGGAGAGAGTGGAAGCGTCTGCGCGCCCCAGGGGAAGAAGCGCAGGCCGAGCCTTGGAGGTGCACCGAGGCACCTCAGTCTCGGAGGGAGGGCAGCATGGGAACGGCGGCGGGGGGGGTTCCTTCCTTCCTTCCTTTTCCTTCCTTCCTTCCTCCTGTCCTTCCCGCCGCCCGCCCCCTCTCTGTGGGGCAGCTGCCTGGGCGCCCCGACTCCCGCCCCTTCCCGCGCACCCTGCCCGGGTCTCTCCACCCGACTCCTCGCGGCTCAACGCCCAGGCACCCCGGGAAGGGGTAGGCAGGGACGGCGTGCTCCGCTGCGCAGGGCTAGTCCGCGGACGCGGGGAGGCTGTTGGCAAGCCTCCTGGAGGGCGCAGCGCGGCAGGCGGCGACGGCGAACTCGCGCTCTGCCGGGCATGGCTAGACTGTGGACTTGGGAAGCGGCGGCGCGGCGCAGCGCTGCCGTCCAGGGAGCCCTGGCTGCCGCGCGCTCCGGGAGACTCGGCCTCCCCGCGCCTGCAGCCTGGCGGAGCACGACTTCGCCGCCCGCCGCGTCGCGCCCTCCAGGAGGCTCGCCAACGGCCTCCCCGCGTCTGCAGCCTGGCCCTGCCCAGCGGAACGCGAGGGGCGCCGGAGGGATCTTTGCGCCAGGGCTCCAGATAGGCTTAAGACAGCCCTGGCTGCTGCTGCTGGGTCCCGCTGGCTCAGGGCTCCATGCGGCGTGCGCTGCTGGGCATTTTGGCAGGGCTGCAGCAGCAGCAGTATCCAGTTCCGGGTGCAAACCTGACAGACCTCTTCCTCTTCCTTGGCGCCCTCCAGAACTGCGCCTACCTTTCCAGGTATCACTACGTCTTATTTTCGGGGTATGGCTTATATTTTGTGATCGCTTGAAAACCCTGCCATGGCTTATTTTTTAGGTATGTCTTATTTTAGGAGAAACACGGTAGGGCGGTATACAAATTTAATAAATAAATAATAAATAAAAATAATAAAATAATGGGGGGCTATGTTGAGGTTGGGAAGTTCTCCCAGAAGTTTTGCATAAATATGTCAACATAAATCCAAGTAACTGGTGGGATATGGCGTGGGGTCCTATTTTCTTTTCTATTCTTTTTTGGTCTTGTGCCCCCAGCAAACCACATGTTGCATGAAACACCCCAATTTTTAAAAAAACTAAAAGCAGCCTTAAAGGTAAAGGGACCCCTGACCATTAGGTCCAGGTGCTCATCTCGCTTTATTGGCCGAGGGAGCCGGCGTACAGCTTCCTGCAATTTTGAGTTGTGGTGAGGGAAGGGCGCTTGGCCTTTTCCATACTGGCTGGGGTTGGGTGCCCCCCCGCCCCTCCCCCCCTTAAAATCCCACAGCTGCATTTTTCCTGGTGGGAATGACAAATGTGCGCTTAGATCACCGTAAAGGGAAAAGGGGAGGTGGCGTGGCTTTGAATGGAGACTGAAAGAGGTTTAGCACTCGCTCTAAATCAAAGCCTTTGGAGGCTGTTTCTTTCCTTTTTTTAATGTAAGGTGATTTGACACTTGCCCTTTAGAGGAGACAAGCAGCGGCCGCTTTGGTACCTGTTTGTGCCCAGTGGAAGCCAGAGGCGGAAATGTGCTTGGGGGCGGGGTGGAGAAAAAAAAGAAAGGGATTAAAACCAAAGGGCTTTTATTTTCACTCCCTCTTCTTCTTCTTTTTTTAACACTTAAAATGCATGATAATCGGTCCTTGGGTGTGGAATGCCAAGGTGGTTTCCGTGGCATTTAGAGCAAAATGTTTTGGCGTCGTTTGCAGCCAGCCACCTACACCCCACCTCTCCGGGGGCCTCTTCTGGGGGGGGGGAGGCCTTTTTCTTTGCGGCCAGTCCTTCGCCAACGCCGCGCGAGACGCCTTTTATCTGCTTTCCTCTTTGGCAATCGGTAAGCGAGGCGGCTCAGCTGACCGGCCCTGGCGGCGAAGCATCCTGCGCTGAATTAAGGAGCAATCAGGCAAGGATTATGGCAGAGCCCCACTAATAAAGCGAGCGGCGGCTTTCCGCTCCTGCCACAACAACAAGCGCAGCAGTGTCAATCAACGGGCCCAGAAGCCGCCCCGACAGCGCGTCCCTGGCGAGGCTGCGGCAGCCGCGCCTCGACAGCTAATGCGCCGCTTCCCCCCATCCCCCCGCGCCATCGCGAAGGGCTCTATGGGTTTAGGGGTCCAAAAAGGATCGCGTCTCTTTTAAAGGGCAGGGCAAGGCATTTCCTCGGAAGCAAAGCCGTCTGCATTCAAGGGGACCTCTAACCCGAGTTCGCACGTTCAGGATCGCAGCACGAGCTGCAACAAAAGTGTGCAGCTCGAACTTCCTAACGGTGTTTACTCTGAAGGAAGCGGGCCCTTGCCCGGCTATCCTCTAATACCACCGTGCGCTGCGGAGAGCCGCTTTACTCGAAAGTAAGCCCCTCTCTGCGTTTCAGCAAGAGGCAGTTACGCTCTCGCGGGTGCGCCGACGCCCTCCTCGCCTCATTCGGCGCGAGGAAAGCCGAGCAGAGCCGTCGAGAGCGCAGCTGCCGCCCCAAGCACAGCCGGAGGCCGATGCCTTCGGAAGCGTCGCCACTTATTCCCGAGGAAACGCATCCCGGGCTGCTTGTCCTGATACTCTCCCCCCCCCCTCCAGTTTAAGGAGCCAGTCAGTCAGAGCCTTCCAGCCGCCTTCCTGCTTTCCACGCCGGTGACCTCCTTCCCCGTCGGGGGGAGTTCCGCCCGCCCGACTTGGGAGCAGCTCTCCAGCCCGGCCCTCCCCGACCTTCCTGCTGGTGAGCGAGAGCAACTCCTTCGCACGCACTGGGGCGCTAGACCGCGAAGGCAGCGCCCCTCGACGGCTGCAGAGAGCGCCTCCGTCTGCGCCAGCGCTCCGACCCGCGGCTCTTTTGGGGTCGGATGGGGGCCTTAGACGCGCCGCCTCCCAGTGCACACGCTTTTGAGAACGTGAACCAAAGCTACAACCCAGCCCCCTCCGCACCCACCCATCGGAAGCGAAGGGGCGGGCAGCGTGCACGTGTGAGTGCGCCACAGCTGCAAAGTCCACTCGGGTTTCCGCGTGTTTTAAGCTCTCCTGAGCGGCCTCCATTGTGAGAGAAGCGCGGAATAAGGAAGGGAAGGGCCGTCTTTGCGCCCCCTCCTCGCCGCCCTCTAACTTTTCGCGGCTTCCCGCAGCGTCCGGGGGAGGCTGAAGTATTATTTCCAAGAAGCCAAGCGCAAGTAGAGGAAGGGATGCGGGGGTAAGACTGAAACAGGAGGAGATTAGATTAAAATCTCTCCATGTGCGTGTGTGTGACTGCTTGCTGGTGTTGCTGCGTTATTTCCCCAGCCCTGAGCCTAGTCTGAGCAGCTCGATCGATTCTCATTGATTGTCCCTGACGAGCTGCTCCACTTTCCAGCCAATGTCAGCCTGTCTGCATTCGGGAAAGAGAGAAATTAAGGAAAATCTCTGCCGCCCTGGCGGTGTCGTTTCCACACACTTCAGCTGGCAGGCTGCCAGGTGCTAGGCTGCAGCCAAGAGCTGGACCGAACTCTCCTGAGCCGGGGATCCGGATTCGCAGGGGAGGAATCATGAGAGAGAAGCAGAGAAGTCAGCGAGGAGTTTCCTCTATCGGGAGGGCCACGAGGAGAAAATAGCACACAGCACGCTGCATTAGGCTGGACACTGACAATGTAGAGGTTTTATTTCCAATAAGAAGGGGTGCGGATTTTGTGAAATGCAAAATAGTAGTAAATAAAGGCTAGAGCTGACCTGCAGGGGTCAGTGTGCACACCCATCCCACGCTTGCCTCTGAGAAACAAGGAGGGGGGGTGTTACTTCAACATTCCCCCAAACCTGCTCAGTCAGAGGTGATTGTGGAACAGAGGAAACACTCTGTTCTGTAGCAGGGGAAGCCACAGCAAAACCTCTCATTGTTATTTGCATGCCTCCCAGATCTAGAAGTAGTTTTTGCAGAATGTGAGCGTAGGTGATATTTCTTAAAGTGATCTCTCTTGACAAGATGTTAGATGTCCCTGAACAAATCCAGGCCATTGACCATGAGAGAGGGCCTTGAGAGAGTGCGGTAGAGACAGCACTAGGCTGTACAGCCAGTTCAGTTTGTATGGAGGCCTCGGCAGTGATTGTTTTGAAGGCAGCAGCTACTCGCGTTCGCTGAATGTATGGGAGCTCCCTCCTCTGTACATGGGTCTTTGTAGGAACAGAAGAAGCTGCCCATATACTGAGCATCTGCCTCTGTGTTTGCTATGCTGGCTGGCAGCATCTCTCCAGGGTTTCAGACAGAGGCCATTCGCTACCTGGAGTTGCCGAGGAGTAAACCTGGGATCTTCTACCACAGAACTGCAGCCCTTCCCATGGGAAGACTCTAAAAGGCCATTGTTCCAGCGGCCTACTACTTGACCACAAGATTTTCATGGCATGTCAGGCACACAGAAACAAGTGCAGCCTGAATTCCCACAGAATTTATTGGCGTGATTCCAGAGGCAAACTGGTATCTCCCTTTCTCAGAGCTTTGGACTCTGATAAATATATCGGCTATCTATAATTGGTTTGTGTCACACAATGACCTGTTGACTCTGTGCAAAGCATCATCCCAGCCCTCCAGGGGCTACCCTGACTGTAGTATCTCACCTGATCCCTCCCACAAGGCCAGGCAGTTTGCAATCCAATTATGTTAGCTCACTCCCCTTTCAAGCTGGCTGCCCTTTGTCTGAAGAGTACTCAACTGGCTCCCCTGCTATGTAAAACCACTGGGACCATTTTTTGATGAATGTGTGAAGACACTGTGTACTGAGTCAGGGCACAGGCCCATCTTGGCCAGAACCATCTACAGTACACCAACTTGCAGCAGCTCTCCAAGGTTATTGGTACATTTTTCAAAGCATAGCACAAGTCAATAGATCACTCTTATTTGAGCAAACTATAGGGCCTATAAAGGGATGTGGGTGGCGCTGTGGATTAAACCACAGAGCCTAGGGCTTGCCGATCAGAAGGTCGGCGGTTCGAATCCCCGCGACGGGGTGAGCTCCCGTTGCTCGGTCCCTGCTCCTGCCCACCTAGCAATTCGAAAGCATGTCAAAGTGCAAGTAGATAAATAGGTACCGCTCCGGCGGGAATGTAAACGCCGTTTCCATGCACTGCTCTGCTTCGCCAGAAGCGGCTTAGTCATGCTGGCCACATGACCTGGAAGCTGTACGCCTGCTCCCTTGGCCAATAAAGCGAGATGAGCACCGCAACCCTAGAGTCGGTCATGACTGGACCTAATGGTCAGGGGTCCCTTTACCTATAGGGCCTATAGAGCGAGATGAGCGCCGCAACCCCAGAGTCATCCGCGACTGGACCTAACGGTCAGGTGTACCTTTTAATGTTTAACATATCAGAAGCCTCACCATCTAATTACGTTGAAGTCTTCTTTGGGTGCAGCTATTTGAAATTGCAACAACATACAGGTGACAATTGAGCTCCAGGCTGAAGGAATTTGTTCCACTTTGGAAGCGGCAGAAAAGATGCTGGCCAGGTTCAAGCCGGAGCCATCACCCCTTTAAAAACTCTCAGGTAGAGGCCTGCCGCTGAATGTCAGAATAGACAAATACTGGGCTGTGTGGATCAACTGTCTGACTCAGTGCAAAGCAGCTCTCTGTATTCATAGAAACGGATGGTACTGCTGATGGCACATTGCAAGTGAACAGCCAAGTGGTCTTCAAACAAAGAGCAGCAGGCTTGAAAGGGGAACAGGCTAACCTAATTGGACTGCAAAGTGTCTGGCCTCCTGGGAGGTTCATGTTACACCTCTCTGAGCAAGGAGCTCAACATTTTAGCAGGAAAATAGGGGGGGAATCACAGCACAAGCCAAGATGATCCAGTCAAGGTTGCTTTTCAGGCTTTTATGGGTTGAGCTGAGAGAGAGCGTGATTGTTAGAGCTATAATGGGGATTCCGGTATTATGAGAGGGAAAAGGCAAGAAGACAAATGAGAATACATTTTTGGAGGAGTGGGTGTGAGTTTTACAGCATTTTCCCTAATTGTTCATGGTATTCATATACTTGGAATAGTCTTTACAAGAACCTTGCATTGGCTCCAAAATTAGAAACAAGTAAAACTGATAGTTGGTAAGCCAAGAACAAACCTTGGCTTCAGATCCTATGATTTGTTTTAGCAAAACAAACCATGACCCTCAATTCAGATGCCAACATTTGCTGTTTATTGCCTCCCCCCTTGCTAGTGAGGAGCCCGCCCCATAGTAGAAGCAGTCTGAGCATTCATGGTAAACCATTAGCCATGACTTACCATGAAATGTGAATACAGCTTGTGAGTTCATGGCTAAACTGAGAACTCCCTAGTTCACAGCTCATGCAATTAACTGCCATGGTACTGCTTCTCTTTGTGAAGATGTGTGTGGTTTTTCACAAGATTTTAGGCCAAATTAGAAAGTATTTGAAAAACTTGAATACAAGCCATCTTTATGCTGTGCTATTTTTCAAGGCTGTTAAAATATATAAATGTTTTTGTACCTATGCACCCCTTTCATTGTGCCATTAGGACTTGCGCGTCAGGTGTCATTGTGTTAACGTATCTTTATGTGTGTGCAATTTCGTATTTTTATGTTGTAACTCCCCTGTGGTCTTTGGGTGAAGGGTGGTATCTAAATTTAATAAATAATAATAAGATATAAATAATCTGCTGGGGGGTCTCCACTCTGCATCTCAGCAGTTCATGAAGCCTGGCTGTGAACCACTTTGAAGGCAATGCTTACAGAAAGTGGTAGACAGATAACAACAACAACAACAACAACAACAACAACAACAACAACAACAACAATTTATTATTTATACCCCGCCCATCTGGCTGAGTTTCCCCAGCCACTCCTGGCTTGCTTTTATTAGCCAGGATGGGCAAGGATCAAGGAGACAGGTGGTCGGTTTCACTCATCCAAGCAGCCTGTCCACATCCTCGGAGGTAACAGATTGGAATTGATCCCATGAAACATGACTAGACAGGGCTCTAGCACTCTCCCGCCCCGTCCCTGCTCCCATGGTGGAGTCTACCTTCTTCCGAATCTGAACGACTTTATCTGCAAAAAACTTTACAAAAGCATTGCAGGAGATCTTGGGGTCCCTACCAGGCCCTGGTGACGAAGGTGGTTCTGATAAATTGCGAACCACCTGGAAGAGTGGCTATGACTACATGATGAATTCTAGAACCCCTTCCTTTGGAAAGCTCATTTGGCCACATCTCTCTCTCTCTGCCACCTGCTGTTTGATGAAGACATTTTTATTCAGCCAGGCATCTGATCTCTAGGACTGAAGTGTTTTAATTGACTGACCTATTGCTTTTCAATTGCTTACATGTTGTATCTGGCTCAGTTTCATTGCATTGTTAATTTTTATTATTTATTTGTCGTTTTTATTTATTTCTTACCTTACTGTACTACCCATCAACCATTTACTAAGCCCTTGGGCCACCCACAAACTTACACACACATATATATGCACACATACAAATACAATCCAGAAATTAAAAACCATTAAAAATCAACTACACACAGTACAAATGGGCAGAGAAATTGTTTTGAAATTGTGGTCAATCAGCTTGAGCATAGTAACTACTGTGGAAGGGCAAGATAATTTTTTTCTTAACTAATAAATAAAATGATAAGAGATTGCTGTGTCTTGCCTTGCTATAGGTTCATGTAGCCCAGCATTCCATCAGTGGCGCAGCCTAGTGCCTCCTGAAGCTCATATAAGGTCCCAACATGGTCGTGGTGGACTGATTAAGAGGTCTGGCTGTAGGGGATGTTTTCTTGCCTCCCTTGTCTTGCTCAGATCACTTTGTTTTCAGGTTTAGGTTGATGGTGGTAAGCAGAGATGGCGAACTTGATAGAAGCTAATCGGGGCTTTGTGAGAACCCTTTGAGAAGATTTTCAGATGGTTGTGGGCAAAGTATAATGTGAGGTGTACCCTGTCACCCATATGCTTGACCTTTGACCCTTGTGGCTCACAACATCAAGCAGGAGTGATTGACCACCTAGGTCCAGGAGACAGTGAATGTCTCTTTACAAGGTGGAACTGTCCAGAAAGGAGGTGGCTGTGGAACTGCTCTCTGTGGACCTGCAACAGGAGTCAGGCAGTCAGAAATAATATTTCTTTGTGAGGTCTCTCAAGTGTGTGGTTGCTGTCTAACTCTAAGCATTCTGGAGTTAGACTGATCATTCAGTTCAGTCTCAAGTGATTCCAGACTACAACCCGTAAACAGAATAGCTGAACAATTTCAATCTTTGTGGATCATTCTAAGAAATGCAACTTTAAAAATGGTGCAGGCTGAGCTTGCTTTCCTCGTTCCTTTCTCTCTCCATTCCCCTTTTCCTTGTGTGTCATATCTTCTGCATTATGAGCCTGAGAGCCATAGGTACCAACTCTATAGGGCTGATATGTCTTCTGCCCCCCACCCCAGCCTGTTGCAATGGGGCTAAGCACCCCCAAACTTGAGGAGCCGGGCCTCACAATGCACGTCATGACACATGTGACGTCCCACCTGCATGTCACGCACGTGACATCACGCACACACGACAGCCCCTCATGTTGGGTGGAACTGGGCACCTCTGCTGAGAGCAGGGACTTGCCTACTACTGATTTTTGTAAAATGATCTGAGAGTCTTTTCAGCTAAAGAGCAGGATAAAATGCTTCAAAAAAATGAAAGTTATTTCAAAATTTATATGAATGAAGTGAGAAAGAAGGGAGAGAAAGTGGAGACTTAGGAGTGTACCAACTCTGTTATAGTATTGTACCAATCAAGATTATAATACTTTCACTACAATAGAAATTTCTATTTTATACTTGCAATGCTTAATTTTGGAGGTAATTTTTTGAACTCTAAGAGACCAAAATTTCATAAACGCACCATTAGACCGTTGAGATAAATTGTCAGAAATCTGAACAGATTCCTTGCCCCACTAGACAAGCCATTCCTGCTCCTTTCAATTCCTTGTGGGTCCTAATTTCTATATTATAGCACACATCTTAAAATAATCTCTTAGTTGCTATATAAACTAATATAATTAAGGATTTTTTCTCCTGAAAACTATTAGAATGTGCTGTCAATTGAGCTCTTCTCCTGGTTCTACTATTGTATAAATTGCTATAAACTGATTTAAATGATGACCTATTGCCATAGTCATGTTAGCTGGATGGAGTAACCTTGAATAGTTTGTGAGTCCTTCTGTCTCTCTGTTGACCTCTATTCTATTAATTTTGAATAGGGAAATTGACTTAAATATGTTTTTTCATGGTTTAACTGTTATCACACAAAAGGGATATTGTGTGGAAGTAAAAGAAAAGAAAAGAAAAGGACAACAAAAATATCGAATATTTTCATTATTTCCACCTAAGAGATTTTATTTTTAACATATTTAGGAAATGGGGAACTGATGGCAAGATTTGACTAGATTTGACCCAACAAAAGTCCCAGCTGTGTCTTTGTACCTTGACCTTAAAAACCACAAAGTAATATAGTTAGTACCTTGCCCAATGTAGACAGAACTGAATTCGAAAAATGGTCACAATCAGCACTGGCATTATAACAAAGCAATAGTTGAGGCACAAAGCTCACTCACAGTAGAGGGATTTTGGAAGAAAAGGCCTGTCTAGTCCAGCCTAGAATCCTGTTTTTCACAGTACCAGCCAGATGCTTCTGTAGGTCCTTCATCGAGAGAAGAAGGCAATAAATTGCCATTGCTTGCTCTCTTTTTTTAATTGTTCAACAAATTTTATATACCACTTGATTTTGGTAAAAACTCTAAGCAGTTTATAATAAATAATAACATCAATAAGAAAGAGGTAAAGACAATTAAAAGCATTTAAAAATAATTAAAATTTACAGTAAAAGAAATTAAAACATGTCAACATCTACATTTCCTTTTTGTCTCCTAGTGACTGGTATCAGTAATCTGGCATCATGAGTTACAGCTGCTGATAGACCATCCCCTAATGACTATGTCTAATCCTTTCTTTTTTTCTTAGAAGAAAACTTTATTGATCATCTTAATAACAACACAATTTTATGACCAGGGTCCAGGGTGGATAAAAATCAATGATTTTTTTAAAAAAATCAAAAAAATCGGATTTTTTTGATTTAAATCGGATTTTTTTGATTTAAATCGGATTTTTTTGATTTAAATTGGATTTTTAAAATAAAATGCTTTTGGAGAAAAAATCTTTCTAAATATAGTCTTCTATTTAAGTTACATTGTAGTCCAAAGGCTATTCATCAGGAAATAAGGATTTGTTTTAAGTTTATCAAGTGTGCTAAAACTCAGTCTAAGTTTTTTTAAAAAAATGTTTAACCACATCAGTTAACAAACATGGATACATATGCTATCATGTTATTGTTTTAGTTAAATAAATTGTTTAAATGGTTATTAAGGAAATTATTATTTTTCTCCTTCCAATAAAGTACAGCAGAAAAGTTGTCCAAATATAAACAGTTAACTTATTAAACCTCACCATAATTTCATAATTATCTCTCTATGTATTTCTAGTAGTATAACCAAATCAGTGATTTTTGATATAACTGTAAAAACTACTCTGAAAATTTATTATTCCAAAAATGAAACCTTCATATGGTTATAAATATTAAGATTATACCAGCAAGAATGAGTCTTTCTGTAAAAAAAATATGTAAATCAAGTCTTACTGACTAGTGATTTAAATCAAGCCTTATTGACTAGTGATTTAAATCGTGATTTAAATCATGATTTAAATCAATTTGATTTAAATCAAATCCACCCTGCCAGGGTCTCTCCTTTTTGCCTTTGTACAAGGCTGACAGAGAAACATTTGCTATTTTGACAACCTTGAAACAAACTCCTGGAATGTCACCAACAGCATGACCTTTCCAACCAAAGCCAGCAACCAGAACTTCGTCGTTCTCCTCAATGAAGTTCAGACAACCATCATTAGGAACAAATGCTGTTATTTTTTTTGCCATTCTTGGTCA
Organism: Darevskia nairensis; assembly: GCA_034642065.1. Classification (NCBI taxonomy): domain Eukaryota; kingdom Metazoa; phylum Chordata; class Lepidosauria; order Squamata; family Lacertidae; genus Darevskia; species Darevskia nairensis. The sequence goes on from JAWWNI010000889.1 coordinate 27,497, forward strand.
GCTGAACTCGGACATTCTTCCTGATGGCAGAATTTGGCTGCTTAGCCTCCATGCCAACTTTTTCTAGGACAGTTACAGGTAGGTAGCCGTGTTGGTCTGCCGTAGTCAAAACAAAATAAAATATAAAATATAAAAAAATTCCTTCCAGTAGCACCTTAGAGACCAACTAAGTTTGTTCTTGGTATGAGCTTTCGTGTGCATGCACACTTCTTCAGATACCTTCACACGAAAGCTCATACCAAGAACAAACTTAGTTGGTCTCTAAGGTGCTACTGGAAGGATTTTTATTATATTTTATATTTTATTTTGTTTTTCTAGGACAGTTCATTTGGCATGGGAAGCTCCCCCAAAAGGGTTGGCTTTCAAAGCAGTGCCCAGGTGGGACTTCTTGCATTGTTTGTCGTGCCACTTCTGATCACGTGGGTGACTGTGCAACTTCCTGGCAGTATGAAGCCCACAACACTTGCCCATTGTGCTGTATGAGGATCCCAGGGAGGAAAGAAGGTCTAATCCTCTTCTGATCTATTGATCATTATCACATCCTGTGGCAGTGAACTCCATACTTAGTCATGCTTTTTTTTTTTGTCTGTCCAGAATCTGCTGCCAATCAATGTCAACGGGTGACCCAAGTTCGAGTGGGAGGGGACAAAACTCTCTCCACACCAGGTTGCCAACCTACTTCTGTCCCACTACCTAATCTTATGTGGACCATAACACAGTTCCCTCACTGTGAGAAGTGAAATTACAGGGAATCAGGCACAGGGCCTTCCTGGCAGTGGAATGCCCTCCCACCAGATGTTAAGGAGATAAAGAACTATAAAACTTTTAGAAGACATCTGAAGGCTGTATTGGGAAGTTTTTAATGTTTGATATTTTATTATGTTTTTATATGTGTTGGAAGCAACCCAGCAACAGGGGCAGAGTATAAATAATAAAATTATTATTATTATTATTATTATTATTATTATTATTATTATTATTATTATGGCGCATTGCAATCCCAGTGTCCCCACACTGCAACGACAAGGCAGGAGCCTGAAAATGGATTGGAACAGCCTCCTTTCTTTGCTATAAGTGAAGGTGATATGCAGCCTTCATCTCCTTGAGATTTTTGTGGCTTTTGGCTTTCCACATGAAATAGATACAGTGGTACCTTGGGTTAAGAACTTAATTTGTTCTGCAGGTCAGTTCTTAACCTGAAACTTCTTAACCTGAGGTACCACTTTAGCTAATGGGGCCTCCCGCTGCTGCCACGCAGTCGCCGCACAATTTCTGTTCTCATCCTGAGGTAAAGTTCTTAATCCGAGGTACTACTTCTGGGTTAGTGGAGTCTGTAACCTGAAGCGTCTATAACCCGAGGTACCACTGTATTCAGTCCAGGGAAGCAGTGATGGAGCGTATCTAAATAGTGTCTGGGTTGGGCGTGCAGGGCACAGACGGAGCCTGCTGCGGCACTGGCGCAAGGCTGCACTCACGCGCCCCAGTCCAGGAGAGTGGGCGGCAGCATTGCCACCCACTCTCCTCTCTCTGCTGGAGCTGCCGGCCAACTGTGAGGAAGCAGGAGCTTCCTTGCACACCACAGCCTCTCTACTCCCCTGGGTCATGCTTGACCGGGGGACGGAGAAGCCTCGGCCGAGCACAATGCAGCCACTCTCCTTCCTCGGCTCAGGACTGACCTGGTTCGCGTCCCCCAGATTCTGCACCCGGGGCCACAGCCCCCATGGTCCCCCCCACTACGCCACTGCTGGGCAGGCAGACATAACTGTGTGCCTTACAAACATACTTTCTAGTGAACGATGGCGTTCAGAATGTTGACCTTACAACATGTTCTCTCATCCTGTAGAGGCTGCACATGTCACTCTTCCAACATGGATAAAACCTTGTGGCACCCACCTCTCCATTTGACACAGTGAGCTCCCCAGTGCTGATATTGTTGAGGAGTGTTTGAGGTTGGTTTAAGATGGGCCAGCCTCTGAAAATAGGTCTTGCTCAGAGTTACAGCCCCTTTTTAGGTCCATGCGGATCGCGGGCCAGTCCCAATGAAGCCGAGTTCTTTATGAATGGGATATGGCACCTTCTCAAAATCTCTGTTAGGCAATCTGTGGTTCAGGAAGGGTCCATAGCTTAGTGGTATGGTATATGCAGATGATCCAGGGTTCAAACTGGCATTACTTGGAATAGTAGAGGGAGAAATCCCCCCCAAAAGATACAATATTCTTTTTGTATGCCACAACAGCTGCTAGAATACTTCTTGCCAAGAATTGGAAGACCCAAGTGCTACCTACACTAGACGAATGGCAGATGAAGATGATGGACTTTATGGAACTTGCTGAACTGACGGGGAGACTCCACGACCGGAGAGAAGACACGGTGGAGGAAGATTGGCAGAAATTCAAAATTTATTTGAAGAAATATTATGGATTACAAAATTGAAAAACTCTTAGAGGAGGAGCTATAGGCTTTCAGTTTAAAATGATAGCTTTTTTAAAGGAATTGTTATTTAGGTAAATTTAAGAAATTGCAATAGAGGAATGCTAAGTATTATATAGATGTTAAAAATATGAAAATGAAACTGTTAAGGATGATATAGGATGAAACTCAGATGGAAGAAACCGAGGGAAGTCACCTAACTTTGTTAAAGAAAGATGGATGAAAAACAAAAAGGTTTTTTTTCCTTTTTGTGTGTGTGTGTTATTGTTTACTTGTATTTTTGTTTGTTAAAACTGAATAAAAATTATTTTTTAAAAAAGAGAAGAATCTGAAATATTTTCCTTAAAAAACAAACAAACAAACTGGCATTTCCAGTCAGCAGATGGTGTAAAGACCTCATTGTGAGATCCTGCACAACCACTGCCAGTCAGAGTTGACAGTATGGGACTAGATAGGCAAATAAGCTTGACAGCTTCTCATGTGCTCTGATCCTGGGAGGACAGGATGGAGAATAACTTGGACACTGTTCAGTGCTCCTTCTCTGCCTGTTTATAGCCCACAAAGGCACTGGCGTCGCAAGGGGGCGGGGGGGGCGGTACTCCCCGGGTTCCACGGGAGGAGGGGGTGACACCGTGGAAGCAGCGGTGCTGGTTTGGATGGAGTGCGCACGCGCGAAATGCCACGCGTGCGCACTCCGTCGCCAGGCGATCGGTGCACGCGATCGGTGCACGCGATCGGTGGCTCATCGGGGTGCCCCTCCGCTGCTGCTTTTGGCGCAGCACCTCACAAGTGCGCCACGGGAGCAGCGGCGGCCCGCCGACAGAGTGTGCACGCGTGGCATTTCGCACATGCGCACTCCGTCGTGACGTTGCGTCGTGATGTCACGACGCCCCGCCCCCAGGGGGAAGCCTCCGTTTGCCGCCCCGGGTGGCGAGGAGGCTTCCTCCGCCCCTGCACAAAGGCCATGGGCTCCGTTAATCTCTAGCTCTGTGCGCAGATTTTGTTTGTTTGTTTGATTTGTATGCCGCCTTTCACCTGAAGATTGCAGGGCAGTTCAGAACATAAAAATACATGATAAAACAAAGACAAAAGCATTATTATTTATTATTATTAATAAAGGCCACCAGCACGGTGCTCTCCAGCTCAGGCAGTCCTTGACAGAGGATAGGATCTCAGCCAAAAGGACATTCAGGCTGATAGATCATGATTAGAAGGGAAAAGCTGACAAGCACCCAAACAAGGAACGGAGCAGATGTCCAGTGTCTGCTTTATGTAATGATTAGGAAAAACTAAGCTAAGCTAAGCTAAGCTGATTGTGTAGTGCCAGGTTTGGTGACTGCTCCCTCTGCAAGGGGATCACCCACAAAAATGAAGGGGGGGGGCTCCACACAGTTATGATGTCATGCTTGTGTCGTCTGCTGATGTTTTCATTTCCAAAGCAGAGAACCTTCTCCCATCTGAACCAGTGTAAAGCAGGGAAGGGCATGTAAGGAGGCCGAGATCTTCCTGCTCCTGCTGCCCCATCCTTGCTCCTTCACCTTTTCTCCCCTGCTGGAGTTTGCATCTGGTTTCAGAGCTTTAACAGAAGAAAACCAGTTGTGGGTGGGGAGTGGGGAGGGCAGACACCGCTCAGTATCTCTCCTCCCCCCTTCTCCATATGAAATCACCTCTACCAGCCTTGCTTTATATTTGCTCAGGGATGTCCTGTGGTCTAAATTGCAATCTGATGTCATCACAGCTTTTAGAGACTAATATGATGACATTGGATTTCCACCTAAAATATAGATTCAAGGTGAAAAATGGTAGCATTGTGCTTCTGGGCCTAGAAAAAGTTGCAGTAGAGGGCATTTGCCAATTCCAGCTCTAGTTACTTGGGTCATTCTATCCTGATAAGCTCCTCTTCCATTGCCCTCCTCTTCCCCTTCTCTGATTTGTCTGTCTTTCTTTTTAAAATTAGATTGTGAGTGAGCAGAGATTAACGGTCCTTCCTTTTATTTGATGCAAAGTGTTCAGATTTTAGAACTGTTGTAATGATGATGATGATAATTTTAAAATGATTTTTGCAATCATTTTAAAAAATGAGATGGATATGAACTCTCCTAGCCAAATATCATTTTCCATTCTGCAAGAAGTACCTAGAGTGGCAAGGATTATGTCAGGTTCATCAACCCTCATAAAACTGACATGTGTTAACACACATGGGGGAGGCAGTGGGAAGAGATTCTGAAGGCCAAATCTTAGTATGAGCCACTCTTTCTGCGCTAAGCTCTTTCTTCCTGAGAAATACCAATGAGATCTTCCTACAGTTTGGTTTTGGAAACCATATACGGTTAAATTATGCCCATGTTCCTATTGAACCCTTCTTTGCAGTGATGGAAGAGGTGTTTGGTGGTTTTGCTTAAGTATTTAAGACATTAGTCCTTCGTACTGCCGACTTTGTCTCATTCCTTAGTTTCAGACTTCCCTTCTGAGAAATAGTGGTAACAGAGCAGCTCTGGAGATATTTGAAGATCACAAAACTCACTAGAACATTCCAATCCACTTCAGGCTGCAGAAGCAGCATTGACTTAGGTGATGGATTGTCCTCAGATAATGGCGGTGGGGGTGGGCAGACACTTTTCTGTGCTGGCAAGATTAGATCTATCAGCCATTCCAATAACATTGATCCCCAGCACAGCTGATTCAGCTCCTTGTAATTTGGATGTGTGTGATAGTTACTGTACCAATAGTTACTACTGGTCTCAACCAACTCAGTGTCTCTCAAGTATGTGTTATAGGAAGTTGACTAAGTATGATGGACTCTGACATGGAGGATGCTTATAGATGGATTCCTGGTCCAAAGACAGATCGATTTTTCTACTATTAATTCCTTAAATTAAATGAACATATACTGGTATATGAAAACCAGTTCCCAGCATTTCATCACACTCTAGTGTCTCATGTTAGCATAACCAAGAGACCAAGACACTGAATCTAGGTTGACTGACTTGACTCATGGACTGAATTTACTTACCGGTATATGCCACCTTTCCACAATGAAATTTCTGTACTCCAATGAGCCTGGCTTAAATATATTTCAGCGGATAGGGCTAGATGACATACAGCTGGCTTCTACACCTCTCCTCCAGAGGAGGCTGACAACAGCAAAAGGCAAACGTTGGAGAGGTCAATGATAGTAAGCCTCTTCTCCAGCCTCCTGGAAATACCAGCTGCTGCTGCAGGTCTTATTGCTTATTGTTGATGATATGCAGATATGAGACAACTAGTGGGGAATTTTAAAAACCCAAGAAGATCATGATGAATATGCTTAATGGCATATTTTAATTTGAATTATAAGATGTAGAAATGTGGCTGTTTAAATAACGTGGGTTGATAGTTCCTTATTTGTGTGTTTGTAATTCTGTGAACTTCATTGGTGCTCTGAAGTAGCCATCTGACTGTTCTTGAACCATTTCACTGATACCCTTTCTTCTTTCTAAGTTGGTTTTCAAAATATGCTGAAGGGTGGGGGGGGGAGCCAGGGGTTGCAGCAGTAGACATCCATCTGAGTTGCTTGACAATTTTTGAGGTGGATATAACAAATTGTGATGATAGTGGAAATTGGCAGGAAGCTTGTTTTTCCTCTTCTGACTTCCTCTTTAACCCCTCCCCCTCATCCAGCATTCTCTCGTGAGTTCCATTGACGGAATCAGACATTCCAAAATCAGTGGAGGTTGTAAGTGGAAAATTGTCTCTGCCAAGCTGACCCTCACCCCTTTTTTTGCAGCTTACCTGGTGTCTAGTATGTCCCTTATTGCCGTATTATAGTTTATTATGTATCACAGGGAGTGGGCTAACATGCTCCTCTCAAAATTAATGTTGATGTTTGTGCTCAGTGGTTCAAAGCCACATCTTTGGCAAGCAACCATATAAACAGTAACACACACACACACACACACACACACCCCAGTGCCCTGTCTCTTGTGATGCAGCTATCACAATATGTAATTGTGCAGTGTGAATTTTCTCACTTCAACAGTGGTTTGGAATGTGGGTTGTGAAACTCAGGAGGGAAATTCACGTTGCATAGTGAATTTGACTAGCTGTTACAAAAAAGACATGGGTGTACCATTTTCAGAAGGAGCCTTGGTTCATCTAGTTCAGCCTCCATTCTTCAAATCTGGATTCTTGTCAACATCAGTTTTGTTATGTTGGTACTTGCTCCAGGATTTGATCACTGCACCTGTTATTTATATTGTGGGTTCCTGATCTGGCAGGGGCGACCCAGGCATGTAAATAATAAAAGTATCATCATCATCATCATCATCTTCTTCTTCTCAAGCCTTTCCATCTCAGTTTTTGCTATCCAATTGAACATGTGTGAGTGTAATTATTTCAAGCTGTCATTCACATTGTCATTGGAATCTTTGGCTTGGTGCTTGGCTGAATACCTGATTTACACTGTTACCTTCCCAACTACAACTTACATTTGCAATTTGATCCTTCAAAGGCTGCTCATGGCCTTCCAAGTTGTACTCCCATGTTGTACACTCCATGCAAAATAATTGATGGGATGCAGGGCACCCTACAAGCTCCTTTGATAAGGTCTGGGGAAACCCTGCCAATTCTGTCTCTGACAATGTTGCTTTCTGAAATTAACTACTTCATTACAAAAAATACAAGATATATTGGTGTTTTGGTATTTTGGGCATTGAGCTTTTCATTCATGTTGCCATTTGTTCATTTCATTATTCATGAGAATATTTGGGGAATGTTTTAAAATATTCCTAAGCCAATCACTGGTTAACTAGTAACACAATAAGGGACCAATGACCAGTCTGACACTGGTATTGGTGTGAGAGCCAATTTTCCTTATGTTGAGGCAAAGGGGAAAGAGTAACCCTATTATTGACTGTGAGCTTGACATGAAGTTAAACACCGGGGAGGATGAATAAAGTTCTAGGATCAATCCCACCATCCTAACTCTCTATCTTCTTAGCAAGACCCTGGAGTAAATATAATGTTGAGCTTATATCTCAAGGTGAAGTCAGTGAGACAAGAAATTACACAGCATCCCTAGTTCTGACAGGTGTCAGCAGACTATGGAGGGGGAACCTGGCTGGCCAGCAACTGGCCACTCAGCAGCTGTTGCTCAGCATCTCACCTGAGACACAGCTGTTGCCCCTGACTCTTCCCTTTTTGCCCTCGGTAAGTGCAAAGGCCTGTCGTGCTGAGCAGAAAAGATCAAGTAGGACCATCAAGCAACTGACCAGTCAACTGCAAGCAATGGAGAGCTAGCCAGATGGGGTGGGAAGGGGGTGGGAACAGCCCCAATGGGAGGACGAGCTCATAAGGTAAGAGTGAATGGGAACAGCCTCAATTATGCTTTATTCCAGTTAATATATCAGGGTTGTGGGGTCCTTCTGGATGAAAAGACAGCATAAAAGTAAAATAATAGTAATTTCCCACGTAGTCCATGCTGTGCAAAAGGGAGAATGAGCATAGTCGCCTCTCAGGTGTGCATGATTGAACATTCAGCCCATGGTATCCTCAGCATATAAATATGTTGTAGTCCTGCAAGAAGGATGAATTTATTGGAGCGCCGAGTCACAGCTGTATTCCTCTACCCTCTCAATGATTTACAGGAAAGGAGAGCTGGTTTCAGGGGAAGCTGCTATTTGACCTTTGTGTGTACCCAATCAGTCTAGCCAGAATGCGCTGCAGCAGTTTCTCCTCTCTAAGTTGGGGACAGACAGCTGGGGTTAAAAATTAACAATGTCTTATGCACATTTCTTGCAGGATGGAACTATGTTGAAGGATATACATATTTAGAGGTTGGGGCAGATTCTGATGTAAACTTTGGACCGTATGAGAATGTTACTTCAGTACCGTGTCCTAACGTTGCTGGCATTGTTTTAATATATATTAAAAACGGGATGAGTCAGTCCAGATTTATAATCTTTCAGTGCAATTCTTCCCATGTGAAGGAGTATTGGCGCAATTAGGTGAAGCTGGCTTAGTTGGGACCAGCTACCAGGTTCCATTACACTAGAGTAAGTGGAAAACTCATAAAGCTCATAAGGTTACATAAAAGCAAGTTTTTGTTTCGCATTAGCCTCATTCAGCTGCTTACCCATTTTCCTGTATACTTTCCTACTTTATACAACTCTAAATATAAAAAAGCAAATGGCTGTACTACAGCAGCCTTTAATCAAAAACAAAAAGGTTGAAGAGATATATTATGTAAGGACCCCCTAGGACAGAGGAGTGGGGGGAATGTTCTTTCTCCCCTCCCAAATTCCAAACACGTTTGGAGAGGCAAATATGCATTTGGAAGTATTTTGTTGAAGGAACAATGCATTTTGTTGGAGGAACTTGCTTTTCCCCACGAGAAACAACTCCTGGTCTTTTGCTTTTTTGCTATATGCCAGGCATGTCCAACAGGTAGATCGTGATCTACTGGTAGATCACTGGTCATCTGTGGTAGATCACTGGTAGATCACTGGATTCCCACAAAGAAGCTCAGCAACTTTGGCTCCCCTTAAAAAAAAGCTCAACATCTTTGCCCTGAAGCCCCCAAAACAGGGCTTTCCTTCCTAAAAAAAATCTCAACTTTGACCCGAACCCCCCAAAACATGGATTGCTTTCCTTCCTAAAAAAAAGCTCAAGAACCTTGACCTGAACACCCCAAAGGGGGTAGGTAGATCACTGCCAGTTTTTAACTCTGTGAGTAGATCGCAATCTCTTGGAAGTTGGCCACCATATGCCACTATATGCCATACAGTGGTACCTTGGTTTATGAACTTAATCCATTCCGGAAGTCTGTTCTTAAACCAAGGCATGCTTTTCCCATTGCAGTGGGGGGCTCAATTTCCAATTTCCAAATGGAACACACTCAACAGGAAGCAAAGTTCACAAACCAAAACACCTACTTCCGGGTTTGGAGCGTTCTTAATCCAAGTTGTTCATAAACTAAGCTGTTCTTAAACCACTGTATGGGTAGGTAGGCTTCAAGATTCAGCTTCCACAGGGAGCAATCCTATGTACAAGCTGACATAAAGCAAGCCAGTGTAAATTAAGCTGGTGTAAACTGATCTGAACCCTGTTCAGCAGCACAGCTGCTGCTGCTCTGTCTAAGCCTGGCAGAGGGAAAACAAGCCTTCAAAATAGGGTCCTATACTGAGGTGAATGGGTTTAGGATCACCGTCTAAGTCTCCTGTCTCTAGTCCTGTCACTGGAAGGCCCCTTTCTTGGGATTTCCAGATGAGCATGCTCCACTGGTTTATCTGCCAAGATTTGCAGGATCCTAAGCTGCTCATCCAGGTGGATCTTACCATAGTATGGCCCCACAGCTGGTCCGGACATTACACATGATCTATCTTTAGATCTGTTTCTTTTAAACAGCTTCCTATCACCATCACCTGAGGATCTATTTCCAGGCAGTAGCCTGTAATGTTGGTAGCAGTTTTCAGAACTTATTTTCAAATTATGGATTGATTTAAAGCTTGACAATTATTTCATTCATCTAAATCATCCAGAAAAAGAGATTGATGTGATTCACTTATTTAGATCAGCTTTCTCATTTTGAAATCCATGTATTTCCCAAATAACCATGCAACTAACTGGTTGCTGCAACAATTAAAACATACTGGCTTGCAACTAAATAGAGCCTTTAATACAGCCCAGAATCCTTGGTCATGCAGCCCGAAGGCCTTTTGCACTGCATAATTGTATCTGCTCCGAGACATGACACAGATTTCTGCTTTGCTTTCTCTTTACACATACAGTAGTTACTATGCAAGATCACTTTTTTCAAAGCTAAGGCCAATGAGTCCCACTGATTAAGTGGAGCATACAAATAAATATGCATAATATCAGGCAGTTGCAAGTATCCAGAACTTCCCAGAAGGAAAATAGTGCAACTCTGTGACTTAGAACATAAATGCTCATGCTGCTTGGTTGTTAAGAGACATACATATTCACAATCCAAGACAGGGACACATTGCAGAGTTTTGTTTTGTGTTTTGTTACGGAAATTACAGGGGGGGGGCACATCGTTAAAGTTGTTAAATGTTACAAATATGCCAATGCCATTTTTGCCTTTAAGGAAAGGAGACTCTTCCCTTCCACCTCCTGCCATAATCCCTCAAGCATGAGGACACCCCCCCCCCAGGGAAGGGCCCAGGGGTGACAATTGCTGAGCAGTTAGTTTCCAAAAGCCCATCACCGGAAGTTCCCCAGGGTATGGATGTGCAAAGGGAGTTCTATTGTCCTTTAATGGTGGGTACTTGGGGGTTGCCCTGTCATGTCTGCTTATGCTAATCTCGAACCAAGGACTTGCCTGGACATGTTTGCCAAGGTTAAACTAGCGTAACCCCTGTCTAAAGGTAAAGGTACCCCTGACCGTTAGGTCCAGTCGCGGACGACTCTGGGGTTGCGGCGCTCATCTCGCTCTATAGGCCGAGGGAGCTGGTGTTTGTCCGCAGACAGCTTCTGGGTCATGTGGCCAGCATGACTAAGCCGCTTCTGGCAAACCAGAGCAGTGCACGGAAACGCAGTTTACCTTCCCGCCAGAGTGGTACCTATTTATCTACTTGCACTTTGACGTGCTTTCGAACTGCTAGGTGGGCAGGAGCAGGGACTGAGCAACGGGAGCTCACCCCGCCGCGGGGATTTGAACCGCCGACCTTCTGATCGGCAAGCCCTAGGCTCTGTGGTTTAACCCACAGCACCACCCGCATCCCTAACCCCTGTCTACCCCTCCCCTTTTGTGACATGTCAGTGATGTAAAGATGGTGTATCAACGAACTGTATTCTGGGATATTGTGGGAAGTTTTAAAAGTCAATGTCGCCCCATACTCTGGGTTCAAAAGTTTCCTCTTTGAACCTGTTGCGCAATAAACTTTGGTCTACAGCTATTTGCTCCGGTTGGTGGCTGGACTCTTTCCTTTATTCCGCAGGCTCTGCCCGACGAGCTGGGTGACTAAGCAGCCTCACACCTAGATTTTTCCGTAACAGTTTTAATACACCATTTTTGTTTTGCTGATATTTTCTTTAGGTTTTTTGTTTGTTTGCTTGCTTATGTTTTTTGTCTTAACTTCTCAACCTCCAGTTTTTACTAAATAAGTTCCTTGTGTAAACATGGTGAAATATTTATAAGAAACTAGGTTCTCCTTAAACTAATTTTGTGCCCTTTAACATATTGGTGTGAAAAAACAAAAACTGCCATTAATTAAAAACATTTTATCAATCAATCAATGTTTATTACGGCAAAGAACCAACATATTTAAACCAGAATTTCTGCATATTTCTCCACATAAACAATAAAACCGATTGATCTGAGGTTTAAAACATTTAAAGCATTGGCCATAATACCGTTATCACATAACAGCACATATATTTTCCAAATAGAAGATTCATTATTTTAAAAATACTTTTGAAATTTTACAAACATTTTTGTGGACAAAGAGACAGATCTGTTATCTCGCATTGGATTAATCTCTAAATTCCAATCGCTATCACTTATTATTTTTTCCTGTAAAAAAAAGTCAAATGTCTTTATTATTTAATTTTATAATGGAGTGATTAATATTTGGTGCATAAATATGTACTCCTTACTGTTTAAACAAAAAGTAACTCCCAAAACCAAAACCTTTACTGAAAATATACCACCAATACTATTAGTAAATCAATTTTTCTTTTATATTAACTCTAAGGTGATGAAGATAGTTTTGGCTTTAGTTTTCATTGTAGGAGCCAACTCCTAGGGGCTGTGGGGGCTTCAGCCCCCACAATAAAATATTTGAGGGGCCCCCACAAAGTTGATGGGCATTCCCATTCAAACAGTTTGTGTGCACTGCATCATGTGATCGATGATGTGGGCTTACCTGGGCCCCCACAGTATTTTATTCAAGTTGGCACCCCTGGTTTCATACATACAGAATACGTTTCTGTACAGTGCACAGTTGTTATAACCTCAGTTAACGTGTTTACCTCACATATGACTCCAAACCACCAACTCTGGCTTGCCTCTAATGGTCTCCATCCTGAACTGATTTTGCAAACATATTCTAGACGTGTTCCAGTGTGAGCACTGATTTTTTTAGAAGTATCTTCAGCAGGGCATAGTTCAAAATCTGGGAAGTAAAGAACATACATTTGATTCATTTCAGTATTGATACCTCTGCTTGCTCATTTGTATAAGCAGGGGTGGCCAACTTCCAAGAGACTGCGATCTACTCACAGAGTTAAAAACTGGCAGTGATCTACCCCCTTTTGGGGGGTTCAGGTCGAGGTTGTTGAGCTTTTTTTAGGAAGGAAAGCCATCCATGTTTTGGGGGGTTCGGGTCAAAGTTGAGCAATTTTTTAGGAAGGAAAGCTCTGTTTTGGGGGCTTCAGGCTTCAGGGCAAAGATATAGAGCTTTTTTTAGGGGAGCCAGTTGCTGAGTTTCTTTGGGGGGAGCCAGTGATCTACCAGTGATCTACCAGAGAAATCCAGTGATCTACCAGTAGATCACGATCTACCTGTTGGACATGCCTGGTATAAGGCATTTGTATAAGGAGACTCACATGCTGGTTGTTCCATGCACTTCAGCAACTGTACTGTACAGCGCTATGTAAAACAGCCCAAAGACCAAGTGGTGTGGAAAGGAATGACAAGTGAAGCATGCCCTAGGTCACCGTCTTCCCAAGCGCCTGAGGCCTTCTTCAAACACAATGCTTTTCAGTGTCAAAACTGTGTATTGATCCAGCATGGTGGTCACTCGCATATTTGTTTCATTGCAGATAGATGTACGTGATGGGAAGATTTCCACAAATATAAGGAGCCCCTTGAGAGTCTCATGGACATCAAGAAGATCAAACCTATCCATTCTGAAGGAAATCAGCCCTGAGTGCTCACTGAAACTGAGGCTCCTATACTTTGGCCACCTCATGAGAAGAGAAGACTCCCTGGAAAAGACCCTGATGTTGGGAAAGATAGAGGGCACAAGGAGAAGGGGATGACAGAGGACGAGATGGTTGGACAGTGTTCTCGAAGCTACCAATGTGAGTCTGACCAAACTGTGGGAGGCAGTGGAAGACAGGAGTGCCTGCTGTGCTCTGGTCCATGGGGTCACGAAGAGTCGGACACGACTAAACGACAACAACAAGGATGACTGTTTTAAAGACCAAAGGAAGCAATTGCCTCCATAGCATCACCACCACACCCAGGGCCAGCCCAATACATTTTGGCACCTGAGGTGAACCACCAAAGGGCTCTTCCATCCCCACCAAGAAAGAAGGGGTGAGTGAAGATCCATTATCAGGAACAAAGCAGGGAATAAAGATTTACATGGGGATTTGCTGCCCCTGTGGATCTGCCGCCTGAGGCAGTTGTCTCACTTTACCTCACCACACCAGCACAAAATAACATTTCAAAATGTTTAAAATACTCCAAAACATCAGAGCCTAAGGGTTTCTTAAAGAGGTGCTTATGACAATTACACGGCTACGTTACACACAACCACTAAATAGCAATGGTGGTTCTAATGGCGGAGAGAATAGATTTTAAAAGCAGTCTCCAAATACGGCGTGTTTGTGTGTTGAGTTCTCTGCAATGGTCTCAACAATGCTAGCACTAAAAGGTGTCAACAATACTAGCACTACTCACTATGGCTAAAGTGCAGCAAGAACACCATCTTCTCTCAAAGAATGAAATGGCAGTATAACACTTAATTCTGAACCTTTACTTAGCGGCACATGTCAAGTACAAGCATTTCATATCTATCCATCACAGAGTGTGCTGTTTTAATCATTCCTGAGGTTAAGGACATTTGAAAGTTTGCACAAGGTCATCTTAAACATTATAGGGGCGCAACAACTGATTTGAATCTGAAAACTTAATTGTGTGTTGCTGATTTGCCATTTGTATGGCCTTTTTTTTATCTGAAGTAAAGTGCTGAAGATGTAGTAGGATGACTCCACTAGCACTGAATTGGTAGATATTCAACAAAAGCGAACAGCTATACCAGGCATGTCCAACAGCTAGATCGTGATCTACCGGTAGATCACTGGACCTCTGCGGTAGATCACTGGTAGATCATTGGCTGCCCCCAAAGAAGCTGAACAACTGTGGCTCCCCTAAAAAAAGCTCAACATTTTACCTCCTCCCTGAAAAAACTCAACAACTTTGACCTGAACCCCCTAAAAGGGGGTAGATCACTGCCAGTTTTTAACTCTGTGAGTAGATTGCAGTCTCTTGGAAGTTGGCCACCCCTGAGCTATACCAACTAAATACTAGGGTTGGAGACTAGTTAATTGGCCAAAGAATGCCAGTTGCCTGCTGATTATTTGACCAGAGACAGATATTGTCAAATCGTCAGAGGAGCCAAGAATATCCTTATGCAGGTAGTGGCTCTGTGCCAAAGTTTTAACTCTCATTTTCTTGAAGGTTTTCAGAACAAAGCCAAATAGTTACCCTCATCTTCATATAGTCATAGAGTTGGTGATGCAAAGCTGTGGCCAGGAAAATAAAGGTGAGAAGAAAAGAATATTGATGGAGTGTAATTGCGGAGACCTTTTAAGTGGCCAAGCATCACACAGAAAAGGCAGACATACTTCCAGGTGCACCGACTCCTTCCTTTTTAAAAGTTGCAAAGGATCCTCAACTGTAACTGCTTCTTGGGGAGCATGAATCCTGCCAAATTTCAGGTGGATAACTGCAGTAAGCTCCCACGAGTGTAGCTGATACAGTGGGCACTAAAAAAAAAAAGGAAATAATCACTTAATTTTCTCTTTGGAGGGGCAATTGGTCTGTAAAATGCAATACATGAGAGATACCCTTGGGTAAGAAACCTGCCAAATTGCAGACAAGAGGGCCCAGGAGCTTTTGTACTATGTATCTTTAAAGCACTTTCATTACTCCTAATTACAGGTAGGTAGTTGTGTTGGTCTGTCATAGTCAAAACAAAATAAAAAATAAAAAAATTCCTTCCAGTAGCACCTTAGAGACCAACTAAGTTACTCCTAAGTTCATCATACAGTGGTACCTCTGGTTAAGTACTAAATTCGTTCCGGAGGTCCGTTCTTAACCTGAAAACGTTCTTAACCTGAAGCACCACTTTAGCTAATGGGGCCTCCCACTGCCGCTGACCAATTTCTGTTCTCATCCTGAAGCAAAGTTCTTAATCTGAAGCATTATTTCTGGGTTAGCGGAGTTCTTAACCTGAAGCGTATGTAACCTGAAGCGTATGTAACCCGAAGTACCACTGTATTGGTAAATGGTCACAGGTCTAGATATTTCTATTTTTCAAATGGAACTAGACAAGGCTGTCCCCACAAGCTGGAAACTTTAATTAACTGTTAATGTTGTAAGGGGCCACTGCTGAATGAGACTTGCTTCTGGAAGAATCTTGGCCGCAGGGAAGGGCATCACTGAATAGGATACCTGAAGGAGCGTCTCCACCCCCCATCGTTCTGTCCAGACACTGAGGTCCAGCTCCGAGGGCCTTCTGGTGGTTCCCTCACTGCGAGAAGCGAGGCTACAGAGAACCAGGCAGAGGGCCTTCTCGGTAGTGGCGCCTGCCCTGTGGAACGCCCTCCCATCAGATGTCAAAGAAATAAACAACTATCTGACGTTTAGAAGACATCTGAAGGCAGCCCTGTCCTGTTTAGGGAAGTTTTTAATGACTGATGTTTTAATGTATTTTTAATCTTTTGTTGGAAGCTGCCCAGAGTGGCTGGGGAAACCCGATGGGTGGGGTATAAATAATAAATTGTTGTTGTTGTTGTTTGTTGTTGTTGTATGGTGTTATATCAAGTGTGGTGTGGAATCTCCTTTTTAATACCGCTTCCAGCTAATAAAGAAAACCCAAATCCCCGCAGTGCTAAAGCCTGCTCTGGTGTAGAAGTAGCCCCTTTAAGATGAAGGCGATGAGCTAAGGGGCAACAAGAGTGCCTTGGGTCCAGGGGCAGCATGTCCTGTTTCGCTGCCTGAGGCAAAACAATAAGCGCTCCCCTGCCCTGTCCCCTCACCAGCGCCACCAGACCTGTCGTCTGCACCACTCGCCCTGCCACATCCACCGCTGGAAGGGAAGCAGCTCCAGCATCAAAACTGGTGAGATCTTGCCCAGAATTGGTGCCGATGCCAACCCCGCTTCTCGGTCACTGGTGGAGAAGCAAACAGGGTGCCTGTGGGGGCACCACAATGGGGAGCTTCCACGGCCTAGTGGCTGGGCTGGCCCTGCTTTGCTCTGAGAAAGTATCAAGGCACCTGAAAAAGATGGATGTGAATTCCTTTAAACTAATAATTGAAATGGCACAGGGCCCAAGACTATACGAACATATACCGGTAATAAAATGGCCACATAAATTACCGCAACACGGATATTCAAAATATTAAATATTTTATATTTTATCCTTTGGGGCAGTAGAATGTAAATAAACAAATGAATAAATAAAGAAATAAAATCTGCAGTTCTCAGTAATGTTAGATGTCTTAATTAAAAACCAACAGCTTCACTTTGAAGTTCTTCTATTATCTTCATTTTGTTTTGTCAGTTACTTCTGAAATGACTTCCATTGCCAGCTTTTATTGACATAGGACTTTAGGTTTATTCCAGAAAACAAAACCTAGAACCTAGTTCAGGCATGGGTATCGACCAAGCATGTTCATCATCACTTTTCTTCTTCTTTACACATGTCATCTAATGGGCTGTACTTTTGAATTATGGTGCTGGAGGAGACTCTTGAGAGTCCCATGGACTGCAAGAAGATCAAACCTATCCATTCTTAAGGAAATCAGCCCGGAGTGCTCACTGGAAGGACAGATCCTGAAGCTGAAGCTACAGGATACTTTGGCCACCTCATGAGAAGAGAAGACTCCCTGGAAAAGACCCTGATGTTGGGAAAGATGGAGGGCACAAGGAGAAGGGGACAACAGAGGCCGAGATGGTTGGACAGTGTTCTCGAAGCTACCAACATGAGTCTGACAAAACTGCGGGAGGCAGTGGAAGACAGGAGTGCCTGGCGTGCTCTGGTCCATGGGGTCACGAAGAGGCAGGCACGACTAAACGACTAAATAACAACAACCTGCCTTCCAGCTTTCATGCACATTCTGTATTAGATTTTATCAGTGCTTTTTTCCTGGGGGGACGCAGGGGGACGCATACCCCTAAACATTTTGTGAATCTTTGTACTTTTGTCCATTTACTGTATTTATTTTTCCTGATTTGAACTATAAAATGAGTCAAAATGAGAGAACCCCCTAAACATTTTTAAAAGAAAAAAAGCACTGGATTTTATATCTTTTTAGCTTTTAAAATTCATTCCAGACTTATTTATGATTGGCTTGCTAGAATTTATATCTATTCTCATTTGTATAAGACTTTCCGCCATGGGCAGAGTGTGTGTGTGTGTGTGTGTGTGTGTGTGTGTGTGTGTGTGTGTCTCCTACATGGACTCTATCTGACCATGAGCTCCTCTCATTGCCTACTACAGAAGACATTCTGTTGCTCCCATAAGAGACAACTATGAGAGGGAGAGGCTCATATGTCCTGAAAAGAATTTCACCCAGTTGTTGTTTTTACCCAAGTCAATAACTTCTGGCACCAGCAATTATCGACTGGCCTCACGTTTGCTTGGAGGAGGTCACATGACCTTTTGACCCTAAAACTAGAGGACGGAGACTAAAATGCAAACAGCACTGAAGGATCGTGAGAGGAGTGAAACAGCCGAAACACTAGAACTCAGGATCACCCAATGAATTTAGCTGATGGAAGAGAACAGACAAGAGGAAGTGCTTTGCACAAAACCTTGCCATAAATTTAGGTTGTTTTTTAAAGGACTTTTAGAGACTTTTGAAATATTAAGGACTTTGTAGATGCTTTTAAATAAATAATAGATAAATTAATTAATGAAGGATAGGCCTGTCAACAGCTGTTGGGGACTCCTCAGGAGCAGTGCACTTTGAAATACTGGAAATGGGAAGGTGGACAAAACACCCCCCTGGTTTGATTCGGCAGGGTTGTTCTCCCATTATTACGTTAAATGATGCCATGCCGAGCTCTTAATTCATTTCTGGGGCTTAGCTTCCATGCCATAGCTTCAAATATCAATATCGTTGGGTTCAGAGGAGAGGACAGGTTCAGTTGGTATGGCAGCTGCACTCCTTCCCAGAAAAGGCAGACTAGGCCATTGTAACGCATCTAGATGAAACTACTGCAATATGTTTGGTGTGCAGCGATAGTTGAGAGTTCAGCCAAGAGCATATTTACACTAATTTTATGCCATCTTCATTGGCTCTCTGTTTTTAACCTTTAAAGCCCTAGTTGCTTTGGGACCAAGGAAACAGAGGGACCACCTTTACCCATACAAATGTACCTGCAGGTTGAAATCCTTGGGTGAAGCCTTTCTTTATGGCCTGCCACTATTTGAAGCATGCTAGATGGGTACAAGTGAGAGAGCCTTTTCAGTGGTGGCACCCAGGATTTGGAACTAGTTGCCCTTCAATTGTTTGCTGTTAGATTGTATTCCAATGAGTTTTTCATTCAAGTAGTGGTTGACTGCTGCATCCTTCTGTTGCTGATGTGTTTGCTCTTATTGCCTCTCCTGCTATATGTTGTTTTTATTGACTTTTCCTTGATTATTGTTTTATATGATATTGTGAGGTGAGGGTGGGTGGGTGTTCTCAGGCAGTTGCCTCAAGGATGCATCAACAAAGCCTGATATGCCCACCCAATAAACCATCGTTATACTAAATTAGATTATACATCATTAAATTAAATCCACTTGCTGGCAGATCTTGTCTTTTTAAATGTTTTGTACAGCACCTAGATTAAAAAATCAGTATTTACCTATTTATACATACATACATGGGACGTGGGTAGCGCTGTGGGTTAAACCACAGAGCCTAGGGCTTGCTGATCAGAAGGTCGGCGGTTCGAATCCCCGCGATGGGGTGAGCTCCCTTTGCTCGGTCCCTGCTCCTGCCCACATAGCAGTTCGAAAGCACTTCAAAGTGCAAGTAGATCATTAGGTACCGCTCCGGCGGGAAGGTAAATGGCGTTTCCGTGCGCTGGTCTGGTTCGCCAGAAGAGGCTTTGTCATGCTGGCCACATGACTCGGAAAGTAAAGCGAGATGAGCGCCGCAACCCCAGAGTCGGACACGACTGGACCTAATGGTCAGGGGTCCCTTTACCTTTACCTTACATACATACTGCACTTTTTTTATAGAAAACGTAAGTGCCGGTACTCACCATGAAGTTGTTACAGTAAGTGCCACACTTTTTAACAACAAAAAAGAGGTGCCGGTACTGCGCACCATTGAGTACCCCCTGGAAAAAAATAGCACTGCATACATATATCGTACCAGATATTGAGACCCTTAAAATGGCTATAGCACTTAAGACTTTATTGCTGGTACTATTTTGCTGAGCAAGATCCAGTCAAAAGCAAACACATGCTTCAGTTTCTCGTCCTGAAAACAATGGGACTTTTTTGCGTGACTGTCAACTGCCTCAGCTAGAGCTTAGCAGTGTCTTCCAGGCATGTGTCATGCACAGTGCTCAGACTGGATCCTGCCGTTGCCCACTCCTCCCCGCACAAACACCCCCCGCCAGGCCCTCTGGCAAACACAGACGCGCTCCAAGCCTCTGGGCAAGTGCTGAAGAGCCGGCTAGACCGGAAGGATTCCGCTCTCTCCTTTTAGTCCCTCTAGGGTGGGTGAAGGGATCTGGTTCCTGAGAGCCCACCCACACGCTCCCAGCTCCGTGGGAGGAGCTGCGCTCTTGGCAGCTTCCCGTGCACCCAGGCGCAGGAGGAAGGACAGGGCGCAACTGTTCGCCGTGGAGGGAAGAGGAAATGGAGGCCCCTCTCCAATAGCTCGACGCGTCGGTTTCCTCTTGGGTCTTGGAATCGAGAAAGATCCGGGTAGATTCAGGGATCTGACCTTGCCGATCTCAGGGGAAGATGGCAGCTGAGGGGAGTCCGAGCAATAAATAGCTAGCCCTCGGTCTTCGCCTGGTGTGTCCCCGGTGCCTTTAATCTCTGGATTTTTGTGCCACATCTTATCAAGGCTGTATTTTTTAAAAACACGAGCTAAACCTGTACGAGTGTGTGTAATAAATATAGTATTAAAGATCACCCTTCAGTTATCAAAAGTTACTTTCCTCATAGCATGCACCAGAGCCAATGGCTACGGCGCACTCTTGCGCTGCATTTTGGGCGGGGGTTGTTGACATCCCAAGCTTCCCCAGCAGCGCCCTGTCCTGTTCGTAGCCGAAGTCAAGTTTTTCCAGCAAGAAGCTGGACGCCCCCCGCAGGCTGCGTTTGCACGTTTATCTTAAGTATCAAGAAATGGGTATATTTGGAGGCGCGGCGCAGGCTCAGATCGCTCCTGCAACTAGCAGCGCTTCAAAGTTTTGCATCCTACTTTGGCTTGTTTGTGTGTGTGTTTGTGTGCGCGCGCGCGCGTATTTCTCTGTGTGTGTGCATATGTGTGTGCATGTGCTTAAAGGGGAAGCCACTGCAATAGACAACATGATTGTTGGAATGCCCTCCGAGCGCGGGAGGGGTGGGGAGAGGAGCCACAAAGGAAGCAGGCGAAGAGTGCGCGCGGCCAAAAGGCGAACTGGTGAGAAGGTGGCAGGATTGGGCTGGACCTGGCGGCGCGGCTACAGCGGCTCGTACGCGTCGAGCAGAGACGGGGAGGGAGACCCATGGGCCGAGGCAAGCGACTCCCGCGGAATTAACCTCGGTTTGTAGCTTCGGGGAGGCAGAGGGAAGCCCACCATGGAAGCCCCAGAGACCAGGCCAGCAAGAGCGCGACCTGTAGGAAAAGCTGAGGACGACGACGACGAGAAGCAGCAAAGCGGACAGCTGCCAGGGCGCTGCGCCTGAAGTCCGGTCCGGGTTTTGCCTCCAGCCCCGGAAAGCGGCGATAGCGGCGGCAGCAGCAGCAGCAGCAGCAAGAGCAAGCGGCCGCCCTTTGCAATGTGGTCCGCCCGCGTTGGTGCTCGCCGAGCGAGGCTGTAGAGGTGGGTTGGCCGAGAAGCGGCTCTTGGCGAGGGCTCCAGCCGGGAACGAGCGGGCGACCGTGCGAGGGCTGCCTCCGCCCGCGGCCGCCAGCCTTCCCCAACTTGCCCGCAATCCCGACTTGGCCGGCAGCCCCGACCTGCTCTCCCCTTGCATGCCGGCCACCCTCTGCATCGGGCTGGGCAGCCCCCCCGGCTGAGGTGCGAGGCGGCGAGGCGGACGCAGCTGGGCCGGGCGACCTCGGGGGCAGGTGCGGAGAAGACCGTCGACCTCGCCGGGGCGTCGCGCGCTCCGGATCGGGACCTGTAATCCGGCGGGCGGCAGCGCGCGCGCAACGCGCACACCCGGACTGCCCGGAGCGGCGGCGGCTGCTGCTGCTGCTCCGCTTCCTCCTTTTTCCTCGCTCCCGCTGCTCCTGTTTTGGCTCCGGATCGCTCGGCTTCGGGTAGGTGCAAGAGTCGAGGGCGGGGGGGGGAAAGGCCCCCTCCTCCTCTGTTTGGCTGCATCCGCGAATGCGGGGCGGAGGCAGGAAAGTACCGCGGAAAAGTTTGCGGCGGGGAAATGATGGCCTTTCCCCGCGGGGGCTGCCGGCGGAGGTCCTCTGGCCCCCGTCCACCTCCTCCGTCCCCTCCCTCTCTCCCTGCCTGCCTTCCGGGGAGGTGTTGCCGCCGCCGCCGCGGCTCCTGCAGCAGCAGCAGCAGCCACGCCGGTCTCAGATCAGTGGCTCCAGACAAAAAGCGAACGGGGATTTCGGGTGGGGGCCGCGCGCGGTTCTCAGCAGCGCCGGCGGCACAGGAGGTGTGTGTCCCCCCCCCCCGCCGTCGAAGCGGGCGGGCTCCCCCCCCCCGGCGAAGTCGGGTCTCCCCCCCCCACGCCCAAACCAACCCGGGGCAGAGACCTGAGCGCCTTTCCGGACGAGGCCGCTGGATGTATCTCGTAAGTGGCGCCCCCTCGGCCGCTCTTCGGGGTCCTGGGTGCTGTTTCGGGGGGTGCGGGGAGCGCGCGCTGCGGAGCAAAGTTTTGTTGGCAAGC
Source organism: Darevskia nairensis (assembly GCA_034642065.1). Classification (NCBI taxonomy): domain Eukaryota; kingdom Metazoa; phylum Chordata; class Lepidosauria; order Squamata; family Lacertidae; genus Darevskia; species Darevskia nairensis. Next base: position 49,949 of record JAWWNI010000889.1, read on the forward strand.
TTCAATCTCTCTCCCCCCCCCTCCCCGTCTCTCCGCATCCTTATCTCGAGGTGGACAGATGCCAGGTTCTGGGGCGCAGGATTTATTGCACGCTCGCCTTCCCTCCCCGCCTCTCCGGTCACTGCGCTGGAGAGCGAGAGCCCCCCCCCTCCCGCCCCCCGGGCCGCCTAATCGGTGCTTCGTTTCCCAGGTTACAGCCGCGGTGTCTGCAGCCAGCCAGGCGTTGGAGGCGGCGGCTGGGTCTGGCTGACCCTCCACGTCGCGCCGGCTCTCGCTCGGCGGGGCGGGCGGCGGATTAGAGCGGCGCCCGGCCCGCCAGGAGCGCCACTGCAGGGGCTGTCAGCCGCCTCGGCGCTGCCTTTCCCCGCGAGGGGCCGCCGGCCCGGGGGCGCTTCCTCGCCCGCCTGCTTGCCGACCGAAACTGGCCGTCGGGACGGGTGGGGGGAGAGGCCGGGATTGCTGCCCCCGCCACTGATCTTAACCGAAGAACGTGGAGGCCGAGGGAAAGGAGAGGAAAACCCCTTCTTTTTCTAGTTATTTTTTTTTAATGGGAAAGGGTTGCATTTCAGCTTTACCCCACTGCTTAGGGGGCTGCAAAGCAGAGGAGCTCGCGACCCCCAGCGCTTCCCTGCACTTTGAGACTATTTTGCAAACTGGCAGAACCGCTTGCGTCGGTTCTCCTGCCTGCCTGTTGCCTTTCGCCCATGTGGCGGCGGCACTTCCCCCCTTTCCAGTTTGGGAGTTAGCCGTCTGTTTCCAGACTTTCTGGTCGTATACCATTCCACAGAGTTTTGTGTGTGTGCTGGTGCCTGCGAGGGAGTCCTATGGGGCAAGCCATGCCTTTCTGGCCAAGTGGCTTTCTCCTCCTCCAGAGTCAACCCTTTCCCAGTGCCTGATGTGGGGGGGGCACCCCCTGCCTGGGCCTTTCCAGCCTGGGAGCCTCATCTGACACCCCTCCCCCAGTCCTCTGAAGCTGCCTTCTCTGGAGACTGCTTCCAAGATGGCAGTGGGGGCCTGGTCATGAGACACACAGGAGACACAGAAATCTGTGTCACTGCATGCCCAAGGGCAACTTGGTGCTTCCCCTCAACCAGCGCACGAGTCTGAAGTGAGTGAAGTTGGGGATATCGAGAGCACTTTTGCAACCCCTAAACTGACCCCCTGTCCACCTCCCAAGTCAGGGCCTTCTTGATGGAGGCAGGGGTCTTAACCCATTTTACCTGCGGTTTCACGAAATGTGATTTGGTTGTTTTGTGTTCCCACTGCTTATTGTGATGGATGGCGAATGCCAAATATGTGCCCAGTATACCTCAGAGATGGTATGCTATACCCTCCTTCCATTGATGGACACTGCATTGGCAATCCAGAACCACCGAGCATCTTAAATGTAACCACGCTGCTATTTAGAAGGCAGGAAGTAATAGTAGGTAGTCATGATTTGAGTGTGACAAATATTGCGCATGAGCAAAGTGCCCCTTCATAACACAGCCCTGCTGGATCCGGCCCGTGGCCCATCTAGCCTAGCATCCTCTTTTCACAGTGGCCAACCAGATGCCCATGGGGGGGCCACAAGCAGAACCTGAATGCAGCTGTGCTCTCCCCCCTTGCAATTCCCAGCAGCCAGTGCTCAAGAGACATACTGCCTCCAAGAGTGGAGGTAGAGCACAACCATAATGATGGAGAGCCATTGATAGCCTTAGCCTCTGGATTTGTCTAATCCTCTTTTCAAAGCCCTCGAAATCATTAGCCACCACTACAGCATGTGGTGGTTGGCTTTGGGGAGGGAACTTGGTGGGTGGGGAAAGTGCGGTAGATCTCTACATACTGTGCACACGGATACTTTTAGCAACCAGTGAGGACTAGGCCATCTGGTGTCAGCAGTAGAGGACATGCTTTGACCTCATTGCTAGCAGCATCTTACATTCTTCCATAGAATTGAATGGCTTTATCCACTCTTACGAGAGTAAAGGGGACAATACTGTATTAGGGCATGTCCCTGGTGATCTCAACCTTTGGGAATCCATATTCATCTGCATTCACTCTGTTTCTTCATCACTTGGTGTGATGGAATTTTTGGGACAGACCATATGCCATCTTCAATCCTTGCCAGACATGGTAGTTTATCCAGTCGCAGTCCCTTTAAGACTGGCCCTGGCGATTACTTTTCCACTCTTTCTGGTTTATTTGGCTTCTTAATACATTTTTCCTTTGCTCAGGTGATCAGTTCTTTAAAGTGTGGCTCCTACTGACCACTAACAAAATTGTATAGAAAGAGAGATTGTGATCAGAAGACACAATCAAGGCTCTGCTTGCTCAGACCACTCCTGAGATCTTTTTGCAAGTGATGGTTGGAGTTCCTGGGAATCAGCTTAGTTGTGGGAGCAAAGAACTGTAAGATTCAGAATGTTTGGGAACCAGCTGTCAGTGATCGAGGGTCTGGGCTCTCCTCCACCAAAGTCAATCTTCTTAGACACCTGTTGCTAAGAAAAGGCTACTATGATCAGATTTCTTTAAGGTGTTGTTCCTGCTCAGTCTTGTGGCATCAGGAGGAAGTCTGAAACGACCTGCTGCTGCAGCCTGGCCTTTTAACAGGCATGAGATGAATTCTCTAGGCTTCTTGGTCTCGGTCAAGGTGACATTGCCACGACTCAGTGGCTGCCCTTTTAAACAAAGTAGAATAGCATAATATCATTTGTCTGGCTGGCCTGCGGATATCTAAGCTTGCCAGCTCTTGGGAAACAACTTGGGAGCTGTGGTGTCTTCTGCTGTAGTCTCTGGAATTTAGTAGTTCTGAAATGATAATGTCAGAGATTTTAGGTAAGAGATCTGAGGGACACCACCGTTCTGGCAGTCTCAGAGGTTTTGATAGACAAGCGTGATACTCGGTGGAGCAAAAAAGTAAATCCAGATGGACTTGCTTGCAGACAGGTGCCATAGCCCTGGTAATTGCATTACTGTTTGGCGCAGTCCACACAGCTGACCTGCCTTCCTACAGTGGTTGTGATGATGTCCCAGCAGAAACAATTACTTCACTTTTTTGGAGGAACCTCTGGTAATGGGGTGCTGTGATAAAGTGGTAACACAGGGGGCCGTCAGTTGCATTAGTCCTAGGAAGTGCAGATGGGGGTGTCTCAGGATACTGGATTTTGCCATATGCAACATAAGTAAGAATTTGATAGGATTTTCATGACTTAGGTCGACTTCATATTATATTATTTCTAAAGTAGAAAATGTGTATGCAATATATTAGTTATGAAAATTGTACGCGTGAATAAAGGTAAAGGTAAAGGGACCCCTGACCATTAGGTCCAGTTGCGGACGACTCTGGGGTTGCGGCGCTCACCTCGCTTTACAGGCCGAGGGAACTGGCGTACAGCTTCCGGGTCATGTGGCCAGCAATAAGCCGCTTCTGGCGAACCAGAGCAGCGCACGGAAACGCCGTTTACCTTCCTGCCAGAGCAGTACCTATTTATCTACTTGCACTTCGTGCTTCTGAACTGCTAGGTTGGCAGGAGCAGGGACCGAGCAACAGGAGCTCACCCTGTTGCGGGGATTCGAACCGCTGACCTTCTGATCAGGAAGCCCTAGGCTCTGTGGTTTAGACCACAGCGCCACCCACGTACGTGTGAATAAGTTATGGTATTTCCCTTCAACATGTATTTATACCAAGGTCTGCTTACTTGCATGTGCACACACAAAATATCCTTTCCCACTACAAAGTGATGCATCTGCTTGAATACCTTTTGCTCCCAGAAACCTGCCTCATGGATGGTTTTGGGAGCAAAATATGGCTGAAAATAATTGTGTAAAGCCTGTCTTAAAGTCTCCCAAGCCAAGAAAATTGGAGCTGAAAGTGCAGTTTCTGCTGTTCTTTCCTTTTGTGCTTCGAGAAGTCTTCAAACACTAGACACTATTTTTTAATTTTTGCTTTGAAATATCAAGACCTACCAAACATGAAAGGGAATCACAAGAAATCATCTGCACCTGTTTTTTGAATGGTGAACAACCTTCATCAGGACCATAGGAAGCAATCTCCTGTCTTAATGTGAGAACACTGCTGTTAGAGGAAATAATTATCTGCATAAAAATATAAATATGGGCCGCATGTAGCCTCTTACCCTTCACTACAAGTACTTTTTAAAGGGATATTTATTAAACGAGAATAATCAATAATAATAAAAGACTGCCGGTGTTCCATGAAAATTAAGAAACATGAACAAAATCTGATCTCATGGGACATCGAATTTCTCTAGGATTAAATAACATCTCACGACAATTTCAAGGGAACGATGCCCACTTACCCCACACTTGATGTCATAAGTGATATTCGGTGTGGGGCAGGCAGAGCCTTAAAGTGTGTTGTTTCTTGTGCATTGGCTAGGGAAAGGAGGTTTTGGCCCTACTTCCCACCAGCTGAATGGGTGGGAGAGCCACAGCCTGCCATTTTGCTCAGGGTTTTCCAAGTGCCCAATAGTCAGCTGGCTGTTGTGTGGGAACCCACCTGTCAATCCTGTGGTGTCATAATGATGTGTGATTGACAGGTGGTCTGTTCTACTCATCAGAGTTGGCTCAGAGTTGGTGGTACCAGATAAGGATCTGGCCTGTGGAGCCAAAAAGTTTCCCCACCTCTATTCTAGGAAGATTGATAGCTTAACTCAGCGGTCTATTATTCTGCAAGTAAAACTGCAGGGAAACCTACCTATTATCCTTTTGTCAGGGAAAACTACGGCTGAACTCTGCCTAGAACCTGAAATATATGGAGAGTAATCTGCTTCTTCTGTACATTAAAACTAGCACTGTATGTTATGAAAAAATGACAGTTCAAAGTACTGGATGAATGAAATCAATGTAGTAAATGGGAAGAATGATTTAAATGTAGCTTCTAGTTATGTGAATGAAAACCGCTCTTTGAATGAATGAACTTGTCTGGGAGTGTTGTTGATGTGCTGTAAATGCAAAGCACACATTACAAAATTGAAGTCTCTAAATGTGGATCGGTCAGATGGTAACGTTTTGTTTGCATTGAGCCAAAATACACATTTTATGATTGCAAATAGTACTGATAGCAAAAAGACCTTCACTGTACAGAATATTTTATGTATGTGTTCCCCTTCCACCAATGAATTTAAAAAGAAGACACCCCTGCCCTGGTACTTGGAGATTACTGCTGCTTGGGTGGATTGTCAGTGAGCTGGTTTGGACATTAAGATGGGAATGAGCCACAGTGAGCCTCTGGCTTGTGTGGGCACCCCTCCCCCCTTCCTCCTCCTCCTCCTCCTCCTCCTCCTCCTCCTCCTCCTCCTCCTCCTCCTCTTCCAGTGCAGCCATGAGGAGAAGACTGCAAGTGTTTGCTTTCTTTTTCGATTAAGTGCAGTCTCCTTTACTTCAGAACCCTGAATTGTGGTTAAACTTCAACTATGATTCATTGAAACAAGCGAGCTTCCATAACGAATGGTTTGAAGTTTGCTTGTTTCAAGCAAACCATGGTTAAGATTAACCATCGTTTGTCTAGGTACAGATAACATGACAAAGTGTGTCTGCCATTAAAATGGAAGCTAAGTCCCTGCTCAAGGCTACACCACAGGAGGAGGGAGTGCACAAGTATGAAGATCACTGTGGCTCATTCCCATCATGATAAACCATGGTTTAACACAATGGCTGAACTGTGTTTATATGTACCAGTTGTTTATCTCAGTTGCTTATGAACATAGGAAGTTATGTACTGGGTCAAACCATTTGTCTGTCTAATCCAGTGCTTCTCATCTAACTGGAAGTGATTCCTAAGGCCTTGGGCAATAGTTTTCCCCCAGGCCTGCTGTCTTCTTCATTGGCCATGTTGTGGTTTCTGCATGCATAGCATGCGCTTTACCATTCAACTATGCCCCCCCTTTATGCTCACATGCACTGCTAAGGTAGACGTCATCATATATGAGAAACTTTCTCATGTTAGCCCTCTTCACACGAAGCATTGTGAATGTCCCTCATTGCACTGTGGCTTCTTTCCTGTGACAATGTTTTAGATTCCCCCCCAGAAAAATGCATCTGATTGCATTCTGATGCCTATCAGCTGAAATGTAATTCTTTGTTCATCCCCACCCCCTGAGCTGTGCATGGCTCTGGCGGTGGCACCAGCTGTGTTTCTGACCTTGGGCTTCCCTAGCTGTCCCCCTCCCGTGTTTTTCTGCACACTCCAGCAGTTATTGGTGTCTGTGTATATGGGTGCACAGCTGTCTGTCTGCATAGCCTACATTATTATTGTTATTATTTTTGAAAAAGAGATCAGCCCAGTCCAGAGAGGAGAGCGAGCACAGCTGGGCAGGAAGTCGTGGAGAGGAGCAGCGGAGGAAAACGGGAGACAAACCTGGACAAAACAAAACGATGAACCATTGTGGCAGAGGAGGAGTGATGCAGTGTTGCGAAATGTGGCATTAGTTCTGAGGCCGTGGCGCCAGAGTAGTCGCTAAGCTAGCTTGGCACTCTGCATGATAAGCTTTGTTGATCCAGGTGCAGTTGGGCCTGCATATGCTCATTCCAGAATTTGGCTAGCAAGAAACTGCTGCAGCCCGACAATGACTGAAGCCCCAGGACTGGTCCAGCTGCAGCAGCAGTTTGGCAAGCTGACTTGTGAAATTAGCAGGCTGAGGAAGCACCGGGAGATGTTTGCTTCCAAGAATCTGCTTTCAGCCTTGGTCAACAGATATGGTTGTTTTGGCTATGGCGGGGGGACAGTGGTGGAAATACCAAGAGCATGGATGCCTTTTTGCTTTTTGTCATCTGTCCTGAATCAGAAATAAGTTATGTTGTGTATCCTGGAAAAGCTTCTTTCTGTATTCCGAAGGACCCAAGGTTTATGCGGATTTTTCAGGTTTGTGGTAATCTGTTCTGGATTGTTCTAGTTCACCTGAGGGTGGTCTATGTAATGTATTTATTTTTATTGTTGTTGAGGTCCTAAAAATACTCATTTACAGCAAACTTTAGTCCCTAGTGAAAATCAAAATTTAGTGCAGTCCCTAGAGTCTTCAATATGAAGATCTTTGGGCTCCAAATATTATAGTAAATCCTGTAAAAATCTTTAAATATCAGAATTTTATCTCTGAGGCCATTCAGTGGCCAAAGGCTTTGTCTTCTCCAGGAAGATCTTTTTCACCATGTTTGCTGAGAAGTAAGTCCCATTGTGTTCACCTGGGCATGTTGCTCCCTACTTTATTTAGGATTGCAGCCTTAGTGGGGCACTTAAAGATACTGACACAAAGTGCTGGTTTGTGGTTTTTCCAAGCCACAGTATGGATGATGCCCTATATTACTTTTGTGGTGTAATAGACAAGAGGAACTGATGCCTTTTCATTTTGTAAGGATTTTCAGAGCTCCCTTGTTTGAAAATAGGGGGAGTTTGTGGAATATCTGAAAGTTGACGTAGAGAGATTTGGATTGTAGGTTGTAATATTTTGCAAAAGCAATCTAGGATACTAGATTGCTTTTGCAAAATATGCTATATTTTAAAAGCCCACAGAGTTTGAGATACGGAAAATGTTACTTGTAGGTTTAGCCATTTAGTCCTACTTTGTTGGGAAAATTGAAGTAGATTGTTAGGAAATGCAGATGACATCAGAGTATCTCTAGGGATGTTTATAGGAGTCAGTTTTATTTAGACAGCATGATAGGCATGGAATTTTGGCTGTGGCAAAGTTAAGGCTGGTGGTTCATAGGGATGGGGTTATTTTTCTGCAGTACTTCTTAAAGGGTGTGTCATGTGCTGATGTCCAATTAATGCATTTTATTTATTTATTTGTTAAAATGGTATACTGCCCTTCATCTGAAGATCTCCAGGAGGTTTACCATTTACAGCATAAAAATGCAATATAAAAACACAAACTACATAATACAAACAAGAACAAAACAAACTAATAACCCCCCCTCCCATAAACATGTTTAAAAGGATGTAGGATGCCAATTTTTGTGATGTTTTGGCAAGGTGGGCTTGGGCAGGTGTGATACTATGTGCGTGGTTTGCCTGGAGGGATTGTATTATCAATGACTAGTAAATTAAGCCTGTTAACAAAAACAGGCGCTAGAAAGCTCTCTCTCTCTCTCTCTCACACACACACACACACCTTCTCCCCCACTTCCCAGACCTCCACAAACAGTTTGGCTCTGTCTCCCTCCCTCTCCCTCCCCCTCCCCCACACACAGCGCCGGCCAACCGCCCGCTGCAGGTGGACGGCAGCAGGAGGTCTTGGGGCCACGGCGCTTCACGCCTGTGGCCCAAGGCGGCAAGGCAGCAGGAGCCGCCGCCGCTGCGCTAATGGGCGCAGCGGAAAGCTGCGCTCCAAAGGCGGGAAGGCTGCAGGAGCCGCAGCGGCAAGGCAGCAGCAGCCGGCGGCGCTTCACTTATGGGCGCAGCGGAAAGCTGCACTCCAGCAAGAGGTCGGCGGGAGGCTGCAGGTGGACGGCAGCAGGAGGTCTGGGGGCCGCGGCGCGGGGAAGCGGGCGGAGGAGAGCAGCGGAGGCGGGGAGGTCCGGCCGGCGTGTCGTCGTCCTGCTCCGGCTGCCGGAGAAACCGTTGGGGCTGGCGAGGGCTCAGGCTGGGCGAAGGAGGAGGCGGCCTGAACGGGAAAGGCGCCGAGGGAGCGCCTCAGCCCCGGGGGAGCCCTTTCCTCGGGGCGAAGTTTTATTTTCAGGAGGCTTTTTTGGGGGGGGAGGGAGGGAGGGCCAGCATTTGGGCGCTCCTCTTGCGCTCCAGCGAGCGACTGGCAACAGCGCTGGAGGAGCCGCCAACCCCGGAAAGGCACAGCCCCGCCCTCGTCCGCTCCCGGCCAATCCGAGGCACAAAGTCTCTGCGTCGGCCAATCCCTGCATCCGTCTCCGACATGCGCAGTGGAAAATTTCCACTGACACACACCGCGGACGTGGGGACATTAGGGAATTATTATATAGGATAGGTCAGTCACTACTGAGTTCAGCCCACTCTCCAGTATCTTTCCTAACCATCACTGTTGCTACGGTTGGTAAAGAGGAGTTGCCCACCAGGGCTTGGGAGTAAAACCCCCACGTACCTGGCAGGTAGAGCTCCAGAGGCATCATCAGCTCCACACCTGGAACTGAGCTCTGCTCCTCACCCAGTCAAGCCAACAAAAAGGCATTTAGCAGGTGCCTGTCTGCAAAAGGCACTCTTGGATGTGGCTCGTGGTATGTTGCAATGTTGTGGCATGGTAAAAAAAAGATTTTACATTGACAAGTTACGTTGTCAGTTTCATTTGGCTTCTTTTGTCTCCCAAACCGTTCAGCAGCCTGAGATTGATTCAGTTGCACTTTAGGGTTTTTAACCATGTGGGGAGCCTCCGTGAGTATAGGAGCCCCCCTGGTGCAGATAGCAATGGGGGGGATGTTTGTGTTTCCTTAATGCCCCTCATGCATTTATTTCATCACTAACTCTGACCAAAGAGTTAGTCCAGCATAGCTGAAACCATGTGCAGTATTTCTGAGGTGGTAATGATGGCCAGCTCTCTTAAAAGCTGCCACGTTAGGGGGGAAATATTAGACTTAATCCATAGAATTGATGTTATTTGCAGGAGAGGATACTGGAAAAAGCAGTTTAGCTTGCTGTGCTTATAGTACCACATGCACATACCGGTACTATTTCTGGTACTATAGGAAATTGTTAGTTTGGGGATTATTTTGAAGTGAAATTTGCACAATAAATAAATTTGCTCTACAGATTCTGAAATTCTGTGTCACATGAATGTCCTGTGAATGCCTGCAAGCATATATATTTAGGTAAGCTCTTGCTGTTCTGTGTATGTTCAAAAAGTGGGAGAAAGATTATTTTTGAGCAAAGTTTGGTTGGCATTCTCAGCTTTCACATGTGAACATAGACATTTGCAAAATTTCAGATAAGCTTTGTAACATAATAGAGTTGGGAACAATTTTGGGAGTCATTTCTAGGTAGCAGAAGCTTTCAGTGTGTAACAGAGATTGTAAAAAAAAAAAAAGAATTATGAGACTTGAAATCCACAGAACCTCAAAAAAGAAGGGATGTTGCTTTTCTGTCAATATGTTCAGCATACATGGACGGCTTTATTTGGTCTTCATGCATATTGCTTGTAAAATTGTTTCAGAGCCTTAGCAGGAGGCCAAAGAAAAACTGGTGATGTTACAGCAGGGGTCAGCAACGTTTTTCAGCCATGGGCTGGTCCACTGTCCCTCAGACCATGTAGTGGGCCGGACTTTTATTTTTTGGGGAAAAAAGGAACGAATTCCTGTGCCTCACAAATAACCCAGAGATGCATTTTAAATAAAAGCACACATTCTACTCATGTTAAAACATCAGGCAGGCCCCACAAATAACCCAGAGATTCATTTTAAATAAAAGGACACATTCTACTCATGTTAAAAACACGCTGATTCCTGGACTGTCCACGGTCCGGATTGAGAAAGCGGCTGGGCCGCATCTGGCCCACAGGCCGTAGGTTGCCTACCCCTGCGTTACAGGAATCTCTGGGGAAATGTTTTTAGGTGTACAGTCATATTTCACAGGATGCTATGTAGGCCAGAAGCAAGGTGAAAGGCCTGTCTTGCGTTCTGCTGCTGAATAGCCAGCCCCCGACATGAACCGAAAGGGTGCCTCAGATTATTCAGTTACATGAAGGAGAAATCATGGGTGCACACTTGGAGCCACTTTTAAGTTTGCAACGGGCAGCAGCCAGGCTGGAAGTGGTTTGAGAGTCATGATTTCATTATTTGCTTAAAACCAAAGGTCATCACAAAGGTCATCACATGACTCATGCATTGGTTCTGATGTGGCTGACAACCAAGCAGGAACTGACTACATGCCAGAGTTCTCTGGGGCACCACAGGTGATTCTGGGGTACATTGTCAGCCCATGACCTCTGTACTCGTATGTCGGTGAGCTGCCCTGCAAGGGTGGAGCGCTGGCCAGCGATGGCAAATCTTCATTTCCTTTCTCTGTGTGAAATTCTACATGCACTCTGGCATTTATGCTCATCTCGCCATGCACAGTGTGCTTTCTCCTTCTGGCAGATATGACAAGCTCCAGCCGCCTTCCTCATCTCCACGGTTGGGAGTCGGAAGAAGACTGGGGGTTGTTTGGTTTTTGCATTGCCAAAGTACTCTGGGTCCCTTGGCTGCCCAGCAAACTCATTGGCGCCCTTTCCAGTACTGAACATGCAAAAGTGCAGCAGGAGCTGAGCAGCCAGGCAGGGACAGGGTCCTCTTGGCCAGAATTTTTTGCTTGGCTGTCAGAGGTTTTGGACCCTTGCTGGTCATCACAGGACAGAACTAGTGGTTTGGCATCAAACTTGGGATTGGGAATTCTATTCTTGCTTCCAGCATTAAAAGGGAAGGGGGCTTTTGCAGGCAGGAAAGGGCTGTTTAGCCCAGGCACCCCCAAACTGCGGCCCTCCAGATGTTTTGGCCTACAGCTCCCATGATCCCTAGCTAACAGGACCAGTGGTCAGCGGTGATGGGAATTGTAGTCCAAAACATCTGGAGGGCCTCAGTTTGGGGATGCCTGGTTTAGCCTTTATCCCACTGAGCTGCTCCTTGCAGATGCCCCTTCCTTGCCCCCACTTTGTGCTCTGAGGACACAGGGAAGGTGGCAAATCCTGTATTTGCCCGTCAACAGTGAGTTCACTTCTGTTCCAGTTTCTGTAGCCCGCCTTTCTATCCCACATGGTTACAGAACTGTGTTTGAAAAACGCTAGCTGTCCTGGAATCCATACACAGCTGCTCGTTTTCTATTAGTTTTGCAGGAAAATCTCAGTGCTGGACTGTCCAACTGCTTTTGAAACTTGAGAGTATTAAAAAAAGAAAGTAAGTTTGTGGTTCAGTGGCAGGAGTCCTTGCAGGGAAAGTGGTGAATCCCATGTCTCTTGTGCTGTTGATTCCTCTGGGTCTCTGCCATTATCTGCAAACAGCTCCAGTGTTTGTCGCTTTGCCCATGGTCACCTCTGTCTTGCTGCTGCCTGACCAGCAAAAGGACCTTGGCATCATAGTGAATTGCTCCATGAAAATGTAAGCACAGTGTGATATAGTGTGCCAATCCAAAAGATATTTTTTTGGGGGTAGTGGTGGAATTCCATGCAATGTCATTAGAAAGGGGACCAAGAATAAAGCTGCCAATATCATCATGCCTCCATGCACATCTGGTGCAACATGGAACACTGCACAGTTCTAGTGGCTTCGCCGAACAAAAAAAGGAGCAAGCGAAATGATCGAGGGGCTGGAGCAACTCCCCTGTGAGGGAAGGTTGCCATGTTTTGCGGCTTTTTGAATAAGAGGAGACATGACAGAGATGTATAAAATTATGCATGTTGGGGAGAAAGTAAATAAAGTGAGCCTTTTCTCCTTTCACAATGCTAGAATCCAGGCTCATCCAAATGAAGTTTAATGTTGGAAGATTCCGGACCGTGAAAAGGGAGGCATTTAAACTGTGGAAGTTGCTACCATAGTACAAGATGCAGTGATGGCCACCAGTTGGATGGCTTTCCAAGGGGATGAGACCAATTCATGAAGGATAAGGCCATCCGTGGCTTCCTCACACCCAGCCGCAGCTCTGTTCCCGGGTCAGGGGCGGAGTGGAGGACAGTCAGTGGCAGCGCTGTCGCCCCTCTCCTCTGCTGGGCTCCCTCTGCCCCAGTTAGGGATGCGCCCTGCCCGCCCACCCTGGGCAGCAGAAGCATCCCCCCCCCCGGTCTTAGTGCTGATCCCGCAGGGCTTTTTTTTTTAAATGTCCTTTTGCATCATTTTGTGAAAAAATATACGAAATATAGTAGATTTCAGCTCAGCATGCCTGTTACGCAAGCTCTTGCAAAGTTAGCAGATTTGCATAATTTTGGTGCAGATTAATCAAGTTTCCCCGTAAACCTTTAAAAAACAAACAAACCCAAAACTTTGTAGCAAGATAAATGACCCTGGATATAACTTTGCTGCAGTGCAAACTCTGGTGCTTGAGAACCAAAAGTAATTTACATCTTAAATTGCCTGTATTTAGGAGGACCTGCGATCTCCTTCTTGACAGCCACACTTGGGACTTAAAGATTGCCCTGTGTTTTTGCTTTTTTGGCCTCTAGAATGGATTCTCTCCAGCTTTCTCCTACGATTGCTATTCAAATGCCTTCTGTGCTGAGAAGAATCTGAATTTCCTGTCAGCAGTAGGTTTCCACGCTTTGTCTGGCTGCCACTTCATCACATGCTTTAATCGCCACATCCAGGCTTACACTGAGTAAGCTGGAGCCAGCCTCCTCCTAACTCCCAATCCCCAGGGTGCACGCCAACCACTTCCTTCGGAGGCTGCTGTGGTCAGTTGATCTCCTTTGTTCCCTGGCAGCTGTAGTGACCTGGTCTGGTCTGCCTGCTTCCCCTCCTTTTCCTTTGCTAATGGCCGGCTTGCTTTTGCAAACCTTTGAATCAGAAGCAGTTCCAGGATTGCATGCATACTACACACATGCAAAGACCACAATCTGCTCTGGAAACGCACCCCCCCCCAAGCGCTCCCACCCCCAGGCGAGTTGTTCCTATTTCTATTTCAGGGGAAACTGGTTCGCCACCCCCTCCGGCCATTGGCTGCGCACTGTGCTAATCGGATGAGGGCTGTGATGCCACAAACGCACCCCCCAACTTCGGACAGTGTTACAGTTTTTGTCCAATTGATTGGGATTTTTTTGAACAGTTTTTTAGCTGTATCAATGTTTTAAAAAACAACGCCAAATAGCCTGTCTGCAGCGCTGAGGAGGGAGGGTGAGGAAGTGGTCACCAATCGATGCTGGAATTCGTGTTAGATATAGATCTATCTAAAAGATAGCAGTGGTGGGAGTAAACCGGCCTTATCCCATGAGTGGAAAAACGTGGCTGAGTTTTCCTTTGATGTACGTATGTACACACCCTAAGTTCATTAATAGTTAAACTTTCAGCTCATAGCTTAAACTCACCAGACCACGAAAAGCCTCCATTAGTTACTCATGCTCTGTTGCTCAACTAGAATATAATGCTGAAGGCTTTCTCTCCCTCTGCCTCTGCTTCAACTTCTGAGGTGTTTTTTTGTGGGGGACGTAACTCCTGGAAAGTGGCTCAGATGGTTGGGTGCTTCTGGCGCTCTTCCCCTTTAGGTCTGCCTTCACATTATTTCTCCCTGAAAAATGCAATTCTTTATTATGTTGGTGGAAATTTAATATCTTTCTCAGCCAAATGAAACTCTTTCCTCTCACAGCTTTCAGGTTCTTTGCGTCACAATGTTTTGTGTCCACACAAAAGTGCTATGTTAGCACAGTAGCGCTACAGGTGTTAATATGCTTGTAGGAATATTGCACTGATGGGTGGATTCACAAATGCAAGTATCATGACAGAAGAGTTGAAGCCCCCTCCACACAACCCCTGCACTGCAAGGAATTTAAAAAAAAGTCTTTTGGTAGAGGTCGATATGTGACTTCATGTTATGACATCACTACGCTCTGTGCTTCCCTGCCAGCCAATCATCTGGAGTGGGAAACCATTTGATGTCATAATGTAAGGCCAATTTTATTAGGCGTTGCAGATAGAGAACTAGGTCAGGGCCTACCATACAGTCACATCTAATTTGTCTCTGTGCTGTAAACCCTTTTTCATTTGGGGTGGATTTTGGAACCCTGTAGGAACACAGCATGAATTGAAATCTCTGCATCATTCAAGCTTGTAAACATCTGCTTGTCAAGTAAAAATTGACATCAGTTTTCCTCCCACCCTGTAAAGGAACATGCTACACAGCTTGGGAGAGAAATGAAGCTCTCTCTTTTTAATTTCTTTGATGTAACCAAAATAAATATGTGTGCGGTCAGATATTCTGAAAAAGTGATGGGGAAACAGGATAATTGTATTTTAATAAAAACAACAACACGAGGGACATCACCTATAAACAGTAACAATAATTTTTCAGAAAACCCCTCACACCTGTCCTTGATTGCTAGATCAAGAGGGTGGGGCGATAGCAAGGATGGAGACATCCCATGGCTAAGCTGGGCATCATACTGTCTGATATGCCAGCCCCATATCCACATCACAAGCAAAGTAATCTTCGTGAGGATAGGATTCTGGGGTGAAGGAGCCACCACTTTCTAAGCTCTGCTGGGTAGAAGGATGGGGCTGGGAACATGGTTTCCACTCCATTTTTAAATACCAAACCCTCCCATTGACACTAAAGGGAGATAAAATAAGTATACCAGCTCCAGGGCTGACGGAAGTTTGATTGTGGATTTTTTTTGCTCTTTTCGGGGTGGGGGAATCTCCCCTGCTCATCCTTGTTTCTGGCCCCAGTGCCCATGGAAAATCAGCAGTGGCAGAACCTGCTGCTTCGTTGCTATTTTAAGAACATAAAAAGAGCCTGCCGGTTGGATCAGTCCAAAGGCACATCTATTCTAGGCTTCTGCTCGCCACCATTTGCCCATGGGAAGCCTGCAAAGAGCACCTGAGTGCAACAACACTCTTGTGATTCCCAGCGCCTGGTATTCGGAAGCAGACCACTTCCGACAGCCCATCAGTGAACAGGATCCAGTCAAAATGAAGGGCATGCTTAACTTTCTCATGCTTTCCACACAAGTTCTATATACAAGTGTCCACTACATTGATTTCCCTTCCTTCAAGGAACTCACAGTGTCACATGGGGTTGTCGTCCACAAAGCCCTGCTCAGAGTAGATGCGCTGAAGTGAGTCATGTATATTACCTTCAGTGGGTGTATTCTGAGTAGGATTAGCACAGCATACCACCCATGGTTATTATCTCATTTTAGCCTTACAATAAGTTTATGAGGCAGTTACAGGCAGGTAGCCATGTTGGTCTGCCATAGTCAAAACAAAATAAAAAAATTCCTTCCAGTAGCACCTTAGAGACCAACTAAGTTTGTTCTTGGTATGAGCTTTCGTGTGCACGAAAGCTCATACCAATAACAAACTTAGTTGGTCTCTAAGGTGCTACTGGAAGGATTTTTTTTATTTTTTATGAGGCAGGTTAGCGGAGAGTGTGTGGCTGGCCTAAGACCACCCAATTGGCTTGGCATCCTATGCACTAAGACATCCAGAATTAACACCACCCACCCCTTCCTCTTCAAGGTGGGGATTCAAACACATGTTTTATATCACAAGCATAGGTTTAGAAAGGGGGGAAGCCACTAGAGGAGGAATGTCCATTGTTCGTTTTGGGGGCCTAATCTGGCCTGCCGGTCAGTTTAATCCGGGCCCTGTGGCAGTTTACTTCCTGGGGTATAATCCTAAAAAAAGCTCAACAACTTGTCGGCCCTCACACATGTTCACTTCATCAAATCTGGCCCTCTTTGACAACTTAGAGTGAGAAAACTGCAAATGGAGTACCTACTGAAAAATGCCTTTTCTCAGTTGCCACCTCCTGAGGTTGAAGACTAGGTGATCAGGAAGCAACACATGCAGAGTTCATCTGTTTTCACTTGTGTACTCTGGGGAAGGGACATTCCCAGTCACTTATCACCCTTTCCCCACACTCTGCCCCAACTGGTTCTCTGCAATGCTGAACTGGATTTTCCTGTTCCTGTAGGAACAGGGCATTGAAATAGGCTGACCCACAGACAAAGATACAGGAATTTATTGAGAATATAGCACTTATAGGGGTTCATTTACAAAGATTAAAAAAATAGCCTGGCAAAGACTTGGTGCCTTCCAAGAAGTGTGGAAAATGAAGAAATGTTGTGGTGTGTGTGTAGAATTAGTTTGTTTGAGCACATCCTGGGCCTTAGAATTCGTGTTGGGAGAGACTCACCACAAGGTGTGCATTCATGTATTTCATTCTCCCCACCACCACTCCTGCCTAGTGCCTTATTGCTAAGGAATTTCCCATTGTTTTATCCCTCCTGCAGTTTTTGTTCTAATAGGCTTTTCCAACTTGGTGCCCTCCAGATGTTTTCTGGGCTATGCTGAAAATATGGTTTTGTAGATGAATTTAAGACTAGGTGAGTCAGAAGAGTTGTAGTTCTGTTGATAGTTTGTTTTGTTGGAGGTCTGAGGAGAAGTTGAGTTTTACAACAACAACAACAACAACAACAACAATGGGTTAAGAGAGCTTCCAGAAAGGGTTCATACTGTTTCTGACATGCCATTTATGCCTCAACAGTGAATCCATCTTCCTGGCCTTTTTAAAAACACTTTTTCATTTTGAGAGTGGAACTTCATTTAAAAGCACAATAGTTGCCTTTTTGCAAGTGAGAAGAATTATCTTCTGAATGTCCCCCCCCCCACCTGATACTTGCTGGAAATGGCTCTTTTTCTCCCAGGCATGTGGACAGTTGTTATGCAAATAAAAGGATTTTGAGGCCAGAAGCTGGTGCCATGGCAAACACTTGCATTTCATGGAACTGTTTGGAGTAGCTGGTGTTAACAGAGTTAGCAGGCTTGCGACAATGATCTGAAGAGAAACTTAACAGAGGATTGCGTTTGATCCACAGTGTGGCATTGTCATCTTTCAGGTTATTCCTTGGGGACAAATTTCCCTGTTATACAAGCCATTCCCTTGTTTAAAATGGCAATATGGGAATAGCTGCATAAGTGGGTAATCACATAAAAGTCACAGGTATACTGAGAATGGAATTTCAGCCAGAGTTTCTACTGTATTTGTTGACAAAGGGCCTGTGCCTTTCACAGCTGCAGAACAGGCAGAAGTGAAACTGTCTTTTCCCAACATGCAGGTAGGTAAAGCAGGGTGGATAAAAATCAACGATTAAAAAAAAAATAAAAATGTTGGATTTTTTTATTTAAATCAGATTTTTTTTATTTAAATTGGATTTTTAAAATAAAATGCTTTTGGAGGAAAAATCTTTCTAAATATAGTCTTCTATTTAAGTTACATTGTAGTCCAAAGGCTATTCATCAGGAAATAAGGATTTGTTTATCAAGTGTGCTAAAACTCAGTCTAAGTTTTTTTTTAATGTTTAACTACATCAGTTAACAAACATGGATACATATGCTATCATGTTATTGTTTTAGTTAAATAAATTGTTTAAATGGTTATTAAGGAAATGATTATTTTTCTCCTTCCAATAAAGTATAGCAGAAAAGTTGTCCAAATATAAACAATTAACTTATTAAACCTCACCATAATTTCATAATTATCTGTCTATGTATTTCTAGTAGTATAACCAAATCAGTAATTTTTGATATAACTGTAAAAACTACTCTGAAAATTTATTATTCCAAAAATGAAACCTTCATATGGTTGTAAATATTAAGATTATACCAGCAAGAATGAGTCTTTCTGTAAAAAACATATTTAAATCAAGCCTTACTGACTAGTGATTTAAATCAAGCCTTACTGACTAGTGATTTAAATTTGATTTAAATCAAATCCACCCTGAGGGAAAGTCAAATCTCCTGAATTTCTGCCTGTTGTGGATGTTATAATGTCATAGTACCTCTGTCATGAAAGAGTGAACAAGCATTGACTGATATATCACAACCAAATGCCTGAAACCAGATCTTACCTTCAGCAGAACTGAGGGATGCTTCTGATTGTATGATTTTAAGAAAACTTGTTTGGAACATATTCCGTGGTACTTACTCTGTAAGGATGGGGCTATAAGTCACATGAGTCACCTCTATTTCTGAAACAACAACACAAGAAGTCCAGGCTTGTTTGCTTGCAAAACGGATTTTCTGTGTCACATGGTTCATTAAGTCTCTCATTTCCACCTCATCCACCCCCCCCCAAAAATATTTCACACAACCCCTTTAACTCAATTTAGCTACTTATGAATCCAGAGAGCAGAAAAATCAGAAACAATCCATGTGAATCCATGGAAAAACTTAAGCAAGCAAACAAAGCCCAAGTCAATATTCTGAGCCTGGGTCCATCCACTTTTCCTATTGCTTAGTACTTAGGAAGACTCACTTCTGCAGTGGCATCGAACTCTCTGCATGGAGCTTCCAGCCTGGCAACTAGATTGACTGTTTGACAATATTTGATTGCATTTTATAATCGATGCCACTTGACAGTATTTGACTGGTCAATTGACAGGCATGCCAACTCTATCCAGCCAAGAGCATCTATCTGCCTAGGCGTTCATAGGCAAGGCAGGATTGCTGTGGGTCTGAGTTTCAGCAGTGCAAAGTCCCTAGCAGCCATTGCCATGTCACAACCCCTGCTAAGAGGCCACAACTAGTTTTTGACAACTCCCTCCTTTCCCTCTTGCTGGAGATGTGTCTATTGCCCTCCATGCCAGTTTGATGATACGGTAAACATTTTGTGAACTGCTGACTGTCTTTAACAAGAATGCAAGAAAGTTGATTTTCTGTATTGCTGAGAATCGGTGGCTTGTTCTGCCTTTGAAGAGTTCCATATACAGCAAAAGCTTGCGCATGTTTCACCAATATAAGTTAAAAACAAACCCCCACTTTCTGAAAATGGGAGTGCACTGCTCATTCCATCCCCCTGCTCATTCCGACCCTAACCCTCAAGTTTGTAACCAGAATTTCCAGATTTTGCTGTTAGAGCAATTATGGGAATAGGTTGACTAACATAAATGCTTTTAAGAATATTGAAGTAATTTCTGCTTGCAAAATAGGGACTTGGGATTGTTCATCAGGACTAGTCTGACACTTGGGATATAATTAAAGGTAAAGGTAAAGGGACCCCTGACCGTTAGGTCCAGTTGTGTCCTGGGGAGACTCAGCCAGATGGGCGGGGTACAAATAATAAATTATTATTATTATTATTATTATTATTATTATTATTCAGCCGCACAGCCTGAGCCAAGGGAAAGGGATATTTGTGAGTGGCCAGACTAGCCAATGGGAGCTTTCTTAAAAGGGTAAAGGGACCCCTGACCGTTAGGTCCAGTCGCGGACGACTCTGGGGTTGCGGCGCTCATCTTGCTTTACTGGCCGAGGGAGCGGCGTACAGCTTCCGGGTCATGTGGCCAGCATGACAAAGCCGCTTCTGGCAAACCAGAGCAGCGCACGGAAACACCGTTTACCTTCCCGCCGGAGCGGTACCTATTTATCTACTTGCACTTTGATGTGCTTTCGAATTGCTAGGTTGGTAGGAGCTGGGACCGAGCAACGGGAGCTCACCCCTTCGCAGGGATTCGAACTGCCGACCTTCTGATCAGCAAGCCCTAGGCTCAGTGGTTTAACCCACAGCCCCACCTGGGTCATTAGAGATGTAAAATTTCCAGAAATATCGAAGAGTAAAAAAATAAGGAAGTGTAGAAGTATATTCCAGTTTTTAAAAATACATAGGCCACTGTTTATGGATGATACTGTACTAAGTCATCCTCAGAGGTCCAATGATTTCACCAGAATTTCTCTCTCTGTGTTGAATATTGGACCTCACCAAATCACTTTTAATTAAGGGGAGAAAAAAAATTAAAGATGTGCTTACTTCCACATTGAAGTAAATTGGATTTAAAATAGCAAGGGGTGTAGAGCTCAGCTCATTTATGGCATGCATTGCAGCCCTCTTGGAGAAGGGGTTGGGGTTCGTTTCAGAATCTAGTTGAATCTTCCAACCCTGAAAAATGGCCAGCCAATGGAAAAGCCCATAAATTTGAGTCATTTAAGGTCCCCAGCATCTTCTGACACATTAATTCTGTGACAGCGGCCAGCATCTGTCACAGTGCGGGTCTCTTGGGATTCAATAGGGATGCCTGCTGCACTGCCGCAGTGCTAATCTCTTAGCAGACAAGGTGTGTGTGTGTGTGTGTGTGTGTGTGTGTGTGTGTGTTTAGACAAGCTCAAGAGCTCCCTCCTTTCATTCCCCCTACAGATTCCCAAAGGAAATTAATGGGTGGAGCAAGGAACCCCTTTAAAATGGTTTTATAGTATTTTAATTTTTCAAAAAGCTGCCTTGGTTGTCTCTTAGGACCAAACTGTGGAGTGTTCAATGGCTGACTGGGCTGGCTCACTCAGAAGTATTTGTTGAGGGGTAGGTGGTAGTCCTACTGATTCTTTTTGCTGCACAGGTAAATCACCTGTTGGAAATACTGGAAGTTCATCATGCTAATAATTAAGGAAGCAATCCTAACTGGGGCTGGGGTGATGTGGAGCAGCAGATTTTCCACTGCAGCCCTATAATCTCTTCCAGCATTTTAGGGGAGGGGGGGCACACTAATTCCAGGCAGTGTAATGCTCTGCTTTGGGGCTTTAGACTTTAAGTGGGTGCAGCAGCACCTGAGTGAAGGTCCACACCACCAGCGGAGCCCTTAGAGCAGGCATGGCCAAACTTGGCCCTCCAGCTGTTTTGGGACTACAGTTCCCATCATCCCTGACCTGTTAGCCTAGTGATGATGGGAGTTGTAGTCCCAAAACAGCTGGAGGGCCAAGTTTGGTCATGCCTGCCCTAGAGGGACATTCCACAGCATCCTATCCCTGCACCACAGAGTGGGGGTTAGGATTGCTCTACCCAGATGTCTGTGTCATAAATTCACAATTTGCATATCCATAACATTGGATATCAGACAACTTGTGCTTCCCAAATTTGGTAGGCAACTGTAAAGTATGATTTCATTTCTTTTGAGCAGACTTCTGATGGGATATCGGCAGACTTTTGTTTCCTGCTGAAGGTGAGCATATTATTTACAGTTTAGATCAGGGGTCAGCAACCTTTTTCAGCTGGGGGCCGGTCCACTGTCCCTCAGACCATGTGGTGGGCCGGACTATATTTGGGGGGGGGGGAATGAACGAATTCCTATGCCCCACAAATACCCCAGAGATGCATTTTAAATAAAAGGACACATTCTACTCATGTAAAAACACACTGATTCCCGGATCGTCCGCGGGCCGGATTGAGAAGGCGATTGGGCCGCATCCGGCCCCCAGGCCTTAGTTTGGGGACTCCTGGTTTAGATAGTCAACTTTAAATTATGCCTCTGGCCTGAATCTTTCCAGAGAGAAAGATCAGAGCAAGCTTCAGAAAGGGAAAATTTCCCTGAGCAGTTGCTGAAGAATGGTGGTAGAATGAGGGCAGTAAAAATGGTGGATGCATTTGGCTGGTTCTGTTAGGCAGTCACATGGTGTAATTTGTGGGCCATGGGTTTTAATCGGCCCGCCTTCCCTTACTGCTGTGCTCCGGCGACTGTATGACTGTCAGTCCGTGTGAATGTGGACTGGGTTGTGACATTTGCTACAGCCTTTCTGGAATGCTTGTGTTTAAACGACAAATCAGGATTCTCTGTGTGCCTGTTGGTGGCTGCATGACTGCCTCAGCCCATGAAAGCATGGCCAAAAGTCAACATTGGCTAATTAAAAGCCACAGCTGCCCCAAGCTGATGAATTTATGCCCAAGGCTTCATGCGATCTGTGTGTCAAGCAGGGCTGCAAGCTCCCCTGGACTGAAGCAGTTGTGTGAATGGAGCTTGACAAAGCAACAGAAATTTGAACTCAAAGATTCATGAGTGTTTGCAAAATTGAAAAGGCAGACTCAGCTTAGTTCCATGGAACCAGTAGGGTGTTGACTTGAGTTGCAGGAATTTATGTACCGGTATAGGAAGGGGGGTGGGTTGCCCCTCCAGCAGATATCATGCACATGCAGCTCACTACCAAAATCAGCACAATCACTTTTCTGACTTTTGTGACTTGTCCCCACAAAACACTTCATTCAGCGTTTCTTCCATTCCAAGGGCCTCTGCTGCAAATGCAACAATTCACTGATAAATGTATCTATGTACTGGCTCAATGGGAAAACTTCAGAAATTCATATAGACATGTGAGCTCAGCTACCCAACAGCCCTCTGCCTAAGTGATAATTCCTGGCATCCTGATACCTGGGTGCCAGACAGGTAGGCCATTCCAGAAATAGCAAACCCAGATGAAGACAAAAGGGTGTGATTAAACAGGGAAATGTAAATATCGCTTTTGTTTCACTTGATGGGTGTTTGGTGGAGGGCAAGAGGAGGCAGGGTCCGGGATGCTCAGATTACTGCCACCAGACCTCCCCTTTCATGATGTAACCATGATGTATTAGTGATGTAGTTTTTTGGGGGGGGTGTAACATGGGGATTAGCAGCTAATAAAAGTTGGGGTCTCCTTTTGTACGGGGCTTCCATCTTGTTTCACCTGGTGGCTGGTGGGAGTCCTGTCGCGACAGTCTTCAATAAAGACCAAGCCTACTGGCTGCTGTTTTACTCTTGTATTCCTGGCTGGTGTCCTTGTTTTTTGTCCAAGGGAGCCCTCAGATTTCTCCGTTAACACTTGAGTTGCTAATAATTACATGGATTCTCCCAGATAGTGTGTTTAGCCAAAGGTGGATAACTTGTTAGTTTGGCTTCTCATCCTAACGGTAGGAAAGTATGGTACTTTTTTGTTCTTCTCTCAGTGACTGTTGCCTTTCCCATTGTTGCCTTTCACCTGTGGAGGTCCAAGTAGATTCCAGCTAAGGATCCGCTGCTTGTCAGTCTTGTTCCTTGAATTGACCCAGCAGGATTGATAGGGTTGTGTTCCAGACTCCATCTCTTATGCTGAATCCACAGAGTACAGTGGAACCCCGGGTTACGTACGCGATCCATTCTGGGGTCCCGCTGCGTAACCTGGGCGTGCGTAACACGAATGCACACACAACCCCCCCGGAAGTTCGCGTTTTTTGCGCTTCTGCGCATGCGCGAACTGCGCAGAACGCTTCTGCACACCCGCGCGTGCTCCGTGGCGGACTTCCGGGTTGCGGAGGTCCGCAATTCAAACGTACGCAACACAGAGCGTACGCAACACGAGGTATGACTATTGCAGAACTGGAATGGTGGGGTTTGTTTTAGGAGTGCGCTCATCCTGTTGCTGTTGTGCCTGTTCTTTTTGGAAACCTTTGACCTAGTAAAGTGTAGCTTCTGTGAATGACTGCAACTGCTGGCCATGGGTGTCACTCTGCTTTACTTTCTTCTTCAGCTATAATCTGATAACCAGAAGTATGCAAAGCATTCCAAATACAGGCTCACAGTTTGACTCCTCGGGAAAGGTTTTCTTCTCTACTGCTATTTATACAGTATTTGTTTCTCCCTGTGTTACAATTACAAAATGAGTTGTGTCTTACATTAGTCTTGCCTTTTTAAAGTGCATATTCAGTGACTTGGTGTGCAAAATCAGGCAAAACATGTGCCCTGAAGCATTTTTTTTTGTCAGGCATTTCAACACTATAGAGCTGCACATTTAGGGGAAAAAATCAGCAGCCAACTTTCACAGTGATCTCTAAACCAGGAGTGAAAAAAATAGCTGTTTGTAGCCAGTTGCATGTTTGTTTGTTTTTTCCTGTAGGTATATTTCACAAAAGCTGCTTTCTAGTTTTTCAAAGACAACAAATGTCTAATGGGTTTGTGTGCCTATGTGTAAAACAGTGTTACAGACCTATGTGAACTTATTTTGAAGGCACAAATAAAAAACTCAGAGGTGGAGCCTTGTGGGTTTCCAGGGGTTGGGGTGAGAGAGTGCTCTGGAGCTTGGGTCCTGCTTGCAGGTTTCGTACAGGCATCTGACTGGCTACTCTTAGAACAGGATGCAGGTCTAGATGGGTCATTGGCCTGATCCAGCAGGCTCTTTATATGTTCTTATCAGTTGCATTTCAGTATCCTGGTCAACTAGGACGATGGTAGTATGTAGAGTGAGTGGAAGTTCTGCAGATCAGCCAAACAACACAAACCTATTTGGACCCATTACTGTACAGAAGAGGCATTCAGCATTGAGAAGTGTTTGGTTCTTACTGGATTTAAGTGTCGAGAATCATCAGTGCTATATTTTATAACAACATCTGTTCCATTCTGCTCTCTTCATCCTCCTTCACATTTTGGCTATCTACAGAGTCTGAATAGCTTGAAAGTCTATTGGCTTCCACTGCCTTGTGTTCTGGTTGCTCTAACTCTTTTTTGTTTCTCTATTGAATTAAGAATAAACATGCTCACTGGTTCAGTTTTTTTTGCTGTACTACTTAGGAATGATCATGTTCCATACACATATGTCCTTAGTAAACACAATCCTTACATACACTTTGCGTTTTTGTCTTCATCTGCCTCCTCTCTAAACAATTAG
Source organism: Darevskia nairensis (assembly GCA_034642065.1). Taxonomy (NCBI): domain Eukaryota; kingdom Metazoa; phylum Chordata; class Lepidosauria; order Squamata; family Lacertidae; genus Darevskia; species Darevskia nairensis. The sequence continues at coordinate 74,960 of JAWWNI010000889.1, forward strand.
CACTCAGATGGCTCTTAGGATTTGGGTACACTCTGAATAACCATACATGCAAAGACATTTCTGACCATCATTTACTTGGAAGCAAGTCCCATTGTCTTCAGTGGGGAGTACTTCTAGGTCAGTGTGGATAGGGTTGTAGCCTTGTTGACTTACTCTGGTGCTGCATCAAAATACTTCTCTGGTACATGCAATTCCCATTGATGAAGCTCTGATGCCGTTTGGAAAACATCTTTCTGATTTGTTAGAAATGTGTGCCCTCTCAGCAGTCAATTAATGCAATCACTGCTTCTGTACAAGTCTTATTTCTGATTATCACTGGGGAGGCACATCTGGGTATTCTTGTTTGGGAGGAAACCACATGAACACAACCAAACTTTTTAAAGAAAAGAGATGGTATGGGCAAACTGGTTGCAGACCACTGCTTTTAAAAGTTTGTTCCATTGGGAACCACTGCTTTGGCTTCTTTGTGATTTACAACCACATATTGTCTTACCCTATACCCGTATAGTGTGGAAACAACTTGAACCGTTCCCAGCAGCTTTCCATTGTCGTTCCATGCATTTGCCATCCCTCTGGTGTTTGAAGTTCTCACTGGAGCCGCTTGCACTGCTGAAGAGGCAAGCTACTTTTCAGTTTAAATTATCCTAAAAGCAGTGTGTCTTGTTTTTCCTTTGTTGCTTTCATCATAGCCCACAAGTGCACCAAGGACAATGGCATAGTGTTAAGATGTACCATGGATGAAGATTAAAGGAGCAGTGGAGGCTGCACAAAGTCCTATTTAGTTACAGGTAGATAGCCGTGTTGGTCTGTCATAGTCAAAACAAAATAAAAAAATTCCTTCCAGTAGCACCTTAGAGACCAACTAAGTTTGTTTTTGGTATGAGCTTTCGTGTGCATGCACACTTCTTCAGATACCTATTTAGAAGAGCTTAAGATTTTGTTGAAGACTCTCTGCAATTCCTGCCTCTGACCTGTAAGCAGCCTTCCTGAGCTCCTTTTGACACGCAGACAGCACTTAACACACACTGGCCAGTCTAGCTAGGCTTCTCACAAAACTCCCTGACCTGCCACAGACAAACAATTTATCCAGAAGTTGGGCATCGCCACCAGCAGATCCTCATAAGAACCTCTTCATGATAGACCGCTCATATTAGTATTTTTAAAAAATGACAACTGGCCAGCTCTGAATTGGAAATTTAGGCATGCATGAACTCTCATTGGGATGCTGCTACAGTACTGGTCATTGTGGTCCAACTTCTTGCTGTCTTCAGTTACTACAGATTCTAGTTTGGCAGAAGGATATATATACCCTGGGCTCCTTCACAGCTTGCCAGCCATCCTTAAAATCCAGTAATTTGTTCATAAAACGTGCCATGAATGGAAAGGTCTTCAGAATCTACCAGGATGGTTTTTATTCAGCCAAGTGCTACTACACAGAGGTGGCCCGTTGAAATTAATGAGCCTAAATAAACGTCAATGGGTGTACTCTGAGTAGGACTGGCATTGAATTCCACCATATGAAAATAGCTGCACCCTTCCCATTCTGCCATATTGGCAGCAAATGGAGAAAGCTGATAATAAAGCTGATAATACTGCATCCACTAATATCAGAAAGGTATCTTGTTGGCATCTTCAATTTTGGACTAATAATGCAATTTTGTGTGGCTTTGTAATGTGGATGTCTGTATGGATGGAATAGTGAGCTAAGTGCTCTGAACCATCTTGGAGAGCGCTGAAGAGGAGACTGCTTTTTTTACTTCAGGCTCAGCCCAAGTAACTGTAATGCAGCTCTGGGCTAGAGTTACTAGAGTGTATATGAGCTGTTCTCTAGGACTGTTCAGTGACTAGTCTGTCATTTTCTTGCATATTATATATTTTATGCCCAACAGCTCCCTTCCCACTTTTCTGTATCCAGTAGTACTTTGGTTTACGAACTTAATCCGTTCCGGAAGTCCGTTCTTAAACCAAAACGTTCTTAAACCCAGGCGTGCTTTCCCATAGCAGTGGGGGACTCAATTTATAAATTGAACACACTCAACAGGAAGCAGAACATGTTCTGCTTCCAAGGCAAAGTTCACAAACCAAAACGCCTACTTCCGGGTTTGGAGCGTTCTTAATCCAAGTTGTTCATAAACTAAACTGTTCTTAAAGCAAGGTACCACTGCATTGCGTTAGTGTCCTGTGTATTATGCATATTGAATGCTCCCTGCTTGCTTAGCTGTGTGACAATGCTAGTCCTTCCACCAGAGTTCCCCTTTGTGCGCTCTAGGCATGAGGCCAGTGATGTAGCCCAACACATTCCCACTTATTTTTTTAACAAGTTTATTTACTTATTTATTACCTGCAATAAATAAATGTCTGGGGTTTATATATTGCAGGCCGAGCTGTGACCAACTACAGAGTTTGCATTAAGGAAAGGACTTTACTGGTGCTGTTTTTATTATCTATATTTTACTAGATTTGTGTTTAATGTTGTTTTAATTCTATTAAGAGTTGAATTACTTTTTGACAGTTATCTTTTATATGCTTTCAGCTTTCTGTATTTTATCACTGCTGCTTTAATTTGTGTGAGCCGCCTTGAGTCCCAACCTGAGGGAAAGGTGGGATATAAATAAATATAATAATAATAATTTGATGAAATCTTAAGTTCAGTTGTGGCTGCGTGGGAAGCGATGGGGACGTTATTTTGGGCTCTGGAGGGAAATAATTTATGCGACTCTGTTGGAGCCATGTTATGCTGTCACTGGGGACAGGACTGTTATGTGAGGGAGTTGAAGAAGAAGATTTTGGATTTGATATCCCGCTTTATCACTACCCGAGTCTCAAAGCAGCTAACATTCTCCTTTCCCTTCCTCCCCCACAACAAACACTCTGTGAGGTGAGTGGGGCTGAGAGACTTCAAAAAAGTGTGACTAGCCCAAGGTCACCCAGCAGCTGCATGTGGAGGAGCGGAGACACGAACCCGGTTCCCCAGATTACGAGTCTACCGCTCTTAATCACTACATCACACTGGTTACCAACCTGCTCCTTTCCCATCTCTGCCCAAGTCTGGCTCCTCCGCTAATGGAGGTGTGCCAGGGTTACATTGGCATAACCCTGATGGCACTAGTGTGGCTCCTCAATGCCAGCGTATCTTCAAGGTACTCCAGTGCACAAGCAATTTTGTTGGCATTGCCTATTATCAGGCTTTCATTTTCTTGCTCAAAGCATTGCTGTAGTTCCTGACACCACCAGGCAGAGCTGCCTAAGGTCTGGCATAATACAGGTGGGATTGCGGGGGGATGGACTTTCCTTTTCAGCCACCTCTTAATCATAGCTGTCAACTTTCGGATTTGAAAATAAGGGATTTTTTTCAAACTTTCGGATTTGAAAATAAGGGATGCTGTGAGGGCGGTGCAATGGCACCAAGTAGCCTCGCCACCCTGCGCTCCAGAGGCTGCACGGAGGAACGGGTGAGCGAAAGAGCGAGCGTGTAGACGGCAGGCAGGCTGGCTATCTGGTTGGGCGTGAGGGTCTGGCTGCACAAGGCATGCAAGCTCCGCCCCCAGTCGGTCTCAGACTCCTTATTGGCAGCCGAGCAACGCAGCTGAGGAGCCTCCCTGGCTGGCAGGGAGGGAGAGGAGCTGCTTCCTTTGCAATCCGGGAAATTTAAGGGATATCAACAATCCGGGATAGCAGCGGGAAATGGCATTGGAATAAGGGAGTTTCCCGCCAAAAAAGGGAGGGTTGACAGCTATGCTCTTAATGTTCAGGATTAGAGAGGCAGTCATAGCAGCCTAGTTTTGTGAAGAGGGACGCAGTGCTGTGCCAGAAACCCACACAGATAATTCTGGCTCCTGCTTCATTATCATCATCCTTGCCTCATTCTTTGTTATGGCATGGTTTATTTATCTGCTGCATTTTGGCCCAAAGCTTATCCCCCCCAAGTGTCAAACTGCTTTAGAAGAGTGGTCGCTGGCTTTCCTGTAATTCTGGTCAAGGCGCTGAAGTAATATCCCCACTCTTGGTTGTGGAAACACAACAATGTCACTGAGTCAGTTTTGCTCACTCCTTTCTATTCTATTGAATCTGGTCTTCGGTTAGGCAATTTTTTTTCTTGGAAGAGTGGGAAATATCTGCACTGTTTCTCTTCTTCAGCCCCCTTGTCTGCAAAACAAAAGGGGTGGTTAAAATATGTTAAAAGGTAGTTAAACGGACCGGGGTTGGGGGTACCTGAATGAAGTCTCCTCCTGAGTAAACTCATAGGGAATAAGCATGATATCTCAGGCAATAGACCACATAAGCACAGGAAAGGCACCCCAAGGGGTAATCACTAGTCAAATGCTTCCCTCTGGAGCCCATCCAGGTGACAGACTATTCAAACAAGGCTTCATTGTTTTGCCCTGATGGATACTCAAGATGTTCCTCCTGATACTTATCTTACATTTGCATTTCATTTCCTCTATGTTAATAACCCTCCCCTTTTTCCCATGTAACAGGGATGGAGTGATGATGCTTAGTGAACTGTGTTCTGGGAAATTGAGGGAAGTTTTAAAAGTTCTTGTCACCCCATCTTCGCTGTTCAATCTTGCCTTGAACCTGTTGCGCAATAAACGTTGATCAAAGCCATTTTGCTCCGGTTAGTGGCTGGTCTCCTTCCTTCATTAGTCCGCAGGAACCCGCAGGCTCTGCCTGATGAGCCAGGTGACTGAGCAGCCTCACACCTGGATTTTGCCGTAACATCGGGCATCTGTGGACAATCAACAAAAATGTCCCCTTCATTTTACTTGAAAGCACTGCGTACTTTTAAAGTTGCTGATGTGATAATTCATTTAAGATTACCATGAATAGTCATTTTCAATGTAGAAGATGTGAGGCACAGGCAAAATTCATTTTCTTTGACTGCTGTTGTTCTTATTAACAGGTTTGGTGAAGAGAAGGTATTTTGACTTTTGTCTACAGATTCTCCTGTTGTTTCTGCATTGCTTTGATGGATTTCTGAAACGTTTAATATTTGCATTCCTGAGCTGTTGACAATTTCAGGCCCAATCCTCACTAACACAGAATTTCTCTCACTCTCAAGGGTTTTGCTCATGATGCCATTTACAGTGGTACCTTGGGTTAAGTACTTAATTTGTTCCGGAGGTCCCTTCTGTCAGGGATCTGCCTGCCCCTGCCAGTCCAGCTCTGAGTGTTTATAGAGAGCCGCTACCTGTTTTAACAACAGATTCATCTTCGAGTGAAACCAGCAGTCCCTCGGGGGAGAAGCAGTTAGTGGCTGGGAGACCTGGCACCACCCAGCAGGCTAGATTGGAGGGAGAGACATCAGGTCCGGTGCATAGATTACGTAAGAGGAGGAGGAGGAGGAATTTAGGCTGCCAAGATTGTGGAGTTGGCACCAAAACAGGAGGGAGGCACTTCTGGATTCTGCTAGTGAGTGAACAGACGTGATAAGACTGAGCTCTGCACTGTATATTGCTTGGCACTGAATAAAAGAACTAAAAGACAAATGGCTTGGCTTTTCTATTGAACAACCGATAAGGGAACCTGGCACGTTCTTAACCTGAAGCACCACTTTAGCTAATGGGACCTCCTGCTGCCGCTGCGCCGCCAGAGCACGATTTCTGTTCTTAGCGGAGTTCTTAACCTGAAGCGTACTTAACCTGAAGCGTACTTAACCTGAAGCGTACTTAACCTGAGGTACCACTGTAGTTGTTTGTCAAGTCTGCTTTCAACCTTGGGCGCTGGTAGCAGAGGGACTCTGGTGCAGCAGTGGTTTCACCTGTGATATACTGCTGGGTGAAGCTGCCATCTCTCTGCCCCTCATATCGCAGATGGAGGAGCAGGCTGTAATGCTGGGCCAATGCAGCTTATTCCTCCCTCGGCTTCTTTAAACTGCTCCTGCCCTCCAGCTGAGTGATCCCTGGTGCAGTTTAAGGTTCAGCTGGGAGGCAGGAGCCTTCCCAACCCCCAGCTGAGCAGAGCAAACAAGCTGCATTGTCCTGGCCTGCGAGGTACTGAGGTGAGAGCTGTGGCACCCAGCACCTTGGGGACTGGGGGCCAATACAGTTCCAATATATCTCTTGGGGGCCGCAAAGCTTACGTTGCAAGAACTGTCCATTTATTCCCACCCTCTGTTTCCTCTTTCTTTGATCAAGTGTCAATCCATAAGATAACTCATCCTGTTTATTCAGCAAGTTCTGGTGAGGCAAAAACATTTGAGAAGTTCAAGACTATAATGTACAGGTAGAGGCGATCTGATGGACATGTTTGAGAACCCCTTCAGACAATTAAAAAACGTTGGTTGGACCATACATCCCATAGTAGAAGTCCTGCTGATTTCTCTTCAAGCACTGTTTTGTTTTTTTAAACTTGAGTAGTGCTTTCTACCAATTTACTTGAGAAGCACATCAGGTGCATGGACCTTTGATTTCCTGGCTTTCCCCAGAACACTGTTTCAATATTGGTGTGAAATGGGCTACTTTCCAATCTTATGGTATGAAAGCCACTGACAGGTTGCATATTTTTTGTTAAGATAATCAGCCATGTTACATCTGAATTCTTTCAAAATTCTCAGGAATATATCATCCATATCTGGTCTTTTGTTTTATCAATTTTCTGTAGAACTTCATCTCTTGTTACTTCTTTTAATCTATATATATAATTCTTCCAATGTCCTAGCGGGAAAGAACAATCCATGTGTCGGTATGTCGCCAATATCTTCTGCTGTGAAGACTAATGCCAATAATTCATCCAGTTCCTTTGCACTCTCCCTATTTTCTTTCAGTAGTTATTTTACTCATTTGTCACCTGGTGCTACAACAGTCTCCTTGGCTGGTTTCCTATTTCTGATGTAGTTCCGATGTTGTTGTAATGTTAGCCACAAGGACCACTACTGTAAAGAGAAAATCGGGGCATCTCTAGGATGCTTTTCTGTATGCTGGGTAGGCGATGTGCTGCTGGACCATATGGCCGTGGAGCGCATCCCATAATAATAGAGGTCACATCTGAAAAGTCTGTGTTTCCACAAGCTGTGTTTCTGACCCTCTGGTCTGGGATATGGAGCTGGGCATTACCCCGTTCATCTTAGTTGAAACTGGTTGAGTAAAACAGGATGATTTAATGCCTGGAAGTGTGCAATGACCATTAGCTCTATCTCCCAAAATGGAGGTCTGACAGGCCGAGAGCTGGATGTGATGTACTTTAGACTTCCTACTCCTAATCTCCTTAACCTCACCATCTGCTGCCATCACTGTTAGATGATAACAGATACAGTTTTTCCGTGAGGCCCAAAACAGCACGTAAACTGTTGTAGTCCCATAGCACCAACCTTTAACTCTTAGGAAGGTGCAGGTATCTAACGTGATATCGCGTTCTGACAAGGGACAAAGCTTTTATTTTATTTTTTTACCGATAACTTTAAGCTAGAGTCACTGAACATCATGGATAAGTTTTTTAGCTACCAGTCAGAAACATTATTTGTTAGGAAAGAAATGTAAGATCAGATAGAAGCACAATAGACTTGCGTATAAAATCAAACTTAGTAGCAGAGTTCAAACTCCTGCCAGGGTTGCTCTATTTTTAACATTAACCTGTAAACATTGACAAATGATAGTGCTCAAATCCACTCCGTGAAAAGTTCTACCTCCTGATTGAGTTACAGAGCAGGCCATGCAAGTTTCTTTTTGATCAATTGGCAACCTTGCCTTTAACTACACTATGCCAGCCAGTCTGCCTTTGGTCTTCAACCCCAGATACATACATTCAACCTAGCATTTCTTTGTATTTTTCTCTGCCTGGTGGGCATGACTGGTACCAAATTGTATGGGAAACTGCCCTGCTAGAAAAGTTAACCTACAAAATTAAATTAGCACAAGCAAAAGAGGATGCCTTCACACCAGTGTGGCTCCCCTTTCTCACATATGCAGCTCAACAAGACAATGACATATCCCCTCCAACAGCATACACATCGATACAAGAACTTTTAATTATTGGCTACGTATAAACTCAAACCCTTCCGGTCTGCTACCCCTAGTGTTACAAGACTCTCACAAAAGTGCGTGGTCTAAATCGGTGCACCAAAAACTTCTCTCCTGCAGTCTCCACCCACATCAGCTCCTAATGATGGGCCACACTAGGGCAAAGAGCCTAATTGTTCAGCGTCTAAAGGACCTTGAGCAACAGAACAATCTGGTGATCATAAAGAAACTGCCCTTGGTACGCCTTCTTTTCCCCTTCCCAGTTTGATTCCTTGCCATCCTATTTGCACAAATTAACCATTCCAAAATTGAGACACGCCTTTACCCTAGCTAGATTGGATGTGCTGCCCTCAGCGGTACTCGAGGGCAGATTCCAAAAGATTCCAATCGAAAAAAGACTCTGCCCCTGTGGAAACGGCACCTTGGAAACAGTGGATCATGTCCTCCTGTGCATGCTCCCTCTATAAAGATCTGAGGTCCGAATTTATTACTCCACTCTTACTCACTATTCCAGGCCGTCCACCTGCGGACACGTTGTTCTTCCTCTTATCAGATCAAAATGAGCTGACAGCAACAAACGTTGCTAGATTTATTGAGATTAAGGGCCACTATTTGAACGACAATCATAACCATTTGATCGATCTTTTTATCCACTGCTTTTAACTGTATATTGTGTATCTTTTGTTGCAATGGCTGCTGGCTATGCGAATAAAGTTATTAAATAAATACACATTGATATGGCTAATCTGACCCAATCCCCCACCCCCCGCTTCACACATACAAACAAACCAGACTGCATCCAACTGAATGTACCAAGCAAGTAAAGGTTAAAGGGACCCCTGACCGTTAGGTCCAGTCGCGGACAACTCTGGGGTTGTGGTGCTCATCTCGCTTTATTGGCCGAGGGAGCCGGTGTGCAGCTTCCAGGTCATGTGCCAGCATGACTAAGCCGCTTCTGGCGAACCAGAGCAGTGCACGGAAACGCCGTTTACCTTCCCGCTGCAGCGGTACCTATTTATCTACTTGCACTTTGACGTGCTTTCGAACTGCTAGGTTGGCAGGAGCAGGGACTGAGCAATGGAAGCTCACCCCGTCGCGGGGATTTGAACTGCCGACCTTCCAATCGGCAAGCCCAAGGCTCAGTGGTTTACACTACAGCGCCCCCTGCATGTACCAACCCTCTAATCTCTTGCACTGCCAACAAGAATGAATGAATGAATGAATGAATGAATGAATAAATAAATAAATAAATAAAGGACCTACTCACGTGACCCTGACACAGAAACCCTGCACAGACACTATGCAATAGAACGAAAGATCAGTATCTCCCCTTCTTTCTCCCTTGCTCTCTCTCCCTGCCTCTTTCCCCGCCATCGCATCTCATGTCTGCAACAGCAGTGTCTCACACCGAATGGAACTGAACTGTGAAAAAGACTATGAATTGAAAACGGAGATGCTATATGTACCTTTGTTATACAAGAAAATTGTAATAAAAATTAAATTTTTAAAAAGAAGAAAACTGGCAAGCATGTGTTCATAGGAGTATTTAAAGCCCTAAATGACCTGGGCCCTAGATACCTGAAAGATGGCCTCCTTCTCCTCTCTGGGGGATCAGATCCTGGCACTTCCAGCGCAGTTGGGGAGAGGGCAGTCTCCATGCCAGGTCCTGCGTTGTGCAATTCTCTCCCCACAGAAGGGCGACTAGTGATGTTAAATTCTCAAGAATATTTTCAAGAATATTCTCGATTAATGAGAATATTAGAGAGTTTTCATTTAAAATAGGAGAATATTCATTTTAATGCATTGAAAATGATATAATTAGTTAATATACATCTTTATTAATGGGTAAACTTGTTCAGATGGCAACCAAAAACTGTACAGATACTTTTATTCAATGGGGCAATGCAGTGAATTCACATTCTTTGATTTTTTGCACCAAACTTGAAATTGAAAACTCAACGTGAATGACTCACGTTAATCACTAAGCCTGCCACTTACCGTATGTTTACCATCAACTTTGAAGTCTAATTATGTTGTGTATGTATGAAATGTAGCTTTTAAAGTAAAAGGAATATTAAAAAATCTCAGGTCCGCTACATGAGTACATTCTTTAATAAGCATATCTACATATAGAAATGTCAACTGTTTAAATCAAGGCCACCTCACATGCTGTTACACATAATTGTATAGGCCTAGGTACTTTAAGTGTATAAAACATGAAAGTTACTTTCTGTAAAAAAACAACAACAAAAACCTCACGCTGTATGGCCATGGGTGTAGAATTGCTAAGAATAAGGTCACACCAAAATAGAAAAAGGCTACTACATGTAGTTGAAATACATACGAATTCAAATGTTCATCAAATTAAATGAAAAGCATTTTTAAAACTACAAAAGGGGGAAAAAATGTTTTCTGTAGCTCACTTTTCAGAACTGCCAATGGTGAATGACACAATGCCCAGTAATGTAACTGGATAAAAAAAAATCATTATTCATTACTTACACTGGCAATATCACAGCTTGACTTATTATTCACTAGATTTTTAAATGTGGGTTGTAAAACTGGTTCTTTCATTAGAATTTACAATTTGTGAAGAATATTTTCCGGAGAATTTTCTAGCAGAGAATATTCTCATTCTTGAGAATATTCTCACATCACTAAGTGCGTCTGGCACTGTTCTTAGTGTGTCCTTCTGATGCCTCTCACCTTGGTCTTTGACAACTGAATGTGTGTTTTCAGGAATCTTGTGACTTACAGTTTTGAACTGTTTTTAATATTGGATTTTAATTAGTTGGTAAGATAATCCTGGTATCTAACGGAGAAGGGCAGGAAATAACATTTGAGTAAACAAGAATAATGTTATCCATTTGCACCAGCCTACCTGCCTGAACTGATCACCTTAATGTTGTTCCTTAAAGGCTTTGGGGCATAGTTATCCATTCCGTGAATACTTTTGGTGATGTGATGCAACTTGGGGCAAATTATCATTGAATTGGATGCCATCCTAGAAGGTGTTTTCTGTGCCTGGCTCCCTGGCCCCAGGGTGCAGACTTCTTTAAATATCTACCGTAACTCCACAAAGACGCTCTCGCCCCACCACTCGCCTGCTGTTTTATGCTATAGTAGCATAATGTTTGTGATACTTATAAACTGGCAGTAGGTGGTGCTGTTAGTGCTGATTACATAACAGCATAAAGTAGCAAACGGGGACTTTTCTTGAAAATGCCCTTGCCTCCCCTGTTGTAGACAGGAAGAAGCCATTATAGCTCCTTGGAAGGAGATGATGTTTACATTACATTAGAGTGGTGATGAGTTTTTCGAGGAAATATTCAAGCAAAATCTCCTAACTCTTAATTTGCTTGCAGAAATTCAAATGCATATTCTCGTAATTTGATTTCTAGCCCAACATCAGCAGTTAGGCATGCTGTGGGACTAGAATATTTTAGGAAGAAGCAAGGAGCCAGCAAGATGATACTTAAAACATTATCTTAAAACACATTACAGTGGTACCTTGGTTTACGAACTTAATCCGTTCCAGAAGTCTGTTCTTAAACCAAAGCGTTCAAAGGCGTGCTTTCCCATAGCACCGGGGGACCCAATTTCCAAATGGAACACACTCAACAGGAAGCGAAATATGTTCTTATTCCAAGGCAAAGTTCACAAACCAAAACACCTACTTCCGGGTTTGCAGCGTTCTTAATCCAAGTTGTTCATAGACTAAGCTGTTCTTAAACCAAGGTACCACTGTACTTTTTTTTTTTAAAAAAAAGATATGCCTCAAAGCCATAATTTCAGAATTCTAAAGAATAAATCTGAAATTTATTAAATTTCTAATCTGTTACCTTGTTTCAGCTCTGCACTGTACAAGTAAGCAACTACAGACAGGAGACCAGGACATATTGCTTGCATAAGAGGATCTTCAGTCAAGAAAGAACAGTCAACCAAAGTGTGGTAGGCAACTTTTTAAGTCTTGGTTGTTGTAATGTGGGTTTACAAATTAGCAGACTGGACCTACTGGTCTCTGTGAGGCTCTGCTTGAAGCCAATGGAATGTTTGCCACTGCTTTCAACAGGAGGGAGGTGAGCTCTCAAATTCTTTTTAGCCTAACTAAGGGACACTTGGTCAGGAAATCTGATTACCATCTGCCAGACCATCAATAATGGAGCTTAGCAAAACAGATTCGCTCCATCTGATTACTTGGTCTAGGAATCACACAGCAGCCGCCCACCATTCTAAGTGACCCAAGGAAGGGCCTGGGCTGAGGGTCCAGAAGGGGCCAGAATTTGCATTCCAAACTTGTTAGTTCTCATTTCTGTAACTCAGTTTTTCCATAGCTCTTTGTTTATTCCTTCCAAAACAAGCTACAATGTGTGCATTTCCGCTGTGCCTTAACACTTGGGGATTCCTAGAAGGTTTTATTTGGGTTTTAAATGTTGATGTTTTGCTTTACACTGAACCAGCATGAATGATTTTTGCCACCAAAAGTGAAGAACTGCCTACTGGCAGAGATCCTACTGGAAAGGTTTAACACGCCAGTGTGGTGTAGTGGTTAAGAGCGGTAGACTCGTAATCTGGTGAACCGGGTTCGCGTCTCCGCTCCTCCACATGCAGCTGCTGGGTGACCTTGGGCTAGTCACACTTCTCTGAAGTCTCTCAGCCCCACTCACCTCACAGAGTGTTTGTTGTGAGGGAGGAAGGGAAAGGAGAATGTGAGCCGCTTTGAGACTCGGGTAGTAATAAAGCGGGATATCAAATCCAAACTCTTCTTCTTCTTAATGGTTCAAACTTTGACAAAAAAGATGCCTTCATAAGTTAACAGTGATTATTATCAGTTACTGTAAAATGTGAAGATTCGGATCTGAACGTCAAATCTGCAAAATTGAGTTTCAGTTCCAACCCGGCAAAAGCACTGTTTAAAATGCATGTCACCATTTAAATCAGGGTGGATTTTATTTAAATCAAACGGATTTAAATCACGATTTAAATCACTAGTCAGTAAGGCTCAGGGTGGATACAAATCTGATTTTTAATTTTTTTTTTAAAAAAATCTGATTTAAATTTTAAAAATCTGATTTTTTTATTTTTTTAAGAAAATCGTTGATTTTTATCCACCCTGAGCCTTACTGACTAGTGACTTAAATCGTGATTTAAATCAGTTTGAATTAAATAAAATCCACCCTGATTTAAATGTTCTCACGCGTCATCCCCAAACCAGCACACAACTTTGTGCCTGTGTGTGGGCTTCTGCCAGATTGGATGGCTTTAAAAGAGCATTGGACAAATTGATGAAGGATAAGGACATCAGTGGGTACTAGCCAAGATGTCTATGCTCTGCTTCCACGGTCAGGGGCAGTAATGCTTCCGAACACCAGTTGCTGGAAACCATGCGGCAGGAGGGTAGGGCAGAGTGTCCTTGCGCTTGGGGCACGTCCGATTTAGTCTTGCCAATTTAAGCTCACTTTTGGATATTGCATGTGTTTCGTTGATCTTGCTCCCAAATAATCAGGAATATCCAAGTTGGATTTATTTTGACAACTGTTTGCAAATATTGCTAACACTGGTTTGCCCAGAAAGGCTCAATAGGTTCACCCCTGTGCTTAGTTTCAGCTCTCATTTTTACAAAATAAGTATGAACAAGGTTTTTCACCTGCCCCAATATGATTATGATTTTTTTTTTAAAAAAAATATTTCCCCCCATTTTTTAACAGCATTATTTATATTTAAATCATTTTCAAATTTCACACAACTGAGATTACTTAAATCTTCGGACTTCCCCCTGCCCCCCCCCCCCCCCGGTTTCCAATATTTGTCTATTCTTTCTACTGCATCTAATTGCATTTTCCAAATTCATTTTATATCCACTTTTATCTTTAACCTTATTACATTATAAATGTTATAACAATCCTGCTAACATTTTTAAATATCTACAGTGATCTTTAAGGTACTCTCTAAATTTTCCCCATTCTTTACTAATTTTCTTCTCATCTTGGTGTCTGATCTTCATGGTTATTTTTGCCATTTTGGCATAGTCCATCATCTTGGTTATCCATTCTTCTTCGGTTGGGACTTTCTCTTCCTTCCATCTCTGGGAGAAAAGCATTCTTGTGGCTGTTGACGCATGCATAAACAGTCTTTTCAAATCCTTTGGTATTTCATCACCTGTTATTCCTAATAAGAAAGCTTCTGGCTTTTTGACAAAGGTGATCTTAAACATTTTTTCAATTCATTATATATCATTTCCCATAATTCTTTTGTTATTTTGCATGTCCACCACATGTGGTAGAATGTGCCTTCTTTTTCCTTACACTTCCAATGTAAGTTGGGAGTGTTTTTATACATTTTTGCTAATCTTATAGGAGTCAAATACCAATGATACATCATCTTCATATGTCTTTCAACGTACAACAAGCCGTAAATTTTTAATCCGCCTACCACAACTTTCCCCATGAGTAAAGTTGTATATTATACCTAATATTTGATATTGGGCCCCAATATGACTATGATTGTAAGTGCAAACTTACATGACACTCAGTGGGAGAACCAACAGACTTAGAAATAATAGGCAAGAATTATTATTTATACTGCTTAATGCCAAAATAGCCTTCTATGCAGTTTACAAGTTTCAAAACCAATGTCACACAAGCATTAAAATATAAACAACTATAATTAGGGCACACAATTAATAGAATAGTTTAAAACTTTTAAAAGATAAACACCCATAATTAAAATATGCAATAATAGGATACTTGAGTCCATAGAGAATATTGAAGAAGAGAGAGACATCAAATGGTAGCATTTGAGTAACAAAATAGAGAAGCAAGCCACACCTTGAGGCTCTTGTCTGTCCGAGCAGAAGGGATGGGTTCTGTCTACTAATCCGTAATATACGGCCTTTTCTATTTTGAACTCTTGTGATCCCTCTGGAGTGAAATTTTTTAAGGATTAGCTGGGGGCCTGGAGCTTCAGCTGAATATTCATGAGGTAAGGCCTTCTCTCCCTCCTCTTCCCACCTCCTGCTGTAGCTGAATCTCATCTCTTTATTCAGCTGAGCTGAGAGTCTCTGCAGTGCATTAGGAGAGCTGGCAAAACATTCTGTATCAGCAGGACAAGGGGAGCGTGAGGCATCAGCATTATCCTTTGGAACTTTGTCCTGTCTCCAGGTGTTATTGAAAAGTATAAATGCAGAATAAGCTGCTGGGAAAGGCAGAGTCAGAATAAAGAAAGTGTCACTATTTGGGGGCTGCTTCAGACAAGGGCAGTTTTCCTAAATAGATGTCCCTTCCATGTGGACCATGAAATGGCTTGGCATGTAATTGGAAGTGGGGGCACACCATGTATGGTGTGGGGAAACAGGCACCTCTGCATTCATCGCATGTGCTTTATCGAACACACCTCCAGGGGCGTAGCAACGGGAGGGCGGGGGGGGGGGCGGGCCGCCCCGGGTTCCTCCCCAGAGTGGGGTGACACTTTTTTTTAAAATTTAACTTCATTGAAAAAAAGAGATAATAGACACACACACACACACAACCCCCCACACCTCACAAAGTGGCACCATCAGAGGGGGGTGACACTTTTTAATTTTTTTAATTTTTTTTAATTTTGATCATTTTTATTATTTTTTTTATTTTAACTTTATTGAAAAAAAAGATAATAGACACACACACACACACACACACACACACACACACACACACACACACACAACCCCCCACACCTCACAAAGTGGCACCATCAGAGGGGGGTGACACTTCTTAATTTTTTTAATTTTTTTTAATTTTTATTTTTAATTTTTATTTTTTTTATTTTAACTTTATTGAAAAAAAGAGATAATAGACACACACACACACAAAACCCCCACACCTCACAAAGTGGCACCATCAGAGGGGGGTGACACTTTTTATTTTTATTTTTTTATTTTTTTACATTATTATTATTATTATTATTTTTAACTATTGAAAAAAAAGAGATAATAGACACACACACACAAAACCCCCACACCTCGCAAAGTGGCACCATCAGAGGGTGGTGACACTTTTTATTTTTTTAAAAAAAATTTAAAATTAAAGGGGGGGGGTGACAAAAAAAATTTCCGCCCCGGGTACCACCTGGGCTTGCTACGCCTCTGCACACCTCCATCCTCCTACCAGTTGTGATATGTTTGCTCCAACGAACACTGTCTTATCCACTTGCCTGGTCATGTCATGAAACATCACTCAGGAATGTCAATTGTCACATCTTAGCATTTCACGAGAGGAGAGCACAACAGAGGGCTGTCTGCAGTGTACTTAGATTAGGATGAGAGCCAAATCAAGGACCTGGAGACTTAAACGAGTCACAGGCTAGATATTGGGTGGGTGGGTGTTTTGGTCAGAAAAGGCAGGCTGTTGGAGGAAAATCTAAGTGGAGTGTTGCTGTTAACGATAATGGGGAAGGGTGAGTAAGGATTCAGAAAGTCCCAGCGGAGCATGTTTAGTTAAAATGCAGGGCAATATCTTCATAGTCTAGGAATGGCAAAAAGAGCAGGCAGGAGGAGAAGGTGAAAACTGTGACTGATGAGGCAACTGCTGGGGGGGGGGGGAGAAAGTCCTTCCTGCTTGCATCTCTTGGGGCTGCAGATGGGAGTATCTGAATAGATAGTTGTGGAGGGCAAACGCTGCAATCAGCTGGGTTGACTCAACAACAGCACACTTGCGCAGTGCTAGCTGTGACACCCCCACATCCACGGCTGTCTCCTGGCACTGAAAAGGAAGGGTGGGGAGGCTCCCCCCCTCCACCAAGCAATTTGCCTCATCGGTTGTTTCTGCTTCCGAATGTTGCAGGTGTATTCACATGTAATGCTGAGCCAAATCATGGCTAAGTGCAACTGTGTGGACTCCTAGGGTGAAGATCGTGGCCACTGCACTCCTTGGGAGTAAGTAATGGTTTGGCATAGTGTGTTGTTTGAACCCAAGCTCATGGTTTGCCTGGTGTGAGACAAATCACAAGCCTGGGTTTGTACTTCAGCCAAACCCAGCAGTCACTGCACCCTGGATCAGCAGCAGGGTTGCAAGAGGTGTGCCGTGGCCGCAATAGTTCATGGCAAGCCATGGTTTGGCTTTGTGTTACATGTGAAGCAGGCCACAGTGTGTTTACCATGACTCCCTGAGATGCCTCATTAGGTGGCTTTCCACTCTGAAGGTTGTTCCCATTACAACTGAACAGATCACAGAAGATGTTGTCTTCCTGTTTGGTATACTCAATAGGAGTATAGCATCTAGATCTAGGGAAGTAATAGTATAGTACCACTGTATTCCGCTCTGGTCAGACCTCATCTGGAATACTGTGTCCAGTTCTGGGCACCACAGTTCAAGAAGGATACTGACAAGCTGGAACGTGTCCAGAGGAGGGCAACCAAAATGGTCCAAGGCCTGGAAATGATGCCTTATGAGGAACGGCTTAGGGAGCTGGGTATGTTTAGCTTGGAGAAGAGAAGGTTAAGGGGTGATATGAGAGCCATGTTCAAATATATAAAAGGATGTCATATAGAGGAGGGAGAAAGGTTGTTTTCTGCTGCTCCAGAGAAGCGGACACGGAGCAATGGATTCAAACTACAAGAAAGAAGATTCCACCTAAACATTAGGAAGAACTTCCTGACAGTAAGAGCTGTTCGAAGGTGGAATTTGCTGCCAAGGAATGTGGTGGAGTCTCCTTCTTTGGAGGTCTTTAAGCAGAGGCTTGACAGCCACCCGTCAGGAATGCTTTGATGGTGTTTCCTGCTTGGCAGGGGGTTGGACTGGATGACCCTTGTGGTCTCTTCCAACTCTATGATTCTATGATTCTAGATCAGATTTTCAGTTATTTCCCCCTTCCCCTGAGGCACAGTCCACCATGCCTGCGATTCACTTTTGGTGCAAACAGATCATATCCCACAGGATCCTGAGGGGAACGGGAAGTTGATACAATCGACGGGTTAGGGCCAGTAAATGGTTTGTGGAGTAAGAGGCAGCTGTTTTTCCTGTACATTCATGAAGTCTATTGGCACTCGTTTTAGCACCCACACTCTTCCCAAAGAGACATAATGCAGACTGGCAGCTCATCACCAGCATGCCGGTCTACCAACGGCATTCAGTTCCTGTTGCTCTCTGCTTGCCATCCCCAAATCTGACAAGCCACTGTACATTCAGGATAGCACAAAGAGCAAGAGCTCTGGCACAACATGCTCTCCCTGCTTCTCCGGAGCTGATGCCAAGTTGAGGGCCCTCCTTGATAGCTCCCCTGCCCAGTGGGGCCCCCTTCTTTGCTGCTACTATCTGCTCACCGGCCCAGAGCGAGCAGGCAGGCGCTTCTCCTCGTCGCTTCCATCGTCATGGCCGCAGTTCACTCAGGTGAGCAGGCCGTGGCAGGCACTGTTGCTGCTTGTTTGCCTTTGGTGGACGTTTGGTTAAGACTGCGGAGATCTTCTTTTTAGCCTATAAGTATCTTGTTTTGGCTTGTAGTCTGCTGTGCATAGCCAACAAATTTCTGTAACGTAGTAGAAGCTGCATCTTTATTAAAATGCTACGTTATAGAGCTGCCTTCTATTTAATCATATTGTTAGTCCAGCTAACCCAGTGCTGCCATCTTTGACTGTGCAAAGCCCAGCAGGACCTCAAGCAGAGGTGTCTTCCCCAGCTCTGACACCTGAGAACCTTCAACAGGAGATACTGAGTTGAAGCAGGGACCGTCTGCATCCAGGGCATGTGATCAACCCCTGAGCTGTGGCCTCTCTTGTTAGGGTTACGATAAAGGGAAGTATATTGTTAAAATGTGATCCTTTAAGCTTGTAGAGTTTGCATGCCTTTGTTAGGAGTACGGAAGCTTCGCAGGTTCACATTCTGTCTGTTAGATACTTTTGGACATGTATCTACATATGACGCAAATCATATGCAAATTTAATGCAAATCTATGCCCTCTTAATTTCAGTGAGTTGGAGGGACCAATCCGCATACAGTGTACAGGGCCAGAAAATCCTGTGGGCATCCTGCATAGGATCCCCTCTTCTATTCTGGTGGTGGTTATCCTGTTTCATGGGGCAATGCAATACTTCCCTTCCTGGGAGATATTCACCTTGGAAAGTGGGCATTCTAATTCCTTGTACTTTGGCGTAGGGAACTGTGCAAAACTTTGGCAGTTCAAACTGGCTTCAATCAAAACTGCAATCCTATATACATTTACCTGGGCGTAAGCCTCAGGGACATGGGTGGCGTTGTGGGTTAAACCACAGAGCTTGCCGATCAGAAGGTCGGCGGTTCGAATCCCCATGACAGGGTGAGCTCCCGTTGCTCGGTCCCAGCTCCTGCCCACCTAGCAGTTCGAAAGCACGTCAAAGTGCAAGTAGATAAATAGGTACCACTCCGGCGGGAAGGTAAGCGGCGTTTCCGTGCACTGCTCTGGTTCACCAGAAGCGGCTTTGTCATGCTGGCCACATGACCCGGAAGCTGTACGCCGGCTCCCTCGGCCAATAATGCGAGATGAGCGCCGCAACCCCAGAGTCATCCACGACTGGACCTAATGGTCAGGGGTCCCTTTACCTTTACCTTTACCTTTACCTTTACCTTTAAGCCTCATGGAACGCAATGGGAATTACTTCTAAGTTGCTAAGAGTGCCTCCCTTGCAAACACCTCACATGAACCTGGGGCAGCTCTGTGGTATGACAATTGTGGCACTGTGCTAGAGTGGTTCTGGCTTCCCTAAGGGACCAAGTGGTACTGGCACTTTTGCAGGTACCACATAATACTGATTCTGCACTTGTAAGAAACCACTCTTTCAGCACCTACACCTTGGAACTCGCTATCTAGGGACAGTAGGCAGGAGCCTTCGCTATGCTCTTTTCAGAAGCTGCTTAAAACATTTTTGTTTTGACAAATCCATCCACACATTTAGAAGTTACATGTCTTCTGTTTAATTTTAGCTGCTGTTGATTTTAATCAACTTGGAATATTTTAAAATTCCTATTTCTAACAGGTTTTAGCAATAATTTTATTTTTTTTAATAGTTCTCTAAACCACATAGAGGTTTTCTTAAAATCAAGCATTATAAATGTTTTGTTTTGTTAAATACAGAATAAATGTTACATCTTTATAAGGTTATCGAGTGTGAATTTCACCAGGTTTGGGGCCGTTTATAGCCTTCAGATGACCTGAGCAGGCTGTGCAATTGTTCTAGTTCCAGTCTTAAACGATCCTTTACCTGTGGCAACTGCATGCCCTGAGCCTGACAGCTTTACAAGCAAGATAAACATTTAAAAGCATGGTATGTGTTCAAAATAAAACCTTTAACCTAATTTTGGTGGATGACAACCCTGAATGGAGTTTAGACCTATGATGAAACTAAATTTGAAGGTGCTGCATGGAAACAGACCAGTTTCAAATTCTTTTGATTTAAGTAAATAAGCGTGCTTCTTTTTTCCTGATGGAACAAACTGAAGCCTGTGCCGTAGTTGTGCAAATACTTGGCCAAATCAGTAGAATTATTTTTATTTTTATTTTCCCATGTGTTTTGTGTGGTAATATCAAAGCGGAAATGGATCTGTAAATTCTTGTAGTTAGCAGAGGTGCATCCACCATCTCTGGTCATCCATAGTAACTTCAATCCTTGGAGCAGAACACTGAAAACGTAATAGTGCTTATTTTTGTCTGGAGATTGTTCCTGGCAGGGTTTATGTGTGCAGCAGATCAGAACAACTAGTGCACCTTATCTTTGAAATCCCATGTTTTGGGGCTCTTAAAGAGAAAGCAAGGGAATAAATGCAGCAGGTAGTGATGGTTTCTTTGGAGCTGTTACAATCTGCCATGTACAATGAATCCATCTTAGTTTGTGGATTATCGGTCCGGTAGACTGTAACAGCTCTGTCAGCTCCTTCTGGTATGGTATGTCCAAAGGCAAACTAATGTAGCTTATGTGTGGTTTTATTTCTGCTCAGAATATTCCCAAGAATTTTTTCCATGCAATATGCAATAGAAATCTCAGCTGCTTCCTATTCTACTTCTGAAAAAACAGCTGAAGAGGTTCCAAGGATTTGTGGAAGCAATTATACATACTTGCTATAGCTACATCTACGAACACTTTGGGTTACAAACACTTTGGGTTACAAACTCTGCTAACCCGGAAGTAGTACCTCGGGTTGAGAACTTTGCCGCAGGATGAGAACGGAAATGGCGTGGTGGCGGCATGGCGGCAGCAGGAGGTCCCATTAGCGAAAGCACGCCTCAGGTTAAGAACAGTTTCGGGTTAAGAACGGACCTCCAGAACGAATTAAGTTCATAACCTTGAGGTACCACTGTACTAAAAAAGGTCTGCCACTCCAGATACCCCACCCCCCTGCTGCCATTGGTTGGAACTGCTCTGACATAATGGAGTGTAAATGGTGAGAGAAAACACCCTAATGGCTTGATTGCTGCGGCCAGATTGCTGACTGGGGCTGGTTATAGGACTGTTTCCAGACATAATCCAAAGTGCTGGTTATAACCCATAAAGCCTTACATGGCTATCTGAAAGATTGGATTCCCTCATACGAACCTGCCTGGGTTTTGAGAACCTTGAGGGTTTCTCTGGGTCCCACCACCCCCACAGGCAAACTTGGTAAGGGCACAGGAGAGGACCTTTTCAGTGGCTACTCCCAGACTTTGGAAGTCTCTCGCTGGAGAAGTTAGACTGGCTCCCTCCTTGTCCTTCTGCCGGCAGCTGAGGACCTCCTTGTTCCAACAGGGTTTGGGGAAATGACGGTTTTTAATGAAAGGGATGGTGCTTTCTTGCTCTTATTGCAATGTTTTAAACAGATTTTATATAAGCATATAGTTTAAATTCAATTCATGTTTAATTGTTTTCAATGATTGTTTTTTTCTAGGATTTTAGCAGTTCTTGTTTTATCTGTAAAAAAGCTGCCTTGAGTCCTGTTTGGGAAAAAGGTGGGGTAGTAGTAGTAGTAATAGTAATAGTAATAGTAATAATAATAATAATTATTATTATTATTATTATAGCAGCAAACTAGAACTCATTAGCTAGAGCTGGCTATATGGGCCTTTCTAGGGTTGCCACACATGCTTTATGTCCTCTGCTTCCTTCTCATGCAGAAGTCAGTCTTAACTGAGTGAGGTGTGTGGCTGTCTAACTTTTTTGCACAACAGCTTCTGGGCTGACTCATGGTAGGGTAGCAGAAGCAGTCTATCTGGCAGCGAGAACTGCGGAAACTGACTCATTTTTATGCTCAGAGACTTACTTGAGTCCCACTGACACGAGCTGTGACGCAACAGTGTTGGAGTGTGTGGGTGTAGAATATGGCATCACCCAGCATGTCAACTCCACTCAAAGGAGTGGGTGACATACAGAGAAAATTGTGTTTTGTTGGCGTTATGGGGTTAACCATAACCTCTTGGGACTTTGACAGGACCCCAAGACCTGTTGGGAGTTTTATTAAGCAACCAAAACTCCTTATCTTTGGGTCCAGTACACTTCCAAGTATCAGGTCCCTTCAGAGTATCACACAGCATGTAGGAGTTCCAGGTCTAGCACGGAGCATAGAAATAAACTGCAGGAAACGTTCACATACAGACAGAATTCTTTACTGTTGTTCTTTAAGCATAACAGTTACAACAGGATACAACCATCTATCAGATCCCTGATAGAGGTTTAGCTTAAACTGTTCCACCTAGCCCTAAAGTACTGTTTTTGGGGGACAGGAGGCGGGCAGGTGTGGAGGACTCCCTGGTCCTGAATGGGGTAACTGTGCCCCTGAAGGACCAGGTGCGCAGCCTGGGAGTCATTCTGGACTCACAGCTGTCCATGGAGGCGCAGGTTAATTCTGTGTCCAGGGCAGCTGCCTACCAGCTCCATCTGGTACGCAGGCTGAGACCCTACCTGGCTGCAGACTGTCTCGCCAGAGTGGTGCATGCTCTAGTTATCTCTCGCTTGGATTACTGCAATGCGCTCTACGTGGGGCTACCTTTGAAGGTGACCCGGAAACTACAACTAATCCAGAATGCGGCAGCTAGACTGGTGACTGGGAGCGGCCGCCGAGACCACATACCGGTAACACCGGTCTTGTAAGACCTACACTGGCTCCCAGTACGTTTCCGAGCACAATTCAAAGTGTTGGTGCTGACCTTTAAAGCCCTAAATGGCTTCGGTCCAGTATACCTGAAGGAGCGTCTCCACTCCCATCATTCTGCCCGGACACTGAGGTCCAGCTCTTCTGGCGGTTCCCTCACTACGGGAAGCCAAGTTACAGGGAACCAGGCAGAGGGCCTTCTCGGTCGTGGCACCTGCCCTGCGGAACGCCCTCCCTTCAGATGTCAAAGAGAACAACAACTACCTGACCTTTAGAAGACATCTGAAGGCAGCCCTGTTTAGGGAGGCTTTTAATGTTGAATAGATTATTGTATTTTAATGTTCTGTTGGAAGCCGCCCAGAGTGGCTGGGGAAACCCTGTCAGATGGGCGGGGTATAAATAATAAATTATTATTATTATTATTATTATTATTATTAAAGTTTCCAGACCCACTCTCACATCTTCACACTACAAGAGCAGCTTTCAGATTAAACATCTTTCTATGTCCAGCACTGAAACAGTGCGTGTGTAGGAACATTCTTTAGAGTGACCTTGCACCTGTTGTAAACAAACCAGCTTTGAGCAGCTTTTGGAAACCCTTGTTTCTGGAAATGAATGACTCTCATCCCCAACATGTTTATGACCTGCGCTTTCTACCAAACTCGATAGTCAACTAGACCCCAGTTGCCAAATTTGTGTGCAAAAGCACCTACAAAGTACCTCAAGAGTGCAATCCTAGGAGTAAGTGCCATGTGGACTTGCTTCTGAGTAAACATGCATAGAATTGGCACCGTAAGATTGCTGCAGTTCTGCTCTCTAGGTGTATTCTTAAAGCAGGAAGAGGAACTATTGCTTTACTTCTTTTCTTTTTTTAGTGTATTTTTAAAATCATTCAGCTTCTGGAGTCAGTGCTATTTGCAACAACCCCTTTAGTAATTTAAGATGAAACCTACAATTGTTGTGAGGGAAGCAAAATGGGGGAAGCTGCAGACATTTGTATAAATAAACTTTCCGCAACTAGGCCCTCTGTAAGTTTTTTCTCCAAACTGTGACATCCTAGCAGTCCAGGTAGGGTCTACTGAGGGCTGCAGGGCTGATGTACATAGTTTAATATCGTTTGGTGTGAGACACTTCATGTGATGAGCCAGGACACAGGCCATGTTTTGAGCAGTTATTCTATGATAAACAGAATATGTAGACTGACCTTCAGCTTACTGGTGACTCTCATCAGACTCCTTCCCTCTGCGTCTCTCTATCTACCCTTCCTTTATGCACTCAACTCTCCATATGGGCTCTTTTGCGCCCCATCCCACCCACCACGACCATCATTCGGCTCCTTTCCACTGTCTCCAGATTCCTTTGAGACAGAACACTCTTGGATGGAAAGGTAACCAGTAACCTTTGTTTAACCCAGTGTTTCTCAACCTCCTCGGGGCAACGGCACAGCTGCCCCACGAAAAAAATCTCGCGGCACACCACGACCCGGGGGGCGGGGTGTCCGCGCGCCCTGGCGGGAGGGAGGGGCGAAAACGGAGCGGGAGATCGGCGGGCCAGGCGCCCGCCCCCCTCCCGCGCCCAGCCCCCCGGCAGCACCTCCACCCGGCCCCGAGCGAGCCCGGGACGACGACGGGCGGGTCGAGTCTACCCAGTCGCACGAGAACCGGCCGCTGTCGAGGAGAGAAGGAGCCGGAGCCCGCTCGCCCGCCGCGCAGGATAGCTGCTGCTGCTTCTACGGCCGCCTCACTGACCTCCCGCCCATCCCCGACCGCGACCGGGGCGGCAGAGGCAGCGGGCGAAGCGCCCGGCAGCCCTGGCGAAGGCGGCGGTCGGCGAGCGGGAAGCGCAGCCGAGGCGACGCCAGCCGCCCAGACCGCCCCGGAAGCGGAAGGGCGGCACAGCAGCCGGTGTCTTCCCCTTCCCGCGGCACAGCAGCCGGTGTCTTGCGGCACACTCCTGTGCCGCGGAACACCGGTTGAAGAACGCTGGTTTAACCTATATTTTGTCCTCCATTCAAGTTCCGGTGTCTTTGATTCGGTTTTTGCAGCACTATCTGTGGGACAAATCTAAATTTTGCCTGCTTTACTGTGGGATCTCTTCCTTATTTGGGGGGCACAGTAGCTGCCTTAACATGGGATATTGAGTGATGCTCCTCCTCTTGAGTTTGAGATTATGATACTGATTTGAAAAAAAGAATACCCCCCCCCCCGAAATACCATGGTGAGGAATGGCTGGAAACAAAGATGGCCTGGTTTGCTCCTGAGTATTTAAACAAAGGTTTGATTTGCAGAAATCATCAGGTAAAGCTTTTCATAGCATGGCAGTAAACATTATCGCCTACTAACGTCTGGATACCAAGCTGCTGTGAAACAGACAACTACAGGACTTGCATGCTTCAAAAGTTGGCAACCCTTGAGAGTGAGGCCCCTGTGAATAATAAAAACCGGGAATTGGCCCTTTGCACACTGCAGATAAGTAGCAAATGCTTCATACAAGCATTTCCTCCCCCTTCCATGATTGCTGCCATAATTATCATTTTCTTCTGTGTTCCAATTTCCAGGGACAGATCCATGGATTTGTTGATGACTTTCACGTGGATTATAATTTAGCCTGTGGCGATCTGCTGTGGTCCGTAGAAGAACAGACCACCCACCTTTCTGCTGCTTTTCTGTTCAAGCTGAAATCCTAAGGTAGATTATTACTATGATCAAAGACTCAGACGAATGATTAACCTTAAATAAGGCACTGGACTAATTTCAGACGTGTGGTCTACTGAGGGACATTCCACTTCACAAGTTTACACCACTGATTATTCTGTGATCAAAACCGCTTGCTTTGTGTGGATTCACACATTCAGTGGGCAGAACCAGAGGCTGGTGGATGCAGAAAGATCCAACAGCTTGGAAAAGTTTATTCTGAGAGAGATCCGTGATCGTATAGCAGAAGTTTTGTCTTTAATATGCAGTGTTGGGGCCTCTGATGAGCCCCACAGGGTATGCAATACTCTTTACATCACCATCACCATCACCATCATCAATATTACTATTATTAATTTTACCACTCTGGGCGGCTCACAGCATACACCAGAACACACTAAAACATCAAACATTAAAAACTTCCCGATACAGGGCTGCCTTTAGATGTCTTCTAAAAGTCAGATAGTTGTTTATTTCCTTGACATCTGATGGGAGGTTGTTCCACAGGGGGTGCAACTACCAAGAAGGCCCTCTGCCTGGTTCCTTGTAATCTTGCTTTTTGCAGTGAGGGAACCACCAGAAGACCCTCGGAATGATGGGGGTGGAGATGGTTCTTCAGGTATACTGGGCTGAGGCCTTTTAGGGCTTTAAAGGTCAGCACCAACACTTTGAACTGTGCTCAGAAACGCACTGGTTGTCAATGAAGATTCTTTAGGACTGGTGTTAGATGGTCCCGGTGGCCACTCCCAGTCACATGTGAAGGGGGTAACACACAAGCGCTAACCAACCCTGCCCCTAGATGTCAGCATGGTGGTCTGCAAAGAAAAATCCTGTCCACAAGCAGCTATTCATGTGTAGGCTTCTTCTTTGCAGATGACCACACGAACATGCATATGTTTAAATAAGGGCGAGGCAACAGGCTTGCTACCAGGGCCAGGAGTGCCACCCTGCTCCCTAGTATTCCATGATGCTCTATTCACACAAGCAATGAATGAAGGGGGACTATGCTGCATCCTGTAAATAGTCGAAGGCAGTTAGCAAGGCCATGTGGAGTCAGCATTCTTTGAGTGAATTTGGGACTCTCCATTAATGATGGAGAGCGCAGAATCAAGTTGTGGTGGCTATACTGAATTAATACAGAGTATTATGTGTGTGGCATTAATTGACTACAGGTACAGCCCTATGAGGGGACTTGGGTGGCACTGTGGTCTAAACCACAGAGCCTAGGGCTTGCCGATCAGAAGGTCGGCGGTTCGAATCCACGCGACAGGGTGAGCTCCCGTTGCCCAGTCCCAGCTCCTGCCAACCTAGCAGTTTGAAAGCACGTCAAAGTGCAAGTAGATAAATAGGCACTGCTCCGGTGGGAAGGTCAACGTCGTTTCCATGCGCTGCCCTGGTTTCTCCAGAAGCGGCTTAGTCATGCTGGCCACATGACCTGGAAAAACTGTCTGCGGACAAACGCCAGCTCCCTCGGCCAGTAAAGCGAGATGAGCGCTGCAACCCCAGAGTCGTTCGCGACTGGACTTAACTGTCAGGGGTCCTTTACCTTTTTACAGCCCTATGAATACTTACCTCTCTCTCTCTCTCTCTCTGTGTGTGTGTGTGTGTGTGTGTATGTGCATACAAAACAAACACACACCAATGTTTGCTTTGTAAGGCTGCTAGGTTCACTAACTTAAGGTAAGTCCTGTTGAAATTCGGTGGGAATTATTTTTGTGTACGCACACACAGAATCCAGCTGCAACAAATGCTCCACCTGGCATGGTCACATCACTAATGCCATTTGGATCAAAATAATGACAAACTCAATCTCTCTGGGCTGCGGGAAGAAGATGCCACTTAGTCCATATGACTGTGGAGAAAAATCTGAAAAATTATTTCCCCCTTCATTTCATTCTTCACCCTCCAAATTGCTAACAACAAAAAGATTGGGAGAGAGGTTTCTGTGGGAAGGAGGGAGAACAAAAATCTCCAAAAATTACCCAAAACATTGCAGGTAATTTTTATGATACCTACAGACTTGGTAGACTCCAGCTGCAAAATTTGAGGGTTGGGCCTTGCAGAATTTTTACAGTACTGTATAGAGTTATAGGCAAATGTATTTTTAAAACTTCAGTTTTTTGCCTGAGGTGTGAATGGAACTTGGGAAGCTTAATACGAATCCCTTCCTCTGGCCAGTTTGTGCAATGATATATTGAGCTCATAGAGGGAACTCTCAAAAATTGCCTTATTCCAACGGAAGTGGCTGGATTCTGTTTTTCTGGTAGCTCTGATAACGGATGGATTTTCTCCCGGTTTCAGCTGTTCTCCCTGTGCTTCCTTTCCCCTTGAACTCCAGCTCATGGCCTAGCATGTTGTCATGAGGACTCTCAGCCAAGCACACCCTCAGGCAGCCCCTCTCCAGTCTTCTGTGACCAAATGTGTGTTTTAATCCTTCTCTAAATGCAGAGAGCAATACTTGATCAGCAAGGAGCTGCCTGTGTGGAAAACCGGTCATTGTTTTGTTGTTAGTTTGTTGTTGTTAGAGGTGTTGCTAAGGACTTAAAAGATCCAGGGCGCAGGCCCATACATACAGATAGGTGCAACATTTGCATAGGCTACTTTGTAGGCATAGGTGCGCATTTAAATAAATTATGCTGCTCCTTAATTAATTCTCCTGGTGTAATAGCTCAGATCATACTGGTAGCATCTGGCTTGGCAGCATCTCTGTGCTGGAACCACTGGCTGTCTTGGACTGTCTTGAGAAGATGGGGGAGAGAAGGCATAAGAGAGAAAAGGGATGGTTTCAGTCAAGTCAGTTCCCAACAGGACACTGTAGACACCCTGTTCTGGGCTCATTCCCTATCCATTGCTGCCATTCTTAAGGTGACGAATCTGCAGCCCTGAGCTCTCCTGCGTACCCTGTCCCCTCTTCACATTTGAACTGATCTCTTCCTTGGACACATTTCTGCAGAAAGTGACAGGGTTCTGTCCAGTCCACCCTTGGAGATGACATATTTGCTGCTTATTTAATGTTGTGGACCAAAAATGTTCCAGTTGACACCTGGTGAAGGATGATGGGGAGCTTTGGGTAAAAGAAGAGAAAGTTGATGGAACAGGTTGTCAGGGAGGGAGCTTGACACTATTATTGGAGTCCGAGGCAGTGGCAGGGCTTGCCCAAACAGGGCAGCCTGTCACCTCAGCTACCACTGCTAGTTGGCTGCTCCGCATGCCACGGTGTGGGAACTCTGCCACGAGTTTCCATTTCCAGGGGAACTGAATTTGGGCAGAGAGAGAGAGAGAAAATAGCAGCCCATTTGTTTCCTGTACAAACACATCATTGCTAGAAATTGAAACGAGAGGCAGAATCTGCAGCCCTGAGCTCTCCTGCGTACCCTGTCCCCTGGAGGAGTTCAGTAGCCTTTGCCTCCCCAGCGGCCACATCGCTGAGTGGTGGTTCAGTGCTACTTCCACGCTTGACTCCTGCAACCACTGCTGTCAGACCCATGGTGTGGTACATGGGCCCCTCAGGCCATCCCCTAATAATGGGTCTGTTTCTCTCTGGACTGGAAGGATGATGGGTGTTGCTTTTCGTTTTCCAGTGGGACCCTTTCTGACACCTGGCATGGCTGGGCTGCCTCCAGTTCTGGAATGGCTCCACAACCTCTACAACACAGGGACACAATGTTTTTCAGCAGGGTGGATAAAAATCAACGATTTTTTTTATTTAAATCGGATTTTTTTTATTTAAATTGGATTTTTTTTATTTAAATTGGATTTTTAAAATAAAATGCTTTTGGAGGGAAAATCTTTCTAAATATAGTCTTCTATTTAAGTTACATTGTAGTCCAAAGGCTATTCATCAGGAAAGGAGGATTTGTTTTAAGTTTATCAAGTGTGCTAAAACTCAGTCTAAGTTTTTTTAAAAAAATGTTTAACTACATCAGTTAACAAACATGGATACATATGCTATCATGTTATTGTTTTAGTTAAATAAATTGTTTAAATGGTTATTAAGGAAATGATTATTTTTCTCCTTCCAATAAAGTACAGCAGAAAAGTTGTCCAAATATAAACAGTTAACTTATTAAACCTCACCATAATTTCATAATTATCTGTCTATGTATTTCTAGTAGTATAACCAAATCAGTAATTTTTGATATAACTGTAAAAACTACTCTGAAAATTTATTATTCCAAAAATGAAACCTTCATATGGTTGTAAATATTAAGATTATACCAGCAAGAATGAGTCTTTCTGTAAAAAACATATTTAAATCAAGCCTTACTGACTAGTGATTTAAATCAAGCCTTACTGACTAGTGATTTAAATCAAGCCTTACTGACTAATGATTTAAATCGTGATTTAAATCGATTTGATTTAAATCAAATCCACCCTGTTTTTCAGACAATTAGTTGCAGAGTGTTCATGGAGAATCTCACAGGAACGGCTGTGTGATGTATTTCCTGTCTGTTAGAAAGTGGAGTGGTAGAGCCAAAAGTGGAACCCAGTTTTGTTATCCAAAGGCTTTCTGGCACAAAATAATGACAGAATTCAGAGAGTGGAGCCCTGCAAGGATTCTTCTTTGCTATATTGAAATGTAAACACCTAGCAGCTTCTCAGCAACACATCCAGGGCTCACACAGTTTGGAAGGCCTGGGAGGAGGATGGGGGCTTGGCTGTGGGCTTGTGCTGAGCTTGACAAGCAACATAAGGCGCATTAGTCCTGCTTCACCACAAAGAAGCTTTCATCAGTGAGATATTTCTGATTTGGACAGATTCTATGTGTATTAACTGTCCCAGTCTAGATTATCAGCACTTGTGCTTTTTGAAGGATGAGAGGTGGTTGCGTGTCGAAGTCCCCTAACCACCCCTCAAATAATTCACACCACAGACATAAATTTAGGTTTGTTTTTTTGGCATAATTTTGGCCACAACTTTATTAAAATACAATATATGCGAGTGGTTGTTTAGGCATTGGTTCAGACTATCTGCCCACCTGAGGACAAAACTGACGACCGTCAGTAGTGGGGAAAACACCCTGGGGAGAGAATAGGAGCCGGTGGTCAGTGCTCAGCGACTCTCCCCAAATGTGCTCCCAGGAGCTCATGTATGGCCCTGACCCCCGACCGGGGGATTCGGACAAGCATGTTTAGCCCCCGGATTCCTTTAACGGAATTCCCCACGCAGCAGCAGCACTGGAGGGGCAGATACAGCCAAACTTTTGCCCCTCCATTAACGAACACAGACGAACCAATGCCTAACCGCCAACCTTACAAGTTGTGACTAATTGCTATGCAGTAAGCGAAAACCAGAAGGCACCAGCCAATCAGCCAACTGGGAAAATTCCTACTAGGCCCCTGCCTTAATGCAGACGACCCCATGACAGGCATAGCAAGGTCAACACAGAGGCCTAAGTAAAAAGGGAGAGGACGGGTGGGAGATCCGTTGCACGCAGGAAAGAGGCTTAGCTCAGGACGTGCAGAAGGTTTTATACCCCCCAAAGCTGTCCATCATAAATTGCAACAGTCACTTTACCCCAACAACAACCCAGTACCCAATCAAAGCTAAGGCCAACAAGACTAACCCACCAAGCATCCGAGGGGTGAAATTAGTTGGCCCCCACCGCAACACGTGCTCTCCATGAAGGAGAACCTGCTTTGTGATGCTTGGAGCCTAATACCTGTAGGTTTCAATCTGACCCGTGATCTGTGGACAAGAAAAATGCTGAGAAGTGTTGACTGCTTGGCAGGGGGTTGGACTGGATGGCCCTTGTGGTCTCTTCCAACTCTATGATTCTATGTTTCTATGACTTATCCCGGTGCCTTCCCCATAGAAGCTGTCGCTGTTACAACTAGCCAGGCTAATAGCTTGTTCCTAGTTGTAACTCCTCTAGGACACGGAGGAGTGTTAGTAATACTCTTCAGGAAGATAGAAGGAAGCTCAAAGCTAAGCAGGGGGGGGGGGGAAAGCACTGCCATAGAAGCTGACCATCAGTAGCCGTCGCTGTGTCTTGACTGTGAGATCCGCTTTAAGAGAGCAGCTCTGGTTCACTCTTCAATTAGAAAAATAGAGGAAAAATCCAAACAAACCTCAGCCATCAGTCATTTGTTAAGCGCAAGAGCAGAGGGCGCCAGCAGCACCAGCAATTGGCATAGACAAGCGGTGGGCGAGTGAGCTGCATGGAGGAAGCATCTGTAGAAGCCAGCTTGCCAAGTCACCATTATCTGCATGATCACAGGACCCACACAGGTGCCAAGCAGCCTCAGAGGTTTGCTCAAATCCTCCCTCTCCCGCCTCACAACCTGTTTTATGGCCTTCTGAGTGTCTGATGGGTAGAAGGAACAGGGTGGGTGGGAGGAGACATACCCTTGTCATTTGTCCACAGGGCAAATGAAATCAATGAAGTGGCCTTTTTAAATTTCATTATCTCAGTAGCCACTCTGCCCTTGGACACCAGTTCTCCAAGTGGCTAGAGAGATAAAATGTTAAGAGAGTTTCTGCAAATAGACTTAAAATGGTTGTGTTTGCATAATTAAATCAGTAACAAGCCTGAGCATCTAGGAGTGGGTCCCTTGCATCAAATGGTATGTCACATCCAGCTTTTGGTCAGTGTATTCCTACTTAAGATAGAGCCCATGAAAGGCTCTCTGCTGTCCTGAGAGCAGGTAGGACTGAACCACTGTTGCCATGGCCATGTATGATTGCCTTAATTACACATCTGGCTCCCAATTCAAAGTCCAGGCAGGAGAAGAAATTAATGCAAGTCTGAATAAGGGTTGTACAGACTCCCCCCCCCCCCAATGGATTCAGTACTACTCTCAAACCTACTTTTATGAATGTTGCTTTTGTTTCAAGAGTGGAAACACCCAGATATTTGTAGATCCCTATTTGGACTGCTGTTTTGTATGCAATGAGGTTGTACCCATCAGTGCAAGAGTTTTATGTTCTTTTGGATCACACTTCTGCTTGTTTTGCCTTTCTAAGTGGGGTGTATTGCAAACAGCTGCTTTATACTGAGTCAGGTCCAGCTAGCTCAGTATTGGCTACATGACCCTCCAGGTGTTGGTGGACTGCAACTCCCATTATCACTGACTCTGGAGCCAGAGAACATCAGATGAGCCAAGCTTAGACTACATTGACTAGTAGCATCTCTTCCCCAGCCCTATCTGGAGCTGCCAGGAATTAATATTGGGGTCCTTTTGGTGCAAATCATGTGCTCTTTGACTAAGCCTTTCCCCTTTGGCTTTTTTTAGTTTATATTTTATACTGGGGTTTTTGTTTTTTTAAATGTTGTAAGCCCCCTGGGATAGCTTAGGAGAAAGATGAGATATAAATATATTAAATAAATTAGGTCCATTAATTTCAATGCGTACTTTTGAGTAAAACGCTGTTGTATACCACGCATAGGAAAGTATCCTTAAGCTACCTGTCGAAGAGGCACCATCCCATCTAAGATACCTTCAGGTCAAATGGCAGTGGTTGTAGTCTTCCATATGGTTGTGTTCATGGGAGTGATGGCGACAGAGCTGACTTTATCGCAAGGGGGAGGCCCTGAGTGAAAAACAACACAATGCAATTGTTTCAACAGATACCTAACTCTTCGCTAATTCACTCTTCCCTTTTTAACTTTCAGAGGCACCTGTTGTATATGAAACTGCAGGACGTGTTGTGATGGCCTTGAAACTGCACTGAAGACGGACCTTGCCCCTTGTGATTGGTACTGTCATTATTGTGGCGGTGCGTTGTTTTCCACCGTGAGTGGGCTTGCTGCTTTATCTGGTGGTCTCTTTGTTAAGAAAAAAGATGTCCGAAACTGGCTCTCATCAAGACGCCAGTAGCAAGCCAGGCCTGTTGGGAAAAAACAACAGCCCAGATGACTCTCAGCCCTCAGTCAATTCAGAAAGGAGGAACAAAAGTGGGATAATAAGCGAACCTTTGAACAAAAGTCTTAAGAAGTCTCGGCCACTCTCCCACTACTCCACTTTTGGTAGCACCAGCTCATTAAGTGAACATTCTGAGAAAGGTGCCCCCCTAGCCAACGGCAATGAAGCAACGATGGATAAAAGCAATTCTACCTCAAAGCACAAAAGCATCTCCGACATGCTGAGCAAATCGGATATTTCTGCAGAAGGACAGAGTATCTTGCAACAGTTTGCTCAGTCGACAGAGCTGCTCAAAAGAGTCGTCCAGGAGCACATTCCCCTGCCTAGTGACCACGGGACGGGCATCTCAGACATGGAAGCTGTCTCGGCTGCAGAGACAATGAACAGCCCATCTGATTTTCCTTACCTGGGGGCTTTTCCTATCAACCCTGGCCTTTTCATTATGACCCCTGCTGGCGTATTTCTGGCAGAGAGCGCACTCCATATGGCTGGCTTAGCAGAGTACCCAATGCAGAACGAATTGGCATCTGCCATCAATTCAGGGAAAAAGAAACGGAAACGGTGTGGCATGTGTCCTCCTTGCAGAAGACGGATAAATTGCGAGCAGTGCAGCAGTTGTAGGAACCGTAAAACTGGGCACCAGATTTGCAAATTCCGAAAATGTGAGGAACTTAAAAAGAAGCCTTCTGCTGCACTGGAGGTAATTGGGTTTGGTCAGGCAGCTTAATAGTTCCCCCTCAGCTGCTCTGTGTGGAACCACAAGGCCAATTTATGTGGACTGGATGTGGAAATGTCAGGGGTTTGAATCTCTTAGCAGTTCTTACCTTTTATATTCCACTTGGCTTCAGTCTCCTCACATGCAGACCATTATTATTAATAATTGGGAAAGAAACTGCCTCAGATTGGCCCTCATTCCTGTGATGATATGAGTGGCTCTCTGAGGCCTTCTGTAGACTCCTTACAAATAGCTGGTGGTGTGCTCAGTCTGTTTCTGGATTCCGTTATCTCAGACTGCATCTGAGATCTCACAGGACTTAAAACACTCCTCCATGGGGCGGGGGGGGAGAGAATAAAACAATCCCCGACATTGAAACTAGCATGGTAGTGTGGGGGTTGTTCTAGAACCCTGACATGCTGCTTTACATGTAATTATAATAATGTACATAATGCTTTTGATTGTTCAAAGTGTTTCCATATCTGTTACCTTCTCACCAGTGTTTTTTTCTTAAGAAAATAGGTGCCGGTATGCACCATGCCCACCCCACCCTCGCTCTCTCGCTCCCCCCCCACCTTTGCCACTTCCTCCTGCTCCTCCATTGCTGCTGCTTCCTGTGGAAGACACAGCAGCCTCCCGGAGATGCTTTGGCATGACCCTTATGATCGACCAAGCGCCTTCTGGGAAGGTGATCTTAAGGGTTGCGTCATAGTGCCTCTTCTCTGGCATGCCCTTTTTACAATCATCGGGCACCTTCCCAGGAAGTAGCAAAGGTGCGGAGAAGGGAGCGAGGTGGTGGTGGGGCAAGCAGCAGCGGTGAGATAGTGGGGAGGGGTAGAGGTGGCGGTACGCTGACCAAAAAAGCACTGCCTCTCACAAGTCTTACAACTATAAGTAGATGGGTATGATTGTCTCCATATTTCAAATGGGAGGCTGATTCAGAGATACGTAGTGGCTTGCCTAAGTGGTAGCTTGGCTGAATGGCAGGGACTTCCTGATTTGCAGCTCTGGCTCCTTCACCACAACACAGCACCAGTTCACATTTTGTGCAAATGGGTGTTCCCCTTTCCCACTTCAGTAAGGAAGCATAGAGGTCAGAAGTGGTACAGTTTGGAGTTGGACAAAGATTTATCACTTCAACTGCTGTTTGTGAGAGCTAGGCCTCAATGCCAAAGTCTTTTATACCATAGGGAGAGACCATGTCTCCTCTTCTTAACCATTGGCCAATCACCAATTTACAGCAGGTGAGCTTCATTTCAAAATGTTCTAATCACATTTCTAAGTTAATACTCTTGAGTGACGTTCAAGACAATGTGGCCTCTCCAAAACTCAGATCTTTCTGAACATGAAGGTTTCTAACAACCTCTACTGACCAATTACAAACTCTGACTTTATAGGTTTAGTATATGAAGCTTCTGTGTACAGTTCTACCTACTTTGACTATTAGTCACTTTCTAAGGTCTTTCCCAGCCCAACTACCAACTGCAAAATGCCAAGTTGAGGTGG
This sequence comes from Darevskia nairensis, assembly GCA_034642065.1. Classification (NCBI taxonomy): domain Eukaryota; kingdom Metazoa; phylum Chordata; class Lepidosauria; order Squamata; family Lacertidae; genus Darevskia; species Darevskia nairensis. Next base: position 110,762 of record JAWWNI010000889.1, read on the forward strand.
GTTTTTATTTCCTGGAAGTCCCTTCGAGAGGGGTGAGATGTATCTTGTCACAGATGTTGGGCTGTCTTGACTTAGCCTATCAGCTGTGATGCTTGAAAACTCAGTGCCTTTATTGGTGCAAACACTTCTTGCCAACGGGATGTGACTTAGTAAGGATTACAGACCTCTGCCTAGGAGCTCTCAGTCTCCCTTGTAAGTTGAAAGGGGGTTCTTGGTAAAAACAAGGAAAAACACAGTGAAGTAACATGTGACAAGCATGCCATGGAAGGTGGGAAAATGAAAGAACAGGACGAGTAATCAGATGCATATGAAATGCAAGCAGATCAAGGTAAGGATTGCAACGCTGTCAGTAAACAAAATTATCTTAGGAAAGTTTAGCGCATCTTACAATGCAGAATAAATTTTACTTTGCTAATCTGTCAGTTTCCCAGATGTGGAAAGGTTTGGGGCTGTTCATTCCTCACACTAGAGCAGGTTGGGGGACTGGGGATTTGAGGCAAGGGCCCCAAATCCCAAAGTTGCCAACTCTCTGCAAGCCACATTGAGAAGTGGGCCGGGTTGCCAATCTGGCCTATGACATTATGTGTGGATAGCATTCAGTGCCAAATGCAAGCAGCGCTGAATGCAAGCCAGGCAAGGTAGTGAAGCAGTAGCCTCTGGGCAGAACTGCATGTTACATGCAAATGTGTGCACCAAACCATGATGTTTGCTGCTTCTATAGGGGGAACCAAACTGACCAAACTGCGGGAGACAGTGGAAGACAGGAGTGCCTGGCGTGCTCTGGTCCATGGGGTCACAAAGAGTCAGACACGACTAAACAACTAAACAACAACATGCTGTTGAGAAGCTTGATACTGGTAATCCAGAATGGAGAAGCAGTGGGGAGAGATGCTTAACTCTTCTGATACTTGTTGTTTTCCTTCTGAAACACTCATCACCTCTTCCATGGGTGCTTGCCCACTTCTGTGGGGTTCCTGGTGCCTGTTTGCAAAATGTAAACACATATTTGAAACCTGATGGGAGACAAAGCAGCAGAGCCGGGGAGAGGAATTGCTAGAGAAATGTAGCATGCAGGGGAAAGGGTTAAGCACCTCTGCTTAAAACTGCTCCCTTCCAAAATGCTTTTTTGATAGAAGCAGCAGCCATCATTATTCATATGTAACATGTAGCTCTGCCATTCTCTTTCATGTAAACAATGCAGTCTTGATTGAGAATTGCTTCAGGTGATGGATCAGTTCTATTGAGAAGCCTTGCTATTCCTGAGTTGCAAAGTTGTCAGGTCACAACTGAAAGAAGGATCCTGTAGCTTTGAAAATTATGTTTCGTGGCTGATGCAGAGCTGATCTCCCCATCACCAAGCAGTGCTCAAGGAGAAAGGAGGAAGCGGAAGAGATTGACCCACTTGGTTTGAGCCCCATAGGATTGCAAGCACAAACAGAAAATATGTACTGCTGACATCTGGGCCTAAGCTAGCTAGCATTATTGAATGGAGGGAAGCAAAGTATTGTGTCTCCTTTGCCATTAGACCTCCCCCTTGTTCCTTATTTGGTGGTGAAGGAGGAGAGAGAAGGCATGTAGCACCCATGTTTGTACAACTCTTTGATGCAGCCCCCTTCTCCAGGTTGCGGCCCTTTCTTGTTAGGCAGCTGGCTAATCTTTAAAAAGCTTCAATTTCTGGGGTGGGGGAACCTACCCCCTTCAATTCTATTTAATCTATATATTAGGCAGTGGGGCAATGGGTTTTTTCCTGGTTATGCTGCTTAAGTTATTTTCTCTGATGTTAGTGAAGGCTATAGGCATCACTCTCTCAATGAAGACAGCAATACATCGCACAGAGAATGTAATAACTTGCTTTCTTATTAGCCACATTCAACGTTTTTCAATTAGCATCCGATTGGAATGCGTACTTGGGGTGGGGATCAGTCTGGGTGGTGGTGATATGAGGGGCTGGTATCTTTCCCAAACTGCCATATTGCTGAATTATATTCCTGTTCTAATTTGCTGAGTCAGTGATCTGGAAAAGGGGAAAGGGGACAGTCCATCTCTCCTAAAGAGACCCAAAGTGGGAAAACGGATTCCACAGGACATATTAGGCTGCCGTGTTTTCCCTCATTCTCTTTGCATTATGGGGGAAGTTAAATGACACAGCGAACCTGTGGAAGGCTTTATAGCTTTGTTTATTCTTTTTTTTGTTTTCTTGCTGACTGGGAAATGGGAATAAATGAAACCGCTTTCAAATTATATGATGGGACTTGCTCCATCTACAGCAAGTCTGCTCTAATTTTGGGAGACTTAGGGCTAGCATCTCAGGCGTATTCTGAGCTAATAATTAATTGCTACTGGTTTATATGAGATAAATGAAAATAATGTAAGGAGAAACCTGCTTGGTCTTCGATATCTCTAATGCTGCAATCCTGTGTACACTTTGTGGGAGCAAGCCCCAGTGAACACGGTGGGACTGACATTGGGGAGAGCATGCATAGGAGACTGCAGAAGTAGATAGAAACTGCTTTCATATATATATATATATATATATATATATATATATATATATATGGTTAGTGTGAATAGGAAATAAAATGTTTGACTTTTGTTTGAAGTTATTTTTCTCAGAATGCTTTTTTAAGAAAAAGAAATAATTTCAGTTACCCCGTTTGATAATGGAACATGGTGCGCTAGGCCAGCTGGATGCTGAGAAAGATACCATGCAGATAGGTGGCAAAGCAGGCTTATATTTAAGGATGTCCACCAACATAGTTTTGTAAACTTCTTCAAAGGCATTGTTGATCATCTCTGTACTTCATCAATTCATAAAATTCTAGCATTGGAAGGGACCCTGAGGGTCATCTAGTCCAACCCTCTGCAATGCAGGGCTCTTTTGCCCAATGTGGGGCTCAAGCTCATGACCCTGAGATTAAGAGTCACATGCTCTACCCACTGAGCCATGCTGGGGCCAGTTTTAGGGTCTCTTATCCCTTCTGTCTCTTGCACTTCCCTTGGGGGGGGGTCATCTTGGCACAGGTGGTCTCTCTCTCTCCCCCCCCCATCCTCTCAGCAACCCTGTGATGTAGTTTAGGCTGGGTGGTAGAAAGTGACCTGTACACAGTCGCAGCCTGATCTCGCTAGCCATCTCACTCAACACAGAGAGCTGCATTTGCCACACAAATCCTGGATCACTAACAAGTAACATTTGTTTTAGCCAGACCAATTTAACTGGAAAGTTTGTTCTTTCAACTCTGGATTGCTGGGCAGAATTTTATCTAAAATGCCTTGCACTGCCCTCTTCCCCTTTCTATAATAGTCCACGGGTCTCTGAACAAACTTAATGTTGCTTTGGGTTCTTGGGGGTAATCCCATTCATATCAGGGGGAGGACACGTTAAAAAGAGATATTTCAGCATTTTAAGGCATAGTAGAATTGTGTCTAGACTCCTTTCAGTATTAATAATATCATCTGTGCAGGATTATGTAATCTGCCGTCACTCACAGCCCACTGCAGGATTTCCACCCTGCTTGCTTTACATGAGTGACAAACACATTCTGATGTCTCACCATCTTTCAGTCGTTGTCACCTTAGCAGACTTCCTGAGTCCCACACAACTCATTACCCTACAGGCAGCAAAAATATTCTTCTCCCACTCTGGAGCTGGTGAAATTCCCCCACTGCTGAACAATTTGCCCTGGAGCAATCAAAGTGACGTCAGCGGAAGCTGCTCTGGAGTAAAGGCAATCAGCCATTGGTTTTCTGCCCTCCTCGGCTCCTTTGTGTAGAAGGAAGGGATAGAAATTAAATGACTAAAATTATGTAATATCTCCAATTCCTGCTTCCCAGTCCCCAAAACACAAGCAGATCAGACCAAGGTCCATCTAACCCAACAGTCTGTTTTGAATAAGATGCAGGCCAGTGCCTTTGAAATACCACAAGCAGGGCATCAAAGGTACTCAAAGCATCTGTTAACTTAGACATACACTGCACTTGTATGTGGAGGCTATCATTTATGCCTATTCATGGATGAATCATAGAATCAGAGAGTTGGAAGAGACCACAAGGGCCATCCAGTCCAACCCCCTGCCAAACACCATCCAAGCATTCCTGACAGGTGGCTGTCAAGCCTCTGCTTAAAGACCTCCAAAGAAGGAGACTCCACCACACTCCTTGGCAGCAAATCCCACTGTCGAACAGCTCTTACTATTAGCCATTTCCCAAGTAAATATTCTGTTGTAAAAGCCAACTTGCAGGGATGTTGCCTGTTTCTGTACAGATCATTGATGTCAGTATGGCTAGCACAATGCAAAAAGTGTCCTGCCCTATGAGTTAAATTTGGCATTTGCATCTGTATCCATGCTGAAGGAGCCCACCAGGTACCCCCCCCCTGTTCCTCCTGCCTCCTTTTCTATTCCTAGAGACTTGGGCTTTGGCGATTGTTTCAATTTCCACAGCTCTCCAGCTGAGCCCCCCCCCCCCATATTAATATGCAAGGGCGGTTTAGGGGCAGGCTCATGGGCAGCAAGAAGGAAATCAGCACTGCTCTGCCAGTAGACCTGGGAACAGCTGCCCAGCCTATATGCATTTGACATTGGAACAGCGGCAGGAACAGGGGAGTCAGCTGAGCTGCATCTGGACAAATAGAACAATGGCACAGGACCTGTTCCAGGTCATTTTAAATCTCCTTTCAGAAATTGCCTTCTCCAAGACCCACTTTGCTGTTTTCTCATGGACTCGCCAAACTCATGAGGCAAGCCTGTGAAGGTTAAAAAGTGATTATTTCCCAGTACAATTACAATGTGTGTATATTTCAGTGACAGGTCAGGCTAACCCTGCAGGCACGGGAAACCTAGCTCATTGTCACAGAGTTGTGCTCCAACAGCAAGCTGAACCTAAGAGCTCCTCACAGCAGGAATCGCTCCTGAACAACTCATAATGGCTCATCTTAGTGAGAAGTAAGCATCCTTTTCTGTCCCTTCAGGTTCACCAGCTGGTAAATGCCAACAACTTGCAGGATTCGAGTAGCAACTATGGTGGGGGGAAAGCTGTTGATTCACCATTCGTAAATATCACTTGTGTTTCTCTGATGAGGGGCACCTTTAATAGGTGCAACCAAAATGTTGGCTTTTGGACAATCGGGTTTCTTAAGAGGAATGTTATGCTATAGATCTTAGGTTTAGGCTGTGATCCAGAACATGCTTACTTAGGAGTTTGGTCCCAGATGAATTCAGTAGAAATGACTTCCAAGTACAGATGCATAAGACCAGGCCACAAGTTTATCAGGCCCAAGCTAGCTGTTACTGAAATATCTGCATGTTTTATTGCATGGATCAATGATTGATTCCCTGTTGCTTTGGCAGGCTTTCAGGACAGAGACAAACATAATGTGTGGCAGAAATGTTTTCAATGGCACATTTGCTACACTCTGAACATTTCTTTTCAGACAGCAAAAGCTTGTTCAGACCATTTCCACTACACTTGCACTGCCTGCCTCCCATCGTTTTTTATTCTTTGAAATGACACATAAAGGCAGTGCCCACTGCTCCAAGTGGCAATTCCTGGACACTCCATTAATGGCATGTGCAAGTGGTATGTTTTACCGCTTCAAGAACATTCATAAAACACATATTTTAAAGGTGTTACTAAAACAGTTGCTATCTTTTGAAATAATTGAGACCGAGGAATGAATAAAATGCCACTTCCAAAACTATGTATCGGTTTTGGAAGTGGTATTTTATTCATTCCTCGGTCTTAATTATTTCAAAAGATAGTTTTTTTTATAATGTAGAAAAGAAAGATGGCGATGATTAAAAGGGAAGGGAAGCCCGGTTGGTATTTTCTTGAGCATTTTTGTATGATAAGTTATTTTATTTATATAGTCACTCTGGACTAAGACATTCTGAGTTCTACTGCCTAGTCTATAAGACCTTTTTAGTCAGAGGCCACTGAAGGACTACCTAATCTTCCACCCAGCAATATTAAGAAGACCTGAAGCAGCAATATGAAGCCTTTGAGAGGGACGGGTAAGTCCTTCCCTTCACCATCAGTCATGGATGAAATGGTGCTATGTTTAAAAAGTCAACAACGGAATCCCTTTATATTGTGGCTTTTTAAAGTTCTCAGGCTGTTAAAAACCATCACATGGCTGGACAGGTTGGAGGCAATTTCCTCGGCTCTCACCTCCTTTGTGTCTGAAAAAAAAAGCGAGCCAATAAAATACTAAACTGTTCTGCCCGCCTTGCATTGGGAAGGATTGGGAAGAATGCCATTCCTAGCCTATCAAAGTTTCTGTATAGCTCTGGCCTCCATAGTTTTATACCCAGAGACATAAAATGGATGCATCAAAATAACTTGCCAAATGGCTGGAAGGTAAATATCTCAATAACAGAAAATATTACAGTACTCCTGGAAGATACTCCTGCTTTGGCCAGAGAGAAGGAATTATACCATTGTATACAACAGCCACAGATAATGCCTCCTCCCTCCCACACCGCCCCATCTTTGAGATGCGTCCTGAGCAACCAGTGAAACCAAACCTCAGCAACGGCAACAAACACATTCCTGGAGGCTTTGGTAATTAAATGAGCAAAGCTTTTCATCCCAGCAGACCCCATTCTCCGGTTAGCTTTATTCAAGAAATTTTGAATCCTTCCTTCCTTCCTTCCTTCCTTCCTTCCTTCCTTCCTTCCTTCCTTCCACCCACCCACCCACCCACCCAGCTTGGTTACAGTAGCAGGAAAGGTTGCACGCCACAGCATGGTGAAGTCGATTTTAAAAGATAGGTAGTCTTGTCCTACCGCTCTTTCAGATTGTGAAGTTGCAACTCTTTATGGCCCCACCTTGGGGGAGATTAATGTGCATCCCTGAAGCTCTCTATTAATAGGGTTAAGGATATGTATGCATGTGACTGACAAAGTAGCAAGCACAATAAACATGCACAAGTATCTCCTGAGCATGTAACTGCCAGCCATGAGTCCCTTCGTCACAATATGCATTTGCTGTGCTATTGGAATGGTCAGTAGGGAACTGTAATTTATTCTTCGTGGACTCTGCATGGAACGAGGCCAGTGATCAGCGAGGACTTATTTCTGTGTTCATGTAAAGAGACTTCAAACCACTTTCTCCCCACTCCCTGCCAAAAAGTACCACTTGAAAGTATGAAAAGAGCAGTTTGCCGCTTCTTTAGGTTGTATACAGCAAAAGCATTTGGCCAAAAGGTTTCTCGAGAGACTTATTGGGTACCATGAAGAACTGCTAATAGAGAAGACGTGAAGTTGTAAATACCGTGTTTCCCCTATTTTAAGACACCGTCATATTTCCCCCCTCAAAAAAACACAGTATGTCTTATTTTCAGGGGATGTCTTATTTTTCTTATGTCGGGAGCAGCGCGCCTCTCGCTCACTGGCTCCCTGCGCGCGAGGAGCAGGCGGGCCAAGACTCGGGCGAGAGGCGTCTGTGCGTGCCGCTTGCTGGCTCCCTGCAGGGCGGGACTCTTGACTGAAAGAAAATGGCGGCCAACAGCCACCGCCAAGCACCGTAAGAGAAGAGTCTGAGGGAAGGGAGGTTTGTGCGTCGCTGGCGTTGACTTCCAGCCCTCTCTGCCCGGCCCTGGGATGTTCCGAGGGGAGGGAGTGGCGGTTGGTGAGGGAGGGAGCTCCTCTGAAGGGCTGCTCTCTCTCTCTCAATCTTTCTCCTCTGAGCTGGCAATGGGGCCGCTGAGGCGACAACGGGTGAGTTGCCTGCTCTGCGCCTCGCAGCCGACCAGCCTCCGGCTCTCCCCTCGGCAGGAGGGGAGGAGGGCATTCTCCGGAGGGGCCTGGTGAGCGCCGGGAGAGAAAGAGAAGACGCAGTCCAGCAGGCTCTCCTTTGCTTTCAAAGCCCGTCCCATCCCCTCCGCCATCCCCATCGGCTCCGGAGGGCAGATGCTGCTTGGTGCGGCGAGGGGGGTCTCCGAGGGCTTTGTGGGGGCTTTTGGCGCCCTCCAGAACTGTGCCTATCACTATGGCTTATTTTCAGGGTACGGCTTATATTTCGCAAATGCGAAAAAATCCTGCTTTGGCTCATTTTATGACTATGTCTTAAAATAGGGGAAACGGGGTATGTCTTTTGCAGGAGCAGAAAGTTGGAAACTTTGGGAGGGGAGGACACCGTAATTGGAATTCCAAATATGTAATGGTGTAAGGTTAGCAAGGAAGAACAGCCACGCTGAAGCTGAACGGCAGGGCATTGTGTGTGGTGTAATGTTCTGGACTTTCCTTAAAAGGCGCAAAGCTGCTGACTGCCCGGGGCTTGTTCTTCTCCTCCCTGCTCATCATGTGTCCCTGTTCTGTTCTCTTCTGTCTCTGCAGAAAGTGATGCTTCCTACAGGCGCTGCATTCCGGTGGTTTCAGTAGGAACAAGAATCCCAAAGCTCTTGTCATCCAGTGCAAAGTCACTGCTTGCTTGTGTTGTCTCAGGCAAGGCATTTTTTTGGCGGAAATGAATGGATGCGCCTGTGTCTCCTTTAGAACCAAAAAATTTTCTCGCAGATTTCATTCCTGTTTTTATAATTTTTTTGGCATTTGTTTAACATCTTCGAGTACTAGTAAAAAACAAACATTAACTGCTTTTCAAATAATTTTTTTCAAAGAATCCATAAAGTAACAAGACATAATAGAGTATGGACAATCAATTTATTTTCCTGTGTTTTGGTGTTGATGTTGTTTATGTGTGGAAGATGCAGTTTTTGTGTAGAGAATGTAAATTTACAGTAACCTTTTAAATCTAGTTACTAATAAGCACTACTGTAATTAGCACAGCTGTTTATTCATTCATATTTTTGTTTGATTAATTTCCATCATTAAAGAAAAATAGTGTGGCTAGTTTCTAGAATCGCTCAACTTCATGTTTATAAATGAGAATATGTTTAAAATAAGGTAGTTTCCCTTCCCCTAACATACACATAAGATTAAGGTTTAATCAGCAAAATGTTTGGTATGAAAAAGTGGAAATGTACTGCAAAACTGGCAAGTTTTTAAAGCAAAGCAAAATAATAATAATTAAGTTTAGACCAAGAAGAACTGCACACTAGAATAAACCTGGAATTAACTGCAATTATTCTCTTTTAGAAAAACATTACTGGAATTCAGATATAAAGCTATTGCAGAACCTGTATTGGAAACATATATGAGTCTTTTTCTTCTGTTCAAAGCCCTTGTTTCCCTGCTTTCTGACCATCACTAACTGAAAGGCTGTTTGTAATGTTCTAGCGATTCAGGCTGTTTTGTGAATAAAAATGAAAGCATGTTTTGTGTCCTGGTTTACATTTCCATTATTCTGTCTGTTTTGGTTGCATGCAGGGGGTTTTGTTTATGTTTTGATTGCCATGGGGGTGGGGCAATACTAAGGCAAAACAAAAATGGCCTCTTTTAGAAGAGCAGAGTAGCCAACACTGTGCCCTTCAGATGTTGTTGGACTACAGTTCCCATCAGCTCCAGCCACCTTGGCCAGTGGTCAAGGATGATGAAAGTCAATGGGACTTCCATCATCTTTAGCCATGTTGGGGGGGGGGGAGGAGAGGTCTGATGGGAACTCTAGTGCAACAACATCTGAAGTGCACCGCGTTTGTAAAAATATTAGGTGAATGCTTAAGAGGGGGGTTATTTTATTTCCTAAGTGACTACACCAAGGAAGCAAACTTGTGCCAATATTGCCATTCGGTCGCTGCAAATATATTGTGATTTCATGCAATTCAAGGAAATTAAAAGTATAAATTGATTTGGAAATGTAAGGATGGAAGAAGGCAAATGCTGTGTCCCAGGACCACCAAGAACACTCCATACTTTTGAGCTATAGCACCACTTGCAATTTCCTCTTGCTTCATTTGTCTTAGAGAAACAAGTTGTAATTTACTACTAGCAACACAAAATAAGCAAATACAAGGAAAACCGAATTTCAGGTGAGCATTGACTAGGTTCCCCCCCCCCAACCCTGCTTGCCACAGACCACTTCGTTTGACTCAACTGGGCATCCCACTATCCTGTGGAAGAACCTCAAAAACAAAATGTGGACTTGAAGCCACGAAAATCGGCTGGAGATTGGGGGGGGGCAGCAGAAATATGTGGTGCTTCCTGGGGTCTGCTGGTGCCAGGATGAGCAAAAGACAGAATATGTTATGAAGCAAAGGCATGTAGCTTTCAGAATTCTCATTTTCTTGACACAGAATTTGTAGTGCCTTAAGTGCATGTATTTTTTAGTGCATGTAGCTTGTATTTTTTTAACCACAGAAATGCGCACAGCTCTGTTAGGTACAGATTGATCAGTATCGCAGACTTTAAAGGAATAGGTACTCTTTTAGAGGTCTTGCAATGTCATAGAAAATAAGCACCGTTTCTGATCACACAATGGACATCCTGGAACGCTGCAGATGAGAGAGATGTTCTATAATCGGGAAAACCACACCACACAGCTTTCGGACACAATGGGCAAGCAGACATCTCTGTAATCCTAGGCCTGCAAATGCTTAGAATAGGCAAGATAACACTGCAGCCTCTGAATAAGATGATGGTAGAATGTGGCTGGTGGCATTAGAGAGGCAGCTGGGTGGCCAAACCTCTACCCACAGTTATCTGTTTTAATAGCACATAAATGACGGGTGTGAGCAGCTTTTCATGCCACAGAGAGAACAGTTGCGTATCTGTGATGCCTTCACAGAGGTTGCTGCAGCTTGTTTGGAATGCTTGTGATGCAATGTTTTGGGTCTTCCAAAGCAGACTAAAATTCAGTTACCCATTCTATATCCACACCATCTTGAAAATGAAACCTCCCCTTAAAAGCTATACAAAATGATGCTGGAAAGGAATTCCAAATTGCATTAAGCACTTGTCATAGATAGAAATTGCTGACTTCTCAGCAAGCTTCCATGGCATCTGTAATGAAGAGTAGTGTATAAATCTTTACAAAATATATTTGCTGGCAATGCTCATGGTGTTCTCTGCTAAACAATTATGTGGGAAATGTTTCCTACTCAGAAGTCAGTGCTGATACAGTTTATACCAGCGTTTCCCAACCGGTGTGCCGCGGCACACTAGTGTGCCGCGAGACACCGGCTGATGTGCCGCGGAAAAAGGGACCTGCAGCCCAGGGCTGCACAGGACCGTGGCGGCGGCGCTGCTGGAGCCCGGCGGCGAAGCGGAAGCCAGGGCGGCACTGCTCCCTTGGCTGCTGCAGCAGCAGCAGCAACAGCAGCCTCGCGCGAGAATCCCGACCGGAAGCCTCGCGCGCACCGCGCTACAGCTGATCCCAGAGGTAACTCTGGGTCAGGAGACCCGGTGCAGCCGGGTGGAGGAGGAGCGGTGTGCCGCGAGATTTTTTCATTGATTCAAGTGTGCCGTTGCCTAGATTAGGTTGGGAAACACTGGTTTATACCACCACTTCCTTCCTGTGCTAGCCCTACACACTCAACTACAGTGGTACCTCTGGTTACGTACTTAATTCGTTCCGGAGGTCCGTTTTTAACCTGAAACTGTTCTTAAACTGAAGCACCACTTTAGCTAATGGGGCCTCCCCCTGCCGCTGCACCACCAGAGCACAATTTCTGTTCTCATCCTGAAGCAAAGTTCTTAACCCGAGGTATTATTTCTGGGTTAGCAGAGTCTGTAATCTGAAAATAATAATAATAATAATAATAATAATAATAATAATAATAATAATAATAATTTATTATTTCTACCCCGCCCATCTGACCGGGTTTCCCCAGCCACTTTGGGCGGCTTCCAACAGAACATTAAAAAGCAGTAATCTATTAAACACTGAAGCATATGTAACCTGAAGCGTATGTAACCCGAGGTACCACTGTAATGCAAACTTGGCCCAAGAGCATGTTTCAATTGTGTTTAAATTCTTGTCTGATGCTTACCACACTGGAAACCTGCTTTACACCAGTTCAGACTATTTGCTCATCTAACTGCTCCAGGGTTTCAGGCAGAGGCCTTCATGACACAGGCCACCTGAATCTTTTAACTGGGAACCTTAGATCAGTGTTGCCCAAAGTGGCAATACTGCCCCCTGAGGGACTCTGGAACGATCTTGGGGGGGGGCAACAGTAGCCTCGGGTGCAGTTGGGGGGGAGCGTTGGATAAAAATAAGCGGGCGGGGGAAGCATAAAGAAGAAAAGAAAATTTCGAAAAACCGTTCATACACATTCATCTGTTGTATAATGACATTAACTGCCAGGTTGGGCGCTGCTGCAGGACGGCGACAAGGCCTCCCCTGGATCCGATGGGCCTGCTGGAGGCGAAAGGTTTTCTCAGGCTTGGGTGAACCCTGTGTGTAGTGCAAATGTTACTATGGTTGATTTTAATAAATAAGTTTAAAATTCCAAGCTTCAAGGTGTCATATCTACAACAACATTTTCTTTATTATGTTGTAGGATGTACAACATAGGGTGTAGGCAGTTCGAACTGTACGCCGGCTCTCGGCCAGTAAAGCGAGATGAGCGCCGCAACCCCAGAGTCGGACACGACTGGACCTAATGGTCAGGGGTCCCTTTACCTAGGATGTAGGTAGAAATATAGATACATAAAAGAATGCAAATTTGTCGCATCTTTCTGTTTGTTCGCTTAAAGAAGGTAAATTTCCAGGGGGTGCAAAGTAAAAAAACACCAGAAAAGGGGGCAGTAGGCCAAATAAGTTTGGGAACCTCTGCCCTAGAGAATGAACCGAGGACTTTCTGAATGAATAGTAGCAGCTGCAACATTGAGCTGTGGCCTCTAGTCACTACTCAAAACCTGGATGCATGTTAAGGGAGAGTTAACATCCCTGGCAAAAAAAATGAGGCGCTTGATGCTTCTCCCTTTCATCTTGGGAGAATCAACAGCAGGGCTGGGTATTCAACTGGGTGCTTATTGCTGTTGCTGCTTTGTTATTATTTTCGTAGGCTCTGGAATGATTGACAGGCACGGCTGCCATTTAGTTAATTCATTGATTAATGTAACTTAATGCCTACACAGTCTGTCCAGCCAGCCCTCTGGCAGCTGGGATTCTGAAATGACAAGACATCCATACAAGCCCCACTAAAATCACAAATGTATTTGGTGTTATATGGTTATGACGCTTACTTAGGGACTTTGCTTGACTCAAGCACTTGAGGAATCCCGGCAGCAAAGCGTTCAGTTCCTGCTTGAAAGAGAGGTTGGCTATGGGATTCTGCAAGCAAGTCCCAGGGCCAGCTTTGCTGTGCTACCCGTACACAGAGCAATAAACTCATGGAGACAAGGAATTATAAAGATTACTAGTAGAAAATGAAGCCCGTTAAATTAACGGGCGCTAGAACATCATGGAAAGCGGGGACGGCAAGAACTTACTGAAGTGCTTGATGTACTTGGGCGCCCCGGCCAGCGCCGAATGGCCCCTCAGCAGGCAGCGCAGGAGGCGCATCGCGGCGGCGGCACTGGCACCAGCCAGTCCCCGGCAGGCCAACTCAGCCGCCACTTGTAACGGCCGCTGCCGCTTAGAATTAAGTCCACGCGAGCGCGCACCCGCCGCTTCAACAGCCCGGCCGGCCGAAGTCTCTGCGCTCCAATCCCTGTGTCCGTGGGGCACATGTGCAGTAGGACACAGGGACGGACACAGGGACTGGACGCAGAGACACTTGCACTTTATTATAGTTGATAAAGATGGCACAAGTGGCCCCATTTGTATGGAAGGTGCAGAGTGAATCTCTTGTTGCGTAATCCATGGAAATCAGAGCAGTATTTTCTAGTGTAACAAAAATTAATATATGCCATGTCTCTACTAGGATATAGGGAGTGGCTTGCCATGATGGGAGCATTGGCTATTTCCCCATAGTCCCTGAAAGTGTAATGTACTCTCAGCAGTTCTGGGATGGAATGCAGTGCTGTATGTGCTCAAGTGCTGACAACTCCAGAGGTGACATTCCAAAGCCAAGCCGATTTTCATGGGTGCTCTTATCTTTCTCAAACAGCTCAAACCAGCCTAGCCAAGAGAGTAAAAATTTGCCATATTGGGGAAGGGATTTCTCCTCGCAGGGGCTATCCACTTCTGCTCCTCACATCCAGCCAGCACACTCTTTGAGTACACAGCATCATGCATGCATTACTACTAGTTTAATGGCAAAATAAAGATGATAAAATGATCTCGATATGAATCCAAGGCAGTCCTTTTAACATCACAATCCAAGTTTATGCACCAACTGCCGGTGCCGAAGAAACTGAAATTGACCAATTCTATTAAGACCATAAAGAAGGCTGATCGCCGAAGAATTGATACTTTTGAATTATGGTGCTGGACCAAACCTATCCATTCTGAAGGAAATCATCCCTGAGTGCTCACTGGAAGGACAGATCCTGAAGCTGAGGCTCCAATACTTTGGCCACCTCATGAGAAGAGAAGACTCCCTGGAAAAGACCCTGATGTTGGGAAAGATGGAGGGCACAAGGAGAAGGGGACGACAGAAGACGAGGTGGTTGGACAGTGTTCTCGAAGCTACCAACATGAGTCTGACCAAACTGACGGGAGGCAGTGGAAGACAGGAGTGCCTGGCGTGCTCGGGTCCAGGGGGTCACGAAGAGTCGGACACGACTAAACAACAACAACAACAACAACACACACAAACATTCTGGTGATCCAATTTATTTATTTTTTCAAAAAAAATTATTTATTTTCCAACATAGATAATAATACACAAAAACATCAACATATACCATACAACGAAAAACAATAACAACAAAAAACTACAAAAACACAAATCATAAATCTTATCTTTATTTTTCAATTTACATTGCTAAGGTGACTTCCTCAAGTCCCCCCTTTCTGGGTTTCATATTCTCACTTCGTTAGCAGTTTTCCATTTCCTCATTCTAATCATAGCTACCTATCTTCAAGTCCAAATTTCTCATCATTTTAATTTCTCTCATTATTTCATTTATTTAAACATACATACAATCTAATTCTATTCCAAGCCTATTTTATTTCCAAAATAGATTCTTAATTATCAATATTACAATGCTTTCTAAAATAAATTCTAAATTTCTTCCAATCTTCTTCCACCATCTCTTCTCTCTGGTTGCGAATTCGTCCCGTCAGCTCGGCTAGTTCCATAAAGTCCATCATCTTCATTTGCCATTCTGCTATTGTCGGTATCCTGGGTTTTCCAATTTTTGGCCAATAATATTCTTGCAGCTGTCATGGCATACAGAAAGAATCTTACATCTTTTTTGGGAATTTCTTCCCCTATTATTCTGGTTTCTTAATAAAAGTGTTTTTCAATTTAAACTAAGCCGTTCCCCATGCCTCATTATTTATTTTGTAGATTGCCTTGAAATCTAGCAGGGTGGTATATTAATGTTTTAAACAAGTCAATAGAGGAATGCTGGAAAATATTGAACAGCAGACTCTTGGAGAGCCTATCTAAGCACAGTGGCTTTGTGGAAGTTCAACTGAAATGGCAGCTTTCCAAGTCAATGCATCTGCAACAGGATCATACCCTGTTTCTCCTAAAATAAGCCGTAGCCATAAAATAAGCCGTAGCAGGATTTCTACGCATTTGTGAAATATAAGCCATACCCCAAAAATAAGACATACCCCGAAAATAAGACATAGTGACGCGGCGCCTCTCCCTTAAGATGGCCTGGATAGGCGTGGCTATGCAGCATACCGACGCGGGGCGGTTAAAATAAGACATCACCCGAAAATAAGCCATACTGTGTTTTTTTGAGGAAAAAAAAATATAAGATGGTGTCTTATTTTAGGAGAAACACGGTAGTATCCGTATGTGACCTCAAGATGTGGGTGCATATCTAATCTCAGATATACACTCAGCCCCCTAGCAGCTGCATTTTGCAGTATCTGCAGCTTCCGAGACGGGTGCAAAGGCGGCCCCACATACAGCATACTGTAGGTGATCAATGTATGGACTGCCATGGCAAGGCTTTCTCTGTACAGAAATGGGCATTTTGAGCTGTACAGAAATGGGTAATGGGCATTTTGAACTGCTGAGGTCATTTTGGTTTATCGTGACAGCAATGGACCTGAAGCACCTCAAAGTACTCACTTGCTCCTTCTGAGCTGGTACACAACCCAATTTCCAGGCATTGGAACCACCTATCCACAGGGTCTGCCCTTTCCGGATTTTCAAGATCCAATCACAGTTCGTTAGCCCTCATCCAGTTTATGACTGCATCTAGACACCAGTTTAGGACATGTACACCCTGTCCTGCTTCAGATATGACAAAGAGATGAAACTGGATATCATCAGTGTAGTGGTGGCACCTTGCCCCAGATCTGCTAATGACTGCCCACAGTAGCTTCATATAGATACAATATCATTTCAGACAAAATCATGCCCCATGGCACTCCACAGATCAACTGTCAAGGGGTGAAGGCACCGTAACCCAATGCTACTTTCTGGAACATTCCCCTTAAGTAGGAGTGAAACCACTATAAAATGGTGCCATCAATCTACAGCTGATGGAGACCGTCCAGGACAGGGGTCAACAACGTTTTTCAGCCGTGGGCCAGTCCACTGTCCCTCAGACCATGTGGTGGGCCAGACTATATTTTGAAGGGGGAAAAAATGAACAAATTCCTATGCCCCACAAATAACCCAGAGATGCATTTTAAATAAAAACACACATTCTAATAATGTAAAAACACACTGATTCCCGGACCGTCCGTGGGCCAGATTGAGAAGGCAATTGGGCCGCATCCGGCCCACGGGCCTTAGGTTGCCTACCCCTGGTCCAGGAGGATACCACGGCCAACAATATATGATACCACTGAGCAATCCAGAAGAATCAACAGGGTCACTATCTCCCTGTCCCTCTCTTGAAGATAATCCATCAGGACAGTAACGGTTGTTTCTGCCCCAAAACTGAAATGGGTCAAGATCATCAATTTCATTGAAGAGCGTATGCAGCTGAATTGCCACCAAACTCTCAGTCACCTTACTAAAAATAAAAAAGTGTTTTGTAAGCACGCAGTAAAGGTAAAGGGACCCCTGACCATTAGGTCCAGTCATGACTGACTCTGTGGTTGCAGCGCTCATCTCGCTTTACTGTCCGAGGGAGTTGGTGCACAGCTTCCGGGTCATGTGGCCAGCATGACTAAGCCGCTTCTGGCGAACCAGAGCAGTGCACGGAAACGCCGTTTACCTTCCCACTGCAGCGGTACCTATTTATCTTCTTGCACTTTGACGTGCTTTCGAACTGCTAGGTGGGCAGGAGCTGGGACCAAGCAATAGGAGCTCACCCCGTCATGGGGATTCGAACTGCCGACCTTCTGATTGGCAAACCCTAGGCTCTGTGGTTTAACCCACAGCGCCACCTGCGTCCTGGCAGTACCTGGCATAAACTTTGGTTCCAGGGTGTTTTCTTCAGAAGTGGCTACACCACTGCCATTCACTACACCCTGGATTCACCCAGTCAACCTTCCACTGCTGGCACAAACCAGCGAGGGTGAGATGGGTTGAGAGAGCATGTAGTAGGCCATACAGCTGCGAGCATCTTCCCCAGATGTAGTTGTAGCCATGTTGATTTCAAGCACGCCTACCTTTGGGTCCCAGAGGCAGCTGCAAGTGAAAGTCATAGCCTTTGCTAAAATATGTGCAATGGGGACAGATGAGCGCAAAGCCACAAATCACTGTGAAGACTTCCAAGCCGTGCAATAAAGGAAGAGCTGCGTCCAGCACTTTGGGCTTGGAAAGCTGCATCGGCAGCATCTCTTGAATCAGAAGGTTATTCCCTCCCAAACAACCCCCTTTGTGCTTGTTTCTGACAAGGAGGAATTGAAACAAACTCTACTTTCTTAACTCCCTGCCTTAGACCCTCCCACACTCTCTCTTCCTTAATTATTGTCTTTAAAAGTGGAGTGACCTCAACACAGTCGCTGTGGCACCTCCAGATGTCCTTTGATGTCCACCTACAGATGTTATAAACTACAGCTTCCATCATTCCTGACCATTGCCTATGTTGGCTGAGGCTGATTTAAGGTGGCATCCACAACATCTGAACCTGGGGCACTTAGGATACTACTTGTTTCTTTTTTGATTATTATTTGACATAGTAAAGCAATTTGTTCTTCATAATTACAGGGAAGAGAAGAGACTGGAAAACTATGGGTAGTGGAGACTGATACAAAGGAAGACACACTTGATCCAGTACATTTAGGGTTTCATAGGTCATCACCAGCATCATGAACCAATTGAATTGTAACTGGACGCAAAGAGAAGGCCTGTGGAAAGGTGTAACAGGTTTCCTGCAACACATACATGAGAGGCTGCATTTTGGCCAGTGGAAGCTTCTGAACTTCATTCAAGGGCAACCCTATATAATATATAGTATTAAATCTGTCATCTTACCAACGCGTGAATAAAACTAATCAGGGTCCTTCTCTGAACTTGGTCTGGCAAAACAAAAGGCAAGATGGAAGTACTACAAATTCTATAAGAAGATATATAGAACTCAGTACAACTATAATTCTGACTTTTATTTCCTTGAGGAACAGCCATGTTAGCCTATTGCAACAAAAACAAGAAGTTCTGTAGCCCCCTTAATGAATATCTGATTTATTGCAACATATGTTTTTGTGGAGTGGAGACTATGTCCTAACACTTCACTGACAAAGAGTGCACTCGTCTATTCATAAAAGCTCATTTCACAATAAACCAGTTTGTCTTAAGTATGCCACAAGACTTACATATCACACTTAGCTGGGAGCAGTAGTTTGGGGTCTTTACACCTTAATCAGAAGGTTTTTGATAGCTGGATGAGAAATAATGATCAGAAAAGACAACATGAAAGTGCTGCAGATTAGCAACTCAGCCTTAGTTGAATCTGGCCCACAATTTTTAAACTTCGAATGACATCAACACTGCCACTCCATTTATATGTATTTTTGCAGCAATTCATTTGTTCCAAGTCTTCTTCATGCCTCTAGTTGCACTCTGGGGCAAAGGAAAAGTGGTCCTCTCGTCCTATCTCATGAGAGAGGTTGTTAAGATAAAAGGGAAGGACAATGTTTCTTCAGATGAACAAAAGTTGTTATCTTCCTTGTTACCAAGCCATTTCTGCTACCGTAGTTGAAAATGAGGCAGGGCCACAAGAGGAGCTTAGTTAACTGCAATAAGCTAACTGCATGTCATGGTATATCCTGTTAAGGTACCAAAAGTCTCTCTAATGCCATAATCTTCGGTCATTTTTTACACATTGTTATGCTCAGAGACTTACTTGAGTCCCGCTGACATGAGCTGTGATGCAACAGTGTTGGAGTGTGTGGGTGTAGAATATGGCATCACCCAGCATGTCAACTCCACTCAAAGGAGTAGGTGACATACAGAGAAACTTGTGTTTTGTTGGAGTTATGGGGTTAACCATAACCTCTTGGGACTTTGACAGGACCCCAAGACCTGTTGGAGCAACCAAAACTCCTTATCTTTGGGTCCAGTACACTTCCAAGTATCAGGCCCCTTCAGAGTATCACGCAGCTTCCAAGCATGTAGGAGTTCCAGGTCTGGCCTATTTTGCCCGACCCGTCCCTTATTTTGCCCAACCAAAGGTGGCAACCCTAGCATGGGACCAACTGCTGGCCTGAGGAAAGAGTCTGCAAGGACAGCTGAGCAGCACCAGCTGCTTTGGGGGAGTGTGGGTTGGGTTGGGTAAAAGATCACTGAAGTTGCCGGGAATCTGCTATAATTTACTTCTGTGGCCCTGAAATACTTGCTAAGCCTTCACATTTGTAAAGAAACAGATTAGCGACTATCCAAAACTGCCACTGCTACGTCCTCCAAAGGAAACAGATTGTTCTGGATGGTTTTATTTGATGTTTTAATGTAGGTTGTAAACCGCTTTGAGATTTTTTCCTTAAAAATATAAAGTGGTATACAAATGAAATAAATCATAATCATAATATCATGGCTGCTTCCACCACTCAGAGAAGAAGTAAAGGCACTAGACACTGGTTAAAGGGGCAAGGAAATGTTCCCAGTGAGCAGCAAACCTGTGACATTACGACACCTGGTATTTTCTTGTATGCAAAAGAGTCTTCCCTACAGTCATAAAAATTAAATGTTGTCCTGTCTGCTTAGAGAAAGGCACTAAGGTTCCAGCTTACTCAGTTCAACAAGCAGCAAGAGGATTCATTCTAATTAACATGGATTTAATTACTTCCCCTCCTGTATGTAGATTTCCCTGTTGCATTGGACTTTCCATACGCATGATCTTTGCAAATGTTACATCCACCACATGGACACCTGACAGCCTGGGACAGGCACATGTGGCAGGCCCGGTGAGCAGGTGCCATCTTGCTTCCCCAACACGCTAAAGCTCTGACACATAACAAGAGCTCATGCAAAGTTGCTCAGTGATGAGTCTCCGACTGAAAATGATACAGATCAAGCTGCATCCATGATGTGACTTCAAATGGCTGATAAAAAGGAGCCATTTCCCTCCCTAGAATATCTGGACCACTACTCAGCCCAGTTTGCAGTTTCATATTTAATTTTCTTTTACTGTGACTTTACTTATGGTTTTTTCCATCAGTTTACTGAGACATGCATATGCCCATTTCCCCGGGATTTTCTAACTATGACCTGAATCTTCTAAGTGTTAAAGCAGAATAGACTGTCAGCTATTTGAAGGGTGGCTCCCCTTGCATGATCTCGCAGCCCCAAATGGCAAATTCCAAATCAGGCTAACTTATGCTTTGAGTTTGTTTGAGTTTCCTTTGGTTGAGTTTAAAGGCTCTGTATAACTTCTGTTTAGCGTTTCCAGAGTGTTAAGTATTTCAGGATTATTGTTGCTTTTGCTGCTGTTTTGTAGGGGGCAGCCCATCGGAGCCAGCGCCTGAATAATATGAAGGGGAACGAGAAACAATCCTGCAAGATCATTCCTGCTCAAGATAACAGGACCCATTACTTTCACAGAGGAGCCAAGTGTTTCTCAGGAAACTGCTATTGTCATGCAGGATGAGGGCTGCCATGTTCCCTCCCCCTTCCCCCTTTGCCTGCCCACTTCCCTCCGGCTTCATCATCTGCTCATGAGGGCTGCAGCAGATGCTCCAGAATCCTCAGGGCTCCTTCTTTGCTCCCAGACTCTTCCTTTATGATCATGCGGAGAGAAAAAGTGTGACTGGCACAAATTCCTGATAAGCCCAATGGCTTCTAGGAAGAACCCATTCCCCCTCGCCTCATTAATATTCTGATTACGTGGGGTGCATGAAAACCTTGATTCTTCAACATGCACCCTGCAGTTATCCAAGTGTCAGAGGTAGAATGTAGCATATACATAAATTGCCAACTCAAGCCCCAAACTCATCAAAGGAAGCCTTTTGCACAGTCAGGGAAAACGGCTCTCTTCGGAAAAGGGCAGCGGGTGAAAGTAAGGATTTAATAATGGTTGGTGATATCCATGTATTAAAGGCCTCCCATGCCAACAACTCCTGTTAGGGGCTGTTCATTCCAACCCCTTCCTTATATTTGTGATCAATAATATTGGTCTCTTTTCTTTTGTTGGGCCTAATATGCACTTTGTGGCATTGACTTTGTAAAAAAAACCCAAACTGCTTTACATTTGCTTTGAGAGTCCATAATTGAGGTTGTCAAAGAGTATTTGCCAGAGTCGCATGACAAACTGATTCATATGTAATCTGCATGTGAAGAGGGGAGCAAGAGATGAATTAATGCATGCTTACACTTTAGACATGATTGCAAGCGGTAGAATACATGCTTTGCGTCCCAGATGCAATCCCAGGCATTGTGAATTAAAAGATGCAAAAGGGCTGAGAGAGCCTGGAGACCTGACACCGTGTTGTGGGCTAGAGGCAGAAGAGGATTTAGGGGAGTGCAACCAGTTCAGCCTCAAGGGCATAGCTGTCAACTTTCGGATTTGAAAAAAAGGGATTTTTTCAAACTTTTGGATTTGAAAATAAGGGATGCCACGAGGGCGCTGCAATGGCACCAAGTAGCCTTGCCACCCTGCGCTCCAGAGGCTGCACGTGAACAGGTGAGCGAAAGAGCAAGCGCATAGACGGCAGGCAGGCTGTCTGTCTGGTTGGGCGTGAGGGTCTGGCTGCACAAGGCATGCAAGCTCCGCCCCCAGTCGGTCTCAGACTCCTTATTGGCAGCCGAGCAACGCAGCTGAGGAGCCTCCCTGGCCGGCAGGGAGGGAGAGGAGCTGCTTCCTTTGAAATACAGGATATTTAAGGGATATCAACAATCCGGGATAGCAGCGGGAAATGGCATTGGAATAAGGGAGTTTCCCGCCAAAAAAGGGAGGGTTGACAGCTATGCTCAAGGGTGCCACATGTGATGCCACAACTATGCTTTAGAATGGAGCGCGAGAGGCAGAGGGCCAAATTTTGGCATTGCACAAGGCGTCACTGAAATTTGAGTCTCCAAAGGCCACCACTGCTGAAGGGATCTCTGCTCTGGGTCAGGATCAGGCAGCTTCACATAGTCAGGGCAGTGAGAAAAGAGCCATCTTTTGAGGGAAGGAACTGTAGCTCAGAGGCAGGCACACAGTTGTCATGCAGAATGTCCCAAATTAAATCCCTGATATCTCCAGGGGAAAAGAACTGGCATCCAATGAAATTTCAACTCAGAGTAAACTCAATGAAATTAATTGACCTAGTTGCAATGGATCTACTCTGGGTCATGGGCATAGCCAAGGGGGTGGGGGGGTCGGTTCTGCCCCCCCAAAATTCCTGCCCCCCCAAAAAAATCCTGACCATGCCCATGATCTGAGTAAAGCTTAGTTGAATACCACTCAGGGTTAGGAAAGACCACTGCCGGAGAAGCGGTATCAGTCAGAGTTGGCAGACCAATGGCCTGAGACAGTTAGGCCTGCCATACATCCGGGATTTTAAAGGCGGAATTGACGTCCAGGGGGAATTTCCAAAATATGGAGCTTTCTCCTGGATCTTAGGCAAGTCAATTGAAAAATCAATTACTGGGGTTTCCTTACAACAATTTCAGTGGTTTCCTAAAAACACAAAAGCTCAACAGCTTTCGGGGTGTCCTAGTTTTTACTTTTTGAAATATGACAACCGTAGAGACAGTACGAGCCTCTGTTTTTAGTCCCCACATTCTGGAAATCAGAGATACACTGCTATTGAACATGAAGGTTCCCTTTAGCTATACTAGTTAACTAATGATAACTGCTTTGAGCAACATTTTGGAGAGGAAAAGTAGAGTGCCAGCCTTTCTGATAAAATAAATATATTTCTCATTCTCCACTGTTACTCAGGGACTTTCTGGTGGTCATGGTGTCTTGAGATATATGGAGCCATCAGGGTCCAGGTTGTCTTGCCATCTGGAGCTGATTTTACATGTATATATTTATGTAGAGCACTCACATTTTAAAATATGGAAAACAGGCTGATTTAACCTTGAGGCAGGTGTCAACTTATTCAGGTTTTTGTTGTTGTTGTAAGAATCAAAACCAAAACAGGAGCAGCCATGCCAGCCATGCATGAGCTTTATACATATGTTTCTGGCACAGACTTACCAGCCAGCTACAGACCTTACACATCCTGCGAATAAGAGCATGTACTCCCTCTCCCCACCCCCACAGGTCCCCACATATATTTGCATTTGCAATACAAAGGCTATGCAGGTGGTCATCTGCTTCTTCTTTGCTAGCCTCTTTAGTGGCAACTTGCATCTCAGTAAGACACCACAGTGGCTGTTTCCCTGCTGTCACTCAAAAGGACCGGGCTGTTATTTAAATGCCAACAAGGTGGAGCTATCACTTTACATAATAAGAAGCTGGATTCTGCAGCAGAGGCATAATCTGATTTAAAAGAATGGTGTCCTGGTGGGGGCCATTAGAATAACAGGGCAGGAAAACTGTTGCCCTAGAAGCTTTATGGTTAATCTGCCCTATTTGATGGTCTCATTTGAAAATGTTAATTTATGTAAATGTATGCATAGTAACAGCTGCCCTTCAGCAAGCATTTAGGGTGAACTTTCTCACAGCCCAGATGATTTTTTAAAAAATATGCCAGTTTTGGATGGTTCAAATCCAGTAAGGATCCACTCTAGCTGAAGGCACTTAATTTGGGTTCATGCATTTGGGGCTTCATGAGACAAAACACGTTTCTGGACAAGACTCCTGTGGTCCATTAGCCAGAGGAAGGGTGGGATGCATTGTGTGTCTAGGCTGTAAAAGAAAAACTATCAACACGTGGCTGTAGGCCTCTAGAGTATACTTCTTGTAGGATTGCGCACTAAGAAAATATGTGAAAAGGATGCAAATTCAAAAATCAAATAGAGAACAAAACTTCAGATTTAGCATCAGATGGCATGCCTGCCAATCCCAGGTAGTTATGATGAGAGAGTTACCAGTTCTCATATTTGTCTTGCTCCACCATGTCTTAGCAGGTCTTCTTGGGGTCCTTTTCATGGACAGCTCCCTGACCTTCAGCATAATCATTAAAACCAAACACATCCATCCACTCTTCATTTGATCTGGTTAGGCTGGAAGCAGGTCAGCAGGCAGTAGAATGACTTCCTCTAGTGGCCGTCATGCCTCCTACTTTGCAGCTGTCTATTTGGAGGACTCCCTAATCAAAGTCTGGCTTTAAAGCAAAAGCAACCCTAAGCAGGGGGAGAGCAGGATGGGCCTTGAAGTTCAATGGTTAGCGCCTGGGCAGCAGGCCGACGACGCAAACACAGGTCACCTGGCCAAAGTGTTCCCCACTGTGGTGAGCTGGACTGTATTCCTGTATAAATTTACAGCCATTATTTGTATGTGCCCATCTATACATAAAAATTAGCACACATTTTTCAAAATGAAAATCTGCCTCTTCTTTCGTTCTCTACTTGATGATGCATATCCACTTTTTGAGAAGGACGTGGGTGGCGATGTGGTCTAAACCACAGAGCCTAGGGCTTGCTGATCAGAAGGTCGAATCCCCGCGACGGGGTGAGCTCCCGTTGCTTGGTCCCAGCTCCTGCCAACCTAGCAGTTTGAAAGCACGTCAAAGTGCAAGTAGATAAATAGGTACCGCTCCAGTGGGAAGGTAAACGGCGTTTCCGTGCGCTGCTCTGGTTCGCCAGAAGCGACTTAGTCACATGACCTGGAAGCTGTACGCCAGCTCCCTCGGCCAATAAAGCAAGATGAGCGCCGCAACCCCAGAGTCATCCGCAACTGGACCTAATGGTCAGGGGTCCCTTTACCTTTACCTTTATCCTCTTATTGGTGATGCAAAAGTGGCCACCTTTGGGGAATGAAAGATTCTTGAAGGCTTCCCTTAGCCAGATTTAGTTGCTCACCATCTTCCATCGTTCTTTGAGGTTCCCCTCCATGAAGAATTAAAAATATATATTAAAGAAACAACAAGAGAAATGGAATACATCTTCTAATTCAGGAATCTCTAGGATATGTAGTCAGGGGACATTCCTAACTGCCTCTGGTTATTCTAATCTGCTTTTACTGATACAAACTTAGTATATTTGAGCAAACAATGAGATCTGCTAGACCAGAAAGCAATTTTACAGCATGTGTGAAAACAGCAGCTTTGTTAATCTAGCACAGCCTTTCTCACTTTTGGTTCCCAGATGATATTGGACTCCTGTCATCCACAGCCAGCAGGAGCAGCAGTCATGAATGATGGGAACCCAAAGTTGAGAAAGCTTGGTCTAGCATCTCTGACTGCTATATCGAAGAGAAACTGAGATTTGAACTCTTGATCAGTCCAGCCTATATATCTATGTAAAGTTAAATAGAAGTGTCCTGAACTTAGAGAGGCTCCAGGTGAAAGAAGGTCTCTGCAACAGCGGCGTAGTAGCAACCCCTGGTGGCGCCTGGGGCAGACTAGTTGTTGAGCTTTTTCTGGGAAATCAAAGTTGTTGATTTCAAGGATGCCAAAAACGCCCAGCAATCGCCCGCCTGCTGCCAAAAATCCCAACCCCTGACGCACAGCAGCCACCATGCTGCCGTACAGGCCTGCCCCCCATTCCAGTGCGGAGCGCCCCCACCGCCACCCTGGGCTAGCTATGAATCCATAAAGAATACCAGGGGTGATGGTAGCCAAGGTGACACAGTCAAGTTCTGTGAAGAAGAATGGAGGCTGGGGTTGGTTTTGGTCTTGCTCCAGTCCAAGCAGATGAGACAGGCAATGCTTTTACCCTCCACTTTCCTCCCTCCAGATGTTTCTGAGTGAAAAGGTGCACCAGGAAGGAGAATGAGAGGAGGCGAGAAGTCCAAGGTCACCCAGCAGATCGACAGCGAGGCTCAATGCCAGACCTACTAGGGTTCGGATAAGTGCTACACGAGAAACAGTTAGTAAAGAGCCAGTGTGGTGTAGTGGTTAAGAGTGGTAGACTCGTAATCTGGTGAACAGGGTTCGCTTCCCCGCTCCTCCATATGCAGCTGCTGGGTGACCTTGGGCTGGTCACACTTCTTTGAAGTCTCTCAGCCCCACTCACCTCACAGAGTGTTTGTTGTGGGGGAGGAAGGGAAAGGAGAATGTGAGCCGCTTTGAGACTCCTTCGGGGAGTGATAAAGTGGGATATCAAATCCAAACTCCTCCTCTTCTTCTTCTTCTTCTTCTTCTTCTTCTTCAAGTAGCAAGTATGTGCCACTGGGAATGGAGCTGTGCTCACCATGCACTGAGCAGTCTTTATCCTGTGACTTTTGTGGATTAGCTTTGTGCAAATCCAGATGGGAGGTTTCCTTTAATTTGCTTGGCTTACAGCACTAAAGGCTGCCCTGAAGATTTTCCTTCCAGCCCTCAAGGCTGCCATGTGCCGCTGCCCACTTCCTGCCAGGGTCTCGTCCATTTGCTGCTGCCTCTCACACAAGGCCACTGCTGCTCTTCCTGACAGGGGTGGGGGTGGGGGTGGGGGTGGGGGTGGGGGTGGGGAAGTAACTAGCCTGGGCAGTGGGGAAGCCCAGGGAATTGCAGTTTGAAAGAGACACACATCCTTCCTGACACCGTATTTCAAAGCTTCCTTGTGAGAGTGGCTTTACCATATGCTGATAATTATCCAGATGGGTGCTGTGGGAGGACCTGGACACACAAAAATGTCTTCTAAGAGGAGCAACTGGGTTACGGGGTACGTTATGCGGGTCCCTTCCCTGCTCTCTATTATTCCCTTCCTCTGTAGGATCCCTGTCTTGCAAAAAGGCCAAACTAGCTTTTATAGAGCGGAAGTCAAGTGTAATAGTCTCACTCTCTTTTAACAAAATGAATTGCAGCCACAGGAGCCTGGGGTCTGGGGAGGAAGAGAGAAAGTTTAACCCTTCTCTTGTAGGCTGCCTTCCCAAATAATCACTGCTCCTTCCTTTCCACCACTGGATGGAAAAGCAGCTCCTATGGGGATGTTTTCTTTCAGGGGGTAAGGGTTATGTCAAGAGGAGGAAATTATCATTTTTAAATTTAAAAAATAGGTCAATTAGTGATCCTGTTAGATGAATCTCCTGTGTGATGCACAGTCTGGCCCTGGTCATGCGAACGAATAAGTGGAACAAGCAAAGTGTAGATGAGTCCTAAGTACTGGCAGAGAAGAGGCTGGTGAATTTTATGACGCTTACAATAGGACTCTTCTAAATTTCACAAAGCTCTTCATAAAGCGGGTTCTCCATCATGGAGAGCACGTGTTGCGGTGGGGGCTAGCAAACTACCCCTTAGTTGCTGGGTGGGTTTGTTTGGATGGCCACTTCTGTGATTGGACCCTGGGGTGTTCTTGGGGAGAATTATATGTTGCCATTTATGATGGACAGCCCAGCATTTATAAATGGTTTGCACACAGCGTGATCTCCCTCTTTGGCTGCGTGCTTCAGATCACCCGCCCTCCCTCCCTAGGCCTCTGTGTATGACCTTGCTATGCCTGTCATGGGGTCGTCTGCTGTTGGGGCAGGGGCCTGGTAGGAATTTTTCCATTCGGCTGATTGGCTGGTGCCATCTGCGTAGCAATTAGTCACAACTTGTAAGGTTGGCGGTTAGGCATTGGTTATTATTATGTTGGTTGGAGGAGGGGACTGTTGACTGTGTTTGCCCCTCCAATTGATGGTGGTGTGTGGGGAATTCCGTTAAAGGAATCCAGGGGCTCGACATGCTTTTGTCCATATCCCCCGGTCGGGGGGCCAGGGCCACGCAAGAGCCCCTGGGAGCATTTGGGAAGAGGGGAGGGTCAGACCCATCCGGCCCCCTTTCTCTACCTGGATGGTTTTCCCCCTTTGCTGACAAATGTCAGTTCTGTTCTTAGGGGACAGATAGTCTGAACCAATGCCTACGCAACCACTCACATATCTTGTAATTTAATAAAGTTGTGGCCAAATTCATGCCAAAAACCAAAACCAAAATTTATGTCTGAAGTGTGAATTTATTTTGAGGGGTGGTTTGGGACCTCGACACGCAAAATCATGGAACTGGAAGGGACCAGAAGGGTCATCTAGTCCAACCCTCTGCAATGCAGGAATCTTTTGCCCACGACCCTGAGATTGAGAGTCTCACAAGAATGAATTCAATAGCTTACCAATTTAGAAAGCATCATGACAGCAAGATTATAGAAAGGGAAGGACGAGGAAGATGTTTGGAAGCTGGGCACCCAGAAGGTTGTGAGGGAAATGTCACCTTTATCAAAACCTAACAAAGCATTTCCAGGGAACCTCACCTGCATCCTGCATTTATTCCTGCATTGCGGGGAATTGGGCCAGATGACCCTCTGGCGTCCCTTCCAGCTCTACAGTTCTACGATTCTGTCTCTGCAAGCTTACATAGACTGGGCCCATACAGGCTATTTTCTCTGTGAAGCATCAGAGGTGGCACTGCATCATAGTCCTTAATGAGATGGCAGCTTTCCTGCAAGAGATATCGGCCCCCGTGATTCAGGCTGACTTCCAATGCTGTCCCTGATGATGCTTACATATAAGGAGGTGTGCCAAGACACCATTTTGAAGGCAAAACAAAACTGGCTCACCGCTTGTCCTTCCCATGACATCGAAAAAAAGGAATGATAGAGAAAAAAGGAAGGAATATGAAACCATCTACCCCACCCCTCCCAACACACCCTGTAAGATCATACATAAGTCTTGGTTGGTACGTGATGCATTTTATTATGAACAATAGTCATGCTGACCACATGACCCGGAAGCATAGCTGTCAACTTTCAGATTTGAAAATAAGGGATTTTCCCCAAACTTTCGGATTTGAAAATAAGGGATGCTGAGAGGGCGGTGCAATGGCACCAAGTAGCCTTGCCACCCTGCGCTCCAGAGGCTGAACGTGAACAGGTGAGCGAAAGAGCGAGCGTGTAGACGGCAGGCAGGCTGTCTGTCTGGTTGGGCGTGAGGGTCTGGCTGCACAAGGCATGCAAGCTCCGCCCCCAGTCAGTCTCAGACTCCTTATTGGCAGCCGAGCAACACAGCTGAGGAGCCTCCCTGGCCGGCAGGGAGGGAGAGGAGCTGCTTCCTTTGAAATCCGGGAAATTTAAGGGATATCAACAAACGGGGATAGCAGCGGGAAACGGCATTGGAATAAGGGAGTTTCCCACAGAAAAAGGGAGGGTTGACAGCTATGCCCGGAAGCTGTCTGCGGACAAACACCAGCTCCTTTGGCCTATAGAGCGAGATGAGCGCCGCAACCCCAGAGTCGTCCGCGACTGGACTTAACTGTCAGGGGTCCTTTACCTTTACCTTTAAGGAGAGTGTATTGCAGATTAGCCACCCTGCGTCAAAACACCCACCAAGAGACCCACAAATCATTTATTTTAATATAGATGAGAGTGCAGGAAGAGGCTGGAAACATAGTTGGCATGTGAGATATAGTCAGAGACTTGGGCTTGCAAATATACTTCATGGAACACACCAAGAATCAGAGGACAGCTCTCAAAGCTGTAGAAATGTAGGTGATACGAGAAAGATCAGTCAGGGTAGATCCACACCATACATTTAAAGAACACCAATGCACATTTATAGCACATGACATCCTCCAAACCATAGTTTCCCCTCACAGACTTCCAATTCCTAACACCCTACACAGTTCCCAAGATTTTGGGAGGGAAGCCACTTGGGTGTGCTTTAATTGTAAGGTATGGATTTGCAGGGCAATATACTAGAAACAGAGAACTTCTAAGTAACAGTTTCATCTTTTGACTTAAGTGGTTCAGAGCATTTTGAGGGACGTAGTTTCACTTCCGTAACAGAGATTTAGCACTGAAGTCAGACACATGGCAGGGAATCAAACATCACACCTGACAAATGATTACTAGCTTTCTCAAAGCATCTGGCTATTTCAGAACCAAGTCTGCTGCATCTGACTCTGAGGGACCTGGTGTGTATTTGTAAACAAGGATATGGGAAGCCTTAGCAAATCTCATAGCACTCCTACAAGAATTCAAGACCATGTCATATTCGAATTAAAAATGCGCCATTTATCTCTCCCCTAAATTTCTGGATGAAAAAGATCACCACCGCAACAGAAGGAAATTCTGAGGCAACCACAGCCTCACAAATTAGGACGGATGTTAGCAGTCTTCACACTACAGTCATACCTCGGGTTACTGATGCTTCGGGTTGCGCGTTTTTGGGTTCCGCACCGCGCCGAACCCAGAAGTACCGGAACAGGTTACTTCCGGGTTTTGCCGCTTGCGCATGCGCAAAAGCACTAAATCGTGTTTTGCACATGCACAGAAGTGCCAAATCGTGACCCACGCATGCGCAGACATGGTGCTGCGGGTTGCGAACGCTGTGGGTTGCGAACGTGCCTCCCGCATGGATCACGTTCGCAACCTGAGCGTCCACTGTATTAGAAAAGTTATTCCAGACAGCTACTAGAGGATACAATGGAGGTAGCAAAGTGTCTCCACCATCACATGAGAGGTGCAATTATGTGCTCTAAGGCAGAGCTTCTCAAACTGTGTGTTGCGACACCTTGGTGTGTTGGCTGCAGTGTGCAGGTGTGTCGCATGAACACTCCCCGCTCTCCTCCCGGGAGTGGAAACCTCCAGTTTGCTAGTAAAACTTAGTCACTGTGTCGCAAAATGATGTGTGTCTAAAAAGTGTGTCACCAGCATGAAAAGTTTGGAAAGCTCTGCTCTAAGGAGTGTTTGATCAGGCACACAGTATTGTGCAATCACTGCTCCAGCTGTCATCCATCCCCCCCCCCCAATATCTCACACTTTCTGAAATTCCAGGGGATGTTGAAGGCTCTACAACATTGGAGATTTTGCCACCCACTGCCACCTGCCTCACCTCAGGTGGAAGGGCACCTGGAGAAGGATCTTTAAAGATGATCTCAGTGCGCAGGGAGGTTGACGCATGAGAAGATAATCTTTCAGGTACCCAGGTCCCAAGCCAAATAGTGTTTTAAAGGTAAGCACCAGCACCTTGAACTCAACTCAGATTCAATTTATTCGTTCTTCTTTTGATGGTGCACCGCAGCCTGTCCAGCCAAGGAGGGCTGCCACCACCAGAGCCAACAGCAGAAGAGCAGAACATTCAGTGCTCCAGCACAGGTTGCCAAGGCAACCAGCTCCAGCCAGCAGTATGCTAAGGGCAGCGGCCAAGACGAGTGGAGTGGCTTGACTGCCAAGGACACTGCCACTCAAAGAAGAGCCTCCAGATATCTGGAGACATGTTGGAACTCAGGCCTGCCATACTTTTCCTGGCCAAGGTTCCTATCAGAATGGCAGATGGGTCTATATCCTACACCAGAGAACCTAATGGCATGCCTCCCTCTCCCATGGGATGAGCCTTGCATATCCAGTCACATGTTCTTGGTAACAGTCAGTCTCAAGTGTGCAAGTGCAAGGAGGAAATACATGAGCTGATTCATAGCCATCTTCACCCCAGGTCTGAGGTCCAAGAAGTTGATGGGCTGTATCATGGGCATAGCCAGGATTTTTGTTGGGTGGGTTAGGACCTTTGCTGGGGGGGGGGCAGAACCAATGTGATTGGTCAGTTAGTTAAGTATTTATTGGGGGCCAGCTACCCCCCTGCCCATGCCCATGGGCTATATTATGTGCACTTCACTTGAGGTTCCCCCAAATCCTCATGCAATTGTATACAGAATTATATACAGAAGCCCTGTGAGCAACTTGCATAGCATGTAAAGGCTTGGTGCCAAGACTAGACAATTTGGACAGCTCTTGCTACATATTCAACACGTATCTTTGGTAGAAAATTATGGCCCAGCCAGATGGGCGGGGTACAAATAATAAATTATTATTATTATTATTATTATTATTATTATTATTATTATTATTATTATTTAAGGCAGTGCAGGTGTTTGCCCTGCACAGAGTGCCAAGCTGAGGAGTGCAAAATTGAGAAGATCCATAATTGAGAAGCCCCAAATTTGGGGCTGCCAAATTTTGCCCTCACACAGGAAGCCATATTACAAAAGATTACTGAAGTCTGCCCCAGATGTGATCAACATTTTCCACCAGACTTCAGGCTATGTATACAGAATCAAGACAGCAACAGGATAGCGACCGCCCTACCCCCACTCGCTACTTCCAATCCAACTAAAGTAAAGCTAAAGGGACCCCTGATCAATAGGTCCAGTCGTGACCGACTCTGGGGTTGTGGCGCTCATCTCTCACTATTGGCCGAGGGAGCCAGCGTACAGCTTCCGGGTCATGTGGCCAGCATGACTAAGCCACTTCTGGCGAACCAGAGCAGCGCACGGAAATGCTGCTTACCTTCCCGCTAGAGCGGTACCTATTTATCTACTTGCGCGTTAACGTGCTTTCAAACTGCTAGGTTGGCAGGAGCAGGGACCAAGCAACGGGAGCTCACCCCGTTGCAGGGATTCGAACCGCCGACCTTCTGATCTGCAAGCCCTAGGCTCTGTGGTTTAACCCACAGCGCCACCCTTGTCCCAATCCAGCTAAGTCTTGCTAAAAACTCATTTTCTTTCCCTCTTTCTGCAACAAATTCTTAAGGGCTCAAATTTATTTATTTGTTCCTCCCTCTATCTGAATGGTACCCCCCCTCAAAGGATTGAGGAGACATTCCAGAATATTAAGGGAAATTTCCAGAGCCATTAGCTCAACTTCTCCCTTTTAGCAAGAGATCAGCTTAACACAAAAGATGGTTGCCCAACAATATGGAGTGATGAACTGCATAACAAAGGCACAGGACTTTGCTTAAAGGGCTCCATGCCATCCTTTCTTTCCACATCACCAGCACTCTTTCTCCACGCCAATGATGGTTTTCCTGAAGACTGTGTTGCAGCTTAAGAGCTGAACAAATGTCTTTCCTGTAGGGAAAAGGATCTTATCCCTTGCAGCTGTTGAGGATGCAGAAGGCACAGATTAGGAGGATGCTACAGTCAAGATCATCAGGATAAGATGCTGGCTCCTGCACTGATGGCCTCCAGAGATGGAAGTGCTATACTGTGAAGCCATGGAAACAGCAGAGCTGAGTAATAAGCAGTAATTGGGCCACTTCTTCACACAGTGCAGCTGATGAGGAAGAGATGCCTCCTTCTTGCTGTGTGGTTCCAAAATACGAAGCTACAGAGAGAGTTGGTGGCCAACCAGCAGCAATTGTTAGATTGTATGCTGGCAACATTTCAGAGGCATGGAAGCATTTCGTAGAGACGCCACAGAAAGAAGCTGCCTTATACAGTCCCAGTCTATCCTGTTAGCCCATTAGCCCATCTAACCCAGTATTGTCTGCTGCGACCAGCACTGGGTCTCCTGGGTTTTTCACATTGCCTGCTGCCTGTTCCTTTCGTAACTGGAGATGCCACAGGTTGAACCTGGGTCCTTTGTATGCAAGGCATGGGAGCCAACTCCTAGGGGCCAAGGTCCCTTCGTCTCCCCCCCCCAATAAAATATTTGCGGGGCTCCCCGCAAGTTTATGGGCATTACCATTCAAATGGTGTGCGGGTCATGTGATTGATTATGTGGGGCGGGGCTTACCTGCCCCTCCTCCGACATTTTATTCAAGTTGGCACCGTGATGCAGGGCATATGCTCTACCACTGAGTCAAAGGAGTGCCTGTAAGGTCATTGCCTGCCTTACGGGCACTCCTTTGCTTATGTCCTGCCGCGGATTCTGATTAAACAGGTTGGGGAGGTTTTCACAGGGCTTCAAGTAGATATCCCTGAAAAGTGTGACAAAAAGTGATGTGCCTTTCTTCTTCTTCT
Organism: Darevskia nairensis; assembly: GCA_034642065.1. Classification (NCBI taxonomy): domain Eukaryota; kingdom Metazoa; phylum Chordata; class Lepidosauria; order Squamata; family Lacertidae; genus Darevskia; species Darevskia nairensis. The sequence goes on from JAWWNI010000889.1 coordinate 144,842, forward strand.
TTGGCAATCACTCATAGCTGAGTAAGATTGTCTTCCATGAACACGGTCTTAACAGTGAGTCCGTAAGTGACTGTGGAGGCCATTTCTGGATCCACACGTCCTTCTACAGTGGGGACATAGGTTTCTGGGCAGGAATTGATCCAAGTGAGGGCTTGCCAAGCGTGCCTTCCTCTTAGCACGTTTCTCCCTTTCGTTCCGAGCTTGAGTGTCTTCAAAGTCCATGACATCTTTGGTAAAGGCTGTTCTCCAACTGGAGCGCTCACAGGCCAGTGTTTCCCAGTTGTCAGTGTTTATCCTACTTTTTTAAAAAAATTGTATTGAGAGAGTCTTTAAACCTCTTTTGTTGACCACCAGCATTATGCTTTCCATTTTTAAGTTCAGAATAGAGTAGTTGCTTTGGCAGAAGATAATCAGACATCCGAATAACATGACCAGTCCAGTTGATGTTGAAGAATCATTGGTGATCTTTGCTTTTTCCAGTACACTGGCATTACCGTAGTTCTCCTGTCTTCCCAAGTGATATGTAAAATTTTTCAGAGACACCGAAAATTGATGGAATCTTTCAAGGAATTGGAGATGGTGTTTATAGGTGGTCAATGTTTCACAAGCATACAGGAAGGTTGGTAGTACAACCAATTTCTATCTCTTTGCCAGATCTGAAAGGCATTCCTTTTCTTGTCAATACTGTACCGCATTCAATCTCACTATCATTCTCATCAAACCAATCCTGGTGTTTCTTGGTTTGGTATCCAATAGTTTGTTCATAGACTGCAATAATGGATTTCTTTAGCTTGGTCCAGTATTCCCCGATGTTATCAGGGAACTCCAATAGCAGATGGTCCTTTAGAAGCAATCCCGCTTAATAGGATCTTGAAGGGCTTGAGTATTCATTTTGTGCCTTGGTTTCCTCCCTTGAAGTCTGCGTTGAGGTATAATCTTGCTAGCCATTGTGGAGCATATTAATCAATTATCTGTCCAGCATTCGTCAGCACTTGTCATAGCTCTGGTACATCACAGCAATCTTCAGCTCAGACAATTACATAGTCTAAGAGGTACCAGTGGTTTGACCAAGGGTGCCTCCATGATGTTTTAAATTATTTTTTTGTCAAAAGAGTGTGTTGACAATAACAAGGTTGTGCGTTGCACATATAGTCAAAAGTAACATTCTGTTCTGGTTGCTGTTGCCAATTCCTTCTTTCCCAAAAGTTCTAGGCCACAGGTAAAAATCTTGCCCAACTCTTGTATTAAAATCACCCAGGGGGATAATTTTATCCTCCTTAGGCATCTCTGATAGGATGGCATCCAGCTGAAAATAAACATTTTCTTTAATGTCTTCATCGGCATCCAGCATTGGTGTACAAGTGCTTAAAATAGTAGTCTGGTTTTTTGCGAGTTTTACTTGAAGGGTTGAAAGTTGCTCATTAATGCTGGTAGGGACTTCTGATGAGCTTCATAATATTGTTTTTGATAGCAATAATAATAATAATAATAATTTATTTGTACCCAGCCCATCTGGCCGGGTCTCCCCAGCCACTCTGGGCGGCTTCTAACAAATATCAAAATATATTAAAATATCACAGATTAAAAACTTCCCTAAACAGGGCTGCCTTCAGGTATTTTCTAAATGTCAGGTAGTTGTTTATTGCTTTGACCTCTGATGGGAGGGCGTTCCACAGGGCGGGCGCCACTACCGAGAAGGCCCTCTGCCTGGTTCCCTGTAGCTTTGCTTCTCGCAGTGAGGGAACCGCCAGAAGGCCCTTGGCGCTGGATCTCAGTGGGGGTGGAGACACTCCTTCAGGTATACAGGACCGAGGCCATAGCAAAGCCTACTCCATGTATTTGACGTTCTTGTTCAGGTAGACCTTTCCAGAAGAATGTGTAGCCTCCTTTTTCTTCCTTCAGTTGGTCCTTTCCCACTCTTTGAGTTTCTTGAAATACTGCAATATTGATGTTAAAACGTCACAACTCTCTTGCCATAATGGCATTCCTGCTTTCAGGACACTCATTATCTCGGTTATCCAACAAAGTCCATAAATTCCATGTTCCAAAGTTAAATTGTCTTTTACGACCACTGGGTGGTAACCCCACTGAGCGCAGTAATCCAGTCAGGATTACCTTTAGGGCACCTTTTCTAGCCCCTCCCCGTTTTCGGGGTGAGCAGAGTAGATCCTAAATAGGACTGCTCAGTCATGGATACAGCTGCCAAGCTACTCAACTGCCTCATTCCTTGAGTCAGAATGACTGGATCTGTATCTACTGCCCATGTGCCGGTTCATGACTAGGGGCTTCCAGATTTCATGGTCCTGCCCCCGTTACCATTTGCCGATTGTCATGGGACTTTTTAGGGTTTGGGATGCATTTTTGGAAGACTCCTGTGTGTGAATTTGTTTTATGTGCGTAGATCAGTGCATGTTGACCCACGCAGTCTTCGCAGTAAGGCTCTATTCCAATGGCATGAGTATCAAGACAACCGGTAGATTCTTATCTGCTGCAGCCTTCACAGCTGTTTTAACATACCGCTTGTTATCTTCCACCTGTTCTTCTGTTGAGGACTTCTTGGATCATTCTTTGTCTAGCTCCTCCCCTTTGACCTTACTGCCTTCGGTGACCTGCTGGGAGTACGAGACTCCCGGCGGCTTTGCTCACAAGGGTCATAGGTACATGCAAGCCCACTCACCACAACAAGGTGATGATCCAGTGAGTGAGACAAGTGATGTGTATCTGGGTGGTGACACTATGGTCAGCAGTTAGTGGATATGAGACACACTTCTGTCTCCCTGCCCCTCTCCAATGCAGAGAAGTTTTAGAACAGTTTTTAAAGTCTTTTTCTAAATTAAGTGACCCTTTTGTATCTGAAAAGGATGGTTGCTTCCTCCTTAGCCATGCCTGTGTTGGGGTGAGCCAAAATAGCCACCCCCAATTTGCCATGTCACTCACAGATGTTGTACTGGGAGTAGCTGTTTCAGTTTCATTTTTAAAAGAAACGTATTCCCACTTTAAAAAGTTGCCGGCAAAGCAGCAGATCCCTGTTGCCATTCTTCCTTCTCAGAGTGCCTCCCCCAGCATTCTTCACGAAGCACTCTAGGAAAAGTGAATGGCCACAGTGGCTGGCAGTGCAATATTGCTGCTGAGCTAAGGAACCCCCCCCCCCATTGCAGTTGTAAAGGTCCTCCCCTGAATCATCCCATCAAAAATGGGATGCTTCTTCTTCCATGAAGAAGCAACGGGATGCTTCCTCACATCGTCATCCACCCATCATCATCGCTCGGGACAAGTACCAGCTCATCCTCCTAGGGGCGAACAAAGGCTAACCAACACCCGGGGTGGGGCAAATCGCTGGCTGCACTCGCGTTGCACCACTACGTATGACACATGCATGGCGTCACTACATAGGGCACATGTGCGGCATCGCTACATACAGTGCATGCGTGCGACACTGTCCATGCGTTGTACGGATGGTGGAGGGATCCTCTGCTCGCGGCTGCGGCTGCAGGATCCTCCGCTTGCGGCTGTAGTGGCGACATAGGGATCCCACCACCGTCCGTACAGCGCTTGAGCGGTGCCGGCAGCAAACCGCTATATACAGCGCATGTGCGGTGTCGCTACATACAGCGCATGCGTGCAACACCGCACATGCATTGTACGTAGTGGTTTGCCGCTGGCACCGCTTGAACGTCGTACGGACAGTGGCAGGATCCTCTGCTCGCGGCTGCAGCCACGAACGGAGGATCCTCCACATGCGGCTGCGCCGCCGCGATGGCTGCCTTCTTGTCACACACCCCTAAACATGGCACCACCCCCTCGCCCCCTTGCGACGCCAGTGCATTCTCCTCCCTGAGCTCAGAGGAGCTGGCAGGAGAAATAGGGACATTCCAGGGTCAATTCAGAAGCTGGGGTGGCTTTTGTAATTCTGGGACTGTCCCTGGAAAATACACTTGGAGTGTATCAGAATTAGACATAGCCTGTTCAAGAGGAGGGGGACAGAAGGGAGTGTTTAAGAGGCTGCACATTCTCTCCTCCCCCCACCTTATAAGAAATAGGCTCAAATAATCTGCTAATGTTTGCATGGAAGTGCAAGGCCATTGCGGTGTCAAGATATGTAGAATCAGGCTCCCATAGTCAGTTTCTCACCATTTGGAACATTTAACACATTTTGTGTGTTAACACTGTTTGGACTCTGCTGATTTGCTCAAATATCTGACTGGGATTTTTTGAGTTTATACTCCTGAAATATCAAACCCGAAGCATGCTCAACAGTGACGCAGACCCACTCAGGAGTCTCCCAGGGGCAAGCCTGTCGAGGAATGGGATTTTGTTCCTATAAATACGTTAGTATTATTAATTCTAAACATTTGGATAAATCATAATAGGAGAGACATCTGCTGTTAAAATGTGCAAACTGCATTCTCTCCTGTCCTCAGTGCATGTGAAAGATAACTGAGCAGCAACAGTCATGCTTACGGGAGTGTTGCTGGTATTGAGGGAACCTTTTCAAAGAGAGAAGAGGAATTATATGAAAATAGTCATAATCCAAGTTGTGAATTAAGTCCAAGTGTGCCATCTCTTTGCTCTCTGCTAATATGCCCCTAAGTGTCACTTTTGTGATCTGAAGCTCTGCCATTTCCACCCAAAAGCTCTTTTTCATGTTCCCAAGGTAAAGGAGGAACAAGCCTGCTTCTGTATATTTTGTTGATACACCCAGGCAGCTTTTCCAACAGGCGAACAAGCTGCTGTCAGCGTGTGTGCACATCTCATTGCCAAGGGTGCCCCTCAAACGTGCCTCCTTCATTTGTTCCTCCTCAGAATTAATATCTTTCTAAGCCTGATGGCATTTGAAAGCTCCCAAAGCTGAGATTAACTCCTTGGAGCTGGATCCGGTAGTGTGTCTCTCATTGCCAGTGACTGGGCTGTGGCTCTGGGTTCCTCTGACTCATAGCACAAGATTAATTGCCAAGCGTTCTGAGAGGTTTATCATTGCCACCCTCAGCTTCGCCGATTTCACCTTTCCCTGGTGCTCTCCTTGCTAAAATTTCCTATGAGAGCGTCTGCCATTGGTGCATAATCACTTACCAGCAAATTCTGCCCTTCTGTGGAAGGCTGTGCATAGCGTGACATTTCTGCAGCCATCTGTGCTGTGTACTGGGGCGTGTGTGTGTGTGTGTGAGAGAGAGAGCGAGAGAGAGCGTGTGTGCATGTGGTGTCTGCTTTGGGGGTAAACAACACCAACTAAAACAACTTACAAGCATGGGGGGGGGAATAGCAGAAGCAAGGTCAGTTTGTGGAAGCTGCTCAGATGAGAGAATGGGGGAAAAGGAAATCAGATTTGCAAATTCTTCTGCTCTTTTCCAGGCAGCCGCTCACATTCCCCTCAAATGCCTCTTCCCTTTTGGAATAATGGGGAGGAATCATTTTTGTGGTTAAGGAAGCCCTTTGGTGAAAATTAGTCAGACTCTCTGAGGCTATAAGCACATTGGCAGCTTAAAGTGCAGTGGGACCTCCCCACCCCATAATTCTGGGCTGCATCAATAGGAGTATAGCATCTAGATCAAGGGAAGTAATAGTACCATTGTATTCCGCTCTGGTCAGACCTCACCTGGAATACTGTGTCCAGTTCTGGGCACCACAGTTCAAGAAGGATACTGACAAGCTGGAATGCGTCCAGAGGAGGGCAACCAAAATGGTCAAAGGCCTGGAAACGATGCCTTATGAGGAACAGCTTAGGGAGCTGGGTATGTTTAGCCTGGAGAAGAGAAGGTTAAGGGGGGATATGATAGCCATGTTCAAATATATAAAAGGATGTCATATAGAGGAAGGAGAAAAGTTGTTTTCTGCTGCTCCTGAGAAGAGGACACGGAGCAATGGATTCAAACTACAAGAAAGAAGATTCCACCTAAACATTAGAAAGAACTTCCTGACAGTAAGAGCTGTTCGAAGGTGGAATTTGCTGCCAAGGAGTGTGGTGGAATCTCCTTCTTTGGAGGTCTTTAAGCAGAGGCTTGACAGCCACCTGTCAGGAATGCTTTGATGGTGTTTCCTGCTTGGCAGGGGGTTGGACTGGATGGCCCTTGTGGTCTCTTCCAACTCTATGATTCTATGATTCACCCCACCCTGTGTTTCAAGTTGCATTTGAGGGGGCAGGAATGTCTCCACCTGATGCACACTGCCTGTTTGGTTTTCCTGCTTCTGCAGCCCATCGGACTCCTATTCACGAAGCTGTCATCTGTGCATGCGCAATGTCTGTCTCAAGTGTAAACACCTTAACTGTGAAGTGAACGTGGCTTAAGTTTTCTTTTCAGACTGAAGCTGGTTTGAGGGGGAAATGCACCAAACAGCAGTATTTCTCAAGAAACTACTGTACAGGATATCTCTGCATCATTGGTAAAACCATGCACACAATGTTTCAGAGCCAATATTGGGAGTGCCCTGGAGCTACAACCAATAGTGGTGTAAACAGCCCTGGTCATCACCTCTATTCTCAGGAGAGGGGTGGGAAAAGATGAGAGGAGCAGGCACTGAGGGCCAAACTACACACTACATTAAATGTGTCTTCACATCAAAATAAAAAATAAAAAAATTCCTTCCAGTAGCACCTTAGAGACCAACTAAGTTAGAGACCAACTAAGTTAGAGACCACCTTAGAGACCAACTAAGTTAGAGACCAACTAAGCTAGTTCTTGGTATGAGCTTTCGTGTGCATGCACATGAAAGCTCATACCAAGAACTAACTTAGTTGGTTTCTAAGGTGCTACTGGAAGGATTTTTTTTTTTTTTTTTTACTACGGCAGACCAACACGGCTACCTACCTGTAACTGTGTCTTCACATTCATGTATGTGTGTATACATTTTAAAATAGTTGTCATAGGTCCCCAAGACTGGAGGTGAAGGTGGTTTGACTCCTCCCACAATGTTTTCTCAATGAAAACCACACACATTCCAATGAATGTTGCTATCTACCCTCTGGGAGAAGTTCTTGTATGATTTGTGTTGGAACCATAGTGTGGGGGGAACAGGGTTAAACCCTCACCCCCTTGTCACCATCCTAATTCAGATGATTTGCAGCTGCTATTTAAGTGTGCATGCGCGCGTGCGCACACACACGAAAGTAATACCGGTATGTAGTTCAGCTTTAGTTCCCCCATGTTTATTTTCCACAGCTGGGAAGGAAAATGTGGACACTGTCACCAAGCAATGAGGGGAGGGAAATGGCAGCTGCATTAACAGTATTATTTTTTACTCTGTTTCTAGAGTGCCTTTCAGCCATAGCAGATCCTGAGGTGGTTTACAATAGACATAAATTACACAATTAAACAATTCTAGTCTAAAAATAAAACTAGTTCACAATTCTTACTGACTTAAGTGGGGTTTAAGCAGCCTCTCTGTGTATAGGATTGCAGCCTTGGTTGCCCCTATTAATCAATTACAGCCTTAAAAAAAAGTCAGGAGGTTTTTAATTAGTCTACTCTCTCTGAAACAATCAATATTTCCAAGCTTTATACAGATCACAAGGACAGGAAATTATTTGTGCCACATAAGTGTGAAGAACAGACAATGAAATTATTCCAAATTATAATATACAGTCATATATTTTGAAAAAACTGGACACTTGCACCCCCAGACCCGTGATACTGAGAATGGTCAGGACTGAGTTCATGTTGTATATACCGTAAACAGAAGGACACACCCCATGCATTTACACAGGGGTTGATAGATATTACATGTAGATAACTTTTAAAAATTAATATCAACCATAGAAGGCTGCCAGTTTCCACAAAGGAATAGTATTGCAGGGCCTGCTCAACCCCTTTCCGTCTAGCCATTTCCCCCCACTCAAATTTGCATCCCGCCCCCAACCCCACAAGTGCTTTTCCACTTCTGGGGTGGGTACGGAGATAGATGTGCATATATTCTGCTGGATCAACTGCAAGGTTTGAGAGTCAAGTGCTGTTGCTCAGTTTCTGCCGCACAGACAGTGACCATAAAGTATTGCTTGACAAATTAGTTAACTTTATAAAGAGCTTGTTCAATGTCAAGTGGTCATTGTTTTAGTTAGTTGGCTTTACAATTATTTTTAATTTGTGTATTTCGTATTGTTAGCATATGGCAAGGAAGGATATAAGCATTTTAAAGGAATAAGCAAACAGATATTCACATCGCAAGATCCAAATGGGTAGAAAATTGCACACATTTCTTAAATGAATGCTGCCCATTTAACAAATTAACACAAAACTTTTTTTAAAAAAAATAATCATTTTTTATTGGTTTTATATAGATACAATAATAAATTCGCACATTTATCTTCACATCTTATACCGTTTTGGCTTTTTATGGCTGTGACTTCCGTCAAACCTTCCTTATGATATTCTAATATCTATTCCTTATTTCCAAAGTCAATCATTGTTTTATATTATTATTTTCTAAAATTAATCACTATATCTTCGTACTAACAACAATATTTCTTCCTTACTCTACAAAGCCTCTTGCAATCCTACCAACGTATTCAACTGAATACAATTTTCCTTTAAATAGTCTGTAAATTTAGCCCAGTCTTTGATGAACTTCTGGTCCCGCTGTTTGCGGATTCTCCCCGTCATCTTGTCCAATTCTGCATACTCCGTTAGTTTCACAATCCATTCTTCTTTTGTCGGTGTTTGTTCTTGTTTCCATTTTTGTGCTATTAATATTCTCGCCGCAGTCACTGCATATTGGAAAAGCTTAAAGTCTTGCTTTTTAATGTCTGTACCTGTAATTCCCTGTAAAAATGCTTCTGGTTTTTAAACAATTGTATATTTCAACATTTTCTTAATTTCACCGTATATTATATCCCAGAAGCCTTTCACCCTTTTACACTCCCACCACATATGATAAAAGGTACCTTCTTTCTCTTTGCATTTCCAACACTTATTATCAACATTATATATTTTCGCCAGTTTGACCGGTGTAATGTACCATCTATACATAATTTTTAACATATTTTCTTTTAGTGCATTACATGCAGTAAATTTCATTCCTTCCTTCCACAGTTTATCCCAGTCATCTAGCATAATATTATGACCAAAATCTTTTGCCCAATGTATCATCACCGACTTCACTTCCTCATCTTTCAAATGCCATTCCAGCAATATTTTATACATTTTTGACAATGTTTTATAATTGCGCATCGAGGTCCCAGAGCCCACCCCAAAAAATTCACACTTCAGACATAATTTTGGTTTAGTGTGGTTTTTGGGTATAATTTTTGGCCACAACTTTATTTAAATACAAATCAAATTGTGAGTGGTTGCTTAGGCATTGGTTCCAACTATCTGTCCCCCTAAGGACAGAACTGACACACAGTCAGTAGGGAAAACCTTTGGGGAAGAGTAATTGGGCCGGGGGCGAGCCCCAATTCTCTCCCCAAATGCTCCCAGAGGCTCTTGCGTGGCCCTTGCCCCCTACCGGGGGGAATATGGACAATAGCATGGTGAGCCTCTGGATTCTTTTAACAGAATTCCCGCGAAGCAGCATCACAGGAGGGGAGACACAGCCCATTTTCTCCCCTCCAAAACGAACACAAATAACCAATGCCTAACCGCCAACCTTACAAGTTGTGACAGTTTGCTATGCAGTAGGCAAAAAACCAGAAGGCAAGGGGCCAATCAGCCAGCTGGCAAAAATTCCTACTGGGCCCCAGCCCCAAGGCCGACGACCCCACGACGGGCACAGCAACGCCAACACAGGGGCCTAAGAAAAAAGGGGGGGAGGGTGGGAGATCCGTCGCTCGCTGCAAAGAATGGCTGGGTCAGAGCATGCAGGGGGTTATAAGCCTGCATGCCGTCAATCAAAATTAGATACATTTAAAACTCCCCAACAACAGCCCCTTGCCAATCAATTGTTTGCCCCAGCCTAATTACCCCGCCTTTCCAAGGGTGGGGGTGCTCTCCAGGACCCGTGCGCAACACGTGCTCTCTAATTAAGGAGAACACGCTTTATTATTCAATATTTCTATTTCAAACTTAGATTTAACATCTCCAAAACCATTTTTCTTCATATCATTTTTAAACATTTCGTTAATCTGATAATAAAGCAACCAATCATTTACAAATTCCTTCACCTAACAAATTAACACAAAACTTTTAAGGATGCACCTATTGCTGCCCAAAAGATTCATGAAGCAATTGCAATGACTGAAGACAACAGCCTCCCAAACCCAAATGTTCTTTAACTTGGAGTAAAACCACTTTCTCTGCTATTTTGCTATCAGCAAACAACCTACCCCCACAGCAACACATTTTCTTTCTTTCTTCCTTTCATAAAAGTTATATGTAAGAAAACGCCTCACAGCAGTTAGGTATGCCATTCTTGTGATACATTTGAGGAAACCTCCTCAGATTCGGTCTAAGGCTGTCTGCATTGCTTTCACAACTAAATGAGATAGAGAAAGATCTACAGTAGCATCTTTCGACTGTATCTCTAATAGGTTTTAGTTATAAAGGATAATCTCCAACATCATACTCTGAGTAGGCCCATTGAAATCTTTCCTTTCCTTTCTTGGTAAAATTTATGCGGTCAAAATGAGACTGCCTAAGCATCAACTACATTTTTAAAAAATAATGTATTAGCTAAGATGATATGTATTTCACAGACATCCTGACTACACTATAATACTTTTGACAAAATGTTTGCTGGCTGTGGTTCTCTCTTTTAATATCATCTGGATTTTTAGGCTCCTCTCAAAAGCATAAAAGATATATCTATTTCTCAGATTAAAATGAATGTAATTCTTCCTATGACTTTCTGACTGATTTTCATTTGTTTCTTGTTTTGCTTTGATTAAATACATCAAACATCTGGGAGAAAAACCCAGCCCAATCCTCGCACCACAGAATTGAAGAGTTGGAAGGCACCTTGAGGAGCATCTAGTTCTAGTTCAACCCCCTGCAATGCAGGAATAAGCAGTTGTCTCATTCGGGGATCAAACCTGTGACCTTGGCATTATCAGCACCAGCCTCTAACCAAGTGAGCTAGAGATGACCCCCAAAGCAAGTTCTTCTTGTTTCAGTGGGTGTTCCTTCTCAGTGACTACTGTGCTGGTGATGGCAGACAGTCTTTTCGGAACTATTGCTCTTTGATGGCAAACCAGAAGGGTCATATTATTTCCCAAATGAGAATGATATGCCTCAATGAATTTAGTGCCAGTGACTATTCAGTATGTTCTGTATAGAAATTTAATAAATAAATATTCAGCGCCATGGAGCCTTCAATGTGGGGTTGCTCTGGGTTTGATTTTATCCCCTATGCTGTTCAACATCTACATGAAACCACTGAGTGGGGTCATTTGGATTTTTGGGGTACGTTATAATTATTATTATTATTATTATTATTATTATTATTATTATTATTATTATTTATTTGTACCCCGCCCATCTGGCCGGGTCTCCCCAGCCACTCTGGGCGGCTTCCAACAAATATCAAAATACATTAAAATATCACAGATTAAAAACTTCCCTAAACAGGGCTGCCTTCAGGTATTTTCTAAATGTCAGGTAGTTGTTTATCGCTTTGACCTCTGATGGGAGGGCGTTCCACAGGGCGGGCACCACTACCGAGAAGGCCCTCTGCCTGGTTCCCTGTAGCTTTGCTTCTTGCAGTGAGGGAACCAGTGGCGTAGCGTGGGGGGTGCAGGGGGGGCCGTCCGCACCGGGCGCAACATCTGGGGGGGCGCTCGCACTCGCAGCTCTCTGCCCCTGCCTGGCTCACTGAGTGTGAGTGTGCTGCTGGGGCGTATTTTCGGCACTGCTGGGGCGTAGCCGCAGGGGCGGCCAGCGAGGAGGGGTGTCACGCTTGTCGCTGACGTGACACCCCCCTTGCTGGCCGCCCCTGTGGCTCCGCCCTGGCAGTGCCGAAAATAGCCTCCTCCCCGCCGCTGGCTGGCTTGCGGCGCCGTGGCATGGAGGAGAGGGGCGGCCCAGCAGCCAGGAGGGGTGTCACCCTCCTCCATGCCGCGGCTCCGCCCAGGGAGCGCAGTGGCGAAAAAAACAGCTGAAAGGGGGGCTTTGTCTTCCTTTCACCCCCTTTCAGCTGTTTTTTTCGCCCCGGCATGGAGGAGAGGGGCGGGCCAGTAGCATGGAGGAGTGTCACCCCTTCTGGCTCTGGTCCGCCCCTCTCCTCCATGCTGACGCCGTAGCTCTGCCCGGGAGCGCAGCGGAGAAAAAAACCCGCTGAAAGGGTTTTTTTCAGCGCCTTTTTTTGCCGCGGCATGGGGCAAAGGAGTCGCTCTGTGCGCATACGTGTTGTGACGTCATGCGCACGGAGCGACGCCCCGCCCCCAGGGGTGCCGCTTGGCTTGCCGCCCCGGGTACCCAAGCGGCATGCTACGCCCCTGGAGGGAACCGCCAGAAGGCCCTCGGTGCTGGATCTCAGTGTCCGGGCTGAACGGTGGGGGTGGAGACGTTGTCAGCAATATGCTGATGACACAGCTCTACTTCACCTTAACATCTGCAGGTGAGGCAGTGGGCGTGCTGGACCGTTTTCTTGCCTCAGTAATGGACCAGATGAGAGCCAACAAACTGAAGCTCAGTCCAGATAAGACTAAGGCACTGGTCTGGATGGATGGGAGGTTGCCTGCTCTTGATGGGGTTATACTGCCTCTGAAGGAGCAGGTAAGCAGCTTGGGGGTACTCCTGGATCCTTTGCTGTCGCTTGAGCCTCAGGTGGCCTCTGTGGTGCTGATTGCCTTCCATCCGCTTTGGCTGGTGGCCCAGCTGTGCCCCTGTCTGGATAGGGATAGCCTGTCTATGCTCTGGTAATCCCTATGTTAGATTACTACAATGTGTTACATAGGGCTGCCCCTGAAGACGGTTCAGAAACTTCAGCTAATGCAGAATTCAGCAGCCAGGTCGCAGAGTGGCGCTAGATGGTTTGAGCATATAATGTCAAACCTGGTCTGACTGCACTGGCTGCCAGTTAGTTTCTAGTTTCCATTCAAAGTGTTGGTTTTGACCTATAAAGCCTTAAACAGCTCAGGTCCACAATACCTCAAGGACTGCCTCTCCCCTGACCCAGACCCTGCAATCATCCTGAGGCCCTTCTTTCATGTGCCTCCTCCATGAAAGGTCCAGAGGGCAGCAACAGGAGAACGGGCCTTTTCTGGGGTGGTTCCCTGTTTGTGGAATGCCCTGCCCAGGGTAGCTTGCCTGGCTCCTTCATTATGTCTCTTTAGGCACCAGGTGAAACTATTCCTCTTGTCCCAGGTATCCTGAGTCACTAGAGAGAGTTGGAGGGTTGTCCTCTGGAACTGGCGGGCAGGTGATCCACCTTGCACTTTTAAAGCATCAGACTTAAGACTTTCCAAACAAAACAAAACTTGTATGGGCTTTTGATTAAAAGGACTTGGATTTTTATCTGCCAGGTTGGTGGCATAGGTGGTTTTATCTGTGAGTTTAATAATAGACCCAGGTGGCGCTATGGTCTAAACCACAGAGCCTAGGGCTTGCTGATCGGAAGGTCAGCAGTTCGAATCCCCACAATGGGGTGGGCTCCCGTTGTTCGGTCCCTGCTCCTGCCAACCTAGCAGTTCGAAAGCACGTCAAAGTGCAAGTAGATCAATAGGTACCGCTCCGGCGGGAAGGTAAACGGCGTTTCCGTGCGCTGGTCTGGTTCACCAGAAGCGGCTTTGTCATGCTAGCCACATGACCCGGAAGCTGTACACCGGCTCTCAGCTAATAAAGCGAGATGAACGCCGCAACCCCAGAGTCGGACACGACTGGACCTAATGGTCAGGGGTCCCTTTACCTTAATAGTAATAATAATAATAATAATAATAATAATAATAATAATAATAATTGTACCCTGCCCACCTGGCTGGGTTTCCCCAGCCACTCTGGGTGGCTTTCAGCATATATAAAAACATAGTAAAACATTAAACCTTAAAAAGTTTCCCTAAACAGGGTTGCCTTCAGATGTCTTCTAAATGTTATATAATTACTCATCTCCTTAACATCTGATGGGAGGCCATTCCACAGGGCAGGCACCGACAAGGCCCTCTGCCTTGTTCCCTGTAGCTTCACTTCTCACAGTGTGGGAACCGCCAGAAGGCCCTCGGAGCTGGACCTCAGTGTCCCAGCTGAACAATGTTTCATCTACTGTTTTATTCTCTTTCACTAGTCAATGTTGCTTTAAAGTAGGCTTCCTCAACCTCGGCCTTCCACTGGCCCTGCTACCTAGGGATCATGGGAGTTGTAGGCCAAAAACATCGGGAGGGCCGAGGTGGAGGAAGCCTGCTTTAAACTTTTCTGTTATTTGATTTGATTCTTATCTTGCATATTTCCATGTTTTGCTCCCCCACTTTGGAGTACTAGGAGATTATGGCTTGGATCTGTGGCTTTGGGGTTCCTCAAGGGTCCATTCTGTCTCCTATGCTATTTAGAATCTATATGCAACCATTGGGAGCTGATGTCATGCAGCTGTGTCTCTCCATTCCATCAGGATCTGGAGAGACAGTGAAAGTGATGGGTAGGTGTCTGGAAGCAGTGATGGACTGGATGGGGGCCAATAAGCTAAGGCTGAATCAAGAGCTGCGGGTGGGTGCTATGGATTGCAACTTGTCACTGGAGCCTCAAGTGGTTTCTGCTGCTAATTCACCCTCTACAGCTGTTCCTGGACCTGGATAGCCTGGCCTCTGTCACCCACACTCTGGTGACATCCCTTTGGACAATTGTAATCTTCTGTATATGGGATAGTGCAATGCTCTGCCCTTGAAGGTGGGCTGGAGCCTGCAGCTGGTGCAGAATGCTTCTGCTAGGTTGGTAGGTGTTCTAGCCCAATGGAACCCTGTGTCACCAGTCCTGAAAGCATTTCAACTGGCTGCCACTGAGCTGCTGGGTCAAAGTGGCATAAAAGTGTGTGTGTGGGGGTGCCCACAACTTTCTTTTGCTTTTTCTTCTTCCTCTCCCTCTTTGATATGAATACATATCCAAGTTTATTTTAGTTTCTTTACACAGCAGTGAAATAAAGTCTCCTTCCTTTAGCTGTTCTTCTGTTTGAAAGTTGGCCTTGACTTTTCTGATATTTAACATCAAGCTTAGCTCCTTCTAGAATTTGAGTGTCTTTCTACAAAACATTTTAACACCTCCTTCTGTAGAAATTGCAACCCAGCAAAAATCCTGTTTCTTGATCAAACGGCGGCATGCATTTCCTCACAGAGCCAAACTGAGCAAAATACTGTTTTACTTCATTTGGCCCCACGGGCCAAGGCATGCAGGCGACAAAGACCCCAAAGAGCCACCAGGTAGGGCCTGCCGCCGCCATCTTGAAAGCAGAGGCTTCTTCTATCTCTTTTGATCCCACTGTGTAAAACTGCTACAGAGGGAGACACACACACACACACAAATACACACAGGTTTTGTATCGACCATCATTCCTAACGCCTTCTGCACCTGATGAAGTGAGTTCTTGCCCATGGAAGCTATAATGCCATCAAAAATGTCATAGTCATTAAAGTGCTGCAGGTTTTTGTTTTTGTTTAAAAAAACAAAATGCCGTTTCTTTTGGTGTGTGTATGTGTGTCATTGTTCTTTGTACTTAACTTGTCCTCACCCACCCCTATTACCCGTCACAATAGCATGGCTATTCTTCTTCTGTTGTCCAGCTGAATTCAACCCTGGAGGTTGCTTACTTCCCCAGGTTTTTCTTGCCTTGCGCGGAGCCACTGACCCTGCTCCTGAATGACAGGCGCCTTGATGAGCAGCAGGGCTTTCCAGAGAGCACTATTGATTTTGTACAGCCTCCGAACCCTGTCTCGGCTGCTAATTTTCACTGGGATGGCAGGAGGGTGCTTCTTTCGCTGTGCTAACCCTTTGATTCTCTTGGTAGCATTTTCTTCAAACAATCTTTCTGTTGCCAGGAGAGTTTGTGTATTGCCAGAGATGTTTTAATGGGGATTTCATACACAAGAGAGAGAGACGAGAAATTTTCAACGTCCCAGTATTACGTGTTTCCAAATATACAGAACTAGGGTACAAGAATGAAGGGGAGTTTAATAAAGCATCCTCTAGACCAGACAAAGACAAATATTTGTGTTTTTTCCTCTATAAGCATGCACAAAATCAGGCTTTTGGATTTGTGATGCACAGACACTAAGAAACAAGACAGGCCATTGCGGCGCATACTGGCATTTGACACCCAGAAAGAGAAAATCCAGGTACAATGCTACTGTATGAACAGCTATTAGCTACATTACCCATACCATCCACGTTCCTCAGATGAAAACGGGAAAATGTTCTTTGCTATAGGAAACACACAAAACGTCAGTATTTTATGTCTTGCATTTAGGGGAGTCTGAGGGGGAAAAAAAACTCCAAATGAATAAATACAACTAACTAGCAGTGATAGAAGGGCACGACAGAGGATGAGATGGTTGGACAGCGTTCTCGAAGCTACCAACATGAGTCTGACCAAACTGCGGGAGGCAGTGGAAGACAGGAGTGCCTGGCGTGCTCTGGTCCATGGGGTCATGAAGAGTCGGACACGACTGAACGACTAAACAACAACAACAACAACAACAACAACAACAACAACAACAAGCAGTGATACTGATGTAGAATAGATGCCCCTATTTCCCTCTGAGGAATGTTGCATTACCTCCAGAATACATTGGCGGCTGGTCCATTAGGGTGAATTGGGTACTGTTTCACCACCCAACCTGCCCTCAGCCAGCTGGCTGGCCCTCGCCCTCAGTTTCCTCCTTCTTAGTCTCCATTTCGCCCTTGTAGGACTCAGCATGGAGGAGGATGGGGACAAAACAAGAATTAGCTCACTCAGCCTGCCATTGGCTCTGGCTCTACCTATGGTAGACCTCCTTGCCTTCTGCCCTACCAGTTCAAATGGGCACCAGCCACCACCGCCAGCATCAAAGCTGGTATGCCACTGAATACTAGTTTCTGGGGAACAGCAGGAGAGTTCTGTGGGTTACATGGCCAGCCCCTGGCTCTGGTGTGTCAGTGATTGGGGCCAGCACCACTCGACATGTGCATGCTGTGCACACACGCCTCATGACATGCTGACATCACGCACACATGCCGTGTGATGTCCTGATGTTACTAGCACATACTGTGGCAGCTTGGCCCCCTCCTTGAAAAATGGGGGCCCTCCCCTAGATGGCACCCCTGCATTGGCCTCCCCATAGTAATCTACTGTGGCCTGATCCAATAGGGTTATGATCTTACGTTATGATCCTACTAGCTCTTAAACTGTATGCATGCACAGGTATGTCAAATTATGGTTGTTGTTGTTTATTATTATTAGTTACATTTCTATACTGCCCTTCATTCCAAGATCACAGGGCAGTTTATAGTATAAAAACACAAAAATACACAACATAGTAACAAACGAAAACAGTACTCACCCCCTGGCCCAGTTTAAAAGGCCGTATATTGTTTAATTAGCCAAAGGCCTGGGAGAAGAGGAATGCTGGCATCTAAAGATATGTAACAAAGAACCCACACAGAGACATTGTTTGTTTTGATTTATCTTGCTTGTTGGAATACATCAGAGGCTGTGAAATATTGGAAGGGTGGAAAACAACGGACAATAGTTGATCAGATACCTCCAGAGTTTGAAGCATGGGATACCTCAAAATAAATTCAAATAATAATTTGGCAGAATTGGAACTTTTCTTTTTTTTATTGATAATTGGATAAATAATTTGGAATGTAATTTGGAATGTTTCAATGTGATTTTGTTGTATTGGAAACTCTAATAAAAATGATTTGGCAAAAAATAAATAAATAAAGATATGTAACAAAGGTGTGCACACAGGGAGTCACCGCAGAAAAGGCTCATTTTTGTGTTGCCACCCTCCAGACCTCTCATGGAGGAGGCTCTCAAGTGATGATCTCAGGCTCTGGGGCAGTTCATATGCGGAGAGATGTTCCTTGAGGTCTTGCCTGCAGTTTTGCGTGGCGATGTCCCTCCCCCCAATGTGAAATAAAGACACAGGACACAATAATTAAGGTTAAATTGGGAATAGTAAGGCCACAACTTTATTGATTACAGATGATGAGAGGTATTGGCTTTAGGCATTGGAACTAACCGACTATATCTGACTCCAGCCCGCAGGTGCTGGAAGTCCGGGAAGGGATAGCCACCCAAGGTGAGCCCTGCGATGAACGTCAGCTAGGAACCCACCCTGTGACCACCGGTATGGGGCGTGCCTTTGGCCCTAGCTCGGACATGGCCACGCCCCCCGTATTCGTTTACCGAAATACCCTTCAGCATTTGGGGGAGGTGATGGCATTTCCTCCCCCCTTTCTTCCCCCTTCTCAAGATAATCCAATGCCTAACCGCCAACCAAGTTGTGACAAATTGCTACGAGGTAGGCGAAAACCACCGGGCCATAACTAATCAGCCAAGTGAGAAAATTCCTACCCGGCCCCAAACGGCGACCAACCGTAGTCCATAGCAAAGTCAAAGCCTGCCTAAAGGGTGGGTGGGCGGGAAAAACGAAAGGCTGGGGCGATGAAGGGCAAGAGGGCGAGTCCCCGGCCACGCTGCTGCTTAAGAGCAGCAGGTCACACCCATCCTACGCGACCTGATTGGTCGCGCAGGAGAGCGGTGCGGCCGGAACTCCCTAAATGGGTAAGGGGATGGTAGCCATCCCCCACCCATGTGAAAGGGGTCGTGGCCCGTCCGCAACCGTTTTTCCGGCTAGGGCCGGAAACGGCTTTCTGAGACGCTGACGATTTTCTGCTGGCAGCCCCTCACAAAATCACAGTTCCCAGGGCTTGTTTGTTTGCTTGCTCGCTTGATTTAAGGAAGAATGAATAACTACTGTGGATTAATCGTTTAGATATACTATAGCTGTCTTTTAGACTAAGGTTACCAGATTTTTTTCAATGAATCCAGGGACACTTTTCAACTTCAATTGATTTTGTATGGGGACTGATTTGTAAATCCGGGGACTGTCCCCAGGAAATGGGGACATCTGGTTACCTTATTTTGGACTGTCCGTTACAAGAGGCAGTGTAATGGGATTTTTCTTTTTGGAAAAATTGTTAATTCTAAATTGCAAATAACAGGAAGTCAGTTTGGGGTGAGTTTTGGAGTTGTTGTTTTTCAGATTAAAAGTTATGTATTCTGGGGCAATTTTTTAAAGTGAAGGGTGGAACGTTTTTGTTTTTTTAAACAAAATATAAATTTAATATAATTTATAAATATAAATTTTGCAGAATGGTGAATTATTTGTTACTTTTTTACCCAGGCATGCCCAGGTACTCTTTGATTTGGGAAAGAAATGCGTATGTCTCGGATGTAACAGTGATCTGGAACCTAGATCGGTTTGCTGCCTGACACAAACATCACTAAAAGCACAGACAGAGTATTGTTAGCTACTTAGTGTAGCTATACCTTGCTTTTCAGTCTGGCTTAGACACGCAAGGCAGCTAATCATACAGGTTTGCTGTTTGGTGCTGCGGCTTAACTGTACAGAACGGCAGCCTCCTGCTTCCAAGAAAGGTCTCTATTTGCCATTTGCAAAGGATACTATGCTGGAAAGCACAGTGCCCTGGAGGGGTCAGGAGCACAGAAATCAAGACTTGGCCTGCAAACATATTAGCTAATACCCCTGGTGGATGCTAATAAGCAGGAAAGACACCCTGTGAGAAATTATTGGCAGATGCTGCAAGCAGCCAGTGGGTAGCAAGGTCTGAAGAGCAACATGAAAGGTAGGGGTGTGTGTGTGTGTGTGTGTGTGTGTGTGTGTGTGTGTGTGTGTGTGTGTTTGAGAGAGAGTAACAAGGAGTATTGGCGCTACACTTAGACAACTGGATTATATTGTGTCTCTTCATTGGTAAGGTTGCATATAGAAGACTGCTGCATACAGCCCCCTTCTTTGTGTTGCTGATCTGATCAGCCCTTCAGTATGCTGGGAGCTTAGCAGAGGGACTGGAGGCTTCAGCCCTCAGGGACTGTGCGCACAAGTCAGTCTTCCCAGCAGTTGCCTCCCCCAAACTAAGTAAATAAATAAATAAAAATACTTACTTAAGTGACCTAGGTAAAGGTAAAGGGACCCCTGACCATTAGGTCGAGTCGCAGACGACTCTGGGGTTGTGGCGCTCATCTCGCTTTATTGGCCTAGGGAGCCGGCGTACAGCTTCCAGGTTATGTGGCCAGCATGACAAAGCCGCTTCTGGCGAACCAGAGCAGCACACAGAAATGCCCGTTTACCTTCCTTCCGTTTACATGGGGCCCTTTATTACTACAGTCAAGAGTATCTGGAGGGGGAGGGGAGCTTGTGTTACAGAAGGATGCCTGATGTCGGTGTAAATCATCAGAGGGGCCTTGCTTTTCCCCGTGGACTGACTGGCAGCCATTCCGCTACATCAGGGGTGGGGAGCCTTTGCCAGCTTACGTGTCCACACTTCCTGTTGGTCATATGCCAGAAGGGCCAGAGGAAAAAAGGTGATAGAGTACAGTAGGCTACATCAGGCATTTTTAAAGCTCCTCCATTCTGGCAAGCAAGAGGCATTAGGGCAGTTCAAGGACCCATTTCAGCCAGTCCAAAGCAGCCAAGGATGATGCAGAATAGGGATGCTGAGACCTGCAGCTTGGAGCAGGGCCCTGGTTTAGGAAGGGTCCCAAGGCCAGATACAGAGACCAGGGTGGGGGCTGTGTTTGGCCCCCAGGTCTGACCCCACACCTGCTTGCCATGAGTGTAAGGGATGCACACTGTGGGACCCCCATGGGCACACTGGTGGGGAGACTAGGCATGCTCCTTGCCTGGTGTCCCCAGCAACTCCAGCCATTAGTGATCAATCCTGCTATTATCTGCTCAGCATGGTCCTGCTTGTGGGATGTAAACACTAGAGCAGTCAAGTACAACAATGCTAGATTGTCTCAGTCCTCCAGCCACAACTTCCTGGTCACCTGGTCTGAGACAATTTCCTCTTGCAACTAGATGTGGGAGTGGCTTTACCTGGGCAGGTTAGAACAAAACCCACAGGTCGGTAGCCATTCTCTCTCTTACCTCTCTTGCCTCTCGTCTGGA
This sequence comes from Darevskia nairensis, assembly GCA_034642065.1. Classification (NCBI taxonomy): domain Eukaryota; kingdom Metazoa; phylum Chordata; class Lepidosauria; order Squamata; family Lacertidae; genus Darevskia; species Darevskia nairensis. Next base: position 165,861 of record JAWWNI010000889.1, read on the forward strand.
AGGATGTTCAGTTGGCTTTCAGCCAACTGCGGCCTAATGGACTTCTCTCCCACATGGAGAGATTCCTATTGTAAATATCTTTACTAAGAACAAGCCTGCCTTCTTTGGGATTTGTCTTGAGCTGGATATATGTGAGTAAACATTTTATACCTTTTTATAGAAGACGTGTGTTGTGTCTTATTTAAGAGGGACTAAGGGGAAATATAGTGACAAACCAGGAAACTAGATTAAGCTGATTCTAGCGAATCAAAGCAACTTCCGCTGTGTGTATTTTAAAAGGGAATGTACTCTGCTAGTTGAACTTGTTAGCACAAGTTAGGATGAGATATATTAAATTATAAATCTCCATCCACGTTCCAAAACATTCCCACAAAGGGTTATGTATGCCCAGCGCTACGTATTTTGTGTATTTTTGAAGGATTGCATTGGATTGCATTTTTAAGTTGAGAGAGATTTTTCTGATTGCATTTCCTGGTCAGACCGCATGGTCCTTTGTCCTATTGTTTAGAGAAAGGGGGATTAAGCTACCCCTCCCCTCCCTCAGAGCTCACAAAAGACCCAAAGGCAGTGAAGATTTATTTTGAGGCTTTTGCTTTTTGCATTTTGAGATTTTTGAGATTTTGATTTTGAATTTTGACAAAATTTTGAATTTTGAAATTTTTCCAAATTTTGGATTTTAAGATGGCTAGTGCCAGTTTTTATAGTGAAGCAAAGCCAGGATTAATGCTGCTAGATGAGGACAATTTTGTGTACTGGAAAATGCGCTTAATGGCATATTTAGAATCAAAGGATATTTTGGATGCGATAGAGAAACCAAAGCCTCAAGGCGCAGATGCTGAAGCCAAGGTTAAAGTCTGGAAAAGGCAGAACAGTGAGGCCAAGCACATAATTTTGAGTGGACTTCGCAATAAGCATCTATCGTTAATAAATAGCAAAGATGATGCATCTCAGATCCTAAAAGATATTGAGCGCATGTATGGAGAATCTACAAAGAACTCCTACAGAACATTGATGGGCAAATTAACTAGACTGAGAATGAATTCAAAAGAAGAATTCACAGAGCATATTGATAAATTCACAGAAATTATTCAAAAGCTTGAACTTACTCCACAATCTTTTGATGAAGTAACAAAGGTATCATTTCTGTTAGCCTCATTAGGGCCACATTTTGATGCATTTGTTAGTTTGATGGATCATAAAGAGAATCTAACTTTTAAGGAACTGACTAGTGAATTAAGAGAGGAATGCAGAAAGAGATTTGATTCTCCAGAAAGCAACCCTAGGAGAAAGGATTGTAATTTTGTTTCAAAGCAATTTACAAAATCCAGAGAAATTGTGTGTTTTAAATGCCTGAAAAGCGGCCACATGGCAAAGCATTGCAGGAATCCAAAGGCTAAAGCAAAGGATTCTGATGTTTCCCAGCAAAAGGGAGAAAGAAAAGGAAAGCTTGAACGCAACATGCTATTACAAGAAAGGAGCTTAGCTGTGAGAAATTATGAAAATGTGCATAATAAGTGGATTATTGATTCTGGATGCAGCAGCCACTACACGTTTAAAAGGGACTGTTTTAATGAATTAAATGATAAAGAGACTGAAATTGAGATTGCAGATGGAAATATTTTAAAGTCCAAAGGTGAAGGTTCAATGCATTTGGAATTCAATGTAAACAATGAATCTTTTAGGACTAGAATGTCCAATGTTGTGTATGTGCCAGAACTGAGCTGCAATTTACTCAGTGTCTCTACTTTGGACAAGAAAGGTTTCAAGGTCACATTTGAGAATGGACAGTGCAATGTAACTAAAGATGGTGAAGTGTACATTGAAGCAAAATTAATAAATGGTGTTTATGAGGTTGATCTTTCAGAGAATCAGTCTGCGAAAGTGGCACGTTCCAGCCAGAAGGATGAAGCAGATTTGACGCTGTGGCATAGAAGACTTGCACACAGAGATACCACCATCATTAAGAGTCTACAAGGAAGTGATCTTGTCACAGGTTTGCAGGTAAAAGGGAGCAGCAACCAGGCTCCAACAAAATGCATAACTTGTGTTACTGAAAAGGCAGTAAAACCTTCTTTTACACGTTGCACAGAACAAAGGAGTACAAAAGTTCTGGATCTTGTGCATTCAGATCTGTGTGGGCCACTCAGTGTTCCATCACTTGGACACAACAAATATATTTTGATTTTTCTTGATGATTTTTCGAGATATTGTGTGGCATATTTCATCAAAGATAAAAGTGAGACAGTAGAGATGTTCAAGAATTACATTGCCATGGTCAGGAACAAGTTCCAAAGAGCTCCAAGTGTCTTAGTTTCAGACAATGGAGGAGAATACTGCTCACATGAGATGAAAGCCCTTATGGCAAAGGAAGGAATTACACATGTAACCACAGTTCCTTACACGCCACAACAGAACTCCATAGCTGAAAGGAAGTTCAGATCCATTATGGAAATGACAAGGTGTATGCTTAAGGAAGCGTCCCTGCCTAGGAAGATGTGGGGAGATGCTGCTTACACGGCTGTCTATCTCCAGAACAGGTTGCCAACAAAGGCAACACAGCGCACACCATTTGAACTTTGGCATGGAAAGGTACCTAGTCTGTCGCACATACGTGTATTTGGCAGTATATGTTACTACCACGTGCCCAAGGAACAGAGGCACAAGCTTGACTCCAGAGCACAAGCAGGTATCTTAGTGGGATATGCTGCTGGAGGCAAAGGATACAGAGTAATGGACTTACAGACAGGCAAAGTGAGTGCGCATCATGCAATTTATTTTGATGAACATGCAAAAGCAGACACAAAGAACACTGTTATTGGCTGCTCCAAGGAGTCAGAATGGACTCAAGAACTCATAAACTTTCCTTCTGAAACCCCACATGGTACTAATCTGCCTTCTAGTGTTATAGCACCCCCTACAGGCGACGCACCAGAAGACGCAGATGACCAGACCCCTGGCGGCTCCAGAGACGAAGAGGAGGACTCAGATGAGGACATGCCACCGTTGGAAGGGAGTGAGGAAGCTGATGCGGTTCAGGAACCAGAACCAGAGGTCAGACGCTCATCCAGAACCAACAGAGGTGTCCCGCCGGTACGACTGTCCTACCTTGCAGGGTCGGTGTCTCCACAGGAACCTTCCACATGGGAAGAGATTGAGAAGATGCCATCTGCGGAAGCCAGTCTCTGGAAGAAGGCCGCTCAGGAGGAGATGGATGCACTGCATCAGAACCAGACGTGGACCCTGACAGAGCTCCCTCCTGGTAAGAAGGCCATTGGGTGCAAGTGGGTGTTCAAGGTTAAAAAGGGTTCAGAAGGGGAAGTGGAACGCTACAAAGCAAGGCTAGTAGCACAAGGTTTTTCACAACGTTTTGGTGAAGATTACGACGAAGTTTTCGCACCAACCGTGAGATATAGTACCCTCCGAATGCTTTTGAGCATTGCAGCCTCTAAACAATTGGATGTGAAGCACATTGACATTTGTACTGCGTTTTTACATGGGAGAATTTCAGAAGAAATTTACATGAAACAACCTAAAGGTTTCACAAAACCAAATGAGGCACATCTCGTATGCCGACTCCAGAAGGGACTCTATGGGCTTAAACAAGCAGCTAGAGCCTGGAATCAGAAATTGCACAATATGCTTGTGCAACTAGGGTACAAGCAAGGAAACGCAGACAAGTGCTTGTACACCAAGTCAAGTAATGGACAATATTCATACATATTGGCTTTTGTAGATGACTTGATTATTGCTACTGCAAATAATAGAGACTATACACAAATAGTAAAACACCTCAGCAAGGAGGTACAAGTAAAAGAGCTTGGAGATGTCAGATACTACCTAGGAATCCAAGTGGAAAAAGAAGAAGACGGCTCATTTCTTCTCAACCAGAAGCAAAAGATTCATGAACTGATTGAGTATTTGCAGATGCAAGACGCACACCCGGTGGCAACGCCCATGGCTACAGACTTCTTGAAGAATCAGCAGGATTCGAAGCTGTTGCCAGATAACAGTCAATATAGGTCGGTAATTGGTAAACTTTTGTATTTAGTTACCACATGTAGACCTGACTTAGCTAATGCTGTGGGGATTCTGAGCAGAAAAGTGAATTCTCCCACTGAGCATGATTTAGCGGGGCTGAAAAGGGTGGTTAGATACCTGAAGGGTACAGTAAATTGTAAATTAAAGTTGCCAGCCGTCAGAGACCCTAAGTTGGTTGGGTACACTGATGCAGATTGGGCCGGGGATAATGCTGACTATAAATCCACAAGTGGTCATGTTTTTATGTTTGGGGGTGGACCTGTTGTGTGGGGAAGTTATAAACAGAGTTGTGTAGCTTTGTCTTCAACAGAGTCTGAATATGTTGCTGCTGCAGAAGCATGCAGAGAAATTGCATGGCTTGATGAACTCATCAAAGACTTTGGACTGGTGAGAAGTGAACCTGTCAGCCTGCTAGAGGACAATCAAAGTTGCCTGAAGCTGACGCAGAGTGAAAAGTTCCTAGCCAGAACCAAACACATTGGGGTCAGGTACCACTACATACGCCAGATGGTGCAAGATGGACTCGTGGAACTGTCTTATTGCTGCACCAAAGAGATGACTGCCGACATCTTGACAAAACCCTTGCCAAAAGAGAGTTTCCAGAATCTACGTGTCAAGCTGGGACTCTGGGTGGTTGAATAAAGTTGTTTATGTTTTAAATGTTGTATTTGCCTGAGAAGGGGTTTGTGGGATGTAAACACTAGAGCAGTCAAGTACAACAATGCTAGATTGTCTCAGTCCTCCAGCCACAACTTCCTGGTCACCTGGTCTGAGACAATTTCCTCTTGCAACTAGATGTGGGAGTGGCTTTACCTGGGCAGGTTAGAACAAAACCCACAGGTCGGTAGCCATTCTCTCTCTTACCTCTCTTGCCTCTCGTCTGGAAGGATGTTCAGTTGGCTTTCAGCCAACTGCGGCCTAATGGACTTCTCTCCCACATGGAGAGATTCCTATTGTAAATATCTTTACTAAGAACAAGCCTGCCTTCTTTGGGATTTGTCTTGAGCTGGATATATGTGAGTAAACATTTTATACCTTTTTATAGAAGACGTGTGTTGTGTCTTATTTAAGAGGGACTAAGGGGAAATATAGTGACAAACCAGGAAACTAGATTAAGCTGATTCTAGCGAATCAAAGCAACTTCCGCTGTGTGTATTTTAAAAGGGAATGTACTCTGCTAGTTGAACTTGTTAGCACAAGTTAGGATGAGATATATTAAATTATAAATCTCCATCCACGTTCCAAAACATTCCCACACTGCTTCTGTTTCTTCAGCTGCAAAAACGAAGACAAAGGAGGAGGAGGAGGCGAATTCCCATTTCCTAAGGGCTATCTTATTTCATCCTTCAGTCCTTTGGAGACCTTAATCCTGAGCAGGGAGATGCAGCCACCCAGCTCAGAGGATATTGGATCCAAGCAGCCCAGCAATTACTAGGTCACTGTGCAGTATTCCCACTAGCTAGAGAAGAGCTGGGTGAACTGCTGATGCAATGTGACAGCACTGCAGCCGCCACCTCTCTCTCCCAGGGAGCGATGCTGAGAAGCGCCTGTGCACCACCGCTTTCCAGTCTTCACGGGATCTATGCAAAATCTGGTCTCAGCTTCAGGAGTCTCTAGTTCTCAGTGCCAGCAAGATCCTGCATCGGGTGAAGGCTCAGGGCACCCAGCAGGTGGACCCAAGCAGAGCACCTTGAGACACCGCGTGTCTCTGCCCATCAGCGAGGCAAAGGGAGTGAGGTGTGATGGCTGAATGCCCCTAGCAGGAGGAGCGAAAGCTGAGTTTGGGAGACCGTGTTTCTACAGGCTCAAAGGGAGGCTGGAAACATAGCTGTCAACTTTTGGATTTGAAAATAAGGGATTTTTTCAAACTTTTGGATTTGAAAATAAGGGATGCCGTGAGGGCACTGCAATGGCACCAAGTAGCCTCGCCACCCTGCGCTCCAGAGGCTGCGCGCGAACGGGTGAGCAAAAGAGCGAGCGCGTAGACGGCAGGCAAGCTGGCTGGCTGGTTGGGCATGAGGGTCTGGCTGCACAAGGCATGCAAGCTCCGCCCCCAGTCGGTCTCAGACTCCTTATTGGCAGCCGAGCAACGCAGCTGAGGAGCCTCCCTGGCTGGCAGGGAGGGAGAGGAGCTGCTTCCTTTGAAATCCGGGAAATTTAAGGGATATCAACAATCCGGGATAGCAGCGGGAAACGGCATTGGAATAAGGGAGTTTCCCGCCAAAAAAAGGGAGGGTTGACAGCTATGGCTGGAAACAGCCCCATCACCCAGCAAAATCAAGTTGTGCTTTGGTCTGGGCAGTTTGAAAGGAGGCAGCATGGCTTTAAACAGTTACCTTTGGGGAACGCTGACAAGCTTAAAACAGCCAGCGTGCCCTGCAAGATTAGGCCTTCAGGGACCTAACACTCTCTTTGGCTAAGTGCATCCCTGCGTTGCGTGTGTATCATCGAGGGAGCCTTTTAAAAAGCCAGCAGAAAGCTTTAGCAAGGCCACAGTGGCTGCAAAATGGCTGAGAGGAAGTGGAGGCTCCCAAGCCCCACCCCTGCCAGAAAACCAAGGCTGCTGAGCTCGCTCTCTCCATCGCTGCTGCCTCCTCCTCCTCCTCCTCCTGCAGCAGCTGTTTCTGCAGTGAGTTCACCCAGGTCAAGGTCAGAGTAACGCACACAACACAAGATTTCTGAGGCAATCACAGAGAGAAAGTGAGAAATCCACCACCGGCTGAGATAGAGGGTGTGCAACTCGGACAACTGTGAATAGTGCGTAGCTAATATATAATCCATTAGTTCATATAATTTATATGAACAGACATGGATACATAACAGGAACAACATCTATCTAAGCACACACATTTAAGCTAACTAGAGTAAGTTGCATTTTCCATGTACTTATAAGCTGGTCACTTCTTTGCATGCGTTCCTTCTGGCGATTATACCTGTGTACGAAGCTTGTTCATTTGAAAAAATATCTGCAGAAATGTGTGAAGTGCACTTAGAATAATTCACAAGGTTCTTCCATTTGTTGCATGCGTGTCTATGTGAGACAAACAACTGGTGGAACTACCCACCAAGCTTGAATGGGTGAGATTTCAAACCCAAATAAATTTGGAATGAAATAAAACAGGGACTGAAGAGAAACACACTCTGGCGCCTTCCATCAGCCTGAGCAGTAAGGGCCACGAGCAAGTTCATCCGTGCCAGAGGAAAACCAGACCGGCCCCCTGCCCTGCTCATAGAAGCAGCAGCCTCCAGGAGATGTCTCCCCCCACCTGCTTCAGGAAGAGCGATCTGCTCCACTCAGAGCCGATCCATTGGTGTGTGGGGGGGTGCTTAGAGGTGTGTGGAGTTTGCTTCATATTACTGCAATCTCTTTTAAGTCATTCAATCAAAAGGCAGGATATATATTCATCTTAATGTACCTGCCCCTGTTTGCCGATGGATATACAGCTTTTTAATGGACAGGAGGCAGCAGGTGAGGTTGGGGGAAATTATAAACTTTCTTTATGTATGCCACAACAGCAGCTAGAATTTTGATAGCTAAAAACTGGAAGTCAGAGGAATTACCAACGATAGAAGATTGGCAGATGAAAATGATGGACTATATGGAACTTGCTGAGCTGACCGGAAAACTTCGTGACCAGAGGGAGGAAGCGGTGGAAGAAGACTGGAAGAAATTTAAATTATATTTTTAAAAGTATTGTAAGATTAAAGAGTAGAAGTAAGCTGAAAGACAAGTGAGGCTGTAGAGTTAGAAAATAGATTTATGTTTTATAATTGTTTGAATAAATGTTATAGACAATAGAAAAGAAGAGATGTTAAGGTAATTTAATAAGAAAGGTTTTTAATGAGGTAAAGAAATTACTAAAGAGGATTTACAAGGTACGCAGGAAGAGAGGACGGGAGGAAGTCAACCCACAATGATAAGAAAGAATGATAGGTTAAAAGGATTTATGTATGTTTTTATTTGTATTATTGTATGGTGTTTGTTTTTTTCTGTTTGATTGTTGTTTATGTGTTTTATTGTATTAATTTGAAAAAACCAATAAAAATTTATTGGGTAAAAAAAATATATATTGAGCAACAATACCATCAATACAGGTGCTTCCCAGGGATGTGTCCTTTCCCCACTACTTTTCTCTCTATACACAAATGACTGTACCTCAACTGATCCGTCGGTTAAGATCTTGAAATTTGCCGATGACACAACAGTTATTGGGCTTATCCAGGAGGACGATGAATCTGTGTATAGGTGGGGAGTAGACCATCTTGTTTCGTGGTGCACCAGAAATAATTTGGTGCTAAATGCCCAAAAGACAGTGGAAATGGTAATTGATTTTAGAAGGCACTCTTCCATCCTGCCGCCACTTTCCATCCTTGGTAACATGGTTGTAGTAGTAGAGTCCTTTAAGTTCCTGGGCTCTATAATTTCTCAAAACTTAAATTGGTCAGGCAACATTAACAGTATTATTAAAAAGGTCTACCAGAGGTTGTATTTCCTGCGTCAACTAAGGAAATTTAAATTGCCCCAGGAAGTGTTGATCCAATTTTACAGAGGCATCATTGAAACTGTTCTCTGTAATTCTATCACTGCTTGGTACAGTACAGTCTCCAAGATGGACAAGAAAAGGCTCCAACGAGCAGTAAGCATTGCAGAAAGGGTAATTGGTGCTAGCTTGCCTTCAATAGAGACACTCTATGCTACGCGGGTTAGGAAGAGAGCAGAGAGAATTGTAGCAGATCCTTTGCATCCCGGTCACCATCTGTGTGATTTACTTCCATCTGGACGTCGCTACAGGTCTTCATACACAAAATCGGCCAGGCACAGGAACAGTTTTTTCCCTTGTGCCATTAAATTGTTAAATTCGTAGTTGTGTAGCGGAAGGGGAGGCCAGTTATGGGTGGGGTTTCTTTGCTGTGCCATTGTATTGTGAGTGGAACAGTGTTTGTATAAGGTATCTGAAGCAAAATTCCAAGTATGTTGGAAAATGTACTTGGCCAATAAAATTATTCCTATTCCTATAAACATTATAAATAAATACTTCATTGGAGGTTTATAATAGAAGTTGAATGGCCATCTCTCAGGGATTCTTTAACTGTGAGTCCTTCATTGCAGGGGGTTGGACTAGAAGATGATCCTTTGGGATCCCTTCCAACGATACAGTTCTATGATTCTATGACTTTGTTTTGTTTAGAACACCTATGCTTGCACATCACATAGGTGCACACACACACACACACACACACACACACACACACACACACAGGCAAACAGTTCTCTGTAAAGCAGGAATTCCCAGGGGGTGTCTTTTGCAAGGTCACGTTCTTCCTGAGGAGAGAGCACTGGAGAATTCTTATCTGGTTACTAAAAAAAAAAAAAAAAAAGTCTTCATTTGAAAATACACAAGTTGAGGATGGGGGGGGGGGCACCGCCAGCTTCCTCGAAACAAACTACTAACAACTAACAATCTTGCCAGCCAGCGGCAAAATCTCAGCATGCCCCTTGCTTTCACTGCCTATTGTCCAGCTGCTAAGCTGATTCCCTTAGCTTGACATTAGCACACTAGTTAGTAGCCACCAGCCATCAAAGTTTATTGTTCTAGCAAAAGGTGATGACAAACCCACAGCAACAGTACCAATCAAACAATATAGATCATACATCCATAATATGAGGCAACATCTATGAGACAGGTTACTGGAGACACCAACAAACTCAAATCCAGCTTGATTTCAGATTAAATCTCTGAATCACCACAACAATTTATAGTTTTATCTAACTCCTTTTTCCTGTTCCCCCCCCCCAGTCAGTGCATAGAAGGCCACTCTGTGTGTTATGACGCTATCATTGTCACTTAAAAGTAACCGAACCATTTCTGCCAGGGTGTGCCTGCTTGCTTATGTGAACAAAGGTTTCAGAAAGTGATCTCTTGGGTCAGGCTATATAAGGGGCAGGCAAACAGATAATGAGCGATGAGGTTGACCACCAATACAAAGTTTGTACAGACGTACCGTACCTTGGTTGTCGAACACCTTGAGACTCGGATGAAGTGAGTGTTCCGGTTTGCGAATTTTTTTCGGAAGCCGAACGTACGACATGGCTTCCGCAGCTTCTGATTGAGTGTAGGAAACTCCTGCAGCCAATTGGAAGTCATGTCTTGGTGTTCGAACCGTTCCGGGAGTTGAACGGACTCCCGGAACGGATTAAGTTCAACAACCAAGGTACCACTGTATTTGGAAACACAACCCAATAAAGGTATTTATTAAGGAAGCATTCTTAAGGAAGAGGATTTTTTTTTTTTGTTTCTAACTAGTTGCAGTTTCCTCCTGGATTCTATCCAGAAGAGGCAATCCCTTAGTTGACACTTATTCAAGGTCAAAGCAGAGCTCAGTTCTGGAAAATAATATTAGTCTAAAACATCTTGAGAGTTGGTCATCATCCAATTCCATATAGTACAGTGCAGGAAAATGCTCAACATGCATAGTAGCAATTATTTAAATATACTTTAACTGAGCTCAGTCTGCTCTTGCCTTAATTGTTGGCTGCTCAGATTCTCTATGAAGAAGAGTTGCTGATACTCCTCATGGTAGAGAGTATAGCTTAGGGGGGGGGAATGTTCTGCACAGTTTAAAAAACTTCAATGGATTTTGAATCAGAGCCACAGATTGCAATGCCAGATTTGGGTAAGGACTTTGCTACCAAATGTCTTTGGGGTAGTTTCAATCAGCTGCCCTCCCTTATTGTAATAGAATTTCATCAATGCCCCAATGGTTTTCTGTGCCTTTGCTTTCACTGTCTGCGTGTGACATTTTCAAGAGAGAATTTTATCAAAGACAATGAAACAACAATTTCTAACAGTTTCTTCTCATCCAAAATGGGGTGTGTGTGTGTTAATTGGGCTGTTGTTGTTTTTATCTTGATTATGTACTTGTGGTTTTATATTCTGATTTTGAGACCTGCGAGTATAGTGCAGTATATAAATTCAATTGCAATATGGCATGGGACACCCTCAGACTCATTAATAAGACGTTCCAGTGGTCTTTGGATCTTGGCCTCTAGCTGTATTGTTTTTGACAGACATCCTGAGGTACATGACCCGTCTGTGCCCTAATGGAACCCTGGGCCATCTCTCTAGGCAGTGGCTGAATGTGTGGCTTGGAGCAGTTGTGTTCCATGGAATTTGGAACCACAACGGATCTGCTTCCAAGTTCTTCGTCTGGCAATGAAGTTATGCGCATGAGGGCATTTTGCTGACCGGAAACAGAGACATCTTCCATTAGTGTTTTGTAAACTGCTCAGAGAACCTTGCTCAATGGGTGGCATGTAAATGCCAATCATCATTAGGGTGCCAACCTGAATAAAATATGAGGGGAGGGGGTATAGCTGTCAACCCTCCCTTTTTTTGCGGGAAACTCCCTTATTCCAATGCTGTTTCCCGCTGCTATCCCGGATTGTTGATATCCCTTAAATTTCCCGGATTTCAAAGGAAGCAGCTGCTCTCCCTCCCTGCTGGCCAGGGAGGCTCCTCAGCTGCCAATAAGGAGTCTGAGACCGACTGGGGGCGGAGCTTGCATGCCTTGTGCAGCCAGACCCTCACGCCCAACCAGACAGCCAGCCTGCCTGCCGTCTACGCGCTCGCTCTTTCGCTTTCCCGTTCGCACGCAGCCTTTGGAGTTCAGGGTGGCGAGGCTACTTCGCCCTCGTGGCATTCCTTATTTTCAAATCCGAAAGTTTTGAAAAATCGCTTATTTTCAAATCCGAAAGTTTGAAAAAATCCCTTATTTTCAAATCCGAAAGTTGACAGCTATGGGGGGGGGAGGTAAGCCCCACCCACATAATCATCACATGGCATGGTGCATGCAAACCATTTAAATGACAATGCCCATTAACTGGGGGGGGCAGCCCCCTGAAATATTTTATTGGGGGAGCCCAAGCCCTCAAAGCCCCTAGGAGTTGGCTCCTATGATCATCACCATCAATTGACAGAGCTCAGTACCCAAGAGCTGAATAATTCAAATGCAAGTGAGAGAGAAGAAACTGAGAAGCATTTCAAATACAAGTACAAATGCAGATGTAATTACATGATTCTATGGTATATTTGAATTATATTTGAATTATGGTGCTGGAGGAGACTCTTGAGAGTCCCATGGACTGCAAGAAGATCAAACCTATCCATTCTTAAAGAAATCAGCCCTGAGTGCTCATTAGAAGGACAGATCCTGAAGTTGAGGCTCCAGTACTTTGGCCACCTCATGAGAAGAGAAGACTCCCTAGAAAAGACACTGATGTTGGGAAAGGTTGAGGGCACAAGGAGAAGGGGACGGCAGAGGATGAGATGGTTGGACAGTGTTCTCGAAGCTACTAACATGAGTTTGGCCAAACTGCGAGAGGCAGTGAAGGATAGGCGTGCCTGGCGTGCTCTGGTCCATGGGGCCACGAAGAGTCGGACACGACTGAACGACTGAACAACAACATGGTATATTTCTTAACCCATTCATTTAACGATGCAATAATGACATGGATTCATGGAATTCAATTGTATTCACTTTCATTTAATGTTTTGTGTGGTTTCATTGTATATTTTTTTGATGACATACTAATAACAAGAATACAGCATATCTGTAAATTTAAGCGTGGAATAAAAAGCTGGATTTAACAAACTCAAATAAATGAAGGCATTTCTGGAGCCAGTATCTGCTGGCATAGCTTGCCGTCATCCTGACTTCTCTTCTCTAAATCAAAGATCATCCCTGGAAGTAAGGCAGAGGAATAAAAGGTTTATGTGTTCAACAATAATAGGTAAGATTTACAGCAAAATCCACAGTCTACAAATTGTGGAAGAAGGTAAGCAATTTCAGATTAAAACAATGTTACATTTTATTTTGCTATGTTCTTATCAGACACAAAATAAGGCCCATTTATACTTACCCAAGAGTAAGCACTATTGAATGAAAGGTTTATTTCTGAGCGAATGCACATAAAGTTGCGCTATAAGCCATGTTTGGAAAGTATACATTTCAGAGTCATCAAAGAAGACAGGCTGTGCAGAAGGAGCAGGTAGACACCAGGAACCTCCTTTTGCAGGGGCTGGCCAGTGCAGTGTTGGGATGAGCTTGGACCAGTCCCTCCCTCTCCTAATTTACAGGGCTGTTATGAGGATGCAACTGGAAGGGAAACATATATAGTAGCTTGGAGGAAGTGAAGAATAACAGTGATCCAGGCACCATTTTTGGAGTCAATGTGACTGAAGAAATAGAGACAGCCAAACTTCCACTGAGAGCTACACCAGAATAAATGAACTGGGCTGGCTAAAGATCTATTTTGTTTTACTTAAGCTGAGATTAATTGGTAGTAAATTGTTTGGTTTATTTCTGTTTCCCCAATTACCCTCTGTTCCTAGTTAGCTGCATTGATTTTGCATCTTCACCACAGTCCTGTGTGTGTGATTGTTCTCTCTTGCATATGGTGTCAGATGGAAATGGTAAGCTATTACAATATACCTTTGGCTACACAGGATAGGATATTCCAGCAGAAATAAGGAAACAGAAGCCAAGACATGGAAGCCTCCACAGTTCATTGCATCTGGTCACCTTCATTCCCTCCACCACTGGAACAGTTGGGCCTGGGGTGGCATTCTTCAGAGTTGAAGCGGAGAGGATGGACTAAGTGGGGAGCAAAGGGCTTGCGGTGCTCAGGGGAAACCGGGTTCTCCTTCATGGAGAGCACGTGTTGTGGTGGGGGCCAGCAAGTCACCCCTCTGTTGCTGGGCGGGTTAGGATAGATGGCCACTGCTGTGATTGGGTCCTGGGTGTTGTTGGGGGGATTTACATGTTGCAATTTGTTGATGGACAGCCCAGTGACTATATATTGCTTGGCTCGCAGCATGATATTCCTCTTTGCTGCGTGCATCGGATCTCCCGCCCCCCCTCCCTTTATTAGGCCTCTGTGTTTGACCTTGCTATGCCTGTCATGGGGTCGTCTCCTTTTGGGGCAGGGGCCTGGTAGGATTTTTTTCCATTTGGCTGATTGGCTGGTGCCATTTGTTTTTTGCCTACTGTGTAGCAATTAGTCACAACTTGTAAGATTGGCGGTTAGGCATTGGTTATTAATTTGGTTGGTGGAGGGGTCAGGGTTGGCTGTGGCTGCCCCTCCAATGCTGCTGCTGCGCGGGGAATTCCGTTAAAGGAATCCAGGGGCTCGCCATTTTTGGCCGTACCCCCTGGTCGGGGGCCAGGGCCACGCAAGAGCCCCTGGGAGCATTTGGGGAGAGGCGAGGGTCAGACCCCTGACCTCTCTTTTTTCTATCCCCTAAGTGTTTTCCCTTTACTGACAAATGTCAGTTCTGTCCCCAGCGGGACAGATAGTCTGAACCAATGCCTAAGCAACCACTCACATATTTTGTATTTTAATAAAGTTGTGGCCAAAATCATGCCCAAAACCTTAAACTTAAATTTCTGTCTGAAGTGTGTTTCATTTGAGGGGTGGTTTGGGACCTCGACACGCAAATATGTCAAAAGGAAGAGGGGAAAGTGTCACAGGAAAAGAAAGGTGGCTGGGTGGTATGGGTGCCTCTGTTTTGAGTCTGAAGCCAGGGTCTCCATAGAAAAATACTGTCCACTGTGATTAATTTGCAAAGTACTTTGGCATGGCTTTGAGGAGACCTCAGAACTCAAAGTTGCTTCCCTCGAAGAGGAAGGTTTTTTTGAAGAAGTTCTACAACACCTGGTTTAATAACATCATATCTGAATGTGGTCAGATTGTCCATCTGGTTTACAAACTAGGTATGGTATTGCATATAGCTTTGGCTATTTACACATGGTGGAAAAGTTGGAAAACTGAACTCTGGGTACTCCAACTTTCAGTGATCTTTGATACCATTGATCACAAGGGATTGTTAGTGTGACTGAATGGCTTTGAAAGTTTTAGGCAGTGATATATTTAGATGAGATTTTCAGAAAGATGATGGAAATGTCCTGAACCTATGCTTTTCACCTGTCACAGAGAATGAGGGTCTCATAGGAGATCATTCTAAGGAAGCGGAAAGCAATCCTTTAGAAGGGATCCATTTTTCAAGAGATTAACTGGCATCCACTCACAAGAAGGGTGGGCTTCCTAGAGTTCAGAATGCAGAGGTCCTGGTGGGGGGGGGATTTTATAATTAGGTATATAAAGAGATGAGTTTGTGGTGAGTATGTTGACCTAATTATGATTTGTCTGGTATGAAGACTGTGGTCATGAGGACTCCAGAGTCTACTTTAAGTTGGCTAGATAAAATTATGCTGAAATTCGGGACCTACAAGATGGCATTATCAGAAATACTCCCCGTTCCATTCTCAGGCCCAGTTAGACAGACAGAACCGATGTACCTCAATTCATGGAAGAGCTGGTGGTGTTCAAGTGTTTAGACTTATTAGCTACATTTTGGGGAATATTTTTGGGCAAGCCAAAATATATTAGTGTCATTCAAGTGTTCTCTTCTATGCAAACATTGAAATGTAAGACCTTTTTTTTATTCAGACAATAATTTTGTTGCTGGGGATGGAGGGGGTGATATTCATTAGCTGGATGTACCAATTTATCTACCTGCACTTTTTGGGGTGCTTTTGAACTGCTAGGTTGGCAGGAGCTGCGACCGGGCAACGGGAGCTCACCCCGTTGCGGGGATTCGAACCGCTGACCTTCCAATCGGCAAGCCCAAGAGGCTCAGTGGTTTAGACCACAGCTCCACCCGCATCCCTTGAATATATACGTATGTTGAGCTCAATCTATGTGTGCATCTCTGTTGATCAGAGACAATCCCGATAAAAGGGAAAGGCTGTGTGAGTTTGAGAAGGAAGCGGTCTCATTTCTGTGCCTCCTCGCACCATTTTGCTGCTCTTCTTGTCAGTTACTTGGCTCTTGAGCGTTGCTACTAAGCTGCAGAGTGGCTTCCTCCTCCTGTTTCTCGCCTCAGATTCCAGGGACTCTCCAGGGTCACATGGTCAGCCGATTCTTCCAGCCCAGGAGTCTTGCGTCTGCCAGGAGAAGCTGAAGTGTCTGATGCAGCCTGGCCTGCGGACAAAATCGCAGGCCTCTGGTTAACCCTTCTCTAGTCCTTGCTCTCTGTACTCACACAGAAACGGAAGGCTTTTCCGCACACCTTGGCAGGTTAATATCGCCTTGCTTTGGCAAGGCTAGGAAGGAATCTAAGCAAGTGTGTGGTCCCTTAAAGCCCCACTGCATCTGCCACTCCTTGGGATCATTTGCATGAGCATTTCCTCTGAGATTTATCATAGCAACCAAGAGGGCAGAAAGATAGGGGTGGGTTGGTGGGTAGGTGGGATGGTTTGAGGATAGGATTTGCGAGAAACATTTGGTGCTCTTTGTAAGGTTGGATTTTCGTTTCAAACGTGCACTTCACCAACCCCTTCCGGCCTCAGGCCCTGTTTTGATTTGATTCAAAGTGGGCTGCTGCTTAATTTCAAAGCCTCTTATTTGCATGGTGTAATAGTTAGAAAGGGAAAAAGGGAAAAGGACCTGGAAGCCGCAGAGCAAGCTTTTCTGCTCACTGACTCCACGGGATATAACAGCAGACAGCCTCGCTCTCTGTGAGGCTGCGTGCAAATGTGAAATGGTCTGTAAAGATTCCAGGATGCTGTGAGGTTGGTTGGAGAGCTAGTGGGGGATCTTTGGGGCGATTGCCTAGCATAGCTGTCAACCCTCCCTTTTTTTTTGCGGGAAACTCCCTTATTCCAATGCCGTTTCCCACTGCTATCCCGGATTGTTGATATCCCTTAAATTGCCCGGATTTCAAAGGAAGCAGCTCCTCTCCCTCCCTGCCGGCCAGGGAGGCTCCTCAGCTGCGTTGCTCGGCTACCAATAAGGAGTCTGAGACCGACTGGGGGCGGAGCTTGCATGCCTTGTGTAGCCAGACCCTCCTGCCCAACCAGACAGCCAGCCTGCCTACCATATACGAGCTCGCTCTTTTGCTCACCTGTTCGCGCGCAGCCTCTGGAGTGCAAGGTGGTGAGGCTACTTGGTGCCATTGCACTGCCCTCGCGGCATCCCTTATTTTCAAATCTGAAAGTTTGAAAAAATCCCTTATTTTCAAATCCGAAAGTTGACAGCTATATTGCCTAGCCTTGCACAGATAAGGAGTGTGTGCTTGGAACTGCATTGTGACTAACCATCTTCAAAGTGCCTCTACTTACCTAGCTGGGACTTAACTGCAGATGCATCAGAGTTCATGCAGCACCAACAGAAGTTCCACAGACTGCAGCAAGTTCCCCTGTTGCCAGCTGTGTGCGTGTTTTTCCATGGATGAGCAAGTGCGGGGAGGGGGCTATTGTGTACACGGAGCCCCCTAGGAGGCTCTCCTTTGCCAGAGGTGCCACTTTCCATGTGGTTAGAAAAAACTCAGGTCCTCCTGCCCCCTTGTGGTACTTCAATACCTTGCAACCTTTTTGTGGGCAAAGACCTGCTTTTTCATTATCTAGCTGAGCAAAACTCAGGTAGCGGCAACTGTAAACAAACATTTGCATACTTTGCCTGTACATCCTCAAAATGATATTCCTGGACAGAACGGGATGGAAGGTTGGGAAGGATGAGGTAAAAATCTGTGCAAATGCAACTCTTCCCCACAGCAACCTAAATCTATGGACTCAAGGCAGTGAGGTAGAAAGTGAGGTAGCAGTCATCACTATCAATGGATAGTCTGACACTTTGTAGATAAGTGCAGTTCCTTGTATTGTTAAAATATGTCGCTCTTTGATATATTCCATTCTGTATTTCTCAGTCCGACAACTGCAGAAAACTGTAGAAAACACAATTTTCTTGTAAAAAATGGACACTGTTCATTGATCTAGTGTGTAGTACATTTACAACTGTCTGTCTATTCCTTTAACTGGATTTATATCCCACCTCTCCTCCAAGGAGCCCAAGGTGGCAGACCTACCTTCTCTTCCTCGCCATTGGCTGAGTGGGGATTTGAACCTTGGTCTTCCAGGGCCTAGTCCAGCACTCTAACCACTGCACAACAGTGCCCATGTGTCTCTTTTTCCTATGTGCAGCTCAGATGACCGCTGCTCTCCACTTCTGGACTGCTATTGAATTCTGCCTGGCACCTGCAGCTCATGACTTGCCATCCTAACGGGACCGTAGACCTCTCCTAGCTTTTTCAGTGACACATGTAACTCTGTGTGCATAATATGCAAAATGCATTTTAAAGATCTGAAATTCACTGTGACCTCTTGAATCACAGATTTGGAAGGGATCTCAAAGGCCACTGAGTCAGCCCAGCCTCCTGTCAAGGCAGGCAGTCCAATGCTGTGGCCTCTCTGAGAGAAGGTGGCAGCCCACTCTCTGCTTAAAGTCCTCTAATGAAAAGAAGGCCATCTCCTCCCAATGTACCCACTGCCTAATGTTCAGTAAAGATCTCCTGCAGTTTGACCCCAAGTGGTTCAGGTTCTCCCCTCAGGAGCAACAGAAAAGAAACAGGATTTTATTCTGGTGAGAGAAATTACATTTCATCAAATAAGTTGTCCGTTTCCTCCTCCTTTTCTGCCTCGGTCTGGTTCAATGTCCTTTACAGTCACTTGATTTCTGCCACCTGCTGATTTGACTTTATCAATTTCCTCTTTCTGGAAACCTGACAAAATAGCCTTGATCTCATCCTAAAACAGCTACCTGTTTTTTCCACCAAATGCTTCTACCAACCCCCCCCCCCCACAAAACCATGTTTTCTCCCCTGGTTTGGCAAGCCCTGAGATACTTGAGTGACTTGCGTACAGAACTTCTCTGCTTCCTGAAGTTCCTCAATGTTCTGTGAAGTGATGGGGGTGGGGGGGACAAAAGAAAAGAAAAGAAAAGAAAGCTCTATGGTCACCCCTCCCATCTAAAAGACATTGCCCTTTAACCCTTTCAGCTTTCACAGTGCTTTTTTCTAGTACCAACACCCCCCCCCCCCAGTGTTAAAAGTGTTGCACTTACTGTAACAACTTCATTGTGAGTACAAGGGGGGGGCACTGAATTTGTGTCGCATCTTCCATTTTTCTCCTATTCTCCACATCTTCTAGAATTGGACTATTTAATTCTAAAATAACGATGATCAAGTCTTGCTTCCCTGCATCCTTTGGTGGGTCCCTTCTATGCAGCAAAGGGAGAGAGCTCAGTAAGACAGGACCACAAGGAAAGTACTGAGGTTGTGATAAAGGCCATGATAGGGAACTGGTATAGCATGGAATCAAATAGTCGCTAAGAATGAGTCATAAACACACGCCCTCCCCTGGCTGCTACTTGGCAGTGACAGCTCCTTCTCTGCACCAACAGCGACATGCATGCACTAGCAGGCAGCCCCTGGCAATGCCCTACTTTCCAGGTGGCATTCAGTATTTAATGAAAGATCAGGCACAGAAGGCAGGCGCACAAGGATGCCACAATGTTCATACAGTCAGAAGAAACACAGGAGAATAAGGGAGGCGATAATGAGTGCATACAACAAAGATTCTTATGGTAAAGACTAACAAATTTATGATTGCATAAGTTTTTGTGGGCCACTTCATTAGATACCCTCATAAACTATGTGCCAGTCTTTGAGGTCACAAGAATCTTTGTTGTTCTTGCTGCAACAATCTGTGCTCATCTTTGTCTACTAGTGCTCTCCACATCCTACCTGAAGGCAGAGCACTGCTATTCTCTTGGGGGTGTTACCGTATTTTTCACTCTATAAGGCACACCTGACCATAGGACGCACCTAGTTTTTAGAGGGGAAAAGCCCCAATTTGTTTGAGGTTCAGCTCAAATTTCTGCAGCTTCTTTTGCAAAGGAGAAAAGCCCCATTTTTTGAGGATCAGCTCAAAGTTGTTGAGCTTACTTTGCAAAGGGAAAAAAACCTGATTTATGGGGTTTAACTCACAGTTCTGCAGCTTCAGGAAGCCATTTCTACAGTTTCCAGGCAGATAATCTAATCAGCCAGTCACATGTCGTTGGGGAAACAGCCTCCCTCTGCAAGGGGGCGGGGCTGGAATCTCTCTCCCTTATCTCTCTCCCCGATCGTTTGCTGAGCAGCTGCTCAGCGGGCTTCCTTTCAACACCCCCTTTTCTCTCTTTT
Source organism: Darevskia nairensis (assembly GCA_034642065.1). Lineage (NCBI taxonomy): Eukaryota > Metazoa > Chordata > Lepidosauria > Squamata > Lacertidae > Darevskia > Darevskia nairensis. The sequence continues at coordinate 185,978 of JAWWNI010000889.1, forward strand.
TTTTTTAAAAAAAGCACGATCTGCTTTTGCCCCTGGGCAGCTCAGCTCCAGGGACCACACATTCGCTCCATAAGACGCACAGACATTTCCCCTTACTTTTTAGGAGGGAAAAAGTGCATCTTATGGAGCGAAAAATACGGTACATGGTATCTCCAAGCTCAGGGACCCAACGGTCTGTTGAGAGGGCCTTTCCAATCTTTCCCAGCCAAACATTTCTCTGACTGGCTTGCAATGTCCGGCTACTTATCTCAACTCAACCCAATTCAGCTCAGCAGTACATAAGAGCCCATGGCTTCAAGTCACAAGAAAGGAGATTCCGACTAAACATCAGGAAAAACTTTCTGACAGTAAGAGCTGTTTGACAGTGGAAGGGACTCCCTCAGGACTCTCCTTCCTTGGAGGTTTTTAAGCAGAGGTTGGATGGCCATCTGCCATGGATGCTTTAGCTGAGATTCCTGCATTGCAGGGGGGCTGGACTAGATGACCCTTGGGGTCCCTTCCAACTCTTATATTCTATGATTGTAAGAGCCCTGCTGGATCTGACCAGGCATTCTGTTCTCATGAGAGCAGACCACATGTCCATGGGAGGCCTGCAAGGAGCATGTAAACCCTGCAACTCTTGCCTACTCACAATCTCCAGCAAACAGTATCAGAGGTGTCGATGTCTTGATGTGACAGTTTTTGTGGCTGCATCAAGCTATTTGTTGCGTGACGTTGCATAGAACCATACATGAACATTGGTAAAACAATGTATAAAAAAGACTATTGACGCAGTGATTGTACGATCACATCAAGACTGCTTATTTGCAAAGAGGAGAGGAAAAGGCTAGATGGAGCTGAATGGATGGAACTCAAAGCTGCAGCAGCAAACTACAAATGCTCCAGTTCCAGAATATTTTTTTTAGAAATTGACTTGTTCAATCAGAATTCAGGAAGAGCGAAAGGCACTCATTGCAATCCCAGCACCGATAAGAGGACTGGCGGTTCCTGCTCCAAGCAATGCTTCCCTCCAGCCCCTCTCACTCTTACTCCTCTTGACTGACATCACAGGCACCTGGCTGGCCAGCCTCTGAGTGTCACTGGTGGCCAGAAGGCCCAGGTCCTCTCGCACTCTCACACATGCTTTGCCCACACAATTTAGATCATTTCAAAGGGATAATTTACCTTAAAAAATCCACATATTTGTGGTCCTTGGAAAAAGGACCCTTTGAAGTCACTCCTTCTCCCATCTATTAGCCTTCCACAGCAATGCCTGTGGCCTCTGTCTAACATGGCTGTCCCTCCAGCCCCAAGCCTCCTGCCGTACTGTAATAATAATAATAATAATAATAATAATAATAATAATAATAATAATATATTCATACCCCGCCCATCTGACCGGGTTTCCCCAGACACTCTGGGCGGCTTCCAACAGAACATTAAAATGCAGTAATCTATTAAACATTAAAAGCCTTCCTAAACAGGGCTGCCTTCAGATGTCTTCTAAAAGTCTGGTAGTTGTTTTTCTCTTTGACATCTGGTGGGAAGGCGTTCCACAGGGCGGGTGCCACTACCGAGAAGGCCCTCTGCTGGTTCCCTGTAACTTGGCTTCTCGCAGCGAGGGAACCACCAGAAGACCCTCGACGCTGGATCTCAGTGTCCGGGCAGAATGATGGGGGTGGAGACACTCCTTCAGGTATACTGGACTGAGGCCGTTTTGGGCTTTAAAGGTCAGCACCAACACTTTGAATTGTGCTCGGAAACGTACTTGGGAGCCAATGTAGATCTTTCAATGTAGATGTGGTCTCGGCGGCCGCTCCCAGTCACCAGTCTAGCTGCCACCTTTTGTCAAGTGGGGAGGAGTCTTGCAGGAGCCACTCTTTCTGAGGTGAAAATCCTAAAATCCTTCAAAACTTGGGTGTGGGCATTATCAAGACAACACATCAGGGAAGGAGGTCCATCTGGACCTCTCTGATGAAGCACACACCAGACTCCAGATGAGAACAACTGCTGGGGGGGGGGACTTCATATTGTAGCTTTGGGTATAAGAAACAAGAACTGCTGCTAAAGTGTTTGTAAATAAAATGTCCCAAAAATACATGGAATACGACCGGCATTATTAAATCATCCCATTATAGTGCAGTTCTAAAATATTTCCTGAAGTGATCAAACGTTGCTGCAGGGAGGGGCAGCGCAGCAGCAGTCGCTTTGCTTCCTTGAAAAGGGCTGCTGGGCTTCCCTTTCTATCGGTTTTCCGCAGGGTCTCTCCAGGCTTCCCCCCTCTCTATTGTCACTTGACATGTTTTGCTTCTGCTGCAAGGCACGCTTTGCACTTTCCCTTTGGATGGGGTTTCTCTGCGTGTTTTCAAAGACAGAGTCAGATCCTACCAGAATTCTTTTGGGCTTTCCCATGAACGCTAAGCAGGTGAAATAAACATAAATCTGCTCTTATTCCCTTATGGGGTACACAAGAGCCTTCCCAGGTTCTCCATCGGTAGGAGTAAACTTACAGAGGTCAACCAGAGAAAAATTGAGAAGCAAAATTTTATTATATCTGTTGCAACAGGGCCCTCACTCCCAAAATGGAGGAGGGAGGAGGAACCCCCAACAATGGTGTGCCAGCTCCTATATAGACTTTTGAAATTCCCCCCCTCCCGCTCAAGACCACCCCCTATATATAATACATACATCACAAAAAGGGGTGTAACCCAGGACCACCCCCCAGATACATCACAGCTACATCATGAAAGGGTAGGTCTGGTAGCATCCTTGACCCTCTTGCCCTCCACCCAAAACAAAGTAAAACAAAAGAGATATTTACATTTCCCTGTTTCCCAGCCAAGTTAATCACACCCTTTTGTCTGGCACTCAGGTATCAGGAAGCCAGAATTATCACTTTATTTTCCTGAGACAATCCCCCCTCCTTCCTTGCAGAGAAACAGTTTGTCAGTTTGGGAGTCAAAATGGAGACAGGCCTGTCTTCCTGTTCTGCTTCAGACATGTGGCCTTGTTTTGCTTGGCACACTTATGAACAATTATATATATATATATATATATATATATATATATATATATATATATATATATATATGACCTTGATATTCTTACAACACAGGGAAGAAAAACTGGTTTCAAGCTGCACTTCAGGCAAAGTGCAGTGGCAAGGGCAACATGCTTTGTGAGCTGGTGTGGCGCTCAGAGGGTCAGACTGGGCCCTGGGAGACCACAAAGCTCAGTGGGTGGCCTCAAGCCAGTTGCTGCATCTCAGCCTAATCTACCTCACAAGGTTGTTGTGGAGATTAAATGAGGAAGGGAAAAGCCGTGTAGACCCCTTGAGCTGCTTGGAGGAAAAAGTGGGATATAAATGCAACAAACAAACAAACACTACATCATTTGTCGTGACAGAAAAGATAACATGCTGGTGGTAGCGCAGGCAGTGGAGCTGCAGTCAAACAGGGTGTAAAGGGCTCACGCAGTCCAGGCATTTTCCAACAGGATCTGAACCTTCACTGAACTAGCTCCCCATTAAGATGCCTAAGTCCCCATTATCCACTATCTTTACATGGGTAATGATGTGGCTGAAATGTCTTCTGAATCTCAGGTGTCATCCAGAGTTGATAAGTTTCACTCAAGTAGTAAAACATGGCAGACACTGCAGGTTTGGCACTCTGGTTGCTAAATGGTTCGCAAGTACCATGAGGAAAACTTTGGGCTCTTTCTCCCCCATTCTCTTTTTTAAAAAAACCTCTTGACTTTTTGTTAATATTTCCTTTTTTCAGGATGATGCGCTTTCATGGGGGAGAAACAAAACCATGTTTTTAAAGTTCAAAATCCACCATTTGGCATGTTTCCCCCCCTAAGTTGTCCCTGTGTTGCTTTAGTATGGAAATGTATCTGTCAGTGTCATTATATTATACTAGTTGAATTTAGCCCATTGATAACGGGCGCTAGAACATAGGGGCTGCGCGGGAGGAGAAGAAGCAGCGGCCGGAGGAGCCGAGCGGCGGGATGGGCGAGCGGGGAGCGGCGGGCCGGCGAGCGGCGGCGCCCGCGGGAGGGGGCGACTTGCGGAGGGGCGCCGAAACAGCAGCCCGAGCAGTGGGCCTCGTCAGCCTCGGAGGCGGCGGCAGCGGGTGAGCGCAGGCGGACAGGGGCTCCCCGGCAGGAAGCCATCCTCCCCATGTCCGTGCGAGGCAGCAGCGCTGGCGCAACTGACAATGTGCGTGCGCCGCCGCTGCCTTCCGGACACGCCCCCTCTCCAATCCCTGCTCCAATCCCTGCGTCCGTGTCGGACATGCGCAGTAGCGCACTTCCGTGACACACGGAAAGTTGGATGCAGGGACACAGCCACTTTATTATATAGGATGCAGAATAAAAGGCAGGGGTGCTAAATTGGTTTTGGTCAACCTAACTATTGAAGAGTTCCCATCCATCCATCCATCCATCTGTCTGTCTGTCTGTCTGTCTGTCTGTCTGTCTATCTAGCTATCCATCTATTTAGAATGTTATATTCCATTTTCAGTTCAGTTAAGAACTCTCAGGGCAGTTTGTAATTGGGGGGAAAACAACGAAACAATAAATTACAAACAAATCCCAATACAGTCTAAAAGCAGCAGTAGAGTTTAAAAGGAGGGAGGGGAATGGCAACTACATTAAAAAGTTTTTTTAAACCCAGGTAAATACCAGTAAAACATTTGCTGGATGCCAAAAAGGTCAAAGACTGAGTGCCAGGTGGCGCAATGGGTCGTCAGTGTGGCTGAACTCTACCATTTTATGACTCAGAGGCAGCCCCACATGCAACCTATTGCAGTACTCTAGTCTGGAGGCTATGAGAATATGAGACTAGCAAAGTACTGCCTATTTCAGTTCAGGAGCTGGTGCACCAGTTACACCTGGTAGAAGGTACTTTGTGCCACTTGGCATCTAGCAATAAAATGAGATCTAACTGCACCCGGATGAAAAGTGGATTATTTAAGGTGTGTGCAAGTTCAACCCACCGAGGGCTGAACACAGAAGAAGCACCTAGCATCTTGTCTGGATGCGGGTGGCGCTGTGGGTTAAACCACAGAGCCTAGGGCTTGTCAATCAGAAGGTCGGCGGTTCGAATCCCTGCGACGGGGTGAGCTCCCGTTGCTCAGTCCCTGCTCCTGCCAACCTAGCAGTTCAAAAGCATGTCAAAATGCAAGTAGATAAATAGGTACCGCTCTGGTGGGAAGGTAAACGGCGTTTCCATGCGCTGCTCTGGTTCGCCAGAAGCGGCTTAGTCATGCTGGCCACATGTACGCCGGCTCCCTCGGCCAGTAAAGCAAGATGAGCGCGCAACCCCAGAGTCGTTCATGACTGGACCTAATGGTCAGGGGTCCCTTTTCCTTTACCTTTAAATGGAGCTTCAGTTCATTGTCTCTCATTCCACTTACCAGTAGCTATGTTGACTGTTTCACCTCCAGAAGGACATTTCTCATATTTTGAGTCCCTCTTTTCCTGGCAAAGCGACAGCTTTTGTTTGGTGAAATGGGATTTGTACGGGGTGGGGGTGGGGTGGGGTGGGGTGGGAGGTGAATAAAAACTGAATGCAAAGCACCTGGAAGTAAACTGTGGAAGAATTTATTGGGAACACCAGCCTCACTCCAGCTTTCTCCAGTTCAAGATGTTAAGTTAAATTTCACGTGGAATTCGCATGGATTATATGAACCAGTCACTGCGGCCCTGTGGATCAGTTCGTGTCAGTTTTATAACAGAAGAGAAACTACTAAACAAACACCATGATTAAAAAAAAAAACAGAGTTGAAGGGAGCATGAGGTAGCAGACGCGACAGTTAAACTTGGACCTCCACGTATTTACTCAGTGCTGTTCTCTCTGGGGCAGTGGAAAGAATTCTCTTCATTTTAAGGTCTCAGAGGAGATTTATGAGCAAAAATTAAAGGTTCATGGTTGTGGGGAACTGTTTGCAAGGAACTGAGAATCCACTTTCTTCCATGGCTGCCTGCCACTGTGAAACCATAATTCCCCAAGCAGGGTGAGACGGACGCCTAGCTACCATGACCTCCTCAGTTGGTTTCCATGGATACCGTGCACTATAAATAAAAAAAAAAGGAGAGGAATTTCAAACCACTTTTCAGTCCCGCTTAGTGACAACAAGGAAACCTCTTTGAATTTAGTTTCCTATTTCACCTTTCAGGGGTTGTTTTGAAGACAAATAATTACCTCTTCAGCCAGGAAATTACCACCAGTCATACCTATTTACTTCTGTGCTGTGCACTAATTAGCACGTTGAGGGGGGGCTCCTTGTCTGAGATGTGAGGCTGAGCTCTATGTTTGGGAAGACAGCGTGGCGGGCGGGTGGGGGGGCTGCAGACCTCTAAACACTGAAGGTGTGGCATGAATTTGAGGGCAGGAAGTCCAGCAAGAACCACAGAAGAGGAAGGGAAAAAGGCGGGGGATATTACATCTGCATCCTTTTGCAATGAATCAGATTCACACTGCAGATTTTGTCTGGCATCCTGGGTCTCTGGAGGATTGAAAATAATTTGGTTGCAGCAGTGGGAGGTGTGTGCGTGTGTGGAGAGAGGGGACTCGCTTCCTAACAGCCTGCTGGGGCGAGAACATGCCTGACACTTCATTCCTTTCCAGTTAATGCAGCGAGACCGGGGAAAACTTAACCCTCTAATTGCTAAATTGGGGGAACTCTTTTTCATCCAAAATCCTGAAAGGATGCCTTCCCCCTGAGCACAATTGAGCTGGTGCAAAGAAAGCTGGGTCTTGGAACATGGGGAGGGAGGCCAGGTGATTTAAAACTAGACGTTGCAGCAACACCCCGAGTAGAGGGTGTGTGGGGAGCTAGGGGTCAGAGAAGGGGGGAAAATAGTTCATTTACTGACCCAAAGAAATTAAGTTACAGGTAGATAGCCGTGTTGGTCTGTCATAGTCAAAACAAAATAATAAAATTCCTTCCAGTAGCACCTTAGAGACCAACTAAGTTTGTTCTTGGTATGAGCTTTCGTGTGCATGCACACGAAAGCTCATACCAAGAACAAACTTAGTTGGTCTCTAAGGTGCTACTGGAAGGAATTTTAAAAGAAATTAAGGTAAGGCCAGACAAACAGAATCAGCTTCTGTTTCTAATGATCAGCTTTAGCTCTCCACAGCATGAACACGGCCAAGATGGATTCTGTTCCTGCCAGTCATTATCTCCAAGGTGTCGCCAATCAATCCCCTTTCTTCCAAATTCAGTTGTCTCTTGACAGTGGCAGCCAAATAGTGATTTTATAATCCGCTGCCTGCACAGACACTAGAACCATAAAGAAGCATAGTCCTCTTTCTCACGCACCTACGGCTTGTAGCAAATTCAAGCTTACTTGTGAGAAGAACCTTATTGGATCATGCCAAAGGCCTACCACATCCTGTACGTTTTTCTCAGAGTGGCAAAGACTTGTGGGAAGCCCACAAACAGGACATGAGGGCAATCGCCATCTCCCTACTTGTGATGCTCAGCAACTGGGGTTCATGCTGCCTCCAACTAGGGAGGTTAACCGCAGCTATCAGGGCAAGTAGCCATTGATGGCCATCTCTGCCATGAATTTAGAGTAATCCACCACTGCTTCCCAAGATGCTGAATTCCATAGTTTAACCAAATGCAGTGTAGAAGTATATCCTATTGTGTGCCCTGAATCTTCCAACACGGAGCTTCAATGTTCTAGTCTTATGAGGCAGGGAGAAAAGCTTCTCTCTGTCCACCTTTGCCACAGCATATATAATTTCATGCACCTCTAGCATTTTAGCCCTTACTCATTCCCCCTAAAAATTCCCAAATGTTGTAATCTTTCCACAGAGGGGAGTTGCTCCAACCCTTTAATAATTTTAGTTGCCGGTTTCTGAGACTTACCCTCTTTGCTGGTGACCAGAACTATACACAATATTGCAAGTGTGGTCTTGCCAGGGGCAGGTGCCAGGAGAAGGTCAGTAATAACTCTCACAGCGTTAGTGAAGTTGACTCTTTATTCAAAGAAACAAGCAACTCGGGAGATCAGGTCTAGTGAGCACAGCACCTCTTGCTGGTAGATCTTGCTTCAATGAGGCAGTTGCGTAGCATGAAAGTCCCCACCTTCCCATAGCTGCCTAAGTCTCCTCCTCCCCTGGTTCCTTCCCAAGCCACGCAATCTGAGACTCGGTTGACGCATCTGTCTCTGCTCCACCCTCTTCATACGCCTCCTGGTCCTGGGAGACTAGGGGAGAGGGGAGCTGGTTGCAGCAGGAGAGGGAGCCTCCATGGGGTCTTCAGCCACCTGTTTGATCTCCGCATCTTGCCCCCCTCCTTCCCAGCCTCTGCTTCTGCCTCTGCTTCTGGACTGTTCTCTGCCACAATCTCCTGCTCACTAAACCCTGTTACCTCTTCATCTCCTGACACCTCCTCCTCCCAGTCTGCTCCCTCTTCTCCCTCTGACCACTCATTGTCATCCCACCACCTCTCCCCAGGCTCTGAGCCTTCTTCCCTTGGGGGTTCCCCAGCTGGTGCCTCCCACCACTCTTCTGCGTCCAGCTAGTCCACAACACAGATTGGTATAATGGTATTATATGAACGGTTTATTTCCAATCTTTTTCTCAACATCCTCTAACATGGAATCCACCCTTTTCACAGTCTACATTTTCATTGACCCACAACCACAAGATCTCTTTTCTGCTCAATCACTGCCACTTCAGGGCACATCTCAAGTGGCCATTTTTTGCACCAGTCTGCATTGCTTTACAGTTAAGAGATTAAAATTCCAATCATAGAAGTTCATGCAACTGCCACTCTTTATGCAAATACCTCTAACCCGTGGATGTGAGAAGAGCAAATTGTTGAGGGAAAACATGTGAGTTGTCTGTTAATTTACAAAGGGAATTACATGCTCAAACATCCAAAGAAAAAACTACTCCCAATTATGCTTTAGGCCTCAAATAGGAAGTTTGATTCTAATTCCTCTATTATATCTAATAGACCTATCCTCTATGTAGCTGTTTAACATGTTTTTAAAGTCATCTATGATTGCGGTCACCTCAGTAGTATGTGCCAATTACCGGTAATTCCATAAATGAGTTCCTCCTTACATATTCTTCCTGTTTCTCCTGAACAAGTGCAAGCTTCACTGGGTGACCCCAAATTATAGTGTTTGTAGAGATAATGTTCCCCTTACCTACAGTGGATCTCACCTGTCATTCTGTTACCCATTCACCTAGTTTGGAGAGAGCCTTTCTCAGTTCCATTTGGGATTTAACTATCCTGAATAATTCAGTGACATATTCCAATCTGCTTCATTCTTCATCCCAGACTCCAGACGATTTATGAATAAGTCAAATAGCACCACTCCCAATACAGGACCCATGGACCTCCTTACGTTTGTGAAGTTGTACATTTATTCCTACCCCGCAATCCCTACTTTTAAGTAGCACCAGAATTTCCTGCACTCTAACTGGAATATATATATATATGCAAAAATATTCAAACAAAATTGGTAGAAATTCCAAATGAACTTTCAAGTGTCAAAATTCACATTTTGAATTTAACATTTTAATCCCACTTTTAAAAACTTTCCCATTTCAGCAATATTCAAACACTAGAACAAAAAAATGCTTTAAAAATATGTCAGAAAAACAGTTGACCATCTCTTTTGACCCATTGAAATCCTTGTCTTATGCGGTCACTTCACTCTGTGAAACTTCTCAAGAAATAAATTGCAATCTTCAAAGTGATTCACCCACTTTATAATCACAATGGAAGTTAGGTACATGTAAACATGTGTAAGACTGAGGTCATTTTAAAGGAGGAAATTCTGCTTAAGGGCAGAGAAAGGACTTACACTGGATAGGATTCCAGCAACATGGTTCAGGATTCATTGTGGCCATATGCCACTGAGAAAATGCTTAGGTGGACAAGGTCAGGAATAATAATAATAATAATAATAATAATAATAATAATAATAAATATTTATTTATACCCGTCCATGGTACAAATCTGCACCATCTATAAACCACTAGCCCATTATATTATTTTCTTTGAACGCATTTCGTAGAGGCCATTGCCAGAAGCAGGATGTCAGCCTACATTGGACATTACTTTGTTCCACAATGACAATTCCTTTGTTCCTAGCAAGGGTAAAATTCTCTCCTGCTGAGAAAGACCAGTCGAAAACCAGGCACAGTGTCAATTCTACTAAAATCCAGATTGTTGAGAAGAGAATTTCACTCTAGGAGCACAGCAGAAAGCATAGATAGATAGATAGATAGATAGATAGATAGATAGATAGATATAGATATTTCCTTTATAAAGCAATCCATGTGCTGCAGTTATTCAGATTAGCAACTAAGCACCCTATCAGAGGCCAAAGGGATACCCCAAAGGGACACCTTTGTCCACATCTGCTACCTTATGTTTGACCTTACAACCAGGGGATAAAATGTTAAGGCAGGAAAATTGGATTTGAGGAAAGAATTTGGAAGTGAACTCTTGAACATACAGAAAGATAAGCTGTTGCACACAAGAGCCGTCCCACCCTGAAAGGATCTTTGTGTAGTAAAAATATGTGTACAACATAATTTGTTTGACAATCTGTATATCCCCTTTTGCCAGAAGCACATGTGCACACAAAATGCAGTAATGAGCAAGTTCCAAAGACATGTAATTACAGTTACATATTCTCATTTAATACCATTATCCTTGCTTATTTACCTGTGGAAAACTCAAAGCCAACAAAAGTGGATAACTGGCTGCAACAACTAAAAGCAATTTGGAAATCCCCATCTACTCTGCTTTTCCTTAGGATGTTTCTATTTACACTGGAGAAATATTGGAGGAGACATCTCTATTTTCATCTGGCAAATGTTAAAGGGTATGGAAAAGGATGTCCCTATTTTCATCAGAGAAATGGTGAAGGGTATGCTAGCTTTTGCACAGTAAAAAAGTATAATTAATTTTAGCTGTCCCTTAAGTATTTTTCTTGGAGCATAAATTGTGGGTTGTATCTGGGGTTGTGAGAAACCCTAAAAGCATTGTTGTCCACAAACCATGTGGGCTGCTTGAGCAAAGCTGGGCATGGGAGTAGGACCCTGAAGGTCTTATCAAAATGCTCTCTTCAGGTTCTCCAACTCAGTCACTTTGTCCTGTTCTTTGAGAACCAGCTGTTAAGTGTCCAGAAGAAATGCTAACAAAATAATAAATTGCATGGAGGATCCCCTGCCCTGGCCAGGTCTACTCAACAGGCAGATAAATGAATGAATGGTGAGATGTAGAAAGTGGAGACCCCCAAGATTGGTGTTTAGTCCTGTGCTTTTTAACGTGTTCATAGGGACCCAGGTGGCGCTGTGGGTTAAACCACAGAGCCTAGGGCTTGCCGATCAGAAGGTCAGCGGTTCGAATCCCCGCAACGGGGTGAGCTCCCATTGCTCGGTCCCAGCTCCTGCCCACCTAGCAGTTCGAAAGCATGTCAAAGTGCAAGTAGATAAATAGGTACCGCTGCAGCAGGAAGGTAAACGGCGTTTCCGTGGGCTGCTCTGGTTCGCCAGAAGCGGCTTTGTCATGCTGGCCACATGACCCGGAAGCTGTACGCCGGCTCTCGGCCAATAAAGCGAGATGAGCACCGCAACCCCAGAGTCGGTCACGACTGGACCTAATGGTCAGGGGTCCCTTTACCTTTACCTTTAAGTGATCTAGTTAGGAGTAAGCAGTGAAGGGGGTAAGTTTGCTGATGATATTAAGTTGTTCAGGGTCACTAGAACAACAACAACAACAACAACAACAACAACAACAACAACAACAACAACAACAAACAGCAACAACAACCAAGGGCTCAAATTTGAGTGAACGGACACTGAAATTGCAAATGCAATTCAATGTAAAGAAGTGTAAAACAATGGCGTAAAGTAAAGGTGGAATGGATATAAACACAATACTGATAAATTAAATTAATTTATGTTTTGCATTTATATTCTGACTTTTTCTCTAAGGAGCTCCCCCCTCCACACTTAATCCCCACAACAACCCTCTGGAGTAGGTTAGGCTGAGAGGCAGGGACTGGCCCAGGTGAGCTTCATGGCTGAGGGAGGATTTGAACCCTGAGCAACCAGGTCCCAGTGCAACACTCTAACCAGGACACGACACTGGAACAAACAAAATAAGAAGTCTCTCTTCGGCCTGCCTGCTCCCCCCCGCCCCCATTTTGAATTGGGAGAGGGGGGCAGGTCTGGAATCATGAAAAAAGGTAAATACTCCTTTTTAGTTCCTGGAGAAGAGCATCTACTAGGGTGATCAAGAGCAGCGTTTCCCAACCGGTGTGCCGCGGCACACTAGTGTGCCGCGAGACACCGGCTGATGTGCCGCGGAAAAAGGGACCTGCAGCCCAGGGCTGCACAGGACCGTGGCGGCGGCGCTGCTGGAGCCCGGCGGCGAAGCGGAAGCCAGGGCGGCGCTGCTCCCTTGGCTGCTGCAGCAGCAGCAACAGCAGCCTCGCGTGAGAATCCCGACCGGAAGCCTCGCGCGCGCCGCGCTACAGCTGATCCCAGAGGTAACTCTGGGTCAGGAGACCTGGCGCAGCCGGGTGGGGGAGGAGCGGTGTGCCGCGAGATTTTTTCATTGATTCAAGTGTGCCGTTGCCTAGATTAGGTTGGGAAACACTGATCAAGAGCATTTCTCTCCCCAAAACAGGCTTGAAATCAGACTGAAATGGGTCCTGATAATCAGTTGCTTCCAGGAATTCTTGAAGCTGGTTTACTGCTGTATCTTGCATTGTCAAGCACCTTCCTCTCAGGAGGGGAGAGGATTCATTGCAGCAAAAGTCGGAACTGGGAAGCAGGTATTTCTATAGCAGTGTAAAAACAGGGCACCCTGGCATTTCGAAGAATATCTGCTCCAGCTGGCCTTTGGGTAGGCTGGCCATTGCCAAGGAAAAGAAAAGAAAAAGAGGGTCAGCGTCACCACAAAAGAGGATACAAAATTTCCTTCCATTTGCATATGGCAATTTTTCTGTATAGTCACACACCCAGAAGTTATTATAATAATATGAATGGAACTACAATCCATCTCTCCACCTAGTGGGGCAGAGAGCAGGTGACTTGTGTGCTAACTATTGATGAGCCAGTTCAAAGCTCCTGCTCTTCTGTTTTAGAGTTTTCACCTTTAAACCAAATTTCAGCTGGATAGTCCTCCAACAGAGGAGACCTCCAAACAGAGGACTGTCCTCAGACGGACCTTCAAAACAGAGAATTGCCCTCTGTAAAGTAGGACACATGGCAGCACTAGCTTTGGAGCTGATCTGGTTAAAGTAGAGTTGCCACCTCTATTATTCCTCCACCCCTTAAAAAAAAATGGGTAGGGTTTAAATCCAAGTATTTTGGTTTGGGCATTTATTTTGAACAATATTGTTGAAGATTACCACAATGTCCTGATAGTAAATACTGTAAAGGCTCCTGCAACAGTAGCTCCCTTAGACCAGGACAGGCCACTCAGCCATTGAGTATGACTGCTTTTAACGAAAGGCCTGGTGCTGTGCTGTTTTTATTAAAATTACCTGTATGTTTTTAATAGATATTTTATATTTATATATAGTTTTAATTCTATAAATGTTTAATTGGTTTTTAATGATTTTTCAAAATGTTTTTAGCTGTTCCTGCTTTATCTGTAAGCTGCCTCGAGTCCCTGCCAGGAAAACAGGCAGAGCACAAATAAATATATTATAACAATAACCTATTGTCACCTCTGACCAGCCCCCTGGCACAGGCATTTCCCATTGATCCTTTTAACGAGATTGAACCAGGGACATTTTGTACGCATAGCACATGTGCTACCACTGAGCCATGGGGAAAACATTTTAAAAATGGGTTGTGGTCCTAATATGAGATGTGTTCCCTACGCAGGTAATCACCCTGCAGGGAACAGACACTGGTTCCCAATTCTAAACTTTTCAGCATTAAACCCAGCTAGAAATTTAATCCAGGAACTAGGATCTGGGTGTTCTGTGTGACGTGGGGAGCCAGCCAGCCCTCAGGCTCCAAAAACAAGGCTGCTTTCCGCCCTCTGCATCTACCTGCACCTCCTTAGACTGAGCTAGTTTTGTGAGGAAGTTGCCTGGTTGCAATCCATATTCTTCGGCTGCTGCATTTCCCTGACCCCCGAGACACCCTTTTCACATCTATCCAACTTGGGGACTACTTACTTGGTTCTGACTTATTGCCTGTCTCTCGTACTCTGCCCTGTGCTGCCTGCCAGACATCCTCTAGCGGCCACAGACGCTGCGAGAAGGAAGGCCCCGCGGAGCCTTGCAGGGAGATAAAGGGCAGGCGCAGTCAGGGATACATGCAGCAGCCAGAGACAAACCCATTATTTCTTATAGCATTCTGGTCATTGCTCACTGTAGTGATCTGCTGGGATTCTGGCAGCCATTTTATAGCTGTGACTTAAAACAAAGAGTTGTCGATGGCACCAAATTGTTCCAGATCTTAACATCCTAAGCAGATGTCCAAGGACTTATCCAAAAGTAAAGGATAACCAACTGGCAGATGAATTCACTGTAATTTAGGAAATGATGTACTTTGCGACAAAAAACATCTTAGTTTCACAATCATACCCCCAAATGACTTCTGAACCGGCTATAAGCAGTGTTATCTTTCTAGAAAAAGAGGTGCTAGAACTCACCATGACCACCTCCCTCATTCTCTTAGAATGGCAACGTCGCTGGCCTGAGAGGTGCCGGAAATGATTTCTGGTGAGTTCTGGTTGGAAAAAAGCCCTAGCTATAATTACCATGGGAAGAGTCATAGTCCCCTGCAACATGGGCTACCTCATGGTTCTCCCTTGACAGCACACCATGTGGGGGTCAGAGATGGCACGGGGGAATTTTCAGATCTTTCAGTGGCTTCTGACACAGTGGGACTTTTAAGGAGAGTGCGTGAAGGGTCCTAGTGACTAAAACCTGGTCCTGGTTGCCTGGAGCCCACTTCTGCAGCTCCACCTGAAGCCTGGGTAAACTGGTGTTCCACATAATTGTCCCCCTGGAGCCTTCACCAATCATAGGGAAGAGTTGGGAGCTATAGGACGTCCAGCTCCCTAGAGACCGAAATATCTGCACATTTCTTGGAGGGGTACAGAAAGCGGGGAGATGGGTTTTCTTCTGTGATCACTCTGGAACCTTGAAAGGCCTTCACTTGAAACGGCCATCATGGCAGCAACCACAACATCTGAGGCCAGGAGAGCGGATGCCATGCTCACCGCCACAGACATAAGTCTTCATCAGTCACCACCACTTTTAAAATGGTCTTGTGTTTATTATGAATTTTGTTTATTGTCAGTTGTCTTCTGAGGCAGAAATGCCAGTGCAGTGCCTTGGTAGCTTGGATATGGGATTTCACAGAGATATGTTGTATCTCTGGTTATCTATTAGAGTTTCAACTGAAATTGCACGTAAAGCGAACTTTGAAGCAAATTTGGGGACCCCACCTTAGGAAATACTTTGGGGGTTTTGTGAAGGAAAGCAAAAGTTTCAATAGGGAAAACCAAATATGACAAAGGGTGGGTGACATGTTATTATATGCCCCTCCATCCTCACTTTCCACAGGTCTTCTTATGCTTCAGGAGTGGCTATCCTGCAGATTGATCCCCTCTCTTGGACTATTTTGAAGGCATGTTGGCTATTACCTGTTATGGGGAAAGTGGTTTGGGTTGCTGCAGATTTATTTGCCCTTTTATCACCCGGCCATTGTACCTGGCCATCTGCCCACCAGGCATTGGTGACATTGGCATGGCCCTGAACTGCCACCTTGGCACAGAGAACTACAGGAAAAGGCCCCCTCCCTGAGGCAGTTTCCACATTTCTTTTATGACCATCACCATCTGGTCCTGCAGCTGGTCTACTGGCAAATGGGACACCACCTTCTTCCAGGCTGCTCTGATTTCGGTTGTGGGAACTGTCTCCTTCCTACCCCATGCTGCGTCTTGGCTGCTCATTTGGGCGGGTCACCAGCAGGTGCATTCTCAAGCACTCACTACACATTATATGCAAATGTGGGGTTGGGCCTGGGAGAAGCAGCTTCAGCATCACTATTGAAGCAGGAAATTTTTCGCCCACCTTCCCACACCGGTTGTTCTCCTGAGAGTCTCTTCCCAGAAATCTCTGCTCCTACCTGAACGTGTCCAGAGGAGGGCAACCAAAATGGTCAAAGGCCTGGAAACGATGCCTTATGAGGAACGGCTTAGGGAGCTGGGTATGTTTAGCCTGGAGAAGAGAAGGTTAAGGGGTGATATGATAGCCATGTTCAAATATATAAAAGGATGTCATATAGAGGAAGGAGAAAATTTGTTTTCTGCTGCCCTGAGAAGAGGACACGGAGCAATGGATTCAAACTACAAGAAAGAAGATTCCACCCAAACATTAGAAAGAACTTCCTGACAGTAAGAGCTGTTCGACAGTGGAATTTGCTGCCAAGGAGTGTGGTGGAGTCTCCTTCTTTGGAGGTCTTTAAGCAGAGGCTTGACAGCCACCTTTCAGGAATGCTTTGATGGTGTTTCCTGCTTAGCAGGGGGTTGGACTGGATGGCCCTTGTGGTCTCTTCCAACTCTATGATTCTATACCCACCCACCCTCCTAACTGGATTCCAGTCCTGTGTTTTCTTCATAGGTCTGGAGTCTGTAGTGGGGGAGGGGGAAAAGAAAAGTGGCTTATGTGTAGTTTCAGAATAAAAATGGCTGTCAAGGGAAGGATTAAGGACACACCAACCCTGCAATTGCCCCATCCTAGGAGCATATTGCAGTTGGGAAGAAGCCGCCAGGGCCAGTACTGCATGCAGCCACAGGGTAACATTTAGTTGAAGAAACGGGAGCATAAACACATTTGCTCCACTCTGACTTCACAGTCTCCGCTTGGTGCTGTAGCTCCATCAATCTGCCTTAGAGGAACACTGCCAAATTGCTCTTCCTCCTTCAATTAAAGAGGCTAAAATATGAATTATACCTAATCTGTCCATGGCTATAAAGCGAGGCAAGTAGATGGAGGGACACCAACCCCCCTGCCCGCCCACCCCCACCCCCCCTGCCGCCGCCTGCTTACACCCACAGTGAGAAAACAAGGAAGTGCTGGAGGACAGACAATGGCAACTTGAATTAAACGAGACAGTCATCCAAAAAGGCACAATGGTCAGTTGCTCACTCCTCCTTTGTTCAAAGCAAAGGGCCTGAGAGAGAGAGAAAGAGAGAGAGAGAGAGAGAGAGAGACCACTTTGGGGGAGGGAAGGGCAAAACTGCTGTCAGGAAAATAGATGGTGCATCTATTTTAGGGGTGTGTGTTCCCCCCCCCAATCCCAGAGATATGATCATTCAAAAATCTAAAAAATCTCCTTCCTTCCTTCCTTCCCTCCGTCCTGCCTGCGTTTCTTTGTTTCTGCTTCCTGTTCAGCTGCGCATCCAGCCTTCCAAGAGTTAAAACTTTCCAGCCTGTGCTGCAGATTCCTTGCCTGCAGCCCTGCTGCCCTGAGTCAAATTAATCATGTACTGGGAAGCACAGCAGGCATGTACTAGCTCTGGGCATGGTGTATCACGTACTTTCTGGAATCTGTCACATGGGGAGCTTTCTCCTCTAGGCTCAATTGATCCTTTCTCAGTTTGATGCTGTGCTTAATTGTGAGACGGGCCTGCATTTTTGTTCTTCCGCTGAACTTAAAGGGCTACTCTTGCCAGCTTCATTTGAAGAAGCCTACCACAACAGAATGGCCAAACAAAAAGGGCTTTCTGCCCCTGCCATAATGTCCTTTCTGAGCTGTCGGTAGAGCAGCATGGAGATAAATGAATGTTTAGGTTCCCCTTCTTTCGTGTACAACAGGGGAAAGTTCCCTGACCAAAACACAGCGCAGTCCCCTCTTCTGGCAGCGCATGTGAGAATCACCAGGAGCGGAAGAGGCGAGCAGGCAGTGGACAGGCTCAGCCACCCGTCATTCACACTGGTCACAACAACTCCAGCACAGGCTGCTCATCCTTGTGCTATCTGTGTTTAGCCGCACATGAGGCCAGCAACTCATCCAATGCAAAATTGTATCAAGCTGTTGGATGAAACGAGTCACTTATGAGGAATCTTTCAACCCTGAGTTTTGTTTCCTAAGTATGTTTCTAGCACTTACGACAGCAGGGAAAGGTGGCGTTCAGCCCCTCTCGTCACGAGTTTAATTTCATATTCATGTATTTGAAAGTATGGCATCAACAGTTCTGGGCACCACAGTTCAAGAAGGATACTGACAAGCTGGAACGTGTCCAGAGGAGGGCAACCAAAATGGTCAAAGGCCTGGAAACGATGCCTTATGAGAACAGCTTAGGGAGCTGGGTATGTTTAGCCTGGAGCAGAGAAGGTTAAGGGGTGATATGATAGCCATGTTCAAATATATAAAAGGATGTCATATAGAGGAGGGAGAAAGGTTGTTTTCTGCTGCTCCAGAGAAGCGGACACGGAGCAATGGATTCAAACTACAAGAAAGAAGATTCCACCTAAACATTAGAAAGAACTTCCTGACAGTAAGAGCTGTTCGACAGTGGGATTGGCTGCCAAGGAGTGTGGTGGAGTCTCCTTCTTTGGAGGTCTTTAAGCAGAGGCTTTGATGGTGTTTCCTGCTTGGCAGGGGGTTGGACTGGATGGCCCTTGTGGTCTCTTCCAACTCTATGATTCTAACAGACCTGCTGCTAGCCCTCTCATCGCTCACTTGGGCTCCCCATTAATTCCAGGAGCCCTGGTTCGCTATCCAGGCAGGTCCAAGGCTCCCACCCCATGTGCTGCCGCTGGGAGGAGAAAGTCTTAGAACTCATCCACACTGACCTTTCGCCCCACTGCTTTCCCCAGGAAAACCCACTTTTTAACACTGAATTGGAACAAAGGGCAATTTGGTTTTTTTTTGGAATTGTTTTCCACGGCAAAGAGAGGGTTTTATGGGGGGAATGCTGGGGCAAAGGGGGGGGGAGTGCTCGGTCACAGAGCTTTAAATCATGGTCCTGTGCTTAGAAAGGGATGCGGGTGGCGCTGTGGGTTAAACCACAGAGCCTAGGGTTTGCCGATCAGAAGGTCGGCGGTTCGAATCCCTGTGGCGGGGTGAGCTCCCGTTGCTTGGTCCCTGCTCCTGCCAACCTAGCAGTTTGAAAGCACGTCAAAGTGCAAGTAGATCAATAGGTACCACTCCGGCGGGAAGGTAAACGGCGTTTCCGTGTGCTGCTCTGGTTCGCCAGAAGCGGCTTAGTCATGCTGGCCACATGACCTGGAAGCTATACGCCGGCTCTCGGCCTATAGAGCGAGATGAGCGCCGCAACCCCAGAGTCGGACACGACTGGACCTAATGGTCAGGGGTCCCTTTGCCTTTGTGCTTAGAAACGTGACACAAAAAGAAGTCAGGATGAGCTTTTGCTCTCCCCCAGGGGCAGAAAGTGGTGGCAGTTGTAGGCCACCGCCCCTGTGAAATGCCTATGGGAAGGAGGCCTCCCATGCCAATACACAGATGCGCCACTTGGTGGCAGTGGAGGCAGGACGCAGCATCCTGCGGGCGCATGGCTGTCAGATGGCCAGAAGCAGGCCCTGTGCCGTCCTGGGAGAGGTGTGTTCTGCAGCTGTGGCTTCTCACAGCACAGAGCTGCAATTTCTCAGCTGCAGAATATAGCACACACAACAAGTCCTGGGGAAATGTGATTTATTTTCAACAGCACAGCCTCGAGGGAGGATGCCTGGGCTGTGTGCAATAAATGTGCCCAAACCTGAATTTGTTTTTTAAAAGCTGCAAAAGTTGAGTGTGAAAGACTCAGACACTCAATAGTGGTTTTTCTGCTTTGTTGTTACAACAGCTTTGAAAATTCCTTTAATTTGAGGGTCTTGTTTTTTGTGTAAACTGGACGCAGTACACATTGACAGCAAATTGTTTCTTAGTTTTACTTACATATAAATGTACAAGATGAGAAAGACGCCCATTTATTTTATTTATAAATATTTATAGACTGCATAACCACAAAACTTTCTGAACAGTCAACATAATAAAATTATTGATGAAACACTGCTGAACCGCACAAAACCACATAATATTTAAAAATCATCTCATTTTTTGTTGTTGTTTAGTCGTGTCCAACTCTTCGTGGCCCCATGGACCAGAGCATGCCAGGCACTCCTGTCTTCCACTGCCTCCCGCAGTTTGGTCAGACTCATGTTGGTCGCTTCGAGAACACTGTCCAACCATCTCATCCTCTGTTGTTCCCTTCTCCTTGTGCCCTCCATCTTTCCCAACATCAGGGTCTTTTCCAAGGAGTCTTCTCTTCTCATGAGGTGGCCAAAGTATTGGAGCCTCAGCTTCAGGATCTGTCCTTCCAGTGAGCACTCAGGGCTGATTTCCTTCAGAATGGATAGGTTTGATCTTCTTGCAGTCCATGGGACTCTCAAGAGTCTCCTCCAGCACCATAATTCAAAAGCATCAATTGATAAGTTTTACTTATCAAACTACAGTACTGATAAGTAAAACCTTTAAAATGAGCATAGGGTTACTAAATGATACATCGGGTTGAGCTTGCTGAAATAAAAAGCTTTTTAACAAGTGTCTGAAACAATCTGATGTCAATAGGCAGGGAGTTCCAGAGCAAAGATGCTTCTCCCACTGGAAGAGGTTCACCAGGAAACTGAACTTGCACATTCCAGTAATTGTGACAGAATATACTCCCTGCATCCACAGCTAGAGTGAGCTCAGGCCATTGGACAGAATGACCTACTCCTTATTGCAGAACTGGTCATGATATGCCTGCTCCAGGTTTGGCTCTTGACCCCGTGTGGCTTTTAGCATGATCTCATCCTCGCCCTGCCATGAAGCATGTTATCATCCACTCTCCCCAAAAGCTCTCTCTGCTTTGGGCCACTGGGCATGCTACAAAAAGCAAATTTGAAAAGCTTCTCTTAGGATGTTTGCAGTTTTTACTGCCTCCTTGTGGTTATTCCTTGCACTGTAGCTCCTCAGTGACATTGTTTTTACCACCACAGTAAATGGATTCTAGTATATTTTTAGTATCTAGCCTATTCTGTCCATTTTGCAGTGTGGCTATTCCTTTTTCACAGATTGTGTCCCACAAAAAATTATCTTTTGCAACAGGGCCTTCTTGAAAACATCTACTTTCCCTTGTATTTTTCTCCGATGTTTTGATGCAACAAAACATGAGGTTAGGGTTGCCATATTTCCAAAAGTAAAATTTCTGACACCCGCAAAGTTGTTGAGCTTGTTGATTTTAAACTTTTGGAGCTGTTTCAGCTGCTTTTCCCATCACGTTGCCATACATCCAGGTTTCCCCCGACAAAATCCCCCCCCCCACACACACCATTTTTACACATGAAAACCAGGACATGTCAGGAATTTTCCAGACATATGGCAAGTCTAGGGCCAGTCAACACTTTCAAAGGAATCTTGTGCCATTGACTTGTTGGGACAAAACACTTTGCCCCCCCCCCCCCTGCACATGAAAGGCTGGCAAAGAGAGGCAAGGATAGGCTTCTTCTATTGCCACTCTTGCTTCCCCACATTTCCCCAAACCCATGGGGGAAACAAGCAGTTGACCTGCATGTGTGAATTCGTTATGCACCTTTGTTAACCATGAAATGCTTTTTGATAAAAACTAAATCGCATGGGCTGAGGTTACAATACCCTAATATTTGGAAAGTAGAACTACTTTGCTATGGAGATTGTGTCCGCACAATCCACATCTGGATTAATTTTTTCCTGGGCTTTTCTGTGCGCTTTTTGTCCACACATGAGCGCTTTCAATTTTATGTCTCCCCAATCTACGTCAAGGTTCTTCAACCACACTAGTGGACAGTGTTCGATGGGATGCATTTGCCCCATTTACTACTGTCCTGTCACCTCAATTATTATTTCCTCACCCACCATAAATGCTGAAAACCTGAAATCCATTGTGTGTGTGCATGGGAGCATTTAGTTACCTGTATGTGGCACAGAGCCTAGGGCTTGCCGATCAGAAGGTCGGCGGTTCGAATCCCCACGACGGGGTGAGCTCCCGTTGCTCGGTCCCAGCTCCTGCCCACCTAGCAGTTCGAAAGCACGTCAAAGTGCAAGTAGATAAATAGGTACCACTTCGGCGGGAAGGTAAACGGCGTTTCCGTGCGCTGCTCTGGTTTCACCAGAAGCGGCTTAGTCATGCTGGCCACATGACCCGGAAGCTGTCTGCGGACAAATGTCGGCTCCCTCGGCCAGTAAAGTGAGATGAGCGCCGCAACCCCAGAGTCGTCTGCGACTGGACTTAAGGGTCAGGGGTCCCTTTACCTTTTTATGTGTGCACTTAAAAGAAATTGTGTTGGGGGGGGCATTACATCAAAGCAAACATTTCACACATGTTTCTCAATGGGTAAAGCAGTCATTTTTAAAAGGAAGCTTTTCACAGAAAATGAGTTTCAAAAAGAAAATTATACCTGTGTATCATGTCCAGCTGAGATATGACACAGGCCCTCCAAGTGTCCCTATTTTCCAGGGACAGTCCCAGATTGATTTACAGAAGCCATCCCAGTTTCCGATTTAATCCCAGAATGTCCCGCTTTTCCTTTGGATGTCCCTATTTTCATTTGAGAAATGTTGGATGGTATGGAGTTATCTGACCCCTGAGCCATCTGAAGGCAGCCCTGTATAGGGAAGTTTTTAAATGTTTTTATATACGTTGGAAGCTTCCCAGAGTGGCTGGGGCAACCCAGTCAGATGGGCTGGGTATAAATGTTGTTGCCATTTTCATTAGAGAAATGTTGGAGGGTGTGATAACAGAGAGGCGGCTCCTGATCTGTCTCCCGGGACAGAACTATCAGCTCACTGAGGAGGGCCTCACAAATGGAAAGAACCACCAGGAAGGAGACAGTTGGGCCCACCTTATCTCCAGAACAACCTTCCCTGGAAAAACCCACACACCATCGCAAGCTGTCAGTGTGGCTTAGAGAATAAAATAAACAGTACATTTCACACACAAGAACACACGGCCAAGGGGAGAGTGGTTTTGTGGGAAAGGATTGTGGAGAGTGCGCAAGTATTTTTCTTCTTACCCCCCCCCTTTCCTTTCCTGCCTCCTGCACCTGCTGATTCTTCCTGAGGGGTGATTTCCTTTTCATTTTTAATGCAGCACAAGCAACTTCAAACCCACATTAAACTCCCATGTATTTATTTTTTAAAATATTTTTTATTACTTTTATAACACACAGACCCAACAATCATACAAAAATACCTAAAATACATCAAAAACAAAAACAAAAACAACATACATTAAATTTCCATTTCTACTTTCCTTAACATTGTCAATTGACTTCCTCGCAACTCTTCTGACTGCTTTTCATCATAACTCCTCATTAGTAATCCCCTTATCATCTTTAAATTCACTTGTTAAGTCTATCATATCCTCTTATACCCATATAAATCTTAACGTTTGGTCATTCATCTCAAATACCTTATCATAAATCGAGTTCACCTATAGGGTGAGCACGTGTTGTGGTTGGGACAGAAAAAGCACCTCCCCCTCCTCCCTCTGCTTGTCAGAGGGAGGAGTGGACAGTGGCCACAGGTGGGAGGGGGCTAGGTGTTGCTGGGGTAAATTGCATGTAGCAATTTGGTGATGGACAGCCCAGGTCCTATATAACCCCAGCACGCCGCTGAGTCAGCCTCTTGGCTGTGTGTTCCAGATTCAGATCCAGATCCAGATTCAGACAAGACGATGCACTCAGACTGCCTGGAGCACAGTGGAGCGATCTTATCATTGTCTGGTTAAATTTCTCTATTTCCCCCCTTCTTTCTGGTCTCCTCCAATCCCTTAATTACTTTAAGCCCCCTTTTCCCTGTTTGATTTCCCACCCCACCCCACCCCACCCCTACCCTTGGGGAAGATTCTCCCTGTGCCTGTGAGCGCTGCCTGTGTGGAGAGCCACCATTAGGGGCTTTCCTTCGCACTAAGGGTTTCCCCCATTTCTCCCGTTTTTATAATGGTGGGGTTAGTCAGGGCTGTTCCAGACTGGTTGGAATCACTTTCAGGCTTTATTTTGGGTGTGTAGAATAGTAAATAAAAAAAAAATAGAAATAATTTATTGTCACTGTACCTGTTGCTATTTCGAGTGTGCCTCCTAGCATTTCGACGTGATCACTGTTGTGGGCTGCTTCTTTCTCATTTTGTGTGGGCCCCATCATGAGACAAAGATTCTTAAGAGCAGAATCAGGGCGGCCTGCTTGGCCTGCACATATTATTCAAGCCTAAGCCTCCTACTGTTAGCTCTATGAAAATGTATCAGTTGTTTTGCAGGCCCAGTAGCTCAGTGTGTGCGTGATTGCCTGTACGTCTGTGCTGCTGTTGCAAATGTATCTCTTGAGGCAGACAGAGTGGAGCCACTGACTCTCTGTGCCTCATAGGACTATGAGCACTCTGTCTATGCTCTTTAGCTATGCTGTTTCTGAGCAAAGTTAATTTCTTCAGGTATGTTTTGCCCTGATAGTGACAGTCGCAATTTAGATGTCTATTTTACTTTCTTTATTCTTTACTGGGACTATTCATTGCTGGGTAGGTAGAATAGAAATAGAAATACTTTATTGTCACTGCACCACATGTTTACAGTGAGACAGATAAGAGCCCTGCTCCCCCCCCCAATCTCTCAGTCCTTGTCACACTCTGTGTGCTGTTGTTCTACCACCAATCCCCTAATGTCAGCAGCAATGTTTGTCTTTCATTTGGCAGCCTCACGGCCCATGGGTTTAAAGAAAATGTTCTTTAACCTGTGGGTGCGGCTTGTCCTGTTTCTATATTTCCTGCCCGAGGGCAGCCCATTTGTGATTCAATTTCCCCCCCCCTAAGAACTTGGGGTTTCTTGAGAGGGTGCTTCCCTCTAAAAGGGCTAGCAGGGGTACCTGGGCAGGTGGCGGGCCACCTCGAGGCTGTTATTTCACTGGAATAGGGCGTTGCCTTAATAGGCTTAGTGGTCCATGCAATACTGCAAATGGCTGGGCTGTGTAGCCATTTCAGCCTTACTGGTCGGGGGGGGGGCTTATTGTTCTATAATTAAATTTGAATAATCAAGGCAATTTGGACAGGATCTGATATGCCAAGGGTTTAATAGTTCAGCAGCTTGGTCTGTGATTGAATTGCTTGGTTCCTTTTATGTGCACGCAGCTAGAATGGCTCCATAGAAGGCTTCTGCACAGTCTTATTCCCCTATCCCAGCAAAGAGGGCTATTAGGGGCCATCCCAGTCACTTCATTCACCCAATCCTAGTTGTACTGTGGGCCGGATTAAATCCTTCATAGCAAATTTGGCTGGTGATTCAGAAGCGTTGTCTCACACTGCATCCGGGATGGATGGTCTCCTTCACCGCTTTGCCCGTTAGACTAGTGCTCAAGCAGGGCCACTGCCTCCAGTTGGGGCTTCATCTCCTGCGACGGTGGCATCCAGCGTGGAGGAGGAGGAGCTCCCAGTATTAGGGGTTTTAATTTCTGTTTCCCAATTTTCACGGAGTCCAGTTCGTTCCTCTCCGCAGCTCAGCGGGCAGCTAGGAGGAGGGGGCAGCAAAAGGCCCCCTCCCGGTCCGGGAGGTCTTCTCAGTCCTTACCCGGGCCTTCTTCTGGGGTTGGTATCTCACCTGTTCCTTCTCCTCAGCTTCTCCCAGGTATTTTGCTGCAGGATTATGCACCTGAGTCCTCTGCGGAGGTCGGCCTACCAGTGCCAGCGAGAACGTCTTCAGGCGGAAAGCGTTGCCACAAGAGACGTTCCTGAAAGCGGGCCAAACGGAGCCTGGGAGACTCTTCTTTTTCAACGGCCTCTTCCAGGTACTTCAGCCCAAGGGGCGATTCGCCATGACGGGAGCACCTCTTGGTGGTACAGCAGAAAAAATGCTGGCATGCTTGCAAAGTTAAGCAGGCTCTGGTGCGGTTCAAATTGGAGGGGAACCACTTGTTGCGATGCATGGAAGTTGGTCAAAATGACACTCAGGATCCCTTCCAGCTTGTCTGTTCCTTGATTCCGTGACTCCCCTGGTAAATAGCTGCACATACTTTTCAATGCTTGCTGTCTAGGCAGGCACCCCCCCCCCTTTTGGGGGGAAAGGGGGCTCACAATAGCAACCCAAAACGCCCCCTGTCCAAGCAGGGCTGGGGCTGACAAGCAACAATCCTATACCTCTCACCCATTCTCCCATGAGATTATCTCAATCGATGCCTGGCTTGAAGGTTCTACAGATTGGTCAGCTGTTTTGCACTTGTGGGAAGGGTCCCCCTATAAATTTGGATTCCTGTGCCATTGGGGATTTGTCCCTAAGTAAGCCCCATGAGATTGCTGTCTGATCCATGATTTATTGCATCCCTAAGGCCCCCCGTGAATGATGCCATCCCGTCTGAACTTTATTCCTTGAAATACACGTCCTAGGATCAGGTGGTTAAGGTTTTCAAAAACACACAAACAAGCAAATAAGCAAACCAGAAGAGGGGCCTTGTGGTCTAAAAGGCGTTTTTGAATCGGTGTTGAGGTTATTGCTGTTCACCCTCTAGTTTTTAAGTAATAATAATGATGATAATAATAATTTATACCCGCCCATCTGGCTGGTTTTTCCCCGGCCAATCTGGGTGGCTTCCAACAGAGCATTAAAATGCAATGATGCTTCACCAGATCCAATCTTGCCAAGACATACAATTCCGTGAGCAAAGTGGTTGCCCCAGGCCGCCCCTCCGTTCAGCTTGGCCATGCTGTGTGCGGCCCAAGGTCCCCTTACCTTTGTGTTCCCTTACCAAGTGAGGGAAGACAGATCTCATGCGGCAGGTGCAAAAATCCTGAGCGAATGCAATAGTAGTTCACCATGGCGGGGTACCTTGAACCTGCACAGCGTTCCCGGTTCATGCTGATGCTACTGCATCTTGGCCCGGGGTTTCATTCCAAGGACTGATGGTGCGCAAAGCCATGGCCTCGAGTCTGGTATGGCGAGGCTATCATGTGACCTAACTTTCTTGAGTTTCCCCATTGTAGTAAACAGTGTGCATTTGGACTGCGGAGTTCAGTGTATGTCGGATCTACGTTGGTTTGGTGACCAGGTATTGTTGAGCCTTTTGGCAAAATTGTTCCTCACATTCGGTAGAGTCTCCACCCCCTTTTACGCATTTTCCAGCTGCACTGCTTATTGGTTTAATATTGTGTTTTTCTGTTCGTTTTATCGCGTGTTCAACTAAGGTTTCCGCTGATGCTCTATCCTATATTTTCAGATTGAGAGCTTCAGGTCCTGGGCTTTGAACGCCTAGCTATAGCCGGACTTTTCTGGAGCTCCTGTGGCACTTTAGCAACAATTAATTTATTACAGGGAGTAGCAGCTTCCGTTCCCTCTTCCGCTTTTGGATGTTATGGGAAGGTTTATACTGATTTCTTGGCTGTTTGCTGGCAGTCATCAGCCATTCAGAGGGATTTGCCCCCATCCTCTGAGCAGGCGCTGCAGTATTTGGCTCACCTGCTCCAGTCCGGACGTGCCACTAAAATCATCACAATCTAGTCCGCTGCAACTTCCTTTTTTGGTAAAAAACCTAATCTCCAGAGACCTTTTGCGCAAAGGATGTCATGAGCAGAGCCTTGGAAAGTTGGTGTTGGCTCCAACCTTCGAGGACACCGGGCAGTGAGCAGGTCACTTTGACCTTCTATGCATTAGCGGCAGCAAG
This sequence comes from Darevskia nairensis, assembly GCA_034642065.1. NCBI lineage: Eukaryota > Metazoa > Chordata > Lepidosauria > Squamata > Lacertidae > Darevskia > Darevskia nairensis. The sequence goes on from JAWWNI010000889.1 coordinate 213,633, forward strand.
CCAAGACTTGTCTGCTGGTCAAGGTTTGAGGGCATATCCTCATACCCCCAGAGTTTCCTCCCTGCTTAGGGCATTTGTTCTGCACTGCCTACGTTTTAATATAGTATTCTCTGCACTTTTGTCCCGGGCATCTCCAATGACATTGCTGATGCTCTATCCCGCTTTCAGATGGAACGCTTCACATCTTTGGCTCCGGAGGTGCGGGAGCAGCCAGAATACTTCCCAGCCCATCTGTGGACTCTTGGCAGCATTTAGTTGTGAAGGGAGTAGCAGCTTCTATTGCACCTTCCACACTTTCTTCCTACAGGAAGGCCTGGGCCGACTTTGTAGCTTTTACTGGTCGGTTTGGTACAGGGCACCTCACCTCTCGTCCTTCCACAGATCAGGCTCTGGAATATTTGGCACATCTCTTTAAGCAGGGTCGTGCCCCCAGTACAATCAAATTGCAGGCAGCTGCTATTTCAATCTTTTTAAAATCCTTTTATAATAAAGACCCTTGCTCCAAGTTTTTAGTTCGCCAGACTTTGAAGGGCTGGGCGAGACTTGATCCATCTCGCACCCCAGCAAGGAGCCCGGTTACTTTTGACTTGCTGACCAGCATGCGCGTAAGCTGAGGTCGGTTTGCTGGTCCAAATATGAAGCGCGACTGTTTTCAGCTGCTTTTTCTTTGGCATTTTTCGGAGCCCTTCGGGTTGGGGAAGTGGTCCTTGAGCCTTCCCTGATTACCGGCTCCAGGGGTTTGTTGCTGCAGGATGTGGCCATTTCCGCCACAGAGGTAACCCTTACTGTCCGTAGTTCGAAGACTGATCAGCAGGGCAGGGGGGCTGTTCTGAGATTGCCTGCCACGGGGGCTTTGGGCCTTTGCCCCATGAAGGATGCAGCTAGGTTTTTAAAGTTGCGCCCCGCAGGGGCTGGGCCGTTTCTGGTTCACCAGGACGGCCTGCCCCTGACGCGTCAGCAGTTCACGAAGGTCATGCGCAAGGCCATCGCGGCCTGCAGATTTCCTGCTTCTAACTTTGCCCCACATTCCTTCAGTATTGGCGCGGCAACGACAGCGGCACATTGGGGGCTGTCCGTAGACAGAATAAAGGACCTGGGTCGCTGGAAGTCTGACGCTTACAAGTCCTACGTCAGACTGCGGAAGTGATTCTCACCTGGTTTGTTTTTCTTTAATTTCAGGTCCTGCTCCTGTGTACTTTTGGATCGTCGGTCACAGCATTGTGTATTGGGCCGGCGTCAGAGCCAGAGAAGCAGGACTGGGGTCCAACCTTGGGCTGCCGCCCCATGTTCATTTATCTTGGTTGGGCAGAAGGGGAATGTTGTGGGGTGAACTGCTTCCTCTAATTCATGAGCAAGTGTTTTTGATGGGTCCCCCTCAGGCCATTGTGGTTCAATTGGGCGAAAATGATTTGCCGGCTACTGATTGCTGGTCCTTGCGCCTGCAAATTCAGGCTGATTTGCAGGAGCTTGCATCCAAGTTGTCCCAGGTTCAGATATTTTGGTCGCATCTCCTGCAGCGGCGCAATTGGAGGGGGGCTCGCTCCCAGGCAGCCGTTGAGAAAGCCCGGAGGCGCACCAACGGTGCGGCCGTCCGAACGGTCGTTGCCCTGGGCGGGTTGGTTATAGCTCACCCTAACATTTTTTCTGCAGCAACCTCTTTGTTCCGTCAGGATGGGGTGCATCTTTCCCCAGAAGGAAATGATTTTTGGTTGCAGTCTGTTTTTTGGGCCTTGCAGGCCTGGCTGGGTTTGTGAGTGGTTGGCGGTGAGCTGGTGCTCTTGTGGCGGTTAGGCATTGGTTCATTGATTCATTGGTGGATGGGTGTGGTCGCCCTAAAACCGATGGTTCATTGGTGGATGGGTGTGGTCGCCCTAAAACCGATGATGGTGTTAGGAGTTCCGGTAAAGGAACCCAAGGGGCTCTATAAGTTTGTCCGATCCCGATTCGGGAATGCAGGGCCGTGCTTGAGCCCCTTGGGACCCCTGGGGGGAGGGAGGACTGTGCCCCCAGACTCTGTTAACTCCCCCCAGTTTAAAGGGTTTCCTTATACCTGCCAATGGCAGCGCTGTCCCCTAGGAGGGACATGGTAGAACCAATGCCTACGCAACCACTCACGTGATTTGTATTTAAATAAAGTTGTGGCCCTAAATTTCTTGCCAAAAACCCAAACAAAAATTAATGTCTGAAGTGTGAATTATTTTGGGGGGTGGCTTGGCGTCCTCAACACACAAATCGAGTTCACCTATAGGGTGAGCACGTGTTGTGGTTGGGACAGAAAAAGCACCTCCCCCTCCTCCCTCTGCTTGTCAGAGGGAGGAGTGGACAGTGGCCACAGGTGGGAGGGGGCTAGGTGTTGCTGGGGTAAATTGCATGTAGCAATTTGGTGATGGACAGCCCAGGTCCTATATAACCCCAGCACGCCGGTGAGTCAGCCTCTTGGCTGTGTGTTCCAGATTCCCCGCCCTCCTCTCCCTTTTTATTAGGCCTCTGGGTTGACCTTGCTTTGCCTGTAATGGGGTCGTCTGCTTCTTGATGGCAGGGGCCTAGTAGGAATTTTGTCCATCTGGCATATTGGCTTGAGCCAGTGGTTTTTGCCTACTACATTGCAACTAGTCACAACTTGTAAGGTTGGCGGTTAGGCATTGGTTCATTGATTCATTGGTGGATGGGTGTGGTCGCCCTAAAACCGATGGTTCATTGGTGGATGGGTGTGGTCGCCCTAAAACCGATGATGGTGTTAGGAGTTCCGGTAAAGGAACCCAAGGGGCTCTATAAGTTTGTCCGATCCCGATTCGGGAATGCAGGGCCGTGCTTGAGCCCCTTGGGACCCCTGGGGGGAGGGAGGACTGTGCCCCCAGACTCTGTTAACTCCCCCCAGTTTAAAGGGTTTCCTTATACCTGCCAATGGCAGCGCTGTCCCCTAGGAGGGACATGGTAGAACCAATGCCTACGCAACCACTCACGTGATTTGTATTTAAATAAAGTTGTGGCCCTAAATTTCTTGCCAAAAACCCAAACAAAAATTAATGTCTGAAGTGTGAATTATTTTGGGGGGTGGCTTGGCGTCCTCAACACACAACTTCTTAGTCTGTAGTCAGTGTTTCTTCCAACTTTCTTCTACCTTTAAATCTTACAATATTTTTTAAAATATAATTTAAATTTCTTCCAATCTTCTTCCACCGCTTCTTCCCTCTGGTCACGTAGTTTCCCGGTCAGTTCGGCAAGTTCCATATAGTCTATCATTTTCATCTGCCAGTCTTCTATCGTAGGTAGTTCCTGTGTCTTCCAGTTCTTTGCAATCAAAATTCTAGCTGTTGTTGTGGCGTACATAAAAAATGTCTTATTGTTCTTTGGGACTAAAACTCCCATGTAGATGAGCCCAGAATTACTGGAGACTAAAGATTGGTTGTGCTTAAGATGACCCCACCTGTGAAGGAGTTCCTAATCCGAAATTCAGTGGAGCTGATAAAGAAGAGTTTGGATGTACTTCTGTACATCTAGAATGTCCTCCACACCACTGAGGAAGCACAATGCCGTCGTGGAAAGAGACCTATGCGGACCCTTCTAGATTACATTTGGAGCAGGATGGTATCCAGCACCATGAAGCGACTTCCACAGCAGCTCCAGAAACATCTGAATGAGCCCTGAATGTGAAGAACAGAAGCAGATCAGTCCCTATGTCCATAAGCAGAACACCAGCCACCTCCTCAGATATCTTTGGGAGAGCTGGCCAGAAAACCTGTCCCCCCCACCCCCAGTGCTCATTGCAAGTTCTTTTGAAAGATTGCTTCCGTTTAGCAACCTTAGTACCGCATCCTGTGTCATAGTGTTTGTTTTTAAAGTCAAGAAGAAGGATCCTGCCTCTTCCTTCCATGCTCGATCACAACACATGCAGTTTCAAAAGCCCCACAGAAGCCAGGAAAGCAGCTCCAAAGACAAAATGTCTGAAAAATGAAAAATTTGCAAGCACAAAAAACATAAGCACACAGTTCCTGTTTGGTGAAGCTGATGTAATGATTGCCAGGTCTTCTCTGTACAAAAATAGATAGATAGATAGATAGATAGATAGATAGATAGATAGATAGATAGATAGATAGATAGATAGATAGATAGATAGATAGATTAGGGTTGCCATATTTCAAAAGTTACTGAGGTGGGTTTTTTGGCACTGTTGTTGAGCTTTTTTTTTCCTTTCTTTTTTTTAAAAAAAAGTTTTTCCCATATCTAAAAAGAAAAGAAAAGAGTTTTTGAGCTATTTCTATTGAAATTCGCCAACTTTTCCATCATGGGTTGCCATAATTCATGACATGGCATGGTGAAGACTGGAGCCCAAAAGAACCAAGGCAGGACCAGGAAACAAGCAGGGGTCCTGTGGGAATGTCCTTTATTGCTCCCCCCCCCCCAAGCTGGATGATATGGCCATTTCTAGGGCTGTCATATTTTGAAGAGCAAAAAAGAAGACACCCAAGAGAAAAATGTAAAGCACGGGGGTGGGGTGGGGGGTGGGGGTCAGATGCAGAGGAGGGGTATCTTATAGCCACTCTTTCACACAGAACGATTGCAGGGAATAATATAGGAGTTCCGGATCACGTAAACTGGGCGATGGGGTGGAAAATAGGTTTATATACTGTATCTGAGGGGGGAGGAAGGAAAAGAAGGAAGGAGGGAGCAGGAGCAGGAGGGAGGAAATTGAGAGTCCACAAGGAGGCAGGACACAGGGCAGACAAACAACAACAACAACCTGGAGAATTCTAAAAATCCACCCAGACAGAATTTTTAAGCCTGAAAAAGAGGACATCTCCGGGAAAATCTGGACATATGGCAACCCTATCTTTCCCCCATCTTCAGAGTTGGACAAACCCTTAACTAATAATAATAATAATAATAATAATAATAATAATAATTCATTATTTGTACCCCACCCATCTGACTGGGTCTCCCCAGCCACTCTGGGCGGCTTCCAGCAAATATTAAAATACATTAACATGTTACAGATTAAACACTTCCCTAAACAGGGCGGCCTTCAGGTATTTTCTAAATGTTATGTAGTTGTTGATCCCTTTGACCTCTGATGGGAGGGCGTTCCACAGGGTGGGTGCCACTACCGAGATGGCCCTCTGCCTGGTTCCCTGTAGCTTTGCTTCTCACAGTGAGGGAACCGCCAGAAGGCCCTCGGCGCTGGATCTCAGTGTCCGGGCTGAACGATGGGGGTGGAGACGCTCCTTCAGGTATACTGGACTGAAGCCGTTTAGCTGCATGTAAAAGCTTAAGAATACAAAATCAGGCAAGGGGCAGCGAACTCTCCCCAGAGGAGGGGGCTGACTTCAGGGCAGGCTTTGTAAGCCTTCTCAGGTGTGCTAACATCTACCCCATTTTCCTTAATGATGGAAGATGTCTAGCCTCACTCTCTGAGGGGCTCTGGTGGTATTTTGGAAATATTGTATGGCCCACCTCTTCAACTGGACAAACAATTGGACTGAAATTCTTGCAACCTGGATGTACCCCCATCCCTCGCTTATAATCCTAACAGCATTTAAGACTTAAAGATGGCATTTGGATGCAGCCACCACCACTCCTCTCCTCCAGAAGTTCGGGGCAGATCATCTAGCAGAAGCAAATACAACAGAAAATTATGCAGCAACTGCACTGTGAAGTTTCTGGAGCTAATTTGCTGCTATCTGCCTTTATTTGACCAAACTTCCCAGTTAGGCAAGACGAAAGAACCCCAAAGAGCAAAACCAAGTAGATCTGAGCTACCAGAGAAGATGAGCAAGGTTACTTTGGTGTTTCAAGCTGTGAAAAACACTACCCCACATCTGTTAGCGATTTGTGAGATGGTTCATCAAGGGCCAAAGCAACAGGGGACTAGGCTTCTTGCCCTCTCCCTGAATTGACTTTGTGATATAACCATGGAAAATACCGGTAGCTATGCAGTGTAAGACGTCATCATATGGTGTACTGTCCCCATTTGGCTAGAATCAGATAGTCAGCTTGAAGAAACCAAAATCAAAAGAAAAATGGCATCACAGCAGCAAAAAAATAGGGTGGTTTTTTGTTTAAAACAATATTTGCTTGTTGACATTTGCCATGCTCAAACTTACTATATTTCCTTCTTTTTCTTCTTCAAGCCCCCGTCCCCTTCTTGACCATGCGTCTCCCTTCTTTGCTTTCGCAAGCTTCAGCTGGGAAGTTCAGAACAGCACCTTTCGGTTGCACATGGAAGAATTTTACCTGTAGCTCCTACTGTGAGTGAAATTACTAGGACCACCTGGCTTTAGCCAATTTCATTCACAGGAGGTGTCCAGAATCAAGAGCTTCCATAGTAGGTCAAAAGCACTCCTCTCAATTCTCTGAGAAGATGGTGCTGAAATCAGTGGATGTTGCCCATCAAGGAATGACTTGAGGGAAGAAGATGGATGGTTTGTTAATGTCCCCCAGTGGAGCATCCCTGACTCCCACAATGGGTCTCCAAGCTCGTTTAAAAAGTTCCTCAGCCTTCATGGAGAAAAACATGACCCTAAGAATAGCTTGGTTTTTTTTTTTTAAATGCTTCTGAATCATTTGGTTTCAACTACTCTGGAAGGAGGTGGAATCCACATGGCACAAGAAATAAATCAATCCACTACAGGTTCAAAACGTAACCTCTGCTATGTACAGAGACGGCTTTGTCAAGTTTCATTGTGGGCACCTTCTTGTCTGCCTTCGGATGCTTTATGTACTCAGCACCAGTATTTTGTATTTTAGTAGCAAAAGTAGGACCAGACCTGCTTTGTGCCTATAGTTATAGGCTGCTGAACAAGTGAGCCAGTTAGAACATCTGATTAGCTGAAGTACATCTACTCTGTTCGTCTTCACACAAGGCCTGATCCCCTCGATAGAAGCAACAAACATTGGAAACATTAAAAACACAGATCACGTCCAAGTTGAAGCTACCCTCAAAATAGGAAAGGAAACACAAAGCACTCCATCATGGTCCTTAAAAGGGTAAAGGGACCCCTGACCATTAGGTCTAGTCGTGACCGACTCTGGAGTTGCGGCGCTCATCTCACTTTACTGGCCGAGGGAGCCGGCATACAGCTTCCAGGTCATGTTGCCAGCATGACTAAGCCGCTTCTGGTGAAACCAGAGCAGCACGCGGAAATGCCGTTTACCTTCCCGCCGGAGCGGTACCTATTTATCTACTTGCACTTTGATGTGCTTTCGAACTGCTAGGTTGGCAGGAGCAGGGACCGAGCAATGGGAGCTCACCCCGTTGCGGGGATTTGAACCACCGACCTTCTGATCGGCAAGCCCAAGGCTCAGCGGTTTAACCCACAGCGCCACCCGCGTCCTTTAGCCCCATCCTAACCACAAACCAATTAACTAGAAAGAGTCTCTTGGAAACTGTCCAAAATTACTTTAAGGACAATGATGTGGGCAACATAACAACCCCCCTCCTCTGGGACACAATGAAAGCGATCACCAGAGGAGACTGCATGAAGGAGAGAGAATCCCTTTTTTAAAAAAATACTCTGTTTGCCTTGCTTAATCATATACATATGAAAATTCATCTCACAAAAACCAGCCATCTTTGCAATCATAACAAGTACACCTGCATCACTAAAACATGCTTCCGCAGTGTGGAGCACTCCAGATGTTTGGGGTTAGCACCCTTGGCCATTGGCTGTGCTGGATGGGGCAGATGGGAGTTGTAGTCCAAAACATCTATAGGGCACCATGCTGAGGAAGCCTAGCTACAGATTAAAGATGAAGGGTGATACCCAACACTGCATGAGCAGACATCTGCTCATACGACAGGCCTTCCAAGGTCCTTTCCTCCCTTCTGGACTGGAGTTTTAACAAGAATTATACAAAAAATTATTTGTATGCTTCTTGTGTATGGACTTAGTCCTAGCAAATGATGACTTTGCAAATGGTCAGTAATATAGCCAGTGCTTTTTTTCTGGGGGGATGTATTTTGTGAATCTAAGTTTGGCCTCATTGACTGGCAGTATTTCAATATGAGTAGGAAAATGAGAGTACCCTTAAACATTTTTAAAGAAAAAACCCACTGAATATAGCATTCCTTTTCAGCTGGTTGAGAATCCTGCTGGACCACAGACTGCACTCTTTCCCTTTAAAATAAAAAATAAATAAAAATGTTTGTCCAGTCTTTTGCTTTAGGATCCACTTGGTACCAGACTTTAACCTGCTTCTCATCCCAAAACAAAACAAAACAAAACAAAACGCCTTTGCAGTGTTCCCTTCAGTCAGACAGAGTCCTAGCCTTTTTAAAGACCCTCATAAGTATATAAATTTTAGCGGGCATCTTCTGACCAATCTGCAGCTTCTGTCTATACAAGTCTCTCATCAAGCACATAGCTGCAACTACAAGACCATTCTGCATGTAGTGAGATGCAAGAAAGACCCTACTATTGTGTTTAAACAAGATCTTTTCTCATTCACACATCGCACAGTGAACCCATTTGTTCAATCTGTACCTATGCAACAAAGTTCAAACTGATATACTCAGAACAAGTGCAGCTTCTCCACCTTGTAGACTGTTGGGCAGAAAACCTTGCGCCTGCACATGCACAGCATCGAGCTCATTTCACACCATGCAAGCATTTCTTCTTTTTCGTTCAGTCCCATGAAGCAAACAAATGCACGATGCTGAAAAGGATTTCAAGGGCCTCAGATAGTAAACATTGGGACGCTGCTTCATAAAACGAGGGAAACAGAGCCTTCATTCAGAGATCGAGAGCCGCCTGCACACACAACCACAGCCATGGCTCAAGCAAGTGGCATTAATATGCCAGGAACGTACTCTACACACTCAGGACATTTATTCAAATGCTGCATCCTGTCAGCCCCTGGTTTGGTCCCATACCACTTTTTGCAGCTAGCAATGAATGTGGGCCATTATGCCTCCTTCTGTAATGACATGTTCACATGAGTGCTTTTCTGCACAGGCCATTTCAACATCAGCTGCACACAGGTGCACATCTGACCCACGCAATGCCAATGATTTCTGGAATGGTTTTGGTGCTGAAGTGTCTATGCAGCCCAGTCCCCACTTTTCGAGACAGGAAACCTTCTTCCGGCAGTGCTTCACTTTGGAGCGCTGGCCAAACTTTCCACCCCTGTGTCTTTTCAGAGAAAGCAGGTGGAGAAGAAGAGGCGCTACAAGAACCAGAACAATGGCAGGAATGACTCACCAAGGAGAAATGTTGCAGGAATGTTTTCAGGTGGGGAAGAAGGGGAGCCTTGCATGAAAGCCAGAGAAAATATGTAAATGGTTAAAAATAGCAAGAAGCCATCGAAGGTGAAAGGGAGGGCGGGGAATAAATGGAATAAACCTTGAAGGAAAAGGAAGGGTTTCTGGAAAGGAGAATATCTCCAGCCACTTGAGCTTCTCTTGGAGCGCGGGAGCCAACTCTGAGGGACCGATAAAATAATAAATATTTGAGGGGGCTACCCCCTCCAAGATGTGGGTGGTGCTATGGTCTAAACCAGTGTTCCCCAACCTTGGGCCTCCAGCTGTTTTTGGACTACAATTCCCATCATCCCTGACCACTGGTCTTGCTAGCAAGGGATAATGGGAGTTGTAGTCCAAAAACAGCTGGAGGCCCAAGGTTGGGGAAAACTGGTCTAAACCACAGAGCCTAGGGCTTGCCGATCAGAAGGTCGGCGGTTCGAATCCCCGCAACGGGGTGAACTCCCGTTGCTCAGTCCCTGCTCCTGCCAACCTAGCAGTTCGAAAGCACATCAAAGTGCAAGTAGATAAATAGGAACCGCTCTGGCGGGAAGGTAAATGGCATTTCCGTGCGCTGCTCTGGTTCGCCAGAAGGGCTTAGTCATGCTGGCCACATGACCCAGAAGCTGTACGCCGGCTCTCAGCCAATAAAGCGAGATGAGTGCCGCAACCCTAGAGTCGTCTGCGACTGGACCTAATGGTCAGGGATTCCTTTACCTTTACCTTTTACCCCCTCCAAAGTTGATGGGCATTGCCATTCAAATGGTTTGCATGCTCCGCATCATGTGATTGAATATCTGGTGTGGGGCTTACCTGCCCCCCCATATTTTATTCAAGTTGGCACCTATGTCTTGGAGATTTATTATGAATTAGCAGAGGCATACTTAAGGCCCCATGTGCTCCTGGCAAGGAGCTGTACTAGGAGAGGCCATATAGCCCAGTGGGCAGGGCATTGGTTTAGAAGGTCCCACGATCTCCCAGCAAAAGGATCTCTGCAGGGCTGGGAAGGGACCTCTGCTTATCAAAGCTGGCGATGCAGGGTTGGAGGGACCAATGGTCTGACTCAGAAGGACACAGTGTCACAGGTTCAGATAAAAAGAAAAGGGAGGGACTTTCAAACCTTGATCTTCTCTCCCAGGCTGTGGCATAGCCCCCAGAGCTCCAGAGCAGATGAGCAGCAGGGTCTGCCATAGCTGCCAGAATGCCTGGCGGCAGGTAACGCCTGTGAAGCTCAGGTAAAGCACACAGCGCCCCTCCTTCGACTCCTCCAATGGAAAGCCTCCAGCCCACATGCAAGAGAGGCTGAGACTGTATCCTCCTCCTCCTCTGTTTCACTTCATCCCAGGAACCAGCCCAAGGAGGGCCAAGAACATACCCTCCAACATTTCTCTGATGAACATAGGGATGTGTTGTTGTCAGTGGCGTAGGACACCACCCGGAGCGGCAAACATGACATGCACCCAGGGGCGTCGCGTCGCTACGTAGCACGTGTGTGCAGTGCACTGTACATGTGCTGTACATAGTGGGGGGCCGCTGCCACCGCTCCAGCACCGTACAGACGGTGCCGGGATCCTCTGCTCATGGCTGCAGCCGCAAACAGAGGACCCCGGCACCGTCCGTACAGCACTGGAGTCGCGGCGCCAGCAAACCACATACCTTGTCACCCCCAGAGACGTGGCACCGGGAACGCACCGCCCCCCCGTTGCTATGCCACTGGTTGCTGTTGTTGTTGTTGTTGTTGTTGTTGTTGTTATCATAATCTGAATGGGTTATCACAGCCACTCTGGGTGGCTTCCAGCATATATAAAAACATAATAAAACATTAAACTTTAAAAAAGTTCCCTAAACAGGGCTGCCTTCAGAGATCTTCTAAAGTTTGTCTAGGCTATAACTCCATGTTCTCCAACATTTCTCTGATGAAAATAAGGGACGTCCTAAAGAAAAGTGGGATATTCCAGGATGAAATCAGAAACCAGGATGGCTTCAGTGAATCAGTCCAGAACTGTCCCTTGAAAACAGGGACACTTGAAGGCTCTGCAAGAAGCAGTGTGATTTTTGCACCCTGCTGGGCTTGTGTCCTTGAAGGGAACCAACCTGTCTGACCCCCAGGGATGCCCCTGTGAATCAGGCCAAAGCTTCTGTGGGTTCAGATGTGGAGTCCCTGGGACCTTTGGTTGCCTGAGGGCCACCTCCCCACCAAAAGAAAGTGCTGTTCTGTTTAGAGTCTGGGTAGATTTGCCTCCCCCCTTCAAATAAACAAACAAGCACTGCTTTGACTAGGAATGGCTGTCTGGTGGCATACTATTAGGGCTTTCATATTAGCATTTTGAAAGGCCAAGCGTTTCTCACCAGCTGCTTGAAAAGTATATCAGTGGTTGCCATGAATCATGCTCTAATGACATTGCAGTCTTGTTTTTCACCACTGTTATGAGCATGTTTTACTATTTTCTGCAATGCTGGTTGTGTGTATGTGTGTGTGTGGGGGGGGGGTTACTCTTCCTCCTTGGTCATGAAACCACCTTGCGACCCCATAGCAGGCAGCTGGTGACTAATTCCCTCCTGACCTTCTTCACAGATGATCACAGCACTTGGGGAACAATTTTGTTCTTACTACCGTACTTTAGCTTTCCGTATTTGACTTTCTCATACTCACGACTTCTCCTCCTTTGAACATCCAGTCGCCCTGTTCCTCTGAGCAATTTGTCAGTCTGGGGAGTCTGACAATGTTGGACAGAGAGAGATGCATTATCAACATAAATGGAGGCGCAGGTCAATTCTGTATCCAGGGCAGCTGTCTACCGGCTCCATCTGGTGCGCAGGCTAAGACCCTACCTGTCCGCAGACTGTCTTGCCAGAGTGGTGCATGCTCTAGTTATCTCCCGCTTGGACTACTGCAATGCGCTCTACATGGGGCTACCTTTGAAGGTGACCCGGAAACTGCAATTAATCCAGAATGCGGCAGCTAGACTGGTGACTGGGAGCGGCCGCCGGGACCACATAACACCGGTCCTGAGAGATCTACATTGGCTCCCAGTACGTTTCCGAGCACAATTCAAAGTGTTGGTGCTGACTTTTAAAGCCCTAAACGGCCTCGGTCCTGTATACCTGAAGGAGCGTCTCCACCCCCATTGATCTACCCGGACACTAAGGTCCAGCGCCGAGGGCCTTCTGGCGGTTCCCTCGCTACAAGAAGCAAAGCTACAGGGAACCAGGCAGAGGGCCTTCTCGGTAGTGGCGCCCGCCCTGTGGAACACCCTCCCAGCAGAGGTCAAAGAGATAAACAACTATCTGACATTCAGAAAATACCTCAAGGCAGCCCTGTTTAGGGAAGTTTTTAACCTGTGATATTTTAATGTATTTTAATATCTGTTGGAGGCCGCCCAGAGTGGCTGAGGGGACCCGGCCAGATGGACGGGGTACAAATAATAAATTATTATTATTATTATTATTATTATTATTATTATTATTAACATTTTAAGGCTGGTCTTGGCAATAACAAGATGTGTCTGCGTGGTAACACTCAGGAACTTAGCCAGTCACACGAGAATTTCCTCATGTTTGTGAGGGCTTCTCTGTCATTGTACAGAAACTCCCCAGTTGATGGGAATATTCCTGGGGTAAGCCATACAGACTGGGGCTGGGTACACATTACCAGTTAAAAGTGCTGCAAGGCTGCTATTTTCCTGAATTCAGATAGAAGCTGCTTTGGGAGGGAAATCACATCAAAACAAAGCATTGCATAAGAGACAACAGGATAGATATGAATTGTGGCTCATGTCGTGTGTATACCACTTCTTTCCAAACTGGCTGTGGGAGCAACGCCAGATGCAATGCAATTCAGTAGGGCAACAGTCAACACACAGCTAATTTGCAGTGGAGACAAGGGCATAAACCAGGGGTCAGCAACCTTTTTCAGCCATGGGCTGGTCCACCATCCCTCAGACCATGTGGTGGGCCAGACTATATTTTGAAGGGGGAAAAAAGAACAAATTCCTATGCCCCACAAATAACCCAGAGATGCATTTTAAATAAAAGGACACATTCTACTCATGTAAAAACACACTGATTCCCGGACCGTCCGCGGGCCGGATTGAGAAGGCGATTGGGCTGCATCTGGCCCACAGGCCTTAGGTTGCCTACCCCTGGCATAAACACTACCCTTTATCAGAAATGGCAAGCATCCAACTTGTGGGTGTGGACTAGGTAAAGGTAAAGGGACCCCTGACCATTAGGTCCAGTCGTGACCAACTCTGGGGTTGCGGTGCTCATCTCGCACTATTGGCCGAGGGAGCTGGCGTACAGCTTCCAGGTCATGTGGCCAGCAGGACTAAGCCGCTTCTGGCAAACCAGAGCAGCACAAGGAAACGCCGTTGACCTTTCCGCTGGAGTGGTACCTATTTATCTACTTGCACTTTGACGTGCTTTCGAACTGCTAGGTTGGCAGGAGCAGGGACCAAGCAACGGGAGCTCATCCCGTCGTGGGGATTCGAATCTCCGACCTTCTGATTGGCAAGCCCTAGGCTCTGTGGTTTAACCCCACAGCGCCACCCACGTCCCTGTGGGTATGGACTACTTTGGTGTAATTCCAATGGGGGGAAACTGGATTAGCAGCTAAATAGCACTCAAATGTGGACAAACCCTGAGCAGTCTCAAGACTTACTCCTTATTGTGTGGGAAAAGAGAATCCCACTTGCTGCTATTTGTGTAAAATGGCATGGCTGGTTCTTACACCTATATACAATTACATCATGGCCATAATCCTGCAACTTGGTGCCACCAGAGGAGCAGAGCTGTGCTATAGATCAACACAAGTACAGGAAGCACCAACTTCCCCTCTCATCTTAGGCATTGTGACAGGACTATTCGGCGAGAACGCATCATTCCTTTCCTCCAAATTGCCTCCAAAAATACCTTTCTAACTTTAAAATTCTGGATGCAATGCTACCTGGCTGTTTCCAATGGCTCCTTTGTCCTAGGGAGTTGCACAAGGAATCCTGCTCTCATTTGCTTTTACTGCTCCCGTCCTCACCAGGCTTTTACCTCCAGGGATATCTGGAGAGCTGAGACAGCAGCGGAGCTTGGCGTTGCGGAAACCTCTGTCCTCTAATGAGATGATGTGCCAGTCTGTGGTTAATGGCTGCTTTTGCTGGCTGTTTGTGCAGAGTGATTGCAGTTGTTTTCCCTTCAGCCCAGAGAGGAAAGCATTTCAGGTAGGCACTCCAGCTGCTGCTGCTGATAGTGGGGCCTTATTCTTTCAGCATCTCAGGGCCCAGTCGCCAGCCGGGAAAGAGAGGCTTCATTAAACTCACCCTGCTTTTTCTGTCCCATGTCCACTATCTGCCTCAGCAGGGCCTGGGTTCTCCAACAGTGGTTCCTGGTGTTCCTGGTGGGTGGAGGTGGGGAGAGACAGGATCAAAACCTCTGACGAAGAGCATTGACTTTTAAGTTGGAAAGAAGGGCCAACTTATTTCATAAGCATGGCTTTGGAAGTTAATTGCTTTGGGGTTTCACATTCAAGCAGCACAGCCCGTCAATCTCCAGATGTGAAAAGATACCTGCTCAACCTTTTAAGGAAATGTTCTCTGTTGTCCCTGTCTAAAATCCAGTGGCGTAGCTTGGGCAGAGTAACAGGGGCAGCTGCCCTGGGCACAAAATTATTAGGGGCACAATTTTTTTTAAATAGAAAGTAGTAGTGCTTTTTTTCTAGAAAAAGAGGTGCCAAAATTCACCATGAATGCCTCCCTTGTTCTCTTATAATGGCAATGGAAATCACCTGAGAGGTGCCGGAACTGAGTTTTGACGAGTTTTGCCTGGCAAAAAGCCCAGCAAAGTAGTAATAATAAATACAAAATAGTGTGCCCTTCCCCTCACACAGAAAATCTCCCAAAATGCATGGGTGGACTGAGGATCAGATTTGGGCGATGGTTGGTTTCTGGAGCACCTTCTGCATGCACTTCAGAAAGATACCCATTCCTGACCAATCCCCTGACCCAATCTCCATCGTGCTCAAAGCACATGGGACACCACTCAGGTAGGTCACCAAGCTATTGTCCCTTTGTTCCAGCCTATCAGCGGGCGGTTCCGAGGACATTTGCCTTGCCCCGGGCACTGGCAATCCACGGTACACCACTGTTAAAACCAGAGGCTATGTTTCAGCCACTGCCCTGTTCACCATTATCTTAGAATGTTTAAAATGCTAAATTTGGTCTCCCATGATGGGGTGTTCACCACATCAGTGACAATTTATAAAGACTGAGATTCTTTCCTGTTGAAATTTCACAAAAATACCTAGCAAGAACAGTGGGAATCCTGCAAGCATGGTGGAGGGACAAGAGTCCTCTCTCACGGTAGATTCCCAGTGACTGGCAATCAGAGGCCTTCGATCCTGGAGGCACTTCATAGCCATCATCGTCATGACTAATGGCCGCTAATAGTTGCATCCTCTGTTATTTTTTAAATGCCCTTTTAAAGCCATCTAAGTTGATGGCCATGGGACCCAGGTGGCGCTGTGGTCTAAACCACAGAGCCTAGGGCTTGCTGATCAGAAGGTCGGCGGTTCAAATCCCCGCAACGGGGTGAGCTCCCGTTGCTCGGTCCCAGCTCCTGCCCACTTAGCAGTTCGAAAACACATCAAAGTGCAAGTAGATCAATAGGTACCGCTCTGGCGGGAAGGTAAACGGCGTTTCCATGCGTTGCTCTGGTTTGCCAGAAGTGGCTTAGTCATGCTGGCCCCATGACCTGGAAGCTGTATGCCGGCTCCCTCGGCCAATAATGCGAGATGAGCGCCGCGCAGCCGCAACCCCAGAGTCGGACACGACTGGACCTAATGGTCAGGGGTCCCTTTACCTTTAAGTTGATGGCCATCACCACACCTTGTGGTAGCCATTCCTGTTGTTTAATTATGTACCTTGTGAAATGGTACCTGCAGGGGCGTAGCAACGGGGGGGCGGGGGGGCGGTCCACCACGGGTTCCACCCCAGAGGGGGGTGACACTTAAAAAAAAAAAAAAAGTTTAATTTTTTTAAATTTTTTTTTAACTTCATTGAAAAAAAGAGATAATAGACACACACACAACCCCCCCCCACACCTCACAAAGTGGCACCATCAGAGGGGGGTGACACTTTTTATTTTTTATTTTTCTACCTTTTTTTATTTTTTATTTATTTTAACTTTATTGAAAAAAAAGAGATAATAGACACACACACACAAAACCCCCACACCTCGCAAAGTGGCACCATCAGAGGGGGGTGACACTTTTTTATTTTTTTATTTTTTTTTTAAATTAAAGTGGTGGTGGGGGGGTGACAAAAATAATTCCGCCCCGGGTACCACCTGGGCTTGCTACGCCTCTGGGTACCTGCTTTTCTCTATCCTGAATCTCCCATCACTCAGCTTCCCTGTATGACTCCATTGGTTCCAAAACCGTAGGGAGAAAAGCTCTCTGCCTGCCTTCTCCTCCCCATGCATATTTTACACATGACCCCCTTCACCTTTGGCCCCTAAACAAAATGGCCTCAGAGGTTACATAAAGGTGCAGTGACCAGAACTGTACCAGGATTCCAAATGTTGTTGCATTATAGATTTTTATAACAGCCTTATCGTATTGGCATTTTATTTTTAAACCATTTCCTAATGATCCCTAACATAGAATTTGCTTTTTTCACCCTACCCACCACAACCCGGTCACCTCACAAGTGGATTACTGCAGTGCATGCTATGTGGAACTGCTCTTAACGAGGGTCAGGAAGCCACAGCTAGTGCAGAATGCTGCAACCTGGTTGGAGTCTTATAACACTGATGCTTTGGGAACTGCTAATATACCACTGAGTCAGATTTAAGCTGTATTTGTTGCTTTTAATTGGTGGTTTGAGAATTTATGTCCTCATAACGGCAATGCATTCTGTGTGGGGCTGTCCTTGACAACCCCTGGGAAGCTTCAGCTGATACACAGGACTTTTGCAAGAAGACACAAACATGTTCATCATGCTCCTAGAAGCTCAACTACACAGGCTGCCAGTTAGCTTCAAGGCACAATTCATGGTGCTGCATTTAATCAGAGCTGAATCTGCCCTCAAACATTCTCTTCCAAATTTTCTACAGCACATTTTGATGTTGAATTTGTTCAAGATATTCTCCAAATCTGCCTTTCCCCAACCTGGTGCCATCAGATGTTTTGGACTAAAACTCTCCACAGCCCCAGCCAGCATGGCCAATGGGAATGAAGAGAGCCAGGGTCCAAAACATCTGGAGGGTGGGGAAAGCGACTGTAAAGACTCATTTAGTTTCTTTGCTCCACTACTTTATTTTAGCAGAAATTCATATTGTTGTTGTTTAGTCGTTTAGTCGTGTCCGACTCTTCGTGACCCCATGGACCAGAGCACGCCGGGCACTCCTGTTTTCCACTGCCTCCCGTAGTTTGGTCAGACTCATGTTGGTAGCTTCGAGAACACTGTCCAACCATCTCATCTTCTGTCGTCCCCTTCTCCTTGTGCCCTCCATCTTTCCCAACATCAGGGTCTTTTCCAGGGAGTCTTCTCTTCTCATGAGGTGGCCAAAGTATTGGAGCCTCAGCTTCAGGATCTGTCCTTCCAGTGAGCACTCAGGGCTGATTTCCTTCAGAATGGATCGGTGTGATGTTCTTGCAGTCCATGGGACTCTCAAGAGTCTCATCCAGCACCATAATTCAAAAGCATCAATTCTTCGGCAATCAGCCTTCTTTATGGTCCAGCTCTCACTTCTATACATTACTATTAGAGACTTGCAAATCCTATCTCAAGATTCTCCACCCCCACTTCAACCACCTTTTCCAAGCAAACTCATAAACATTTATCAAAAGCTGCAAGTGTGCATGGGTGCCATTGTGCAAAATTAGCATTTACTCCCCCCCCCAAGTTTATGGAAGGGGAAAGTATGCATGCATAGAAAGACCTGTGATTTGCAGAGCAGAAATGACAGACGCGCTGGTCAGGTGTTGAACACAGCCAAAGGTTCCACATCATTTTGGCTTTCAGTAGCTCACAGTGAAAGAAAAATCTCAGCATATTAGTTAGTAGCCCACGGTTATCTTGTGACTGACTGTGGTGTAGTTGCAAGCAGGCACATTGCAGAATACAAATCTCGGTCAGGATGGCTATAATATGTAACACAATAGTAAACATGTGGATCAACTGTAACTATTATGCCTGCCAAAGTTTGGTCCCATGTTTCTTCCTCTCCCTCAAATGAATGTGGTTTTAACATTCAAAAATGCAAATGAACACAGCTTAAAACGCTGCCTCATTAGCAACCCTGCAGTGAAGATGTTTCAAAGCTTGACTCTTTCTTGGTGGAGACAGTATCCGTGCTTTCCTGATCAACTGCTTAAAATTCAAGGTCAGGTTGCGCTGGAGTCAGCAGACTTCCCAGAGCAGGGTAGCAATGCTGTTGTACTGAAGGGAGAAAACATCCACCTGCCCTCAGAGGAACACTGCAGGGAATAGATACTGGAAGCTGTTCCACCTGAGCAGATGGCTGAACAACTTTGGCTGCAGAATAAATTGGCTATGACGGTCCAAGGGCCAATCACAGATGGCTGAAATTTTAGCAGTGTCCCAAATCTCCTGAAGAGAGAAGATTTTCTGCTTTCCCTCATTTGTGCTAAAACATGACCAGGTTTTACATAGTGAAATCTTAAGGAAATAACCAAAGCATTTCTTGCCAGCCTTTTCACTAAGTTTAAAGTTGGTTGCACATTGGTTCTGTTTCCTCCCACAAGGAGACCAGGGTGCTGTAAAAGGGGACTTATTCCTGTTTTACCCTCACAACAATCCTTGGTGGTTTGGCAAGAATCCAAGATCGCCCTGTGACATTTGTGGCTGATCAGGCTTTGAAATCTGAAGATTAGGACTTTATGAAACCATCAGGGCCTCAGTAGCCATAGCGGGTAGTTGAATCTATGGGATACATACCCTGCAAGTGTCCTGGAAAAACAGGGACATCCTGTTTGGTTTTTTCTTGCGAGAAAATGGTGGCCATTTTGGATGCCATGATCTCTTGTGATTCTGCACCATGATTCCCCCTAAAAGTGCTTGTTTTAGGGCCATGATCTTGCATGGCACCCCAAAACATGCATTTTTGGCACCATGCCCAGAAAAAGCATTTTTCGGGGGGAATTGCGGCACAAAATCATGCAAGATCACGGCTTCAAAAATGGCTGCCGTTCTCTCGCAATAAAAAACGGGAAGATAGTGTCTGAAAAGATTGTGTCCCAAATTGTGTTGAAGTGTTGGAGGGTATGGGAATATGGAGCCAGGGGGATTCTGTGTGAAAGCTCACTGAAGCCCAGAATCAGCAGACACCTTCACTGCAGAGTCAAATAATGGATAGAAAGACAGTATCCACCAAGAGCTTCCTCTCAAGCTGAGCTGGCTAGTAGACACACACTCCAGATGTATTTCACAACCCCTTGGGTCTGTTTTCACAGTGTCATGTATGAATCCCACCCTTATAGCCTACTCTAAATTAAGTAGGTCAGGCAGGAAAGAAAGAGGAATGGAAGCAGGAGCACAAAAGAATCACACAAGACGTAACAGGCAGAAAAGGAATAAAATGGGCAGAGGTTATTGGGGTTCACCTGGCTTAACTGAGTCAAGGATCTTCAACTAAGGACCAGTTTTTCCAGCAATGAGCCGAGAGCCCCTGAGCCTCTCAACTACTGAGTATTCACCACCATATTTCACAAATCTGTGACTCAAGGGAAGGGCCTCTAGAGGCATGACTTCAGTGGAGCTTTGGACTCACAATCTGTTTTCCTCTCTCGTTCTAGAGTCCTGGTGGCAGCAAAAGAGCCATAGAGGGGTGTTAAAATTAGGTACTCAAGGCAATCTTGTTTCTACATCAAGAAAAGCTGGATATGCATACCTTGCATAAATTACACAGAGTCAAGAAATGAAATTTACATAATTCCTCTGATTTTGCATGAAGTATTTTTCAGTGGTTACTATTTTGCATAATACCGGTAGTTCATTGAAGCCTAACTCTCCAAACCACTGGGAATCTTAATCAGCTACCCCCACCCTCCTTTCAGATGGTTCTGCCTTCCCTCCAGTGGGGCTGAGCCTGCAATGCTATCTATCTGCAACACTCTGCAACAGTTTTCACACCAACCCGCCCCCCCCAGCACTGCAAATGAACTGCAGAAATGCAGCATCCTCCAGACCCCAGTTTCCTCAGTGCCGTTCTCCTCCAAGGCTTGTCAAGGCTGTCTATACATTTCTGACAATTTATGGTCCAGCATCATTCTAAGATGGCTCCCTTGCCAAATACTATTTGCAGTGCAGTAGAAGAACTGGAGTTATTATTTGAGCAGCTTTTTTGTCAACATAGGTCAGGTGCCATTTTTAATGTTGCCATTGCACTGTAGGGGGTCTTCCCATTTCTGCCCTCTGAGAGAGACTGAGCGCTCGCCTTATTGTGCCATCAAGTCCACCTTCAAAAGCAAGCAGTGTCTTTGAATTTGCAAATGTTTACAAAATGTTTCTGGTCAAAATTATGTTAATAAATTGTATTCTGCAGGACAAAGATCTAGTGCACTCCCGATTCTGGATAGCAGATGGAGAAGAATTTAATCTCTCCTCTCTCATCCATCCCCGACTCTTTCCACTGACTGCAGTCTTACACATGCCCATTTGCTGTCTTCGGACTGAACACCAGACACCACAACTCCCTAGTTCTGACAGTTTCACACTTTTCCCCTTCCAATAGCACTATGGCACTTATACACACAACATAGAATTCTAGGGTGTGGTGGACCTGCCCCAAGTTAGAGGATTCTAGGAAAGAGTTAATATTCACTCCAGGTTTGAGTGGCAGTTCACTCGAGGGAGGCGGGACATTCCGCCCTTTATAAGGCGGGAGCAGCCTTTGGTGAGAGGAGAAGAGGGAGTGAGTGAGTGGTGACTGGGAGAAGAGGGAGTGGGACCAGGATAGTGGTGGGTAGGCTAGGTTAGGCTAGGTTAGGAAAAAGAGCAATGTGCTATACTGCAGGAGTTCATGTTGTGTTTAGAAAATAAACTGAAGAACTAAGAAAAGAATGAAACGTTATGTTCTGTTAAAAAAATAAAGACTTGCTTTTGTGGAGCCAAGAGAAACGTGTTGTTTATTCGGTCCAGTGATGTATGAATGCTTGTGAGGGGATAAACTCAAGGAAAGGGCAAAACTTACCTGCTAAAAGGGATAGTTTGTGTCACGGAGTTTCCCTCGGGAGGGGCTAGAAGGGGTGAAGCCTGTATAAAGCTACAGAGTTGCTGTGGCAGTTAGCTAACTGACAGTAAGGGATCTGTAGGAAACAGAGGCCCAGGACTGTAAGCTAAGAGGCAGGATAACCCTAGGAGCCCAGAGCATTGCATATATATATATCGGCCGTGGTCAAGGCAGCTGGACCAAAAGGAACCCCAGTTACTAAGTTGTCCCCAGTCCATCTTAAAAAGGGGGCAAACAAAACAGACGGACCTCAAAGGTTAGAGGTGGGAAGAAAAAAGACTAGAACCCAGAACACCTCAGAAACAAATAAACTTAGTAACGATTAAAGGCGTCAAGCGGGAAGCTTGGGTGGGAGGTTCGTCGCATAGGGCATGAACGATTCACACAGAGAAGAAGGCCATGGGTGACTCCTAGAAAATAGCCCACATTTTCCAGATTGGCAGGACAAGATTGGCAAGTGCAAGCTAGATGTCTTTCAAGAAAGTGTATGTCCAAGATCAATGATATTTTCATTGAGGAACCTCAGATAAGACACCAGGGAACCCCAGGATGTGATGTCTTTTCCATCCTGCTCACCTATCTAAGCTTCACATGTTATGTATTTTTGTGTTTTTATATCTAATTGTCATGAACTGGTCATCCTCTAGACTAGAATTATGGTGGCTCTCCATCTCTTATCTCTGCAGAGCCATCTAGGAGGAGGGTCAGAACTGCACACCCTTAGATTTCACATGGAGAAAATTTCAAAAACACCACCCCCAGCTGCAATCTGAAGCAGTGCAGTCCACTTCAGCTCTTCTGCATTCCGCCTGTCTTGTACAGTTAGGATCTGACTGCACCTGATCCTGGTGATGCACCTGATTTGTGGTGGGATTTTTGTTTGTTTGTGTGCTTCTTTTAGTCTGGGGTTTTTAGAGGTAGTGCAGCAGCCAGTCCCCGTTATTTTTGATGTGGAAGAAAGCAGGATGGTGTTCCTAGGGTGTATTTTATTTACTTGCCTACTCCCCATGGCTACTCAAACTCTGTTAGAGCAAAGGAGAGGGAAGAGGTGGCAGAAGAGGCGGAGAGAGGGCTTGTCCACACTTCTGCTTGTGCCTAGCAAGCAGTTTGCCCCACCACAAACCCACTCTTTTCTGCTGAATCAGAGCAAATGTCAATCCATAGAAAACCCCATCGACATTTAAAAGTGGCAGGAAAACAGAAGTGTGGATGAGAGAGAGAGAGAGAGAGAGAGAGAGAGAGAGAGAGAGAGAGGACAGCAGCAGATAAAAACAGGAACAGCAGCAGCAACAGGAAGAACTGCAATGACAGTACCCTAGAGATCAATAAATAAGTAGGCAGAGGGAGGTAATTCCACAATTGGGTGCAATCACTGAGATAGCCCTCAACAGGGCCACCAGAAATCAGTTGAAGGAGCTGGAGACCTACCTACTTGCAGGTCACAGATTATTCACCTACTTTCCAGCAGCAATGTGCTCTGAAGCAGACCTGCCTGGTGTAAACGAGAGACAGAACTGGTGTCATCAGCATATGGGTGGCACCCAACTCCCGACATGTCCTGCATGTTGAACAGCAGGGAGGACAATATAGATTCAGAACCTTCTGGGACATCCTAACATAGCTGACAGGGTGTCAAACTACAGTGTCCCTGCACCACATTATTGTTCCACCTAGTAGGAGTGGAATTACTGTAAAAACCCAGAAGCGGGCAGGGGGTCCAGAAAGACCTCATGACCTGATGGAATCAGATGCTACATAAATGTGCAGAAGGAGCAACGTGATGTCTGCCACCCTGTCACTCTTTCCACACAGGCTTCTCTGTGACCAACATTCATTTCATCCCAAAAGCAATCATAGAATCATCGAGTTGGAAGAGACCACAAGGGCCATCCAGTCCAACCCCCTGCCAAGCAGGAAACACCATCAAAGCATTCCTGACAGGTGGCTGTCAAGCCTCTGCTTAAAGACCTCCAAAGAAGGAGACACCACCACACTCATTGGCAGCAAATTCCACTGTTGAACAGCTCTTACTGTCAGGAAGTTCTTTCTAATGTTTAGGTGGAATCTTCTTTCTTGTAGTTTGAATCCATTGCTCTGTGTCCTCTTCTCAGGAGCAGCAGAAAACAACCTTTCTCCCTCCTCTATATGACATCCTTTTATATATTTGTACATGGCTATCATATCACCCCTTAACCTTCTCTTCTCCAGGCTAAACATACCCAGCTCCCTAAGCCCAGGAGCCAGACTGAAACATTGCCAAGAAACCCATCACGCTTGGAGCTGGGCAGCCTGCTCAGAAACCTTGCCCTGAAAGAGGAGATGAGCCACCAGCCAGATCATCCAGTGGGTTGGGGTGGTTGCAGTGCCCCTAGCACCATGGGCGTGGCCAGGATTTATGTGGGGGGGGGCAGAACCGAGCTATCTGTGATGAGAATGGTCAGTTACTTAAGTATTTTTATTTATTTACTTGATGGGAGCAGCTGCCCCCCTGCCCCCTGGCTGCGCCCATGCGTAGCACCACTTTGGCAAGGATCAAAAATGCATGAGATCTTCTCAGCAGGAGCTGTGGTGGGAGTGTGCAAGTCCTCAGGTTTCAGAAAAGTGTTCATCAGGCAGAAGTGGGATCATCATGAAACCATATTGTGTTGCTTCCGAGCGAGGCTGTGGGCGCTGGAGAGAGGCTGGCTTGGCTCTTCTCCCAGCGGTGAGCCTGCTTGCTGTGCTCCAGCTGTCAGGCTCCGTCCTCCTTGCTTTATGGTCTCCCTCTGGAGATTTTCCTAAAGCCTAATCAGCCTTTGAAGATGCAGTCTAGGTCTCTAATATTCCTTCTTCTTAGGCAGCCAAGCTTCTAAAACACCAAGCTTCTCAGGATGCTAAATGTTCAGAAACCAAGAGGGGAAATTAAGTCCCATTGATTTCAATGGGAGAAAATTAAGGTGCAACCCTATACCCACTTGCCTTGAAGTAAGCCCCATTGAACTTAGTGGGACTTAAGTTCTGAGTCGGTGCATATCGGATTGCATTGCTAAACACATGCTTGCTTCTGCCATTGAAATCAATGGGACTCAAGATTTGTGTGACTTTAATTGCTTCATAGGATTGGCAGGTGGCGCTGTGGGTTAAACCACAGAGCCTAGGACTTGCCGGTCAGAAGGTCAGCGGTTCGAATCCCTGTGACGGGGTGAGCTCCCGTTGTTCGGTCCCTGCTCCTGCCCACCTAGCAGTTTGAAAGCACGTCAAAGTGCAAGTAGATAAATAGGTACCGCTCCAGCGGGAAGGTAAATGGCATTTCCGTGCGCTGCTCTGGTTTCGCCAGAAGCAGCTTAGTCATGCTGGCCACATGACCCGGAAGCTGTCTGTGGACAAACGCCAGCTCCCTCGGCTCCCTCATCTCGCTGTAGAGCGAGATGAGCACCGCAACCCCAGAGTCGTTCACGACTGGACCTAACAGTCAGGGGTACCTTTACCTTTACAGTTAGGGAACCTTTGCCAGTCTCGATGGTCCAGGATCAGAGTCAGAACAAGTCAGCACCGGATATTTCTAATGCTTCTGCTTTAAAGCAAAGTTTTCACACAAAACAAAAACTGCCCAGGGAAAGAGGCTCTTCTGACTAGGTAATTAGCCTTCTCCCTGATATGTCTGGAGAGTTTTCATGTGATTCAAGAATACGATTGTCTACTTCCAGCCCATCAAAAACTACACCACACAACTGCCCCATAAGGGCTTCAGTAAGTAGCATTTGTTCGAGTCTTTATATGACCTCAGTGTATTCTGGGCTGCAATGTTTCTTCACCTTGAATTATCTTCAAAGGTGGGTTTTTGAAGAATTCTTGACTACTTGACTGTTCCTGTGATTAGCTATTAAAATGGAAAGTAATCACAACAAATGCTCTGCAACTGATAGCTTCCCTTACACTTACCTTCAAGGAATCCAAGAGGTGGCTGCTAGCATTTCATTAAAAGGAAAACAGCACCCTTGCTTTGCTCTTTATTTCAGGGTACAATAAACAGTGGTTTTAACGAGTCAAGTGACCATTGGATGTTGTTCTCGTTACCAGAAGGATTATTCCTTCAGCATCAGCCTTTTAAATTTGATATGCTTTAGCATGTTTTTAAATTGCCTTAGATAGATATGCATACATAAACTAGTTCGCTAAGGACTTTGTACTTAGCCCGTCCTCTTGCCAGCTGTTTTCCTCTCCAAACTCTCTTCCCACCTGCCAGGGGGCTCCATATTCTTGCTTACAAGGCTGCTCTATGGAAAAGCGGCACAGTAGCAAAAGCCCCCCACATCTCTGCCCCTTTCCCCTTGTGGGGGGCAAGGGAGCAGAGCTGAGGAGTTCTGACAGAGAACTGGAGGGCAACAGGAACTGGAGGGCAACAGCTGTACTCCAACTTGACCGCAGGCCACCCAGAAGCTGCCCTTTGGTACCCAAGACACACTGACATCTGAAAACAGCGCATCTGGGCACCTGATAGTAGAAGCAAGGGACATTGAGTTTCCATTATAGGGATCAGCATCCCAGGACTGAGCAAGACCAAGGCACACATAGGAGCCCAACCTGGGAGCTGGATTGGGGGGAAAGGGAGGGGCATTCCAGTAGCAGCCAGGAACATGCATCTGTGCATGGAGAATGCAAGCTTCACTTGATTGAACTGGTGTGTATAACTCAGGGGTCAGCCACCTTTTTCAGCCGTGGGCCGGTCCACTGTCCCTCAGACCATGTGGTGGGCCGGACTATATTTTTTTTGGGGGGGAAAGAACAAATTCCTATGCCCCACAAATAACCCAGAGATGCATTTTAAATAAAAGCACACATGCTACTCATGTAAAAACACCAGGCAGGCCCCACAAATAACCCAGAGATGCATCTATATATATAAAAATGTTCCCATTGCGCGTTTGTCCGAAACACCCTTGCTGCGTAACCGCTGGACCAAATCACATCAAATTAGGACACAGCATTCCACTACCATGGCATACTAATCTGGCATAATAAAAATTCAGAAAAACCACACCTGCCATACCTAAAATAAAGAAAAAACGCAAAAGAATTGGCGCGCACATATGACATCACCAGCAAAACAGCACACTCTAGCGACGGCTATACTGGTACTACAGCTACAAAAGCAAAAAATTGGCGTGCACATATGACATCACCAGCAAAACCTCACCCTCTAGCAACGGCAGGCCTGTCTCCATTTTCACTCCCAAACTGACAAACTGTTTCTCTGCAAGGAAGGAGGGGGTGATTGTCTCAGTGGCTTCCTGATACCTGAGTGCCAGACAAAAGGGTGTGATTAACTTGGCTGGGAAACAGGGAAATGTAAATATCTCTTTTGTCAAAGGCATGCTGGGAAATGGAGGCCGCCTCCTCTCGCAGTTAACTAGGCCGGACCCACAAGGCACGCTGGGAAATGGAGTCAAGGCGCCCTGTGGGTGAACTAAGCTCTTTTGCCCAAACCGCAAGGCATGCTGGGAAACGGTGGGCTTATTATCCCAACCAACCACGCACTCAAGGCACTCTGGGAAATGGAATCAAATCCTCTCTGTAGAGGGTTACTAGCACTTTTCCCCTTGAAAAGGCCACAGGCAAGGCACGCCGGGAAATGGCCACCGTGATCGTCCCTCAGTGATCTCCCGATGTGTGTTTTTTATCTGTGCGTTTCCATAGTGCTTTTCCCTCAGACGGCGTCAGAGGCCTCCTTCCTCGGCTTTTTCTGCCACAGGCCGCGAGAGGGCACTTGAGTGCATGCAGAGTGCACACGACGCCGGCTGGGGTAGGTGGGGGTTTATTTTGGCTGCGGCTGCTACTGATGGTAATAAGCATAAAATCAGCCACAGCAAGGTGTGGCTGGGTCAGCTAGTTTTAAATAAAAGGACACATTCTACGCATGTAAAAACATGCTGATTCCTGGACCGTCCGCGGGCCGGATTGAGAAGGCGATTGGGCCGCATTCGGCCCCCGGGCCTTAGGTTGCCTACCCCTGGTATAACTCTTCTGAATGTGTGTGTGTGTGTGTGTGTTTGCCTCTCTCTCTCTCTCTCCCTCTCTCCCTCTCTCTCTCTCTCTCTCTCTCTCTCTCTTTGGGTCCTTGGTTCTAGCCCTCAGCATTTCGTATGTATGGGGACAAAGAGAGGGAAAGAAAAGTGAAAGCCTCATCTCTCCTGCTGCTGAAGACGAGGCATGGAAACAAAGAAGGGTGATTCCAGGCTGCTGGAAGAACAGCACGTGCCAGAGAGAGAGAGAGAGAGAGAGAGAGAGAGAGAGAGAGAGAGAAGGGAAAGATCCCCTCTGCCCAAGAGGAGAAGGGCCTGCGAACCTGTTGCCTTTCAGAAGCGCAGAGCGGGGAACCATCTGCTGGTGGGAGAGCTCAGGGGAGGTGGGGCTGGGTGGGGGGGGGAGAGGTTATCACGAGAGAAAACTTCCTGGCAGGGAAGTCAGAGCCGGCAGAGGGAGGCTGCTGTGGCAGAGTGCTGACTGTGGGACTTCTGGAGTGTTAGAGCATCAATTAACCTTTGTGGAGCCGGTGGCAGTGCCAATCAGGCGGAGCAGCTTTTCCCCAGGAAGGGCTGTGATAGGCTGCAAAGTGCCGCATGGCCAGCTGCAGAGTTGGGAGAGAGGCGGAGAGGAAGAAGCCGGCACCTGAGCCAGAGGCACGGATGTCCCACGCTCAGGGCTTTCGTCTCCTCTCCTCATTAAGTTTATGAAGGCGACGCTTCTCTGCTGCGTCACACGGCAGCTGTTAGAATACTAATAGGGGAGAGATATTAGTTCCAGCCTTCGCCCAGTGCTGCTGTCAGGCGGTTTCATCAGCCCTGCAGTGACCTTTCTATTTTTAACTTTCCCTGGGTCAGGCCAAGCAGAGCAGCAGCCTGTGTCACACAGACGCCGGTTTCAGCCCTGCTTCTTCGCCAGACTGCAGAGGCCGGAGCCATGGTTTCCCCAGCCAACATTTCTGTGGCCTGTTGAGCATGGAGGTGTTTGGTGGGGCCTTCCTTGAGAAAGGACCACACGAGGGAATCCAGGGTGATGCTGTCCTGCAGAAAGCAAATTTGTGGTCCATCGTTGTGTGGCACTGCAAGGGAAAAACAAGGGTGCATTCTCCCATTTTGTTTCATGATGAAAACAAAGAGCTTATTCTCTCTTCCGCTCTCAAAAAAATCCACAGCAACCCAGTAGCCTCATCAATAAATTGGTGGGCAACATGCTGAGTTAAAAAGACAGTTTTTGGCAATTGTAATGGTGCAAAATATGTGAGGTATTGCTGGATTTGCGGTGGTGTATTGAAACACAGTATTAATGAAAGCATCATTAAATACAAATACAAAGCAAAATAATTTCTGTTTAAGGCAAGTCTATATCAGCATGTCGGGACGTGGGTAGCGCTGTGGGTTAAACCACAGAGCCTAGGGCTTGCCGATCAGAAGGTTGGCGGTTCGAATCCCCGCGATGGGGTGAGCTCCCATTGCTCAGTCCCAGCTCCTGCCAACCTAGCAGTTCAAAAGCACGTCAAAGTGCAAGTAGATAAATAGGTACCGCTCCAGTGGGAAGGTAAACGGCGTTTCTGTGTGCTGCTCTGGTTCGCCAGAAGCGGCTTAGTCATGCTGGCCACATGACCTGGAAGCTGTACGCCGGCTCCCTCGGCCAATAAAGCGAGATGAGTGCCGCAACCCCAGAGTCGGTCATGACTGGACCTAATGGTCAGGGGTCCCTTTACCTATATCAGCATGTAGATGCTGACATGTTTTGATTCCTTTTCAGTTTATCGCTGATTTACCTGTTTATATTAATATCTTTACTGTTTCATGCAAATAGCACAGAGGTTATGTTACAATGAAGCAGTATATAAACTTTCTTTTTTTAACTTTGTTAAATAAAGCAATCTCAGGGCATGACAATGCATTGCAGTATCTTGTGTTCCAGATCCCATTTGCCCTGCCTAACCTTGAGAGCTGGACCATAAAGAAGGCTGATCGCCGAAGAATTGATGCTTTTGGATTATGGTGCTGGAGGAGACTCTTGAGAGTCCCATGGACTGCAAGAACATCACACCGATCCATTCTGAAGGAAATCAGCCCTGAGTGCTCACTGGAAGGACAGATCCTGAAGCTGAGGCTCCAAGACTTTGGCCACCTCATGGGAAGAGAAGACTCCGTGGAAAAGACCCTGATGTTGGGAAAGGTTGAGGGCACAAGGAGAAGGGGGCGACAGAGGACGAGATGGTTGGACAGTGTTCTCGAAGCTACCAACATAAGTTTGACCAAACTGCGGGAGGCAGTGGAAGACAGGAGTGCCTGGCGTGCTCTGGTCCATGGGGTCACGAAGAGTCGGACACGACTGAACGACTAAACAACAACAAACCTTGTTCTTGGATTTCCTAACTTTTCTGAGTCTGCCCTTAAAGCTGCTTCTGGTGGCACAGAGATATAAGGATCCATGGGTCAATTGGGCAAGGTGATAGTGTGAGAGGTGTGCTTTGTTTCAGTTCTGCTGCACCCAACATTTGGGTTTCCGGATGGTGTTTAAGGGTTACCTTTCCGCCTTTTCCCATAACCTGGTAAACTCATGCAACAATAGTGGGAGGAACATTGGCTGCCCCTTACTTTAGACCAGGCATAGGCAACCTTGGCTCTCCAGATGTTTTGGGACTACAACTCCCATCATCCCTAGCTAACAGGACCATTGGTCAGGGATGATGGGAATTGTAGTCCCAAAACATCTGGAGAGCCAAGGTTGCCTGTGCCTGCTTTAGACCCTTCAGCTTCCATGTTTCCAGTCCTATACTCCAGGATCCAGGAGGAGGATTAAAACTGTGCAGCCAAAAGGCACTTCAGGCAGCCAGTGGACAAAGGAAGGGACACCGACCAATGTAAAAGTTTGATTAATTGCCTTAATTATCTCCCAGGGTATGGCTCATAAAAGAAGGGAACCACCACTGCCATTTGGGCTGGGGAATTGATTATGTGACATGGGAGAGACTGCAGTCTGAATGAGGGTGCTGTTTGATCTAGGACAGCTTGAAGAAATAGTACGTGAACGGATGCAAATTTAAGCAGGGAAGCTTCAGATCATAAGCAAGAGACCAGCCACCAGCAGCTTGCAGCCCTAGGAGGAAGGTGGAAATGCTGCTGTCAGAAAAGGCAGCAGATTTCATAGCAAAAGCTCCTAGCATCTTTTAACCCCTGTGAAGAACCAGTATTATATCCAGGATATTCAAGAAAGGAAGTATTGGATTTGATATCCCGCTTTATCACTACCCGAAGGAGTCTCACATTCTCCTTTTCCCTTCCTCCCCCACAACAAACCCTCTGTGAGGTGAGTGGGGCTGAGAGACTTCAGAGAAGTGCGACTAGCCCAAGGTCACCCAGCAGCTGCATGTGGAGGAGTGGAGACGCGAACCCGGTTCCCCAGATTACGAGTCTACCGCTCTTAACCACTACACCACACTGGCTCTCATATTACCATGGTACATTTCTTCCACTATGAAGAAGAGCTACCAATCACCTACAATTTAAGGTGTGTGTGTGTGTGTGTGTGTGTGTGTGTGTGTGTGAGAGAGAGAGAGAGAGAGAGAGAGAGAGAGAGAG
Organism: Darevskia nairensis; assembly: GCA_034642065.1. NCBI lineage: Eukaryota > Metazoa > Chordata > Lepidosauria > Squamata > Lacertidae > Darevskia > Darevskia nairensis. The sequence goes on from JAWWNI010000889.1 coordinate 244,701, forward strand.
AGAGAGAGACCAATTGTCATCAAGGGGGGGAACATTCCTTGGGGGGGGGGGGCTAATTTTTATATATTTATTTAAGGTGTGTGTTTTTACCCTGCTCTTTAGCCAAAACCTCATTAGGCAAGGAGGGTGGTGGAGTCTCCTTCTTTGGAGGTCTTTAAGCAGAGGCTTGACAGCCACCTGTCAGGAATGCTTTGATGGTGTTTCCTGCTTGGCAGGGGGTTGGACTGGATGGCCCTTGGGGTCTCTTCCAACTCTATGATTCTATGATTCTATGATTCTAAGATCAATAAAACGGCAAATCCCTGCCCAAAGGCTTGCAATCTAAAAGACGCCACACAGAAGGAAAGAGAGGCGGGGAAGGAAGAGGGAAACAAGGAAACTCTGGAGCCAATTCTGAAAGATCCATAGTAGTGCTTATAATGAACAGTTGGGGGAAGGTTGCTGCATGATGAGAGAGGGAGGAGCCTGATGGAACGGGTCTCTCAGCATAGGTGATGGAGGGGCCCTGGGAAAGCGCCGTGGTGCAAAGATCCCTCCAGTGCGCCCCCCCCCCCCCGTTTCCCAGAGTTGTCAACCTTTTTTAAGGGGGACCCCAAAGTTGTTGACTTTTTAAGGAAAGGTTCCCCAGAGTTGTTGACCTTTTTTTAGGGAGCTGACACCACACTTACACATTATCTCTGCTTGGGAAAAAGAAAACAGGAAACATAAACAACCTTTTTTTAGTTGCTCATTTATTAACAATGCACTTAGATATACAACACCACCACGTTTTGTTTTTTCTTGTTTTTTGCAGATTTAAGACAAATTATCTTATTATGTAACACCTTGTTTTTAACAATGTTGATTTCTATTAAATTCAGATTTTTTTAAATCTAAATGACTGCAAAGCCAGTCCAACAGTTCTTTTTTCATAAAAACAATCCAAGAGGCTCACAGCAGAGCAAAGCCAGAAATTATAGATAAAGCATAAATCTGGCAACAGACAGGAAGGGTTCCCCCCCCCCGCCCCCTTAACCTGGTGTGCATGTTCATGTATGCATGTGTAAAAGAGAAAGAAATCTATAAGCAAGTGATGCTATGCAGCAAGAACTAGCTAATGTGATCTGCACAGAAACAACAGAATGCTCTGTCCCACGAGACGAGGGCCCTGCAGGACTTGATCTACTTCCGCAGGGCCTGTAAGACAGAGCTATTCCGCCTGGCCTTCAATTTAGCCTGATCCTCCATGCCTTTTTCCCTTCCCTTTTTCTATGAAGAAACCCTTCTGGGACCCCACATTTAAATTCTTCCCTGGTCTCCTTGCTGGCCATGGCAGGACTAACTTGGCCTGCCAGCCCTGGCAATGCTACATTTATGTTGTACTTTATGCTGTTTTAAAGCTGTTTTTTAAGTCGTTTTGTTATTTGTTGTTAGCTGCCCTGAGCCCGGTTTTTAAATCAGGAAGGGCGGGGTATAAATAAAAATCTATTATTAATTATTATTATTATTATTATTTATTATTCTCCCCCCCCCCAGCTGGGAGCCTGCTAGGAGCATCTCTCTCTCCTAGCTGGCTCCCAGTGGCTCAAAGGCACAGGGATAGGGGGAAATCCCTCTGTCGAGTCAGGGCTCCCGCTTCCCTCCAGCTACTCACTCAGGACGCCGGCAAACCTTCCAAGAAGGCCCCGAGAGTCAGGGAGGCGGAGGCTCGAGGGTAGGAAGGAGCAAGCGATCAGGCGCCTGGGACCGGGGCAGAAAGCTCTTCGGGGCCTCTAGGGCGCCCCATGAGTAGCACCTGTGCCTGGCTCACTCCTGAACTGAATGAGCTGCCCGCAGCAGAAGAGCTGTGCTCTGTTTGGCTCTCGGCTCTTCCCCGGACGACTCCAACTCAGCCCAGACTCCTAACTAGGCACCCTCCGGAGCTTTTGCGCCCTGGTGCAATGAGCCACTTGCGCCGCCGGGTAAAGACGGCCATGCCTGCATGCCAAACAGTTGGTCCAGTCCTGCTCTATGGGGACCCCTAGCCTGCCTGGAAGGATGTGGGGATGGTCTCCCTTGGGGAAGGAGGTGAAAGGAAGAGGCAGCCCAGCTGCAGGCGGAACAGCAGGGGCCTCCGAGTTCTGAGAGGGAGGGGCCAGGTGGGCCCAGGTCCAGGTGGGGGGTTGCCATGGTGACCAGGACCCGCCCTCCTTTGTGACCTCTCTTGCTTCTCCTTTAAAAGCCACCCACTTGCAGGCGGCCATTGTGGGTTAGTAGTGAGGAGGGGAGAGAGAGGAGTTAGTGGCGGTTGGTGGCGGTTAGGAGAGGAGTTTGGTTTGTTGTCATTTTTCCAGTTTCTTATTTTGATTTTGATTTGATTTATTACTTTTATTTGATTCATTTGATTTGATTTATTTTGATTTGATTATTTTACTTTTTTATTTTAACACTTTTATTTTATTTTTTCTCCTTTATTTTAATATTTTTATTTTTGATATTTATTTTTCATTTTTATTTCGTGCACATTTGTGCCTATTTTGTATATATTTCTTTTGTTTATAGAGGAGTAGTTAGGGTTAGGTGTAGGCTTGTTAGGGATAGGTGTAGGGCTGGGGGTTGGGGTTGGGGTGAGAGTTAGGCTTGGGTGGGCATTTTAGATAGTTAACTAGTTTAGAGAGGAGGGTGGGAATTTTTCTTGGAGGAAATGGGCAGACTGTAAGTAGCACTCCTTCCTTTCTCTTTGCCTGCTTGGGTTGGGGGGTGAGTCCTGGGGTCCCCTGCAGAGCCTGGTGTTTATTCAATGAACTGTTGCAACAGGACTTCCAACTGCCACATGGAAGAAGCAGAAAGAAGCCCATTTTACCCACAACACCTTTTCATAAAACGCCCTACGTGCATCACATCTGTGTCACAAACTGGGAGGGTTTTTCTGGCGGAAACCTGAGTCTCAGGTTTGCCCCTGTCCCTCCCTTGACCTCCACCTGACACCCATTGAGTAAAACAAAGGGAAATAGAGACATGTTCCTGTTTCCCAGCCCAGTTGAGTCCGCCCTCTTGTCCTGGCCAAGTCCCCAGTCCATGGAGGTTGGATCCACTCTTGTCCTGGAGATGGCGACCTGTCTGCCCTCAGAGACCAGGATGGCAGGGATTCTCACCCAGGCAGAAGGCTTGCTGTGGACGTGGTCTCCTGCTTTGGGGATTAGGGCTGCCCCTAGCCATATCCCAAGTGCCTCCTCTGGGAGCCCTCTTCCTTCGGAGCAGAACAGCATTGGAATGGTGTCAACCCGAGGTTGGATTGCTTTTATAGGAATCTTTGAAGGTTTTCCCGCTGCAAGAGTAGGTAAGTGCTATGACCAGATACTAGGCAAACTTGAACAAGATACAAAAAGACTATTTCTTCTTCTTCTTTTGTGATCCCTTGTAGCCAAGGAAGATTGTCTTCCACACTGGGGACATAGGTTTCCGGGCGAGAGTTGATCCTGGTGAGGGTTTGCCAAGCATGCCTTCCTCTTAGCACATTTCTCCCTTATGTCCTGTGTTCGAGTGTCTTCAAAGCCCATAACACCTTTGGAAAAGGCTCCAACTGGAGCTCTCGCAGGCCAGTGTTTCCCAGTCGTTGGTGTTTATACTACATGTTTTTAGATTGGCCTTGAGAGAGTCTTTAAACCTCTTTTGTTGACCACGAGCATTATGCTTTCCATTTTTAAGTTCAGAATAGAGTAGCTGCTTTGGAAGGCAAAAAACAGGCAATTGGGGCTGCAGGCGTCTGAGTAGCTCTCTCCGCTCATCTCTTCAAGGATCAGGTGCTTAAGGCGCCTGTTCAGACGCTGCGACACGGTGGCCCCCCAGCAAGGCCCGGAGGAGCCAGGTGAGCAAGTGGCTCTCCTTTTGGGGACAGAGGAGGGCAGGAATGGGCGTGGGGGCAGCTAGTCAAAAGATACAAAGAGCCAGACGGCTGGATCCGACCCAAGGTCCATCTGGGCCAGCGACTGGAAATCCAACCCCCCCCCCCAGCGGCCAACCTGATTCATGGAGTCTGATGGAGGAAGCAGGGGGCTGGGCTGGCCCCCCCCCCAATGCCTGAGGTGTCCCACCCATCTAGTAGGACTTGGGATCCAGGAGAAAACTCTTGGAATAGCCTTGCCAGGTGCTCAGGGACGAACTCACCTCTTCCCATGTCCTTCTCTTTGCAGTTCTGCTGCGGTTCCACATCCCTGCCCCAGGGATGAGTATTGGAGAAAACAAGGGCAGGGCCTGGATCCCTCAGACCTGCCCTCCCCCTCCCCATGGCCTATTTTGCCCCTCCCCTCTCTGCCCTCTCGGATGCGGAGAAGCCTCCACCCCACCTAACCCGTCAAGGACTGACAGCCTGACTTTTGCATTTCAGCTGCTGGAGGACAGACAGCGGTACCTCCTGGGGGTGATCAAAGAGTGCCAGGCAGCTGAGCTCAGCGGGTTCCGAACCCTGAAGTGCTCCAAGCAGGAGATGGCCCAAGCCATTCTGGTGAGTGATGAGTGACGTGTGGGACCCCCACGGGGAGGAAGGGGCTGTGCATCCCCGGAGAGGACTCTGCTGGCTTAGGGCATAGGGCAGGAAAGCCAAGCCTGGCCTTGGGGGTCAGAACCGTCCTCCGGAGGCCCCCGGAAAGAGCTGACTTTCCTCCTCTGTTCTCTTTCAGGACATCTTGGGGCTCTTGGAGCACTTCAGGGATCGCCCCCTGACCCTGGCCCTGGAGGCCCTCATCCAGCTGAGGTGAGTGGGGTCCTTGGGATGGACGGGGTTGTGGGGGTGGGTGGGGGGGCAGAACTCCAGGGGGAGCTCTGGGTGGGGAAGAGCAGGCAGGAGGGAGAAGGGGACAAGGGAGACTGGGAGAAGGCAGCGTCTAACCCCTTCCCTTCATCTCTGCAGCATCATGAGGCCGAAGTTTAGCGGAGAGATGATCAGTGCCATCCTGCACAGGACCCTGGAGGCTGTTCTTGGGGGCCCACAAAAGGAGGAGGACAGAGAGGTACGTCCCTGGTCTGGACTTCCCTTTGCATGGCTCTTTCTTCTTCTTCTTCACACACATGCAGAATCTAACCCAGCACTCAACTTCTTTCTTTTCCCACAGGAACTGAAGCGGCACTTCCGGCTCCTGCTGGGGAGTCTCCTGATGGAAGCCCCCAATCCAGGCACCCTCCTCCAGCTGCTCAGTGTAAGTGTCCCGATGGCCCTTGTGCGCTCCCCCCAACTTGCTCGGGGCTCAGGCCCTTGAGCCTGCCCTGCTGCTTTGGCCCCAACTGGCCCCAACTGAGACGCTCTTTCCTCCCACAGGACCTCCGAGGATCCGCCTTTCTCTGCTGCTGGCCGTGGCGCGGAGATTCCCCCAACTCAGAGTAAGTACCTCGCCTTCTTCTCTTCATTTCTCTGGTTGCTTCCATCCCCGCAAGAGCACCCCCCCCAGCGACCTTTATTGCAGATGGTGCGCTGTGTGTCCCTGGGGGCCAGGATGAGGCCAGAGGCTTTTCCTGCCCCTTTCCTGCTGCTGCCCTTCCAACTCTGCCCAGGAGGCTGCAGGGCCCAGGGAGATTCTCTGGGACAAGGGATTGGGCCCAAGGCAGAGGGAGCCCCGTCCTTCCTGGCTTGGGGCCTTTGGCAGAGAACTGATCAGTTGAAACAAAGCATTCAGTTTTATTTTTCAAATTACAGTGGTACCTCGGGTTAAGAACTTAATTCGTTCTGGAGGTCCGTTCTTAACCTGAAACCGTTCTTAACCTGAGGTACCACTTTAGCTAATGGGGCCTCTCAGTGCCGCCGCTCTGCCGCTGTGCACTTTCTGTGTTCATCCTGAGGTAAAGTTCTTAACCTGAGATACTACTTCCAGGTTAGCAGAGTCTGTAATCTGAAGTGTTTGTAACACAAGGTGTTTGTAACATAGCTGTCAACCTTCCCTTTTTTGGGTGGGAAATTCCCTTATTCCAGCGCCGTTCAATGCTGCTTCCCTTTTTTGGGTGGGAAATTCCCTTATTCCAGCGCTGTTTCCCGCTGCTATCCCGGATTGTTAGATATCCCTTAAATTTCCCGGATTTCAAAGGAAGCAGCTCCTCTCCCTCCCTGCCGGCCAGGGAGGCTCCTCAGCTGCGTTGCTCGGCTGCCAATAAGGAGTCTGAGACCGACTGGGGGCGGAGCTTGCATGCCTTGTGCAGCCAGACCCTCACGCCCAACCAGACAGACAGCCTGCCTGCCATCTATGCGCTCGCTCTTTCGCTCACGCATTTGCGTGCAGCCTCTGGAGCGCAGGGTGGCGAGGCTACTTGGTGCCATTGCACCGCCCTCTCGACATCCCTTATTTTCAAATCTGAAAGTTTCGGGAAATCCCTTATTTTCAAATCCAAAAGTTTGAAAAAATCCCTTATTTTCAAATCCAAAAGTTGACAGCTATGGTTTGTAACCCAAGGTAAAGGTAACCCACTGGTAAAGGGACCCCTGACCATTAGGTCCAGTCGTGTCCGACTCTGGGGTTGCGGCGCTCATCTCGCTTTATTGGCCGAGAGCCGGCGTACAGCTTCCGGGTCATGTGGCCAGCATGACTAAGCCGCTTCTGGCGAACCAGAGCAGCGCACGGAAACGGCGTTTACCTTCCCGCTGGAGCGGTTCCTATTTATCTGCTTGCACTTTGACGTGCTTTCGAACTGCTAGGTGGGCAGGAGCTGGGACCGAGCAACAGGAGCTCACCCCGTCGCAGGGATTTGAACCGCCGACCTTCTGATCAGCAAGCCCTAGGCTTTGTGGTTTAACCCACAGCGCCACCTGCGTCCCTTTTTATAACCCAAGGTACCACTGTTAAAACAAGAAAAAGAATGTGAGCTAGAGTAGCGATTGCATCACCACAAAAGGCCACATGGTGGCAGCATATGATTCTTTAATACCTGGATGTAAAGAGTAAAACCAACTCTTCTACAATTCCACCCCAATGCCGCCCCACTGCAAGGCTCAGATTGCCCCAAGTTGACTGCAGATTCTACAAGGGTCCCAGAAGACAAAGCATTCAACTTTGAAACCTAACTAGAATATTCTCTGTTGTAATCAGCCCTCCTGTTAAACTGATTCTTGGTGATTTCAGTACTGCCTGCCTCCTGTTCAAGCGCCCCCTAAGGTTTCCATAGAAGCATAGAAATGTGGAGTTAGAAGGGACCCTATGGGTCATCTAGTCCAACCCCACTGCAACGCAGGGATCTCAGCTGGATAATGATCCAGAGGTGGGCAGGTTGTCCCCGATCCAGGTGATGGGAGGTCATGCACATTTCCACTTGCACTGCACATGGTCAGTATTGATTAGACCCGCAAACCCGATTCAGCTCTCTTGCAGACAAGGCAGGGCAACGGAGACACAGCACTCAGTGCTGGGCACTAGCATTGCCTAAATCCTCCCCCTCATTTTCCTGGGCACTCTCATGGAAAGGATCCTTTGTGCTGGAATGGGAGCCACTGTGTATTGCAGCCTGAGTGAGCTCACCCTTCGCCTGCTGCATCACAGTTGTATATATGCTGTGTATCAATGCAAATTTAGGTCTCTGAGCGAATTAGATGCTGAGAGGTTGGCGCCTCACTCTGCTCCTGCGTCTTGAAGCATCCTCAGCAGCACAGAACAAAATGCAAAGGAAGGGGGGCAAAGGAGCAAGAGATCTGGGGCCCAGGGCAAAAGATCTGGAGCGGGACCCCCTGGCCACCCGCTAACAACACATCATGGGATGTGCAAGAACACTCTGCTGAGTGTTGGACTGGTTGGTGCAATGTAAACTTTTCTGCAGAGTAGGGAGCTGGTCGGACTGGTGTCCAAGGGATCAAAGTCGAAATGAGTAGATGTAAGCCTAAGATGTCTGTCTCGCTGAAGATGGCACTGATGCTGTTGCCAAGTCTTATCCAAGTTGTGGATATTTTAATGTATTTTTTATTTTTGTTGGAAGCCGCCCAGAGCGGCTGGGGAGACCCAGCCAGATGGGCGGGGTACAAATAATAAATTATTATTATTATTATTATTATTATTATTATTATTATTATTATTATTATTCAGCTGCACAGCCTGAGCCAAGGGAAAGGGATATTTGTGAGTGGCCAGACTAGTCAATGGGGGCTTTCTTAAAAAGGTAAGGGGACCCCTGACCATTAGGTCCAGTCGTGACCGACTCTGGGGTTGCGGCACTCATCTCGCTTTATTGGCCGAGGGTGCCGGCGTACAACTTCCAGGTCATGTGGCCAGCATGACTAAGCCACTTCTGGCGAACCAGAGCAGCACATGGAAACACTGTTTACCTTCCTGCCGGAGTGGTACCTATTTATCTACTTGCACTTTGATGTGTTTTCAAACTGCTAGGTTGGCAGGAGCAGGGACCAAGCAATGGGAGCTCACCCCGTCGTGGGGATTCGAACCACTGACCTTCTGATCGGCAAGCCCTAGGCTCTGTGGTTTAACCCACAGCGCCACCCGCGTCCCCTTGGGGCTTTCTTAGGAGTGGCCTATATTATGCTGGGTGAGACTCCTTAGGTGGTTCCATCCCCGAAGTGGAGACTTAAGTAGCTTCTTAGATCCAGCTGGCCATCCCTCTCCTGGTGGATATCATGAGGCGAGGTGGGCAAAAGTCAAGGAAAGAAGTGCTAGACTGCTTTCCTCTGAGCACCTTCTCCAAAGGTCGCAGCAACAGCAAATAGCAATATAGAAAGGAAAGGGGGCAGGGAAACGAGAGGGGAACTTGGTAATTACAGCCCCTTTCTTCTTTGTGGGGTCAGATTAAGGAGAATGAGGAAAGCCTGTTCTGCTATGACCCATTTGCAAAAAGGAAAGGAAAGGAAAAAGAAAAGAAAATCACTTGACTCCTTCCTGACTTGGATGTCACAGTAATAGCAGAATCGGAGACGGATGCAGCTGTAGCTCTGTCTGGTCAGGTTGCTATGGTTACCTTTCCGTTTGATCAGCCTGTGGACATGGACAGATTAGATGGAGGATTGAAATCTACTTAGGGTTCCAGATTTGGCTCTGGAACTAACTAAATCACACTTGTTGCTCTAGGACATGGGTGGCCAACTCCCAAGAGACTGCAATCTACTCACAGAGTAAAAACTAGCAGTGATCTACCCTCTTTTTTGGGGTTCGGGTCAAAGTTGTTGAGCTTTTCAGGGAGGAGGTAAAATGTTGAGCTTTTTTAGGGGGGCACAGTTGTCCAGCTTCTTTGGGGGACCCAATGATCTACCAGTGATCTACTACAGATGTCCAGTGATCTACGGGTAGATCACGATCTATCTGTTGGACATGCCTGCTCTAGTAGATGAGTCTCCTGATTCTGCTGACCTTCTCAGCAGATTTTGATACCATCCATCATACCACCCATCCCTCGCTGGGATGGAGGACCTCTTTTTCAGTGGCTCTGCTCCATTCTGGAGAGTTGGTCCCAGAAAGTGGCACTCTCCCCTGTGGCAAGCCGTCTGCCACCAGGAAGCATCTTGCTTTCTGTGTTTTTTAGCATTTCTGTCAAGGCGGCAGGTTTGGGCTCAGCCTTGATAGACTGGGGGACAAAACCTCAAACTCAATCTAAAGAAGATGGAAAGACTGTTGGTTAGAGGTTCTGTCAATCTGGTCTAGATGGATTCCCCCCCCCCAAAAGGACCAAGAACACAGTTTGCCTTTTCTGTGGAGCTGCTTTTAAAGACAATTCAGAAACTACAGCCGGTACAAACTGCAGAGGTTAGAAAGTTGATTGCTGTGTGGCAATCAGAGAATATGTTGCTGATCCTCTATCAATTGCATTGGTTTTCTGTTTGTTTTGGGACGCAATTTAAATTTCTGGTATTAACCTGTAAAACTTTAAGGGTTTGAGACCTGGTTACATTGACAATCACTTTCACCCATATGAAAATATGAAATATGAAAAATGAAAGGCACAAATACAGGATGGGTGACACCTGGCTCGAGAGCAGTACACGTGAAAAGGATCTAGGAGTCTTGGTAGACCACAAACTTGACATGAGTCAACAGTGTGATGCAGCAGCTAAAAAAGCCAATGCAATTCTGGGCTGCATCAATAGGAGTATAGCATCTAGATCAAGGGAAGTAATAGTACCACTGTATTCCGCTGTGGTCAGACCTCACCTGGAATACTGTGTCTAGTTCTGGGCACCACAGTTCAAGAAGGATACTGACAAGCTGGAACATGTCCAGAGGAGGGCAACCAAAATGGTCAAAGGCTTGGAAACGATGCCTTATGAGGAACGGCTTAGGGAGCTGGGTATGTTTAGCCTGGAGAAGAGAAGGTTAAGGGGTGATATGATAGCCATGTTCAAATATATAAAAGGATGTCATATAGAGGAGGGAGAAAGGTTGTTTTCTGCTGCTCCAGAGAAGCGGACACAGAGCAATGGATTCAAACTACAAGAAAGAAGATTCCACCTAAACATTAGGAAGAACTTCCTGACAGTAAGAGCTGTTCGACAGTGGAATTTGCTGCCAAGGAGTGTGGTGGAGTCTCCTTCTTTGGAGGTCTTTAAGCAGAGGTTTGACAGCCACCTGTCAGGAATGCTTTGATGGTGTTTCCTGCTTGGCAGGGGGTTGGACTGGATGGCCCTTGTGGTCTCTTCCAACTCTATGATTCTATGATTCTGTGAAGCAATCTGCTTCTGGGTGGGACTTTATAGTGGAATCGGCACTGTTCAAGCGTACATATTTTGTTGCATTCTCCACATGACGTAGTAATCAAAATGTAGGTCCACACTTCTGCTACATTTAATGCAGATTTTCCTCTAATGTAAAAGTAATCCATTATACTTCCATGCATCATGTGACATCACTTGGTCTTCCAACGCTGTGCAGGCCGGACGGGCACAGCCTAGCGGGAGACTGTATTTGCCTGCGCAATGTCAGGAGACGCTACGCAGCCAGTGTGACCAGGACATGCCAGTCCCTGCAGCCTTCCGTTGATGCTGACCTGCTCTGCTTAGCAATTTGGTCTCCTCTGTCCCCTCAATATTTGAGGGGCTGAGCCCCCTGCTAAGGAGTATTGAGGGGGCTGACAACATCTCCACCCCCTATAGTTGCAGACCCTCCAAGTTTTCAGGAACAGTCCCGGATTTACAAAAGCCATCCTGGTTTCTGATTTGATCCAGGAATGTCCTGCTTTTCCTTAGGACAGTGATGGCTAACCTTGACACTCCAGATGTTTTGGGACTACAACTCCCATCATCCCTGACCACTGGTCCGGTTAGCTAGGGATGATGGGAGTTGTAGTTCCAAAACATCTGGAGTGTCAAGGTTAGCCATCACTGCCTTAGGACGTCCCTGTTTTTATTAGAGAAATGTTGGAGGGTATGGAGTTATGCCAAGGAGATAAGTAACTATACAACCTTTAGAAGACATCTAAAGGCAGCTCCTTTTATATATGCTGGAAGCTGCCCAGAGTGGCTGGGGCAACCTAGTCAGATGGGCGGGGTATAAATAATAAAATTGCTGTTGTTGTTATTGAATAGGATATCCCTATTTTCGTCAGAGAAATGCTGGAGGGTATGGAGTTGGTGTGCCTGATGTGGAAACTCACTAGCACATTTTTGGTTGGGGTCTGTCATGCGCCTGGTGATGTTTCCATGGGTGTTCACTGTTGCCACGACAGCCCCTACTTCTGCTTCTCCCTCAGCTAGGAATGGAGGAGCAATTCGATTCAGTTCACACTCCAGATCAAAACCTCATTTTGCCGTTATGTGACTGAATTCCACCCAAAATCAGTGACAGCCTGGAAGTGCCTCAAGACTGCAGTATTGAAAATATGGAAGGTTGGTGCATGTACCAGCTCCCTCCCATCAAGAAGGACAGCTGATCTTTGATCTACAGTGGTACCTCTGGTTAAGTACTTAATTCGTTCCGGAGGTCCGTTCTTAACCTGAAAATATTCTTAACCTGAGGTACCACTTTAGCTAATGGGGCCTGCTGCCGCCGCCGTGCAATTTCTGTTCTCACCCTGAAGCAAAGTTCTTAACCCGAGGTACTATTTCTGGGTTAGCGGAGTCTGTAGCCTGAAGCGTCTGTAACCCGAGGTAAAACTGAAGTCCATTGTGGGCAGCCATTTGTTTATCAGTGGTTGTGGCCATTAAAAAAAAGATGCACCTTTCCCAGTATGCTAGAGTTGCAAAACTGTGGGTTTGGGCTGTGTGCCTGATCAGCCTCACTAGCATCCCAGGAGGAGCACCTTCCCAACAGGAAGATGAGGTGATAAATGGCACCCAGCCAAAGGTCACCAGGCACATTTAGAAAACCCACCCTCACAATGCTCTTTGGTATGTACACAGTTGGACAACATGGATTTGATAATGAATTTGGTTTGTGTGTGGATGGACTTGTACATAAACATGCAAAGAAAAAATGGACCCGTCTGACCCACATGCACATTAACAATGACAAAAAACTCAGATGTGGTCAACAGGAAGCAATAAGAGGTCAGAATCTGCAAGCAATGGCAGTCATGTGACCAGGCAAGCATTGCTGCACTCCCACAGCCAAAGAGCAACCTGGAGTTAGGGCGAAATGGTGAGGTCTTGCCTGGTGATATTGCTGATGGAGCAGATAAATAGCTCCTCATGGTCTTGCATGGCGCAAATGAGACACAATATTGCAAGCCGTGTCCTGACAGAGTCTGCTTTTTGTAACAATGCAGCCTGTTCTTATCCGTGTTGAGTGACTCCTGCCCACAGCCCACACGTATGCCATTCATCTCTTCCTTTATTAAATTTATATCCCACCTTTCCTCATGGAGCTCGAGGTGGTTTACATAGGTCTCTTCCTCCTCCTGACTGAATCTCCACAACAGCCTTGTGAGGTAGGTTAGACCAGGCACCCCCAACTTGTGGCCCTCCAGATGTTTTGGCCTACAACTCCCATGATCCCGAGCTAACAGGACCGGTGGTCAGGGATGATGGGAATTGTAGTCCAAAACATCTGGAGGGCCGAAGGTTGGGGCTGCCTGGGTTAGACTGAGAGTGTCAACCAGTGAGCTTCATGGTTGAGTGGGGATTTGAACCCAATTCTCCCAGGTTCTAGTCAGACATTCTAACCACCTACACCACATTGTCTTGTGTGTATTTACACACATGCACTTTGCATTGCATCACTGCTATTGCTTCCTAAACATTATGGTGGGCTGTATGGCTTTTGACTTCATTTGCACACAGTTGCTGTTGACCCTTCCTATTCAATGGTCTTGTGGGTGGGTCTTAGTCCATTCCTCCCTCCATCTCCTCACAAGACTCTTTCAGATCAGGGAAGCAGGGACCCCACAAGGGACTCCGAAGGGTGGTCTTTGTCTCAGCACTGTGTCTCATGGCCCAAGCTGCTTCCCCTCCTCTCTGTCATCCTCCCTGGCATCTCTACCTAAAGCTGCAGGGTGGTTTCATCCCCTCTCGCTGACATAATGGGATCAGCACGCTGGCACCACCGACTCCCAAGGGATGCTGTCGCTTAGCAACTGCTCTTACCCAAAAGGAAAAGGCTAAGAATGTGTCTTGCCTATCAGATGTTTGCACTGCGCATGAGGATCACAGTTGCCTGTTGGTGAGAGGAAAAACATCCTGTGGTGCTCTGTGCACAGATACCTACCCCCTTCATTTCCATCTCCGGGAAGAGGATCTCAGAAGAGGCCTTTGTAGCCCTGGACTAATAGGAATGTGAAGATCTTTGTTTAGCAACATCCTCCCGGGCCCCAGCCATTAGCAAAATCGGAAGGTCGCCTGTCTGCTCAAGCAAGCAAGCAAAGAAGGAAAAGAGGTGGAGTAGCACCAGAGAGTGAAAAACACAGGGACAGACTCAGGATGCGTCAGGATCTGATTTGTTACGTAATGCAGAATAGCAATCCTGTAGGGACCCAGGTGGCGCTGTGGGTTAAACCACAGAGCCTAGGGCTTGCAGATCAGAAGGTCGGCGGTTCGAATCCCTATGACGGGGTGAGCTCCCATTGTTCAATTCCAGCTCCTGCCAACCTAGCAGTTTGAAAGCATGTCAAAGTGCAAGTACCGGTAGATAAATAGGAACCGCTCCGGCGGGAAGGTAAACGGCGTTTCCGTGCGCTGCTCTGGTTCGCCAGAAGCGGCTTAGTCATGCTGGCCACATGACCCGGAAGCTGTACGCCGGCTCCCTCAGCCAATAATGCGAGATGAGCGCCACAACCCCAGAGTCGTCCGCGACTGGACCTAACTGTCAGGGGTCCCTTTACCTTTACCTTAGTCAGATTTTATGACTGATTATTTTTCTATAATTTTCACATATTAACTGATTTGCTTATTTGTGCAGTATTCATTTTCATGCTAAATACATTTACAAGGCCTCTATCTATCTATCTATCTATCTGTCTATCTATCTATCTGGAAATCTGCATGCAATAAACCTCCAGGCTCAGCTCTCCTGCCGGTTTTCTTCATCTAGAGCAGAGGTTCCCAAATACTCAGCGTCTCCTGGAAATCTGCCTTCTTTAAATGAACAAGCATAATGATGCAGTGACAAATTTGGCGGGAAATTCCCTTATTCCAGCGCCGTTTCCCGCTGCTATCCTGGATTGTTAGATATCCCTTAAATTTCCCGGATTTCAAAGGAAGCAGCTCCTCTCCCTCCCTGCCGGCCAGGGAGGCTCCTCAGCTGCGTTGCTCGGCTGCGTTGCTCACCAATAGTTACAGAGAATAGGATGTCATTAGACAACAGCACTGTTTGTGCTTTGCTTGCATGTAAAATCAACCACTCTGGCCCAGCCCACAAATACACTCCTTCCAAAAGAGTGTTAAAGGATGCAAAGTCTGCAACACGTTTGTATAATAAGTCATTAATGGATGCCAGAGAGCCAAAAGAGTGAACCTGATCAATCCCCTCATGAAGAATTGACGCTTTTGAATTGTGGTGCTGGAGTCCCGTGGACTGCAAGAAGATCAAACTGATCCATTCTGAAGGACATCGGCCCTGGCTGCTCACCGGAAGGACAGATCCTAAAGCATCTCATGAGAAGAGAAGACTCCCTGGAAAAGAGACCCTGAGGTGGGGAAAGATCAGGTGTGTAGCCTGGTGTAAATTAATTTGTAGCCTGGGGGGCTTAGTGCGGCGTGGACTGTCCCCGAAAACCGTAGACTGTCCCTGGGAAAGGTGAGGCTGCTGCTGATCCCTTATTTTCAAATCCGAAAGTTGACAGCTATGTTCTACCTCTCCCCTATTGAAATGCTCATAATTTGTTCACCTTCACCTTTGTTTTAGGGGCAAGGTTTGTTCCAAACTCAACCCTCCTCAGTTCCTACTGGTCCCCTACCCCACAATCAGTTTAAATGCCCACATGCACCACAGCCACGAAGTTCTCCCCAGCACTACCAACAGGCTACCTAGACAACAGTCAACATCTGCAACCATTGTGTCAGGCAGGCAATTCACCCCAAGGCGAATTCACTCAGCCCTTCCCTTTGCCCAGAACAAAAAGGTGAATGGTCTTCCCACTTTTCTGGACTATTCACAAGCTACCAGTTGAGTTGATAACCATCAGTTAACTCAGGCACTAGCATGGTTCTTGCCAATCCAGTTCCTATACTACTTTTAAAGCTAAAGGGGCAGCGGCTATAAAAAGACGCTGCAAGGTCATTCAGACCCACCCCCAAAACCAGGGCCAGAGCCAGTGTGGTGTAGTGGTTAAGAGCGGTAGACTCGTAATCTGGTGAACCGGGTTCGCGTCTCCGCTCCTCCACATGCAGCTGCTGGGTGACCTTGGGCTAGTCACACTTCTCTGAAGTCTCTCAGCCCCACTCACCTCACAGAGTGTTTGTTGTGGGGGAGGAAGGGAAAGGAGAATGTGAGCCGCTTTGAGACTCCTTCGGGTAGTGATAAAGTGGGATATCAAATCCAAACTCTTCTTCTTCTTAAGCATATCTGGCGCCGTGGTTCAAAGATCCCTCGGGCGCCTCCCCCATTTCCCAGAGTTGCTGACCTTTTTACAGCGCTGCCGGCAGCTTTGCAGGGCTGGAGGAGGCGGGCAGCTGCTGGAGAGCGGCTCCTCTGGTGGGGAAGAGGCGGAGGCTCTGGGCATAGTGCTGCTTCAGCGAGGCGGGTGAGGGTGCCGCGCCCAGCCTCCACCTCTTCCCAGGTGCCCTCCAGAACTTGGTGCGAACTTGGAGCCCTGGCGCCCCGCATCACTTGCCTCTATGGGCAAACTATACCATTACTCTACTTGCAGAGGATTTGTCCCAATAGAAGAATTTAGAAAGACTCAGGGTGGGAATCATTAGGAGCCCCCAAGCCTACAAAGACTGCTTGACCTGAGGCCACACTGAGATCCAGGTGGGGGAAGCATATGCATTTGTGGGCAACAAAAACACTGATACGAAAGAAACAACTCTAGACTGATCCCTGTTGCTGTCTCTTCCCCTCACTCAGGCCACCTGTCGTGAAGACACGTGGATTTACACGGGGAATGATGCTTGGTCACCCTAGTTTCCCCATGCATGACCTTACTGCAGATGTGAGAAACCTGAAGATGGCATGCACATAGTTTCTTGTTTGTGGAAAGTAATCAGATCCATTTGCAAAGCTAAACAGGGTCTGGTCTGGATGGGGGACAGCGTGTTGAGATTCTGCATCGCAGGGGGTTGGACTAGATGACCCTCAGGGTTCCTTCAAACTTTACAGTTAGTTCTGAGTCGAAGCCTTGTTTCCATCCCGGCACACAGACAACCTGATGTGCCACATTGCTGTGATTCCTACTAGCCAGGCATCCCCCAATATCAGTTACTCATCTCCAATATTGTTCTGCCTGCTGTGCCTTGGAAGCAGAAGCTTCCTTGCCATGAGATCAGGATCCTGTGGAAGTGCAGGAATAGTACTCCGAACCCCCAAAGCAGTCTGTGGCTTCCCTCAAATTTCCACAGGCCCCTGATAGCTGCAGCGTGAGACAGCAGAAAGGTGAGAGATGCACCAGTTCAGAATGTGGACACTAGATGGGGCCAAAGATCCTTCCAAGGGACTAAAAGGGTCTAATCCACAAAGAACAGGGGAGAAAGCAGCACCTTGCATCTCATGAAGGGAACTGGAAGCCATGAAAACATATGCCATCATAGTATGTTGTTGTTGTTCAGTCGTTCAGTCGTGTCCAACTCTTCGTGACCCGATGGACCAGAGCATGCCAGGCACTCCTGTCTTCCACTGCCTCTCGCAGTTTGGCCAAACTCATGTTAGTAGCTTCGAGAACACTGTCCAACCATCTGTCGTCCCCTTCTCCTTGTGCCCCCCCCATCTTTCCCAACATCAGGGTCTTTTCCAGGGAGTCTTCTCTTCTCATGAGGTGGCCAAAGTCTTGGAGCCTCAGCTTCAGGATCTGTCCTTCCAGTGAGCACTCAGGGCTGATTTCTTTAAGAATGGATAGGTTTGATCTCCTTGCAGTCCATGGGACTCTCAAGAGTCTCCTCCAGCACCATAATTCAAAAGCATCAATTCTTCGGCGATCAGCCTTCTTTATGGTCCAGCTCTCACTTCCGTACATTACTACTGGGAAGACCATAGCTTTAACTATATGGACCTTTGTTGGCAAGGTGATGTCTTTGCTTTTTAAGATGCTGTCTAGGTTTGTCATTGCTTTCCTCCCAAGAAGCAGGCGTCTTCTAATTTCGTGACTGCTGCCACCATCTGCAGTGATAATGGAACCCAAGAAAGTGAAATCTCTCACTGCCTCCATTTCTTCCCCTTCTATTTGCCAGGAGGTGATGGGACCAGTGGCCATGATCTTAGTTTTTTTGATGTTGAGCTTCAGACCATATTTTGCGCTCTCCTCTTTCACCCTCATTAAAAGGTTCTTCATAGTATATACAGCCCTTAACAACCTGCGAGATCACCTGTTTTGTTTCTTAATATGTTACGTATTTTTGTGTTTTTAAATTGTAAACGGCCCTGTAATCCTCGGATGAAGGATGGTACAGAAATTTAATAATGCAATACAATAGTAATAAATATGCCCCTTGGACCACTTTGAACTGTGGAACTGGCACTGTCACACAGGTCACAGGATAGCCATTCCGCATTTGTAAGAAGCCAAGTTTTTGTGTGGCAGCAGCTACCCTCTGGAACTCCCTGCCTGTTGACACCAGGCAGCTGCCTTCACCGTTCTCTTTTCAGTGTCCACTAAAAGCATTTTTGTTTAGGCAAGCCTATGCAGACATGCAGAAAGTTGTCATGTTTTTAGTTTATCTTTGATTTTACTTATTCCCTGGATATTTTCAGTAGCTGTTTGAAACTGCTCTAATTGATTATTTTATTCTTCTCTTTGTCATGTTCAATAGATGTAATACACCTGAGCATCATATGAGCTGTAGGAATCCATATACATTCCAAACCAGCTAACTGTTAATTGTAGCAATGCCACCTCTGTTGGGCATTGAAGAGAAGGCAATTGGCAGGATGAGTCTCATGACCTTCTGAGACCTGTCTCTGCCTCTTTAAGTGAATGCCGGGAATCCTCACGTCTACATTGGCCTTTGCCACTGAGGGGAAAGTTCTTCTTCTGGCTATAAAAGACACTGGAGCTGAGGGCACCAGCCAAAGCTTCTTGAAAGCTTCCTTGAAATAAGCCTAGGGCTTGCCGATCAGAAGGTCGGCGGTTCGAATCCCCGCAACGGGGTGAGCTCCCGTTGCTCGGTCCCGGCTCCTGCCAACCTAGCAGTTCGAAAGCATGTCAAAGTGCAAGTAGATCAATAGGTACCGCTCCGGCAGGAAGGTAAACGGCGTTTCCGTGCGCTGCTCTGGTTTCGCCAGAATCAGCTTAGTCATGCTGGCCACATGACCCGGAAGCTGTACGCCAGCTCCCTCGGCCAGTAAAGCAAGATGAGCGCCGCAACCCCAGAGTCGTCCGCGACTGGAACTAATGTTTGGGGGTCCCTTTACCTGCTCTTTAAAGCTCCATGTCTGAGCATTTTTCTTGCCCTGGCTCTTTTTCCATTAAAACCTGCTCCTTGCTGCTGAATCGGAGCAAACAACAATCCACAGAAAACTCAGATTACCATTTGTTCTGACTGAGGGTTAAAGAGTGGGTTTTTCTGGGGGAAGTAGGTGGGGTGGGGGTGAGGAGCACTTGGACACTGAGCTTTAAAGCACATGCTTTTGCCTAGAAAAGTGGCACAAAAGGAAGTCTGGATGAGCACTAAGCCTCTCTGGTCTCAGGTACTGGAGTTATTATCCTTCTTGTGTCACCCCTGGTGGTAGAGACTGGAGGCTGGGAAATGGTAAAGCTCTCTGCAATCCACTACAATGTTCCACATTACTTCCAATTGCTTAATTGAAAGGCCAAAGCTTAAATAGGACTCTACATGAGTCCAAACTTGATGGCATTTAACATAAGGAATTCTGTGTCTGAACCAGAGGACTGAACCATTTTAATTCCTGGTTGAAATCCAGTTCTGATTCATCAGTATTTTTAACTCTCCCCAGAAGTCAGCAACTTTGAACTGGTTTTGACAAGTGCATTTCATACAAGTGGGAGTGCTGACTCCTAGGGGCTGAACCCCTTTGAGCCACCCTCCAATATGTTGAGGGGCTGGCCCCCCTCAATATTCGTCTGGGCATCGTGCGACACCTGGATGTGATGTTGTTGCACATGACACCCAGGCGTTGCACAGTTGCGCAAGTCAGGAACATGGTGGCTCCTTCGCTTCCTCCTTCTCCTGCCGCGGAGGGGAAGCAGCCCCCAGCCCATGGCAGCCGCAGCAGTGGGAGGACTCACAATCAACCAGTCACATGAGAGCTACTGCTAAAGGAAAAACCCCATGTTAAAAGTGTAAAACCTTAAAAAATAGACAAGCCTTATTGATTAAAGAATCCAGGTAGGGACTGATATATCTGTAACAGTGGCATAGCATGGATTGGCAGCACCTGGGGTCGTGTGGAGGGACTGAGTGAGAGGGAAACGGATGGAGTACGCATGCGCATTCAACTGCTTAATGGTGTCCACGTCACCTAGGAGACTGCAGCCACAGAGATAAGAAAATGTGAGTTGTTCCATTGTCTGGAGGGCACTTCCTGGTTTGCATGGGGAAGCAGTTTTCAACGGAGCACAGCAACAGAAGCTTGCAGCTGTACTTTGCACCCCTAAAATTTTGCACCTGGTGCAAAAACCCCTGTGCCCCACTGCCACCATGCTACGCCACTGACCTGTAGTCTTTTCATTGATCTTATCTCTCTTGCTTCTGAACATGGTGAGGAATAGCTCAAGGTCATCATCCGGACAACACAGACATTTTTGACTGGGGAAAAAGCAGACACCATTTATACAAATGGAGCAAGTATTTGAAATTGACGGGGTAGGGTAAAAATGTGGCGGAGGGACATGACTCATTAAGCCTATTTTGAGTTTGGTCCAGCTCTCCCTCTATCTGAACCAAGCTGAAAATGGGACTTGTGCTACCATCCTCCACACCTACAGTTCCCCCTCCATCCAACCCAAAATTTCTTATCTTTGGGAAAGGAGAGAAGGTGCCAGGCATATGAAGCACAGGAGATGCCTTGTGGGACATCTTCCTGGTGGCAAAAGATGCCCTCTGTGCATTATTTCCTGTCAAGCACCCTTGCATTCTTGTTTCCGTTTTCTTTTATAGTGGAATGGAACCATGTTTGTGTAAAAAGAGGGAAGAATCCCAGAAACCCACCACCAACCATGGGAACTGACATTTTGACAAGTAGGAGAGGATTTTTCAGTGGGCAAAAGTGGGGCAACTCATCACATCAGCTGCTATCAATAGGAAGCAATAACCTGAGCAGGACCTGCAATCAGGAAATGTTTTATTAAAGCATAGCTGCCAACTTTCGGATTTGAAAATAAGGGATGCCGAGAGGGCGGGACAATGGCACCAAGTAGCCTCGCCACCCTGAGCTCCAGAGGCTGCGCGCGAACGGGTGAGCGAAAGAGCGAGCGCATAGACGGCAGACAGGCTGTCTGTCTGGTTGGGCGTGAGGGTCTGGCTGCACAAGGCATGCAAGCTCCGCCCCCAGTCGGTCTCAGACTCCTTATTGGCAGCTGAGCAACGCAGCTGAGGAGCCTCCCTGACCGGCAGGGAGGGAGAGGAGCTGCTTCCTTTGAAATCCGGGAAATTTAAGGGATATCAACAATCCGGGATAGCAGCGGGAAACGGCATTGGAATAAGGGAGTTTCCCACCAAAAAAAGGGAGGGTTGACAGCTATGCATTAAAGACGTAGGAGCCCTAAAAAGCTTCAACAGTTCTTTGCCTGTGCATACTAGACAAGTTTGTGTTCCCTTTCCCTGCTCTCCCCAAAAAGTCAAGACAAATTAGGTCTGGGAAAACACAGGACAACAAAACAGAAAACTGTAACAATTTAACAATCAAGTTTTGTTGGGGTTTTTGGGGGGCAGGGGCTGGACTCTCGGAATGTGGGTGAGCAAAGGGCATCAATTCCAGAAGAAAGGGCTAGTGTGGAAGCAGCCTTAGATGCAAATTGAGTTGTGCATATTCTTCTTTGTCTCTCCTACAAAGGGGACCTAAGGATAATGAATGCTGCCCATCTCCATCATTAAACCATTCAGCTTGTCTTCTCAAATTAAAGGCCTGTGTGATCTATTTGCTCCCTAAAGCCAACACTGTTTGCTCCACCTGAATAATTTTGCTTGTCATTCTCTGTCATGGAGAAGTTTCCAATGAGAAACACAAACATTATGGCAGTAGGGTAATCATCTGGCATTCAGAAGCTACGTCTTGATTCATTGTAAAAAGTGCATGCACTTTTTATTCTAATAAACAGCACAGTAGGAAATGGATTTTTAAAATATATTTTATTGATTTTTTAATTCAAAAAATATAAATACGTTTGCATGAGCATATAACAATTAAATAAGATTTAAAAATACAAATAATATCATTTTTAACTTGTGGACAGAGTTATGAGAATGAATGCCAGAGTAATTATAATTACTGTATGATGTACAATACCATATGATGTTTAGGTTGGTGAACACAGGCAAATAATACCAGTAACAATTCAAAATTCTATGTTTCAATGGCCATTATTTTTTCATTGGTTACATATACAGTAGTAACTCGGGTTAAGAACTTAATTCGTTCCGGAGGTCCGTTCTTAACCTGAAACTGTTGTTAACCTGAGGGACCACTTTAGCTAATGGGGCCTCCCGCTGCCACCGCACAATTTCTGTTCTCATCTTGAAGCAAAGTTCTTAACCCGAGGTACTATTTCTGGGTTAGCGGAGTCTGTAACCTGAAGCGTCTGTAACCTGAAGTGTTTGTAACCCGAGGTACCACTGTATCAAAATTAAACAGAGAAATAATAGGGAGTAAAGGAGGAGGGATAACCTATGTGCACCAGACCATAAAGATCTGGATTTTACCTACATTTGGTAGATGGCCTTTAAGCAATGCTGCTTCTGTTTCTGCTGCTCTGTTCTCATATACTACCTTAACAGTGCAGTCCTAACCTTGTCTATTAAGAAGTAAGTGCTATTGAATTACTCCCAAGTAAGTGTAGTTAGGATACTGTCCAGGGGACATGCTTCTAGCTAATATAAGCTGCGCCAACATCCTACTGAAACCAACAGAGCATATGCATCCCACCTAAGTTAAGCCTCATTGCTTTCAGTGGAATTGAGCACCACTGAAGTCCATCAGAGTCTACTTCTGAGTAAACCTGTTTGTGACTACTAGAGACAAGGGAGAAAATTGATTTGATTTGCATTTATAGCCGAAACTATCAAATTTGCACTTCCCGAAACAACGCGAGAAACACAGCTATTCTATGAAATTCACACTTATCAAATTTTGCAATGAGGTTCTCCAACCAACCAATGTTTACAAAAATGCATACATTAGGGGAAAGTTTGCATTAAAATGTACATGTAGTGGAAATAAATAAACAAAAAACAAAAAATTCCTTCCAGTAGCACCTTAGAGACCAACTAAGTTTGTTATTGGTCATACCAAGAACAAACTTGGTCTCTAAGGTGCTACTGGAAGGAATTTTTTTTTTAATTTTGTTTTGTTTTGACTATGGCAGACCAACACGGCTACCTACCTGTAACTGGAAATAAAATAGTGCATTAGTCAAAACCGCATACCAAAATGTGTTTATTAGGTGAGCTGCACACTAAAATGTTGCTGTGAATGTGGGGTAAAATGGTAATGGAATGGAAAAGCAAGAGTATGTGACAATTCAATTAAAGTGCAGTATAAAAGAAATATACAGGGTGATTCATAATGAAGTATAGTACAGTTTCCAGATGCTGCAAGACGGTAACAAGCGACGACATGGACCACAACTGCGAACCATGAGGTAGATGTACTTATAAAGTTTGTGCTCCGCTCTGCGGGGCCTCTGAGGAATCTGCCTGCCTTCCCCCACTCAGCTGCCCTACAGCTGGGGGGAGGCAGCAGGCTGACCGTTTGCGCAGCGCGGAGCCTGCGCGCACCCAAGCCACTGTGTCACTCCCAGGAGAGAAACGTGGCTCGGGCGCGCTGTAGGCCCTGCGGTGAGTGCTGCCCGGCATTTTGTCACCTGCCTCAGTGGTGACACCCGGGGCGAAACACCCCCAATGCACCCCCTTCCTCCACCCCAGTTCCATTACTGAGGGAAGTGACGTAGGCGACAGCGCGCGTGTCACGTGACTAGTCAGGCAAAATGGCTGCGTCTGCAGTGGAGAAGGCGTTTTGTGTTTTTGAATTGAGCAAAATGGAATCTGTAACTGTTGTGCGACGGCATTCTTTATTGTGATTCGGAAAAAAACATCCAAGCAGAAAATGTATCTACGATTGGCATCTGTGGCTGTTAAATTTTATATCTATCTATCTATCTATCTATCTATCTATCTATCTATCTATCTATCTATTGAATTGTGTGTGTGTGTGTGTGTGTGTAAATTTAATTTATATATATATTATTTAATTTTTACACCACCTTTCATCCGAGGGTCACAGGGCAATTTACAATAAAAATAAGCATAGTGATTATTCACAACATTAGTAAATGGTGAGAAGACATGTGCATTAATGTTTACAGTGGAATAGGTAGTATTGAGAGTGAGGCACCAGCTTAGTTCTCTGGCCTCAGCGTAAAGGAGCAGACAAGCCTAATTTCTACTCTACTCTCTTGAGAAAATTTTATTCAAGAGAAAAACAACAACTTTATTATTTATACCTCACCCACCTGGCTGGGTTGCCCTAACAAATATAAAAACACATATAAAAACCTAACATCAAACATTAAAAAACTTCCCAATGCAGGGCTGCCTTCAGATGTCTTCTAAAAGTTGTTTAGTTCTTTATCTCCTTGACATCTGCTGGGAGGGTGTACCACAGGGAGGGTGCCACTGCTGAGAAGGCCCCCTGCCTGGTTCCTGTAACTTCACTTCTCACAGTGAGGGAACCACCAGAAGGCCCTTGGAACTGGACTTCAGTGTTCGGGCAGAACAATGCGAGTGGAGACACTTATTCAGATGTACAGGGCTTTAAAGGTTAGCACCAACACTTTGAATTGTGCTGGAAAACGTACTGGGAGCCAGTGAAGATCCTTTAGGATTTGTGTTATATGGTCCCGGCGGCCGCTCCCAGTCACCAGTCTAGCTGCCACATTCTGGATTAGTTGTAGTTTCCGAGTCACCATCCAAGGTAGCCCCGCGCAGAGTGCATTGCAGTAGTCCAAACAGGAGATAACCAGAGCATGCACCACTCTGACACGACGGTCTGCGGGCAGGTAGGGTCTCAGTCGGTGTACCAGATGGAGCTGATAGACAGCTGCCCTGGACACAGAACTGACCTGTGCCTCCATGAACAGCTGTCCAAAATGACTAACCAAGATGCATGCCTCATTCTTCAGGGGCACGGTTACCCTGTTCAGGACCAGGGAGTCCCCCACACCCACCTGCCCCCCCCAAGCATGACTCAGTTACTGGCTGACTGGCTGACTGACTAAATAAATAGTTAGTATTCTAGGGACGTGGGTGGCGCTGTGGTCTAGGGCTTGCCGATTGGAAGGTCGGCGGTTCGAATCCCCGCGGCGGGGTGAGCTCCCGTTGCTCGGGCCCTGCTCCTGCCCACCTAGCAGTTTGAAAGCACGTCAAAGTGCAAGTAGATAAATAGGTACTGCTCCGGCAGGAAGGTAAACAGCGTTTCCGTGCGCTGCTCTGGCCACATGACCCGGAAGCTGTCTGCAGACAAACACCGGCTCCCTCGGCCTATAGAGCGAGATGAGCGCGTAACCCCAGAGTCATCCGCGACTGGACCTAATGGTCAGGGGTACCTTTACCTTTACCTATTCTAGGGACAATGTTATGGATTGTATTATGAACTAGCTGGCCCGGTCACGCATTGCTGTGGCTGATTTTGTGATAGGGAAAAGGGAGGTGCATAGCCAAAGATGAAGTGTGTGCTTACTGACACTTTTTCTTGCTGCCTAGCCGCTTTAGGTTTTGTGTGTGTGTGTGTGGATCAGCAGCTGCTGGAGGTGGCGGTGGCCGTAGCTGCTATTTAAATACTTTGAGCACTGACAAAAATGCTGGTTGTTTCGTTTACAGGCGTCCTGAGAGGAAATGTCAGAAATTATATATGTTTTGCCGGCTCTGCAGGCGCAATGGCCGTCGTCTGAAATGGAGGTAGGCAGGTGTTGTGGGCGACGTAGTTCCCCCCCCCCCGCCTTGGCTGTTATGTTAGTGGAGGCAGCGTTGTAAATCGGAAATGTCCCCCGCCCCCGCTTGTGGTCGTACTGGCTCTGTAGGCGGGCAAGGTATTAGCACAAATAGCAGATGTGACGTTTTGGCTACCTTTCACACCCTACCCGATGGTGCCTTGGCCACTGACAGGAATAGCCGTTTTGTGGTTGGTGATGGCGACAGCGACGTTTCTGAGTGGCTTGCCTTTCTATTGGCTGGTGGTAGTGACATTCTAACAGGAGGAGGAGGGGTTTGAGTCATTTTCAGTGTGTTATGCTGCATTCCGTCCACTGAAGGGCGCTGTGTTTTTTGCACAAAATCACATTTTTCGGTGGGTTAGGTGTGATATTTTTGCAATCTAACTGTGTAAGATCCTTCCCATATGCCTGTGGAACGTTGTGTCCAAATTTTAACGGAATTGGTCAAGCGGTTGCGGAGAAAGGTGGTACAGCACAAACACCCACCTTTTACGATTTTATATATATAGATGAATGAATGAATGAATGAATGAATGAATATATAAGAGGATTTCCAAATTGTGATTCTTCAAAATGGGTTCTTGATATCATCTCTTCACTGATCAGGTTTCTGGGTGCGAAACGAAGCCCATACAGACAATCTTTGACATGCCAATACTTCGCATATGTATGCCATTCCCAATTCTTGGCCCCTGCCTCTGTGATTTCCACAGTGGGCCACCTAGTGCATTCGAGGTAATGACCACTGCCACCTGAGACCAAGGTTCTCTAGTGAGAAAAATATATCCATCGAGCAGTTGATGTTATGTATTATTTCCTCAAATATATGAGAATGATCCTATATTATAATCTTCAAGTGTCCCTGCGTCCACCGGCAATTTTCTGTGTGTCACGGAAGTGACGCATGACACAGACGGACGCAGGGATTGGAGGGGGCGGAGAGGGGGGCGGGACGACGCAGAGACACTTCCGGCCGGGCGAAACTGCGCCGCCGCCATTGCCGGGGGGAAGCTGCTGCCGCCGCCGCCCGCCTATGGAGGCTCCCGCCGCCGCTTTTGCTGCGCTCGGCCGCCAAGGGAGAGGCGAAGCGCCGTTTCCCGCCGCCGCCTACACACCCTCGCCGAAGCGCGAGGGAAGCGGCTCTTCGGGCGGCGGCGGCGGTGGAGAAGGAACGCAAGAGCCGTCTTCGTCCCCCCCGCCCGGGGCCCCGCTGACCCCGGCTGAGCTGCGCCGGCTCCACTGCGTCCCCGCCGCCTCCGAGCCCCGCTGCCCCGCTGCTCAAGGCCACGCGACTAACGGGCCGTCCCCGGCTGGCCTCTCCTTCACCCCGCCCCCGGCCGGCCTGCTCGCGCTTGGCTCAGCCCGGCGGGGCCGGCGCAAGGAGCAGCCCCCGGGCAGCGGGAGAGGCGCAGAGCTCTTGCCTGGCGTCGGGGGATCCGCTTTGGACGGGGCGGGCGCAGCTCCGCGCCGGACGGACTCACGCGGGGCGGGAGGGAGAAGCCTGGCTGGAAGGTCCCTCCCGGGAGCCGAGGAGGGGTCTCGAGCCAGCAGCAACAGCAAGAGGAGGCTGGGGGTGGGGTAGGAGGGAGAGGAGACTGGGGAGGGAAAGGGTTAATGGAAAGGAGAGGAGGGTGGGGAGGGGAAGGGTTAATGGGAAGGAGAGGAGGGGGGTGGGAAAAGGGTTAATGGGAGGGAGAGGAGGGTGGGGAGGGAAAAATCTTTGCCCCCATTCCGGTCTATTGGAGATATTGACTCTGCCTCCCCCCCCCCAAGTCCACCTGCAAGGAGGGAACACCTGCCCCTCGCGGGGAGAAGGGGCGCGCGCCCGGCTTTCACAAAACAAAAATTGTATATAAACAGTGCACATATAAAACATTGTAAGACACATATTTCATTCACATATATATTCATTATTTCATACGTATAAAGTATATAAAATATAATGTGTGTGTGCGTGTGTATGTATGTGTGGCCGGATCGGAGCCGCCGCCCTCCCGCCGCCACCTTGCTTCTAGAGCCCGTAATCTTTACGGGCTTAATTTACTAGTTTTAATATAAACAGAATGCATGCTGCAACTTGAAAACGAGGAAATGAGGAAGAGAAAGTGGGAAGGCTGGAAAGGAGGGCCAAAGGGTGGGGGGTGGGGTAGCTCACTGGGATGAATGTAGGGAGGGTGTCTCTCACTGCCTACTGCCACATGAAGTGGAAGGGGTTATTCATGCCTCCATTTGCCCCAAGAAAACCCATAGTTAAGCACTGAATGGCAGCTGGGTTTTCTGCAGGTTGCTGTTTGTTCCGATTAGCACTAAAGAGCAGGTGTCCTGGGGGAAAGTGGTGGGACACAGGCAAAGCCACTCATGCCTAGAAAGTGCATGACAAGTGGAACACCACTTGAACCCATGTTTTTAAGACAAGTGGGAGTTTGGATGAGCCCAGAGGCCTGGGAGGTACATATAGGGTGACTTGGAAGCCTCCAATACCTCTCAAAAGTACCTCAAAGGTCACTTCAGTTGATGAAGAAGAAGAAGAAGAAGAAGAGATCATCTAAATGTTTCCACACATAACAAAATCTGCCCAAATTCACCCTATTCCTTAATATCCCATCCAGCTGAGCCAATTGACTTTGAGGTGGAGATAAGACAAAATGGAGCCATTGATAAATAAAGACGTTGAAGAAGCACACTGTGTTCTGAAGTGTTTTGCTCCTCTGCTGTGCTCACTTTCAGGACCCTGTTACTTTCTACCTATCGGAAAAAGTCTTCTCCAGTCCAGTGTCACTCTCAGTGTGCACATTTCATGCATACTACAATGAACACACAACTCACACAGTCTGGGATGCTTTCTGTGACCATAGAATCATAGAATCATAGAATCATAGAGTTGGAAGAGACCACAAGGGCCATCCAGTCCAACCCCCTGCAAAGCAGGAAACTCCATCAAAGCATTCCTGACAGGTGGCTGTCAAGCCTCTGCTTAAAGACCTCCAAAGAAGGAGACTCCACCACACTCCTTGGCAGCAAATTCCACTGTCGAACAGCTCTTACTGTCAAGAAATTCTTCCTAATGTTTAGGTGGAATCTTCTTTCTTGTAGTTTGAATCCATTGCTCCGTGTCCGCTTCTCTGGAGCAGCAGAAAACAACCTTTCTCCCTCCTCTATATGACATCCTTTTATATATTTGAACATGGCTATCATATCACCCCTTAACCTTCTCTTCTCCAGGCTAAACATACCCAGCTCCCTAAGCCTTTCCTCATAAGGCATCGTTTCCAGGCCTTTGACCATTTTGGTTGCCCTCTTCTGGACACGTTCCAGCTTGTCAGTATCCTTCTTGAACTGTGGTGCCCAGAACTGGACACAGTATTCCAGGTGAGGTCTGACCAGAGCGGAATACAGTGGTACTATTACTTCCCTTGATCTAGATGCTATACTCCTATTGATGCAGCCCAGAATTGCATTGGCTTTTTTAGCTGCTGCATCACACTGTTGACTCATGTCAAGTTTGTGGTCTACCAAGACTCCTAGATCCTTTTCACATGTACTGCTCTCAAGCCAGGTGTCACCCATCCTGTATTTGTGCCTTTCATTTTTTTTGCCCAAGTGTAGTACTTTACATTTCTCCCTGTTACAATTCACCTTTTCTCTTCCCTGTATGGAGACCACCTTTTCTCTTCCCTGTATGGAAAGTGAGGCAAAATATTAGCATCTTCTGCAGATGAAAATGCACCGGACATGAATTTTTTGTGTTCAAAAACAGGTGAAAAGCTTCACAGTTCAGCTCACAAAGACAGCCTAACAGGAAACAACAACACAAAGGGAAAACAAAGCCTTAAAACCCAAATGAAAGCTTTCTTTTGTGGTTAGGGTGGGTAGGAAAGAGGATGGACAGGCCATCTGAAGATATTCTTGGGAGTTTTAGTGAGGTTGTTGGTTTGTATGCATCCCATTTTCTTAAAGACAGCCTGCCTGTTTGGCAGGGATTTCCAAGGTCCAGTTTCAATGTATCTGATTGGCTAGCAGAAGGCAGAGCCAGCTCTCAGATCTTTGAGGAAAATGTGAAATATTCTTAGCGATTTGCTCGCACTGGCTGTAGCATCTCCTTTCTAAAGTGTTAGCTGGCCTTTCGGCATCCATCCATCCGAAGGCTTGAGCATCAGGTCTCTCCCCCTGCTCTTTCGCTGAAGGCAGGCTCCATCATTCCTGTTCAGGCTCCTCTCTCGACCCCCCCTCCTCTTTCTCCCCTCCCTTCTTTCCTGCAACCTGCTTCCTAGCAATCTTTTGACACCTGAAGGAAAGCTGGGGAGGCGTAACCCATTGCAAGTGGCGAGGGGGGGGGGAGACAATAAAGGAAAGTCTGAGAAGGCATGGGGGTAGAATGTCTCCTTCTATGTAGCTGCTGGCGATTTTGCATGGATTGTTGAGGGGAAAAACAAGCTGCACTTGTGAGGGAAACCTTTTAGCTCTGGTAAGTAGAATCACAGTGTTTTCATTTCCATCCTATATCCATGCATCTCTGTGGCATCCTATGCAATATTGTTCTTGGAATGGCATTTTGCTAGTGTTATGGCCATTCATATGTGATGTATTGGCTTAAAGCTGCAATCACTAGCATTTGATTTATCTCTTTTGCACCCTTGGGTCCCGAGGTAAGCAATGTGGAATGTGAAGATTATTGTCCTAATCAAGCACAATTGTATTTCATTCTAATTGATTTCACAATCCTTGAATCATCCAGGGATGAGATTAATTATTATTTATATATCTGAATTCTGGGAAGGAAGCCTGGAAATTATGTTCATGTAATTATGTGGCTGCTTAGCGCACTCTGTCCTCAAAGCCTTTGGGTGGGTAACAATTAGAAACACACCATCAATTCACTTTACCAGCTTTGGTTTTTTTTAAAAAAACACCCACACCTAATAAATCTTAAGTTACCAGCCGTCATGAATAGGACTGTCTTCCTTTACAAGAACTCTGATGCATTCTGTATTTTATAGCACAAGTGTATTTCAGCATCAGTTCAGTAGTATAGCATCCAAATTACATGGTTGTCATGGAGATGTGCAGGGAAGGTGAAGCAATATGACTGCAGCTGGACCATGGAAGATTCTGATGCTGCACCCTGATCTGTGGTAGTGGGGTGTGTGTGTTTGTGTGTGTGTGTGTGTGTGTGTGTGTGTGTGTTGTTTTAGTCTAGTGCATTAAAAAAAGGCTGTGCTAAGTTACAGGTCCCCCCCCCACTTCAGAAAGATTCAGTGCAATTTTACAGGATTTAAAGGGTTATGACCTTAAATGGATGTGGCTGCTTTGACATCACATCATAATTTTAATTGCTACATTAACATTTACGTCTGGCTGTTTTTTTTTGTCAGACTGGCAATGGAGATGACACAGGAAGGGCAGTTCTGCAGCTATAGGGCTGGTATTCAAATACATCTTAAAGAGATGTCTCTACAAGCAGCAATGCAGATGTATTATTTTGTAACAAAAGAATATTTTAATTGCTTTAGCCATACTTGAGTCCAATTCCACCCACCCATCCACCCTTCTCTGAATCTTAACGGTACAGATTCAGTATCTGCTCATTTCACCTTTACAAACCAGGCTGTGACATTTTGCAAGTGGTAAAAGGAAATGTGTCAGCTACTGAAGGAAATGAATAATGTATACGGCAGAATTTCTCCTGCCTAAGGCAAAATGCGCTACAAAGGATTTTTCCTGAAAACTGTATTCATGTTGTTCATGAAATGCATTCAGTTTCATGTCACAGGCATGTTATGCTTCTGTTGTAGCTGGAACTCCACCAGACTCTCCTTTATATAGGCACACAAATGTTGCCTATGATTTAATCTGGTCTCATTATGTGCTCATACAATGAATGTGTAATTTGAAGGCATCTGAGAAATGCAGTAGGAAGGCAGCTCCATTGTCTCTGCAAAATACAATTTCAACCTTTATTTTTAATGCTCCTATCCTGTCAGCAGCATGTCAGATACAATGGAATGGCAAAAGGATTGTGCTAGGAGGGAAATTTTAATGTAAGTAATATCTGCAAGACTAGGAAAAATTGTGGCCAAGCAATCCATCTAAGATGGTGTTTTATGTTTGCATGACAGGTCAGGTGCCAATCTGCACTCTAGCTGTATACTAGCTGAGGATGTGAACAGGATTCATTCAGAGATGAGGCTGATCATGTGTGCGCTTGACCCTTAATAAATTAAGATAACCTGATTGGGCCTGTCTACATGGATAATAATAATAATAATAATAATAATAATAATAATAATAATTTATTATTTGTACCCCGCCCATCTGGCTGGGTCCCCCCAACCACTCTGGGTGGCTTCCAACAAATATCAAAATACATTAAAATATCATAGATTAAAAACTTCCCTAAACAGGGCTGCCTTCAGGTATTTTCTAAATGTCAGGTAGTTGTTTATCTCTTTGACCTTTGCTGGGAGGGCGTTCCACAGGGCGGGCGCCACTACCGAGAAGGCCCTCTGCCTGGTTCCCTGTAGCTTTGCTTCTCGCAGTGAGGGAACTGCCAGAAGGCCCTCGGCGCTGGATCTCAGTGTCCGGGCTGAATGATGGAGGTGGAGACGCTCCTTCAGGTATACAGGACCGAGGCCGTTTAGGGCTTTAAAGGTCAGCACCAACACTTTGAATTGTGCTCAGAAACGTACTGGGAGCCAATGTAGATCAATGTAGGATAGCAATACCTTCAACTGTACTGAAACAAGCAACAGCACACACTCCATGGAAAAATTACCTTGGGACCTCCCTGACTTCCAATCTCAAATTTTCCATCTATATCACTTTCAGT
This sequence comes from Darevskia nairensis, assembly GCA_034642065.1. Classification (NCBI taxonomy): domain Eukaryota; kingdom Metazoa; phylum Chordata; class Lepidosauria; order Squamata; family Lacertidae; genus Darevskia; species Darevskia nairensis. The sequence goes on from JAWWNI010000889.1 coordinate 277,144, forward strand.
GGTTTCTGGCCCAGTTGTGGGTCAACATTAGCCTTGGGGACAATTGCATCAGGAGACAGAGAGAGCGAGTGTAACTCTGCTCAGCCTTTTTTCAAATCATCCAGACAAAACCACCGAGTGAAATTATTCAAATATTTGGACTGATCAGCATGCAGCAGCCCTCATGACCCTGGGTGCCCAGGGCCACACCCCGTGGGGACGCGTGTGGGGACGTCAGCACACCCGGCGGTGTGCAGGAGTGATGTCAGCACCCACCCACCCCATGCCACCAGGTGTGCCCTGTGCACCTGCCGCCATATTTGTGGGTGCCCAGCCCCCTCAGCAGGAATTTTGTGGGGGGTAGAGCACCCAGGGCCCCCTGGATCCGGCACTTATGTCAGCATGTTAGTGATAGTCAAATGTACCTCATATTTATAAGGTTATAGGGAAGTGGTAGAAACTTTGAACAGTGAGGGACTGGATATGGGTGATCAAAGTGAAACTTAATCCAGTTAAGATAGAAACACTGTTGTTATGGGTTGGTCCAGGAATAGGTCTATAGCTTGCACTCTCCCTGAAGATGCAGGTTTGAAGCTTAGGTACTCTTGGATCAGACACTGGTTTTGGTTGATCAGCTTCAGCTAGCTGTATTATATTCTGGAGAAAGGAGACCTGCCTATATTCATCTAAGTTTAAGTAACCTCTAGCCTGGAATACTGTAAAATATTCTCTCTAGTGTTGTGCTTGAGAAGTGACTGGAAAGTATTTTTGATCTCCATTGGCTACCCATCTGTTTCTGGCCTCAATTAAAGGTGCCAATTCTTACCTTTGAAACCCCAAATAGCTTGGGGAAGAAGAAGAAGAGTTTGAATTTGATATCCCGCTTTATCACTACCCGAAGGAGTCTCAAAGCGGCTCACATTCTCCTTCCCCTTCCTCCCCCACAACAAACCCTCTGTGAGGTGAGTGGGGCTGAGAGACTTCAGAGAAGTGTGACTAGCCCAAGGTCACCCAGCAGCTGCATGTGGAGGAGCGGAGACGCGAACCCGGTTCCCCAGATTACGAGTCTAATCTGGGGTTTAGGTACCTGAAGGACTGCTTCTTCCCTAAGGCCCCCCCCCCTCTATGCACTCTGCGCAACAGGAGAGAGCCTGCTCCAGCTTCTGCCATTGATTCAGGCGCAGTAGATGTGTAGAAGGAGCAAGGCCTTTTCAGTCATGGCCTTATCTCCAGTTTAATTTCTCTGCCAAGTCAAGGCATTGCATTTTCAGACACTGCTGGTCTACATTTTCCACTTGCATCACTATGCTCAGTGTGGGGAGAGGACTCCTGTTTGCTCCTTTTTAAAGTATTTTGATGTTGTTGATGCAATGGTTGTCACATGTCTTGATTTTCCTGGACGTTGCCAGGATTTCAAAGGCGGAATTGACGTCTAAAAAAAAAAGGTCAACAACTTTCGGGGTGTCCTGGTTAATATTTTTAATATATGGCAACCATAGATGATTGTCATTTTATTGTTAGCCATTTTTTTATTTTAAAAAAGGAAAGGTGAGAGATTTAAATGGATGTATAAATAAATGTGGTCAAACATTTTGTGGTTTTGACCAAACTGCGGGAGGCAGTGGAAGACAATAGTGCCTGGCGTGCTCTGGTCCATGGGGTCACGAAGAGTCGGACACGACTAAATGACAACAACATAAATAAATGTGAAACAGAAGAATTAGGGCTACCATTGTGCCCCACCCTGTAGGAGCTTCCAGTAGCCCAGAAACAGAAAGAGAGGTGAAGGGAGGCCTCAGCAGAGCCAGATCTTTTCCTCTCACCTTGCCAGCATCCTTCTGCCCTGGTGCCCCTCGTTTCGCTCAAGGGGTGGAGGTGCCACTAACAGAGTGGGCGAGGGACAAACACTCAGGGCCACCAGCTACAGTTCAGCTGCTCTCATTCTGCAGCGAGAGGGAGTCTCCCTAGAGAGAATCTGGCTCAAAGTCCAGGGTTTGTTTCATCTTTCCCTCCTTCGTAGAGGATTTGGATTTGTTTTATTTCCCCTGTCACTGATCGTATCAGGGCTTCTAACTAGACCCTAAATTGTAAAAATCCCATGGAAAGGGAGGCGTCACCGAAAGCAACCCTCCACACTTATACTGTTGCATTGGTTGAGGGCTGGATTTCCCCCTCCTAAAGGTAAAGGTAAAGGGACCCCTGACCATTAGGTCCAGTCGCGGACGACTCTGGAGTTGCACGCTCATCTCGCTTTATTGGCCGAGGGAGCCGGCGTACAGCTTCCAGGTCATGTGGCCAGCATGACTAAGCCACTTCTGGCGAACCAGAGCAGCGCATGGAAACGCCATTTACCTTCCCGCCGGAGCGGTACCTATTTATCTACTTGCACTTTGACGTGCTTTCGAACTGCTAGGTGGGCAGGAGCAGGGACCGAGCAACGGAAGCTCACCCCGTCGCAGGGATTCGAACCACTGACCTTCTGATCGGCAAGCCCTAGGCTCAGTGGTTTAACCCACAGCGCCACCCTCTCCCCTTTCCCCCTCCTATGCATCTTTAAAAGTAGGAGTGGCTAACCTTTTTTGGCCTGAAGGCCACTGTTACCAATCCCCTGGGAGCCCTTAAGATTTAAAGGTACAGGAGGCCTCTCCAGTCATCTCTTCTGTGTCCACGGCATTCCTGCCAGAACCCTCCTCCTGTTTCCAGGCGTCATATGAAGTTTGCTGCCAGAGCAACCATTCTTTAACTTCCTGAAATGACCCATCCCCTTTCAACGGATAATTATACTTGGAACTGCATTCCAAATTACATTTAATTTAGAAGAGCTCCACAAAGCTCAGACATTTCCAACCACTTTCTTTCTTGGCTTGGAATTGAGAGCCTCCATTGCTGGGAAGCCTTGACCACAAAATGCAGCTTTGTTCATTCATCACCTTGCATAAATGGACATGTGACTTAGCTTGGCTTTGTGGTTCCGTGTAAGAATGTTATTCAATAAACTGCATCTCTCCTTTCTCTTTCTTAATTTTATCTCTATTCACACATCTCAGCTATTCACAACTAGACTTCCTGCATAACAGTGCTGCATAATAGTTAAGAATAGGTCTGAGCTTTTTCAGATACCAGTATGTTGCATGAGGTGGTTCCAGCGCTGGCCCACTGGGGTCTCGTGGGCTCTGCACCCACCCAGCAACAATCAGAGCAGGCCCCTCCCCAACCTCGCAACAGCCTTTGATTCCCACTTCAACCGTTGAGTAAGGTCAATTTGATTCCCCACCTTGTTCCCAGTGTAGCGCTTCACTTCTCCCTTGTTCCTGATGCAAAATTTTATCTCCTCCTTATTCCTATGTACCGTAGATCTTCACTCACCACTTCTTCCTGGGAGGAGGGGCACCATTTTGTGGTTCACCTAAGATCCCATAATGTCTTGTGCCAGTCCTGGATGGGGCACCCCTGCTATGGTGAACCAGTGTTGGATATAACCCTGTCCCCATCTAACAGCATTCAGTCCAGCCTTACTTAAGAGTACAAGCTATGATCTGGAAAGTTCTTGGTTCAAACATCACCTCAGCTGCAGTCCTGCCATAGGCACCAACTCCATAGAGCTGAGGTGTTTTCAGCCCCCCCTCCCAATCTTGAGGGGCTGGGGTTGTACACATGGTGCCCCCCCCCAATGTTGGATGGAACTTGGTGCCTCTGAGGCCTGTTAGGTAGCCATAGCCAAGCCATGGCTCACTGACCTGTAGAAATTCCCTTCCTTACTTCCAACACTCTCATCATTGTATCTCTGCAATCACAAGCCATTGCTTGCCTTTAAAGTTGTGTAGGAGACTATGGGCTTCTCTACATTTGAGCATTATTTAGCTGTTAATTCACTTTCCCTCCATTTGAATTAGACCCAAGAAGTGCGCAAAAGATTTGCTTGTGCTCTTTTCTGGTTTTGTGCAAATCTGAGAGATCAAAGAAAAAAAAGCTTCGCCATTCTAGAGTGCACTGAAAATAGTTACAACCTGGAAAAGAATGCAATCATTGAGGAAGTAGTGGGCATGGAAAGGGGACAATTGAGCCACCTGCCCCAAAACGTCAAAATGCAGGGTCTGCAACTCCATATGTAGCAGTTTGGAGCCTGATTTCCCCCAACTTATTTTATTTGGGACCCCTGCCTGAAGCCCTGGAAAGCTTTTGCTGGTCAATGTAGATCAGGCACCCCCAAACTTGGTCCTCCAGCTGTTTTGGGACTACAGTTCCCATCATCCCCAACCACTGGTCCTGTTAGCTAGGGATGATGGGAGTTGTAGTCCCAAAACAGCTGGAGGGCCGAGTTTGGGGGTACCTGGTGTAGATAAACAATTCTGAGCTAAATGAGCCAATTGCCCAATTCAGTATAAGTCAATACCTTTTATTAATGTGTTTCTAGGGCAGGGATAGGAAATATGTTGTTGGACTCCCAACTTCCATCAGACGTCGCCAGTGTGTACAATGGTCAGGATGATGGGAGTTGCAGTCCAACATCTGGAAGGTCACAAGCTCCCCATCTTTGCCCTAAGGAGTATTTTGCAAAGGAGCCATGAGTGGTTTCTCGGCAACAGCAATTCTTGAATGCTACAACTAACTGCACACTTTGCAGTGATATCATGTTGATTAACAGTGCAGGTCCTGTAAAGGAACTGAAAATGGGGTTGCCGTATTTCAAACAGTGAAAAGTTGTTGAGCAGTGTTCCTGATATGTCCGGGAAATTCCAGATGTATGGCAACCCTAAACTGAGAAGTCTTTTTCTGTTGGAAGTAAGCGTCTCAAACCAGGTAAATTTAGTTTTAAGTAACTAAGCACCACTGAATATCTTAGCTGAATGTGATCTAAGGGATGGAAGAGTGATCAGTAAATAGGATAGCCACTGAATCCATGGGGTATGTACCCCTGGAACAGAGTGGTGGAAGACAGGGGAAGCAGACAGGGATTTGAAGATACAAAGGGCTAAACAGGAAGGATTCAAGGAGAGGAACCTCACAGAGCCACACAAAAAATGAAGGTGGATGAAATGCTATTAATATCTCTGTAAGGGGACTGTGAATATCTCACACCGCTTCTTTCTTTTACATCTGGGCCTACAAAGAGGGACGGGAAACAGCCCAATCTATCTTAATAATTGCCTCTGATTGCCAGAATGCAACAACTCAGCTAGCAAGTACAAAAAGAATCTCTTTGGCATAGATGGGAAGATGAAGGACAGTAAGATGTCCAAGGTCAGACATAGCAATTTTATGACAAGAAATGTTTCTGAAACTGAGGGCATCTCCCCGCACCCTTATAGGCATTGACTGGATTTTAAAATAAATATTTTGCCAATAGGGATCTTTGAAAATTGTAAGTTGGTATGTGTGAAAGTAGCTATCACACATCGCTTAACTTTCCCCCACTTACCTCTTCCAGGCGTCCTTGATTTATTAGTTAGCTCCATGGACCAGCAGCTGGGAATATTTACAGCAGGACAGCATACCCTCCAAGCAGTGGCGTTGCAGCAGAGGGCGGTGCGCACCGGGTTCCATGTATGTGGGGGGTGACAAGAACTCACCCTGCAGGGGTTCGCAGCGGCGCGAGCAGCCATTGTGCCGCCACCGCCGCATGTGGAAGACCCTCCATTCACAGCTGCAGCCGCAAGCAGAGGATCCCGGCGCCGCTAGCAAACCGCTATGTACGTCGCACGCATGCACTGTTTGTATTGGCGCCACACATGCGCTGTATAGTGGTTTCCTGCTGCCGCTCCTGTGCTGTACGGACGGTGCCAGGATAGGCGGTGCTGGCAATCTGCATGTGCGGCGTCGCTACGTACAACACATGCACCGTACGTAGTGACGCCACACATGCGCCCTATGCAGCGGCGCCCGCCCCGGGTGTCACGCCGCCTTCCTTCTCCCCTACCTCCGTGTCCTATTTTCCAGGGAAAGTCCTGGAATTACGAAAGTCACCCCAGCTTCTGATTTGATCCTGGAATGTCCCCATTTCTCCCACCAGTTCCACCAAGCTCAGGGAGGAGGAGAAGCTGGCTTCCCCCTTGGGCAGCCTGTTGCAGCGCTAGAGAATAGACAAGGAGGATGAGAGATATTGGAATTACATGGTGAGGAAGGGGAAGAAGTAACTAAACATGGGGGGGACCCAAGAGATAAGGCAAAAAATAGACAAGTGGACTGTGCGATCATGAACTGGGAGTGGTTGTGGATGACAACCACAATAGGAGTATAGCATCTAGATCAAGGGAAGTAATAGTACCATTGTATTCCGCTCTGGTCAGACCCCACCTGGAATACTGTGTCCAGTTCTGGGCACCACAGTTCAAGAAGGATACTGACAAGCTGGAACGTGTCCAGAGGAGGGCAACCCAAATGGTCAAAGGCCTGGAAATGATGCCTTATGAGGAACGGCTTAGGGAGCTGGGTATGTTTAGCCTGGAGAAGAGAAGGTTAAGGGGTGATATGATAGCCATGTTCAAATATATAAAAGGATTTCATATAGAGGAGGGAGAAAAGTTGTTTTCTGCTGCTCCTGAGAAGAGGACACGGAGCAATGGATTCAAACTACAAGAAAGAAGATTCCACCGGAACATTAGAAAGAACTTCCTGACAGTAAAAGCTGTTTGACAGTGGAATTTGCTGCCAAGGAGTGTGGTGGAGTCTCCTTCTTTGGAGGTCTTTAAGCAGAGGCTTGACAGCCACCTGTCAGGAATGCTTTGATGGTGTTTCCTGCTTGGCAGGGGGTTGGACTGGATGGCCCTTGGGGTCTCTTCCAACTCTATGATTCTATGGAAGGAAGGAAGGAAGGAAGGAAGGAAGGAAGGAAGGAAGGAAGGAAGGAAGGTAGTAGTAGTAGTAGTAGTAGTGGTAGTGGTGGTAGTAGTAGTAGTAGTAATAATAATAATAATAATAATCATCCCAAATTCAACTTGTAATCTTCAATAGGTATTTCTGTTCTCTGAGTAATCCCCATTAATTTTATACCTATGGATTCTACTTTGCTGCTGTTGATGATGTTGTCCTTGCTAGCAAGGAACAAATGATATTCCATTGCCAGAAGGAGGAGAATTTAAGCCCTTGATGCAGAAGTCTTTGAAAGAAAGGCTTTTACTGTCCTTGCAGCCTCCTCCCATTTCACCGCTAACAAGATCAGAACCAGTTGCAGTGGCAATTCAAAGTCATCCCTGCCCCCTGCTTTAGTGCAACGTCCAGACCAGCAGTGGGAATCCTTCCAATAGCACAGCAATAAAATTACCAAGTCAATCCTTTTTGCTGCCTATTCAGTTTTAATGAAAAACTGGTCTGGTACCAAATCAGGCTCCTAAAGCAACTACAGTCTTGTTTCCAATTACAAGCAAACCAAGGCCAAATTCTTGCTTCTTTGGTGGATGTTCTTGCCATGTCCTGATCACAATAATGAAAAAGTAGCAGAGCTGACCCAATTTGACCACAAGGCAAAACGGGGATGGGAAGAACTTGTAGAAATGTTCTGGAATACTTTCCTGTGGGAGTTGCCTTGCTATTGATGTGCATCAATCTTTTACACAGGAGAAAAATAAGATACAGCAAAGAACATAGCAGCTAATAGATATACCGGTAGATCAGCAGGTGATTTGTTGTGGATGAAGTGTATGTTAGACACAAGTTGTGTTGGGCCAGCAAAGAAAAAAAATGCAAGACCTTTTACTAGAGTTAACAAAAATACACAAATTAGTGAACATGATTTATAATATTGTTGGGAACTTTTGTTTAAATGTTCAAGTGTCTGTGTGTTTGAAAATTGGAGAGAAAGAAAAACACCAAACACTGTAGTTTATACCAGTACTGAGATAAAAACAATATATCATGTCCAGGTGACAAAATGTATGACAATCTTAGCAGATTTGGAGCATAATCAAAGTGAGGAAGACTTCAGTGAAACACAAACAGTTCAGTTTCCAGCATGTTGAGGTTGAAATTCCTGCATTGCAGGGAGCTGGGCTAGATGACCCTCAGGGTCCCTTTCAACCCTACAATTCTAGGGTTCTCTGAGATGGTGATAAACCCATCCTTCTCTTGAGGCAAGCTGAAAGTGAGGACATGAGGAGCAACTATGTTCCATAAATTTGTAGGAAGAGATGTTGCTTTAAAATGAATGAATAGGCCTAACTACCAGTGAGAGATTTTACTTTCTTGGGTTCCATGACCACTGCAGATGGTGACAGCAGTCACGAAATTAAAAGACGCCTGCTTCTTGGGAGAAAAGCAATGACAAACCTAGACAGCATCTTAAAAAGCAGATTCATCACCTTGCCGACAAAGGTCCGTATAGTTAAAGCTATGGTTTTCTCAGTAGTGATGTATGGAAGTGAGAGCTAGACCATAAAGAAGGCTGATCGCCGAAGAATTGATGCTTTTGAATTATGGTGCTGGAGGAGACTCTTGAGAGTCCCATGGACTGCAAGAAGATCAAACCTATCCATTATTGAGGAAATCAGCCCTGAGTGCTCACTGGAAGGACAGATCCTGAAGCTGAAGCTCCAATACCTCATGAGAAGAGAAGACTCCCTGGTAAAGACCCTGATGTTGGGAAAGATGGAGGGCACAAGGAGAAGAGGACGACAGAGGAAGAGATGGTTGGACAGTGTTCTCGAAGCTACTAACCGCAGTTTGACCAAACTGCGGGAGGCATTGGAAGACGTGCTCTGGTTCATGGGGGTCATGAAGAGTCGGACATGACTAAACGACTAAACAACAACAACCAAACTAAACTACTCACTCCATTTTCCATTTCCATCTCCTTGATGACATCACCATCACCTATGGCAGCCAGGCATAAAAGTAGGGATATTATGTTCATTCAAACAGGGCACTCAAAAAAACCAGGGTCAAGGCTCTGTTCATGTAAAATCTTGCCTCTACAGCCACCACCCCCTTCACTGACTCCCAAACTCAAAAACTGGAGTGGTGGCAGATGCTTGCAAGCCCCAGTAGAGCATCTTTAGTCCTCTAAGCCCATCCCAGGGTTCTTGCAGTGCCCACTGCTACCTCTGCTGCCATCTGCCCCTGCCCCAAAGGTAAGTTGTTAGATTGGGGGAATGCTGGAAGAGAAGCCGGGAAAGGTGTCAGGTGATTTGTAGCAGCTCAAACTGAGCACCTTCAAAAGATCAGCTTCTTTTGGAGCAAACTACAGAATACCGTATTTTTCACTCTATAAGGTGCACCTGACCATAGGACGCACCTAGTTTTTAGAGGGGAAAAGCCCCATTTTTTTTTGAGGATCAGCTCAAATTTCTGTAGCTTCCTTTGCAAAGGAGAAAAGCCCCATTTTTTTGAGGATCAGCTCAAAGTTGTTGAGCTTACTTTGCAAAGGGGGAAAACCCTGTTTTATGGGGTTTAACTCACAGTTCTGCAGCTTCAGGAAGCCATTTCTACAGTTTCCAGACAGATAATCTAATCAGCCAGTCACATGTCGGTGGGGAAACAGCCTCCCTCTGCAAGGGGGCGGGGCTGGAATCTCTCTCCCTTATCTCTATCCCTGATCTTTTGCTGAGCAGCTGCTCAAGGGGCTTCCTTTCAACACCCCCTTCTCTCTCTTTTTTAAAAAAAGCATGATCTGCTTTTGCCCCTGGGGCCACACATTCGCTCCATAAGACGCACAGACATTTCCCCTTACTTTTTAGGAGGAAAAAAGTGTGTCTTATGGAGCGAAAAATACGGTACTCATGAATCCCCAACATAAAGCCTTGGGCTTTACCTCTTATTTCTCGGTTTCTGTTGTGCCCCATATTCACTCTATGGTTGTCACACCAGTGCTTTCTTACAGGAAGTTAATATGGTTCAATTCCAGCAGAAATCAGGCCTCACTCTGGCTGGATCTAGACACAGCAAAAATAACACGATTCTGTTAAACGTGTTGTAAACTTCTTAAAGGGAAATCCCGTGGGCAAATGAAGGGACTCCACAGTGCCATCTGGTGTCACAGTGTTATAACTCATATAAAGTGTTTTTTCTTTTCTAGGGTAGCTGAGTCTCTCAGCTGCCCAGCCTGCTTCCTGCTTCTAGCTTCTAGTTCACACATCTCTACTCAAGCTTTGACAGTTGAGGGAGGGGGCTCCCCCATTTGTCCTCCGGCAGAGAGCCATTTCCTTTGTTATTTAATGACCCATGCTTAGGGGCCATTAGCAAGAAACTTGTATGCCTATTCCAGCAATTGGATCCTTGTTGGATATAAGACACAGGTATACAACCTATCCCCACCCCACCCCACCCAAAAAACACCTCAAAACAGTATGTATACCAAAAGTATGGTCCTTCTTTTGGTTCCAGCCAGTAAAATCCCTCCTTGAATCTAGATGAGATTTTGTCATTACACACCAGTAAATTCACATTTCCAATCACCCTGCTGGTGTGATACATCTCAGCAGTATTAATGGGAAGCTAAAGGTGTTACTCTTGCACTGAGAAAGATATTTATAACTAACTTGTCAGCAGGAACAAATCTGCATTTTTGCACATTTTTGCTGTAGTTTAAGGTGTTACGGAAATTACAAATATTCTCTCATATGCCGAAACTATAAACGCTGCCAGAGACTTATCTATATTTCAGATAATAAAGAATTCCACTTTTAACTGCAAGGGTCAATACTCAACAAACAGATAACTGAAGGCTCAGTGCTTATTTGTTGGCTCTGACCTCCAAGTAGCACCTCCAAAGTTCTGGTCTCTATCACACCCCTGAGACTCTGCCCAGTTCTTTTCTGTACTGACATGGAAGGTCCCTGACTTAATTCTGAAGATTTGCCATTCTGATCATTCTGAAGCTGCACTGCTCATTGTGCAGGTAACTCGTGCTATTTCCCCCCAAGGAGCACCATTATTTATTTGTTTTTAAGATTTATATACTGCCCTTCATCAAAAGATCTCAAGGTGGTGCACAGTATAAAAATACAAGACAAAAGCATAAATAATAGTTAAAACAGAAACATGATAATGTTGCATAATAGCCCCCATCATTTTGTCAGGAAGTGTTCTACTCACGAGTAGAACCTTGGCAGAGACACATGCCTGACTGGCATGTATCCTCCTTCCTGGGCAATCGTTCGGGAGCTTCTTCCAAGCATTCTTCAGCCCGAACATCACAGTGACTGGAATCAGAAGACATCCAGCACACTTAGGATTCGCAGAGCTTGCGCAGTTGCGTGACAGAAACCCAGCAACTCAGCATCTTGGCTAAATCTACTTTATTACATATCTACACACACGAAGCTCTGAGACATGGCTCCCTCTCTCTCTAGCATCAGGCAGCAAAGAGAAAGAAAAAAGGACAACAGTCCCACTTCAGGGACACAGTCAGACGAACATCCTGTCTTCCGTCACTTCCCATTCCTGTGGAATCAAAACACATACCCAGTCATGTGATAGACAACAAACCCATGACTGCACACGGGGAATGAATCTCCCAACACATTTCAGTCCCAATTTTCCCAGGGTTTGAACACATTTTGTGCCTCCCTCCTGCCCCAAGCTCAAAAGGGTACCATAGAATATCAGATTTTTCTATTAAAAAGAAAGTTTTATCGGTATCATGAGGAAACCAACTCCTACTTTAGCACGAGTCAGTGGCTGAGGAACTTGTGCTTGTGGAGTCATTATCAACCATTGCTAGAGGGCTTGGGTTGGGCGGGTGCCCTTCTGCTGCTGTAAGCCACCAACAGAGTAGTGTGGGATCTGCCCCCCAGTGGCTGCCAGTGGAATTCTGGAGGTGAGGAGGAGCGGAGGGGATTCCACTGCCATTGTGTCATGGCAATCCAACAACAAACAACAAACCTTGGTTGCGTACAACACTGGCATAAATCACAACAAACGCAACCTGCTGAATATTATAAATGTAGTATCTTATTTTATATCATCCCCACAATCGGGGTGAACAACACAGTAACACTAGACAACTCTGACAACATAAATACATATATAGATTACAAATGTACAAAAAGGAACCCAAAATTTATGGATCCCATGCCATAATATAAGAAGTCCATGAGATGATGTAAGCAGAACAAGGTTTTCCGGAATATAGTCAACCTGTTTCGCCTTTCGGCTTCTTCAGCAACTTGAAATCTAAATAATATGAAATGATGCAGCTGAAACTCTATTTTTATACATAAATGAGTAAAAGCATGATATATTCAATTAAATTATACATACCACCATGATATTATAACAAGGAGTACCATAAGTATTTCAAAGGTTGCAAAACCCCTTCACGATAAGGTGATCTGGGCCTGACATCAATGGCAGGTTGCCCAGCTCTACCTTCTGCCCTGGTCACCATGCAAAGTGGGGGTGTGGATTAGGCTCCCAAAAGTGCTGCAGATCGGAGGACATGGTTTGGATTGCACCCCCTAAAGTAGACAGCTGTCGACAGCGCTTCCCCCCCCAAAATATGTTTAGGGGTACTCTCATTTTCCTACTCATATTGAAATACTGCTCCTCAATGAGGCCAAACTTAGATTCACAAAATGTTTAGGGGTATATAAAAAAATAAAAAAAAAATTGTCCAGTAGCACCTTAGAGACCAACTAAGTTTGTTCTTGGTACAAGCTTTCGTGTGTATGCACACTTCTTCAGATACACTGAAACAGAAGTCACCAGACCCTTATATATAGTGAGAGGGTGGGATGGGTATTACTCAGAAGGGTGGTGGGAATGGGTGATAGGCTGATAGCTGTAGTAAACCTGTTGACGACTGTTAACGACTGCAATTAGTCTTACAGGAAAAAGCAAGGGGTGAGAAGGTTAAAAATAGCTTTGTCATGTATAATGAGATAAGAATCCAATGTCTTTATTCAGACCAGGTCTCTCCATGGTTTTAAGCTTGGTAATGAGTTGCAATTCAGCAACTTCTCTTTCCAGTCTATTTCTGAAATTCCTTTGCAATAAGACAGCTACTTTGAGATCTTGTATAGAGTGTCCTGGGAGATTGAGGTGTTCTCCTACTGGTTTCTCTGTCTTGTGATTCCTGATGTCAGATTTATGTCCATTTATCCTTTGGCGTAGGGTTTGGCCTGTGTGTCCAATATACAGAGCTGAAGGGCACTGTTGGCATTTGATGGCATACACAATGTTAGACGATGAGCAATAGATGTATAACATGTTGCAAGTGTGGATAGAGAAAGGTTTTTATCCTCTCATAACACTAGAAATTGTGGACATCAAAGGAAGGTGAATGGTGGAGGGTTCAGGGCGGACAAATGAAAACACTTCTTCACACAGCACAGAGTTAAACTATGGAACTCCCTCCCCCAGGAGGCATGGATGGCCACCATCCTGGATGGCTTTAAAAGAGGACTTTAAAAGAGGACTTTAGGAGGAGACGGCTATCAGTGGCTACCAGCCACGTTGGCTATATTCTACCTCCAATGCCAGAGGCGGTAAGCTTCTGAATACCAGTTGCTGAAAGCTGTTAGACTTGTGAAGTCATTTGACAAGTTATAGGTATCCTGCTGCACAGGATAGTAGTCCAGCAGAACACAGCAGTCTGCATGCTCTCTAGTTGTCAGCATTTCCCAGTTCATGGTTAAGAAGAATCTTTGCCCACACAGTTCAGTTCAAAGCATAAGGTGTGGAACAGCCTCCCATCAGATGTCAAGGAGATTAAGAAGACATCTGAAGGCAGCCCTGTATTGGGAAGTTTTTAATGTTTGACATTTTACTAATTTTTATATGTGCTGTAAGCTGTCCAGAGTGGCTGGGGAAACCCAGCAAAAAGGGTGGGTTATAAATCATAAAGTTGTTGTTGTTGTTGTTGTATAAAGACACAAGACAAGTATAAACACACTAACTTAAGAGATGCTAGTGCTTTATGAACTATTCTACTAAGTACAATTCTCTGGTCGTAGAAGTAAAGCTGTTGTGATCCAAATATGCAGCGTGATCCACTAGCACTTTACCATGCTAGCTCACCATGCTTTACCAACACCACATAATGTGATACTTTCAGCTGAATGATTTATATAGGACCACCAATGGACAAGGCACTTTACACAGTATCATTCTTTTTTAAAAAGGCTTAGGAGTTAGGGGAGCAATGGAATCAGGGGCAGGAAGGGAGAGAAGAGTGGACATGTGCCAATGCAGTGCTTGGTGCAGTGCTTGAGAGCCAGTGTGGTGTAGTGGTTAAGAGCAGTAAACTCATAATCTGGTGAACCGGGTTCGCTTCCCCTCTCCTCCACATGCAGCTGCTGGGTGACCTTGGGCTAGTCGCACTTCTCTGAAGTCTCTCAGCCCCACTCACCTCACAGAGTGTTTGTTGTGGGGGAGGAAGGGAAAGGAGAATGTTAGCCGCTTTAAGACTCCTTCCAGTATTGATAAAGCGGGATATCAAATCCAAACTCTTCTTCTCTTCTTGATGCTTGGAGTTTCTTTTGGCTGGAGATGCCAGCTTTTAATAAGCCTTACTGTCATTTAACTGTCATTTAATTTTAAAGATCAATCAGTTGAGATTCTGATGTTCTCTCTCTCTCCCCCCCCTCTCTTTGTAGGCAATATTCAAATCAGTGAGTCAAGCCAGAACCAACAGAACATGAATGGAAATATTCCGTTTTCACAGTCACCGGCAGCATATAATGAGCCACATACCTCAAGCATGCAGCTAGCCACAATCCTCTCGAATGAGAGCAAGTGGCCGACAGAGCCAGCAGAAACCCCTGGCATCCCATCCAGCATCCGGAACAATGCTGACGAGCCACCCAGATCAATGTACAAAGGCACGGATCAGGGTTCCTGTGTGGAGAATGCAATCCAGCATCAGGGAGCAGCAGCAGACACAAGGAGGGAGAAGGCTCTGCAGCAGAGAAGGGGGCAGCAAGAACAGCCAGGAAGTGCCAGGGACAGGGTCAGCAGCCTGGTGCTGACAAATGGGTTACACACAGAGTCCGAGTCTGGAGAACAGAGAGATTTTGACAGCAAGGGGGAAGCTCTGACACAGACTCAAACCACTCCGAGGACGGGTGCTGCTGCTTTGGAAGAGAGCGCGTTGCTATTCAGCGAGACACTCAGCAATGCAAGGTTGCATTTGCAGCAGGATGTTGCAGAGCTGTTTGATCCTGAGGATGGAGAAGAACAGATAAGGTAACAGAAATGGAGTCCATTCATTTGATACTCAGATTAGTGTGCATGCCTTTGAGTTTCTCCCGAAAGCTCCCTTAAGCTGGGACCTGGATTTGGGGAGCCCACTACCAAAGAAACATTTTCAAGGCTGCCGCTGACTCAAAGGGTGCCTTCTGTTGCTGCCCCTTTTGTTCCTCCTTTCCCCAATGTTTCAGCTTTTTATTTAAAGGGCTGGTACTCCAACTTGGAGCCATCCCCTGGGGTTGTGCCCTCTGCCTTCTCCAACAGGAAATCCTAGGCAAGTAAACTTCCTTGGGTGGTGGGTGGGCTGATCCATATTTTTCACCTGAGTAGCCGGAGCCAGCCCCAGGATTCTGTGACTCTTTGACACAAAATCCAGACACAAAGGAATTAATTATCAGAGGAGTTGTGCAGTATGTCTTGTATGTCAGAAGCTTCTTGCAGCCTTGCCCAAATGTTTCCCATTTTGGAGCCAGAGTCTGTCTTCTTGGTTCTATTCATCAACCTTCTACTTATCAAAGGATTTATCATTCTTTGAAGTTCTCATTCCACCCCTTTCAATGCTAAAGAAGCAAACTGCTTTTCTTGTTTTAAAAATGTACGCAAAAACATTTTGCCTCTTCAGCAATGTCATGGAAGTGTCTAATAAAATACCACGCTGTTAGACATTTTCTGGTCTTAGAGAGCATCTTGTGCTACAGCGGTTGACTAGATTATTGCAAAAGTTATATTCTAGGATCAGGTATGTTTCACTGCAAAAACTTCCCTATATTCTGTGATTTGCATCTCTACTCTTAAAACCCAATTCACAAATTATACTATCTCTGAAAAAAAAAATGACATTCAGTGAGTGTAACTTCTTTATTGTTGAGTGGTATGATTTCATTTCAGCTTCACTGGTGCAGAAAGCAAGCTAAGTTGCAGTGATGATGACAGGGAAGATTTTGCATTCAAAGACATCAGGGACGGATTCAGTTCTACCTTTGAAAAAATTGTTGAATCTGACCTCATGAAGGGTACATACTATAGCAGTCTGGATTCCTTGGATGTGCTCTCACTGACAGATGAGACAGACAGCTGTGTTAGCTTTGAAGCTCCACTCACACCTCTTATTCAGCAAAGAACTAAGGAAAGCTCTGAACTTTTAGAACAGAAACTCCTTGCTCACGGGAAGGAAGTCCTGGAGCCCACAAGAACAGATAAGCAAGAAGACGCAATGGCCGGGGCAATAGATTGTGACTCTGGGAGCCCCCTGAAGCATTCCATCACCAGCAGCCGGTCCGAAAATGTGCTGAGCAGGGTATCTCTGAAAAACATCCCAAATGGGTACCACATGGAAAGACCAGAAGAAGATGCCACAAGGCTTATTAATTCAATCAGGTAAAATGATCCTCTTATACTAACAGCAGTCAATCAATTGGATATTTGCAGTTGATTAATTATGCTGTTTTAACCAATTATTCACTAATGAATCCCTTGAAAACTCAGCTTTATTTCATATTCTTGATGTTGTTGCTGCAGTATTTATAGAGCTGCAGGCTTTAATTGGTCCAGTTAGTAGATCAATCTATGAAAGTGTAAGTTTATTACTTGTCGGATGCTAAATTTGATTGAAGAGGGTGATGCGTAGATTTTGTTTATTAAATTGTTATCACATTTTCATAAGTATCTTCAGAAGGCACTTGTACTGAGATTTTGATGACATGCAAATATATTCCTAATTAATATAACCCTAGTTAATGTATTAATTGGTCAAATTAATAAATAATTAATTGCATTATTAATAAACTGAAGTGGCAATCCTATACCCACATACCTGGGAGCAAGGCCCATTAAACTTAATGGTACTCATTTCTGAATATAGGTTTGCACTTTAAATTGCATTAATTGGTCAACAACCCTAATTATTTATATATTGCCGCAGTGCTTAAGAAAGCAGGGTCAGGAGGGAAAGGCAGCATGCGACTCAAAGAGTTTACAGTCTATTTTTTACTAAAGGGGAGAGAAGGAGGGAAGAGCTAAACCATGGAAATATACTATCAGGGTTTCCTTCTATAGACTCCACTTCTTGTTCATTCAGCTTTGGAAAATGCTCTCTACTTTCGGGAATTCTGCTTGATGTGATATCAAATGTGTTAATTTGCATTTGACGTGCAAGTTTTTAGGGAGTTAATAATTATCTAGTTTACTGTGGGCACCGATAGTTGCCAAGATCACTACAAGCAGGGAGGACAATCGTCTTCGTTTTCTCCACTGCGAGATGAGCGCCGCACCCCATAATCGCCTTTGACTGGACTTAACTGTCCAGGGGTCAGTTTTTACCTTATAATCCTTAGGAAATCCCCTTATCTGAAGCTGCTTGTTTGCATTGGGAGGAAATCCCTCATCGGCACCAGTCCACTTTGGCCATGGGCTTCCTTTACACCCCGCAGAGGGCCTGTCTTCTTTCTGCCCCCCAGAAGCAAGAAAATCCCCATGCCAGGGAAGCCACTGTGGTTTTCTCTCCTCATCGTCATCCAATATAGGCAGTCTCCCACCAACCAATCTTCCCATTAGCACAATATCATTCCCTAGGTAATCATCATCATCAACCTTTTATTGGCATCACATACAAACATCGAAAACAAATCAATACAGAATTACCACTTCCTCAGTGGCACAAAACTTTGATAAAAGAAAGGAGGCAGAGCAGTCTATCGTCACATCTCTAGGTCTCCAGGGAGATCAGACGTCTGCAGTGTATTTCGACAACAAAAAAACCAAATAGAGATATTTAGCCACTAACTTGGTGAGCTCCTGATCTTTCCCCAGTAATAGGAAATGTATGACCTCCAACTCTGGTTTCCATTTGGGGATACAGAGTTGATCTAGAAATTGCTGATGGAGATCAACATATAGTTTACAATTAAGAACCATATGTGTAAGGCTTTCTCCTTCCACCCTGCCTAAGAACCTTCCCCAAAGGAGGTTTGATAGATTTGAATTAAACCTGGCCAGCGAGAATGCCCTTCTTTCTTGAGGGTTAAGCAGAAAATTGTGGTTAATTTCACTTGCCCAAGAAAGTTGGAAATAAAGAGGGGAACATGTCTTTTCTGCTGCTACTGTTAGTTCTTGGCGTTCAATATCCCACAACCTAGTTTTTATTATAGCCTTGGCAGATGGTAGGGACATCGATCGCAAAAGTTCCACTGACAGCCCAAGTTGCTGTACCTTCTTGCTAAACTGTTGTAGCCCTGGGGAAAGAAAGGTGTCTAACAAAACTTCGCTGAGGAGAGGATCTTTATCTGATGTAAGGCAGACGTGAGGGTGATCTGGCTGCGACATCTGTCACCCCATTGATCGCCAGGGTTGATTCGGGTGATCTAGCTGGCTAGGCGGGTGTCCCCTTCCTCCCTCACCGCTCCATGTGCGTCCCTCCCGAAGCTGCGCGCTCGGTGGAAGAGGACGACCATCCCAGATAGAAGAAGTGTACTTTTCTTCGGTCAAGGGTATACGATAGCTGTGCTCCCCTGCTAGAACCTCCAAACAAGCTCAAGGTCCCTAGGTAATGTCAGGCTTGCTTTTATTAAGCCCTTGATGCAGGGGCGTGGGTGGCGCTGTGGGTTAAACCACAGAACCTAGGGCTTGCCGATCAGAAGGTCGGCGGTTCGAATCCCCGCTATGGGGTGAGCTCCCGTTGCTCGGTCCCTGCTCCTGCCAACCTAACAGTTCAAAAGCATGTCAAAGTGCAAATAGATAAATAGGTACCGCTCCAGCGGGAAGGTAAACGGCGTTTCCGTGCGCTGCTCTGGTTCGCCAGAACCTTTGTCATGCTGGCCACATGACCTGGAAGCTGTACGCCGGCTCCCTCGGCCAGTAAAGCGAGATGAGCACCGCAACCCCAGAGTCGTCCGCGACTGGACCCAATGGTCAGGGGTCCCTTTACCTTTACCCTTTACTCCTTGATGCACTATGTACAAAAGAATTTTTTTAAGAGACTTTCTTCTTGGTGACATAGGGACACCACTTCAGAATGAGGGACTATGGCATTCTATGGCAGATATATGTTTGGTCACATAGCTCATTGGCCAGTTCTATATAGAGGTGAGAAACCTTGATGGGTGTGAAGTATATTGCAGATCTGGTGGGGTGGGAAGAGCAGGTCATGACATGTTCCGTACAATTCATAGTCTAAAGTTGAAAAAATTACAGCTGTAGCAGTGCTGAGAGGGCAGATGGCTTGCAGTGGCAGAAATCAGATTTTTAACACCATGCGCTTCCATGATTTGATATTTGGGGTATTTGTAGCATTTGTGGGTCTTCATATGATTCTGTTCAGGCACACCATTGGTTTTGAAGCCAGAGCAGCTGCATATTGTGTGGGGTTTGGCCTAAAAAGGATGGTGCCTAAAACCAACAGATGATGCCTATGATTCTAGTATGAAATGATAGTAGCTACTGAATGGCAGCCAAAGTGTTAACTGCAAACATTTGTAACAACAGTTTGATTCCACTGAATAAAGGAAAATAAAGAAAATATGGAATATAAAATAAAATATTTATATAAAATAGTTAACATATGGACTATTACAGTTCTATAGAAGCTTATGAATTTATATCATGTAATCAAAATTACACAAGGAAATAGAATTCTGGATACATCTTAAAAGGAAAGGTGTAGTTTTATTGCTACTGCAATAAGAGATATTTTTAAAATATAAGTTGTTATGGGATTTCATGTTTTCATGTTTTTCTGTATTTTCTATTTAAAATGTTAATGAAAAATGTTAGTTTTCAGTAAACGACCATTAAAAGGCTACACCTTTATTTTATAGTAAAGTTAGATGAAAATTCTTTAGGGTGGGTACATTTTTTTTCCTTTTTTCATTTTCAAAGTGCCATATATTCTAAAGGTGCTATAAGGCCAGTGCACAGTACCAAGACAGAAATCAGGTTAAATCCCAGATGCACGGAACAAATAAGATGTACGGAAAGGAGGACATATCTAAAAATGTGTCAAGATCAGAGCACAGGTTTCTAAGCATAACAGCCTAAAAGGGCCTTTAAACATTCAGGTCTAAAGGCTGCTTCTCACTAGAATCTGTGCTCAGATAGACAAATGCAACATGTTTTGAGAAGGTTGTGTTTTTGATCTGCATGGAAGCGACAGCTCAGCCCGTTGCTGTTCATCTCTTTCCATGTATTTTAAGCGACCGTTTATAAAAAATATACTTGAGTGTTCCATACTCATAGTGCATATGTTTTGTACCTGAAGACAACCTGTTATGAGGCCAAAGTAGTATGAATCCTAACATATGTTAACTCTCGACAGCTGTCTTCATAATAAAACTATCCTATCAACTCATTAATCTGGAAGTCTTAATTGATGACTTCCAGGGAGGAGCCAGGTGGGAAGAGACACCACTTCCGGCGCCTGCTTTATGCAGAAGGGTCAGGGGAGAAAGGAGGCGGCACTTAAGGGTGCCGAGACTCTGGTGTTGGCGCCGCAACAGGAGGGGGCATTTCTGGATTCTGCTAGCGACTAGATGGTCATGTTTTAGGATAGCTCCGCACTGTACATACTTTGCACAATAAAACAGTTGGAAGACAAATGGGTCTGCTGAGCGGTGCCCAGTCTCTCTGCATCATCCTGGAGACCCCTTCCCACCTGGCTCCTCCCTGATGACTCCTCCTCCCCTGGGGAGGAGCTGGCAGACTCACTGGGAGACGTGTCCGTCGACAGCAGAGGCTGAGGCTGCCGGTACCCACTCAGTGCCTGACTGGCAGGGGAGGGCACGTCCCTGACAATGATCTTTCACTTCTTGAGAGATCACAGAAACAATGGTTACAATGGTTACATATAAAAAAAAATCCCTTCCAGTAGCACCTTAGAGGTCTCTAAGGTGCTACTGGAAGGGATTTTTTTTATTTTTTATTTTGTTTTGACTATGGCAGACCAACACGGCTACCTACCTGTAACTGGAACAATGGTTACATATCGTTTGAATTGTTTTGTACAGACTGAAGCTGGGCTCCTGACTTACCCCAAATCCTAGTATATTGTGAAGTGTGACCCCTGTATTCCAAACATCCTATATGTGGAATGCTGAGGTCCTCGTCAGACATTTTAAGAGAAGGCAGAAAAATCCTGTTTTGATGATCCAAACATTTAACACCCTTCTGTAAGAAAAAATACTTTTAAACCAGTGTCTGCCAATATGGCAACCGCTTGTGGGAATATTACTCTCATATCTATTTGAACAACTTTATCAATGTAAATTTGGAGCAAAAACATAGTGCTTTGTAAATACAACATGGTTTAATTGATGGGGGCATTGTTATGCCTGATCGCTTCACAACCCTGTTAAGCTTTTTGCTTATTTAGCTGTGTTGTTGTTGTTGTTGTTGTTGTTGTTGTTTTGTCCTTGCAGTGATGCCAGCATAAAGGATGCCCTTTCTGACTCAGACTCTGATATGGGTAGCACAGAACAACTTGACCAGGGAAGCACAGACACCCTTGTCAATGGCTGCAAGGCAGACAACGCGGCTGCCAAGAGGTTGGCCAAACGCCTGTATCACCTTGAAGGTTTCAAGCACTGTGATGTAGCCCGCCAGCTTGGAAAGAAGTAAGTGCCATCACCAAAGAACCAGGATAAAACAAGTGCAGAGCCAAAGGGGGAGGGAGGGTTTTCTTTTCATGAAAGGGGTGCCCACCCCCCTTTACCGTAATTTGCCACAGAGTATGAAAACGTTTGCAAAGGTCTGGAAGTGAGAAGGAAGAGAGAACATGCCCCTGCTTTTGTAGCAATTGGACAAACCCACTTCCCTTACCCTGATCCTGTTGCACATAAAATGTGGATGGAGATGCTCATTGAAGGAAATGCAACATGGGTGAAAAAGATCCCCATTTGATTGATCTGAATGTGCATCCTTATCCACTTTGTCCCAACTAGTCATGCCTACTAAATAGCCAATGCAGTGTGGCCAGAGTGGGAGAGAGACAGTATACTCAGAGCAGACCCACCTAAATTAATGGACTTAACCGAGTCATGTTAAGAGAGCCAGTGTGGTGTGATGGTTAGAGTATTGGACTAGGATCTTGGAGAGCAGGGTTTGAATCTGCACTCAACCATGAAGTGCAGTAGGTGACCTTGGGCCAGTCACCGCCTCCTACCTCACAGGGCTGTTGTGAGGATGAAATGGGGAGGAGGAGAAGCATGTAAACCACCTTGAGATCCTTGGAAGATGAAGGTAGTATATACATGCAATAAATTAACTAAATAAATAAATCAATGTTCATTAATTTCAATGGATCTACAATGACAAAAAAGAAAGCCACCTCTGGTTGCAATGTGACATTGCCATGTTCTCTATGTGGTTTCTGAGTGACTTTAGAATTTTTTTTTTAAAGAATAAATCACCCAAGCAGCAGCAGATTGGAGAAACAGGGGTTGAAAAAAGTATGGAGAAACTTGGTTGAATTTATAACATAAAAGGTCTCCCTCTAACATTTCTCCACCACCATTATTATCTAGATCTAGACAATCTTCACAGTGGGGAAAAAGTCCCCCAAAATTCAGTTGCTCCATGGAAAACGTCACCCCTTTGCATGAGGGTTTACAGTAATTGTGTCAGGGCTCACTCAAGGCTTTATCTTGGAATCTCTTCTCCATTTGAGGTCTTAGGCCTGGGACACATGCATAGTGTCAGGGATCTGCCAGCCCCTGCCAGTCCAGCTCTGAGTGTTTATAGAGAGCCGCAACCTGTTTTAACAACAGATTCATCTTCGAGTGAAACTGGTAGTCCGATCTCGGGGGAGGAACAGTTAGTGGCTGGGAGCCAGGGAGTGCAAGGTCTCCAGAGAGATGGTGGGAGACCTGGCACTACCCAGCAGACTTGCCCGGAGGGGGAAGCGTCAGTTCTGGCGCAGATATCACGTAGAAAGAGAAGGCGGCAATTTAGGATGCCGAGATTGTGGTGTTGGCGCCAAAACAGGAGGGAGGCACTTCCGGATTCTGCTAGTGAGTGAACAGACATGATAAGACTGAGCTCTGCACTGTATATAGTTTGGCACTGAATAAAAGAACTAAAAGACAAATGGCTTGGCTTTTCTATTGAACAACCGATAAGGGAACCTGACAGCTAGGCACATTTTCTCTGAGCACCTATAGTGTCAACTTCCACCAACAGTAAACCGCGGTCTGAGATTAGAGACAGAGTGTGTCTTTCAGGGCTTTGGGAGTGACTTCAAGGCTTGCTTCAAATCAGCACCACTCTCTTCCTCCCTCCCTCCTCCTCTCTAATATTTTATTATGTGGGGAAACTGAGCCCAGGTTCCTTGTTGCACTTCTGCTCTTAAGGCTGCTGTATGGCAAATCTGAAAAGGGTCAACAGTTCTTGTCCCCATCCCACAATATTAGCATTCACATTGAAATATATTTTGCACTCAAATGTATGTCTTGAAACTAAATGGGGAAGTTTCCCATCAGAACACTTATTTCTGAGAGAAGGGGCATCTACTAATTTAAAGTCCCAAATAGCATGAAAATAGCTTTATTACAGTGTCTCCCGAAGGGCACATTGACCTCATTTGCTGAAAAAAGAGGAACCTGATTTTCTAAGTGACAGCTTTTCCTGACATTGTATTCCTGCTTTCCATATTTGTTTCTAGTTTAAAGTTTAAAGAGAGAAAGGAGAGAAATGATGGGGAAGAGGGCTGGGGAAGAATTCCCCAGAAACAAGGAAAGGATTCATGTTTAAAAAGGAATAGGCATATGCTAGAGATTTCAAATCTTGCTTGGCAAACAAGAACAACAAAAATTATTCAAAGGCATTTAGCATGGCAACAAATGACTCACTTTTACTCTCTGTCACTTACTGGTAAATCCCCCATTCACCAGTAATACTGGGAAGTTGTGGAAATTACCGGTAATGTGCTTTTGTTACATATATTGCTTCTCCAAATGAATTGTATATATACTAATAAATGCATTTGTTAAAAGCAACAGTGATGGGACACCTTAAAAACTAAAATTTAAGGTTTCATAAGCTGTCATAGACAACAGTCTATCAGGTGCCATAAGACTCTGTTCTTTTTGCTGCAAGACCTACCCACCTGAAAATTCATTTATTTCAACAAATCAATGCTGGTAGACATGTGCAAAGAGCAATCTGGATGTGGTGAATTTCAACCTGCACCAGTGAGTGGCACTGGAAATGAGAACAAAATCTGGTAATTTACCCAAGGCAGCTTGTTGTGAGAGTTACCAATATATGACTGAATTTTCTGAAATTTCCCACTCCATTCCTGAAAATGCTAAAAATTATTGGTAAATGCCAACATTTATCAAATATCCAACATACATAACTGTTAAGAAAACACCTCTTCTGTCTTTTAGTGGAACATTCCAAAAATAAATGCAAAAAGCATAAGCTGAATGAGGAAGCCATTCAAAGGCTAACAACATAAATCTTGGAGTGCAGCCTGTCATTGCAACAAAATATTCTGTATCCTTGCTTACCACATCAGCTCCTCACCCAACCACAATCCGGTTCTTTGGTCTGTATAAAGCCTTCATTGCTAGCAGTTCTCCTGGCTAGCTCCCAAGTCCTGACAGTTCGTTTAATAACTGCTATTCACCGGTCACTGAGAATTCTAGTGTCTGCTTCATTAATACAATAATGAAGCAAACATTAAAAGAGGGAAGGACTTCCAAGTCACACAATGAGTCAAAAATGCATACCATTTTCGCTCTATAAGGCGCACCTGACCATAGGATGCACCTAGTTTTTAGAGGATCAGCTCAAATTTCTGCAGCTTCTTTTGCAAAGGAAAAAAGCCCTGTTTTTTGAGGATCAGCTCAAATTTCTGCAGCCTCTTTTGCAAAGGAGCAAAGCCCCATTTTTTGAGGATCAGCTCAAATTTCTGCAGGTTCTTTTGCAAAGGAGAAAAGCCCCATTTTTTGAGGATCAGCTCAAATTTCTGCAGCTTCTTTTGCAAAGGAGCAAAGCCCCATTTTTTGAGGATCAGCTCAAATTTCTGCAGCTACTTTTGCAAAGGAGAAAAGCCCAATTTTTTGAGGATCAGCTCAAAGTTGTTGAGCTTACTTTGCAAAGGGAAAAACCCTGTTTTATGGGGTTTAACTCACAGTTCTGCAGCTTCAGGAAGCCATTTCTACAGTTTCCAGACAGATAATCTAATCAGCCAATCACATGTCGCTGGGGAAGCAGCCTCTCTCTGCAAGGGGGCGGGGCTGGAATCTCTCTCCCTTATCTCTCTCCCCGTTCGTTTGCTGAGCAGCTGCTCAGCGGGCTTCCTTTCAACACCCCCTTCTCTCTCTTTTTTAATAAAGCACGATATGCTTTTGCCCCTGGGCAGTTCAGCTCCAGGGACCACACATTCGCTCCATAAGACGCACAGACATTTTCCCTTACTTTTTAGGAGGAAAAAAGTGTGTCTTATGGAGCGAAAAATACGGTAGATTTCTATAGTGAACTCGGAGCATGAATATTTTTCAGTCCAGTGGGATGGCTTGGCTCTGCAGTTGAAAACCAATGGGACTGGAAAGAGCTCATATTTGGCTGGAGCAATGTCACTACAGATTGAGGATGTGCTGGGACGTGTATCTAATGTAGGGACACAAACCCACCATGTTCAGTGGATTGTGGAATTAGATTCTCTGGTGAAGAGTATGCACAAGTAGACTGACTGTGGCCTCTTTAATTACAGTAATGAATTTAGCAAACTGGTAGCAGAAGAATATCTCCGTTTCTTTGACTTCACTGGACTGACCTTGGATAAAGCACTCAGGTGAGCTGCAAGGGCAGGGATCTCGAATGCGTGAGTTAGAGGTAAGGCCCCACACTATCCATTTCTGTTACCATCAATTAATTTCAGACATCTCTGGAGTCTAACAAAAATCAAGCACTTTCAACTTGATTGCATGTCTCTTATGTCTGGATTCCTCTTTATTTACAGATACTGCATTTAAATAGGTTAGTTTTATCAGCCGCATTTTGGGTCATCAGATAAAGGGCAGGCGACTGGGTGGCGGCCCGAGTGTAGCAATAACACAGTTTCATATTGTGAACCTTTTCACTTCCCATCTACAGGCAGGGTGCTTTGAGTTTTGTATGAAGGCTCCTGAGGTGGGAAAGGGCTGTTGGATTGACAGAAGTCCCAGTGCTGGCTCATATATTGCCTCCCTGAAATAACGATCAAAGCTGAAGATTAGCATTGCCTTTTCTGTTACCTTTCTGTTCCCTTTGAAAATCCTTAGGGCTTTATGAAACATTATGAGCAAATATGTGTGATGGTTGCCTGATAGCTCTTTCAAAAGAGAAAAGTCACTTAGGAGTGATTTCTCACGGAGGTTCCAAATATATGTTTGCCAGCAGAGGCATGGGCGTACCCAGGGGGGGCAGAGGGGGCAGCTGCCCCCCCTAGAAGGCAGCTGCCCCCCCAGAAGCAAAAATGATCAGCATCCGTTCAAAGCAAACCTGAACGACCATGGTTTGCCCCCCCCCCCAGTTTTGATCCTGGGTACGCCCCTGAGCAGAGGGGAGTTCCAGCAGCAGAGGAGGGATAGGAATCCCTTTCTCCATTGGAAAAAGCCCTTCACAAAGCAGCTTTTTTCTTTTCTTTTCTTTCTTCTAAAAAGGCATCCGGTTTCAGTATACATGATTCTCCACAACATTTAGTCAGATTCCGTTTCAGACTTCTAGTCCTTTCATTTAAGACACCCAGCCTGTTTAGCCAGAGTACATTTCTTCTCAGTCTCTATTCCCATCTGTTTCTCTCTGCTGTGCATCGCACTTCTTCCTTTCTCCCTCCTGCTACTGTAGGTGCTGGGCTTGGTCCAAATGGTTACTTTCTGTATATTTGGATGTCATCTAATACAAGCATACATTTCCCCACTGAAATAGCGGGTCAGACTGTTTCTATATCTGGGAGAGCATTTCCATGCTTAGCTTCTAAATATTTTCAAAATTGCTGTGTTGAACTGCCAAATGAGACTGCCCGGAAGCATCCAGCTGATGAATGAAAGCTACTGGGAGCACATCACACCTGTCCTATGATGTCTGCATTGGCTCCTTGTTCTCTTCCAGATACAATCCAAGAAGGTGGCTTTAAACTACATGGCTCTGAAGAGCTTAGCTTCAATGTACTTTGGAGACATCTCCACTCACAGATCCCTTTGCAACATCTGAGATTAGGCGCTTGTGTTTACAGTTTGTGCAACAGATGAAGACAGCAAGAACATGAAGAGAGACTTTCTCCCACTAGAGAGTCACACTTGGGCATATAAACCTAAGTATCTTCCAGATGTGTTTTAAGACTTTTTGGGTCATAGGAACATACGAAGCTGCCTTTTACCAGGTTGTTTGCCCATTTAGACCGTTATCGTCCTGAGACCTGTGGGTATAGGGTGGTGTACAAATTTAATACCGGTAAATAAAAATAAAAATAATAAAACTCTGAGTGCTTGTCCACACTTCTGCTTGTTCAGCACCTCCCCTCATCCCCACCCAGAGAAACCCACTCTTTCCAGCTGAATTGAGGCAAATGTCTATCAAGTTTTCCACAGATGGACGTTTGTTACAATTCAGCAGTAAAGAGGGTTTTCCTGGGGAAAGCAGTGGGGCAAACAGAAGACCACTTGGACAGAAAGCACAGGACAGATGGAAAACCTCTTGGACCTGTGCTTTCTAGGCATGGGACAAGCAAGGTGTTGGCAAGCACTGACTGGCAGCCATAGGTCTCCAAATCCTCAGACTATGGACTTTCCCATTATGAGCAATCAGATCCTTTTAACTGTAGGTGCAGATTGAATTAGGCCTTCAGAACACAAAGCATGTGGGTCTCAGGGTGGCAAAGACAGAAGGAATTTTAATTATATTTTTATAACATAGAAACATTTCCCCCCTGTTTTGCTGGAAACATCCTGCCTTTGGTGTCCACCTCAACTCTTCAGGGTGGAACAGGCTATAAAACTAATTATTTAAGGTTACGAAGGCAAACAAAATGGAAAGAAGTGAGAAGAGTTGTGCTAGTTGTTGTAAGTGGCATTCCAGGTTTAATCTAACAAGTATCCATGGCACTCATATAACCAGAGCCCACAGTCCTTCTGGATTGCAATAGAAATGTTTAGGCAGAGGCAGAGATGGACAGATGGGTCTGGTTCTGGTTCTTCTCAATTTCACATTTGCTCATTCATAAATTTATTCTATTTCTGGATTAATCTGCACTTTAAAAATAAAATCTGCATAACATTTTGTACTTAAATAATATTTTATTTATCAATGTACACATTTCTAAATGTATTTTATCTGAATATATGCATTTGTAATGCATTCTGTAATGCATTCTTTAAAGCAATGAACTATATCAAAATATGAAGTTTTCCCCCTTTCACATGTTAGTCCAGGAGTTGTGAATCAAGTCAGATACATTCATTCATTCATTCATTCACCTAACAAAATTTATATACTGCTTGATTGTAATAAGACCACCAGGTACCGGTAGTTTACAAAAAGAATAAAACTTTTAAGGCATCAATAAAGGACCATTAAAAACATTCAAAAGATACTTCAAATCACTGGAAAGCTAAAACAAGATCAACAAATGTGAACTTTCTCCACGTCTGGGTAGTCAGACGCATTCCCTAGGTAAGGGCAGACCCACTGTCGCACTGTGCCCCAAATCCCCATTGTGCAGAGCTGCTCCCAGAGGTCACCAGGGTTAATGACGCCGAAAGCCTCAGTCCTGTGCCTTTTTTCATCCAAAACCAGTTATAGTGTTGGCATGCTCAGCTACGGTGAGATTTAACATTTATAATGAATAGTATAATAATAAATAATAAACTGTGACATTTTAGGCATCTCACGGCCTATGATCAGCAACTTTTGGTCTCCTTTTGATTTATTTGCTAACTTTCTTACCTTTCCATGTCTAGAACATTCCTAAAAGCCTTCCCCTTGATGGGAGAGACACAGGAACGGGAACGGGTCCTCATCCATTTCTCACACCGATATTGCCAATGCAATCCAGAAGAGAGCACATCAGAAGGTAACACCACCTTATGTTCAGAACTGGGCCTTTTTGCCCCATATATCACCTTGCCATAACTAGCTTTTTGAGAGGCTTGCCAGTGAAATCTCCCTTAAAAGTTAACAGAAAACATGCAGAGTTTGGCAGAATGAGCAGAAGGGCTCCCAAAAACAGAGTAACTGGTTTCCCGCATTTTGAAATATCGCAGTGCATTAAATGCACATTACTATCTAAAGAGGAGTCGCCCCTCCATCAACAAGAGCCTAAAATTATCTAACTGCACTACAGGAGAATACTAATACTGGTCTGGCCTATTTAGAATCTTTGTACATATTCCTGAGAGCAGCACTTTGAACCCTTGAAATGAGCTTTATAATGGTAAGTTTTGCTTTTTAAGCAAACTGTAAGGAAAGACTAGACGGTTTCCTGGAATAATGCCACCTGCTTAATAACCGCATTTAGTTCAAATAGCTAGATAGTTATTAGGATGAAAAGTAAGTGGGAGTGAGGCTGTTGCGGAAGTAGAACAAGATCTTAATTTGGAGCCAAATGAGGCTGACCTTATCAGCACACTTTTTTTTAATGTGAGGGCAAGGACCGCAATATGCTGAATATTTGTTGTTAGTGCAGTTTAAAAACAGGCTAAATTACTTGCATCTTCCAGATGGAATCCACACACTCACTTGTGCCCTGATGCTGCTCAACACAGATCTGCATGGCCATGTAAGTATTTTCAGAAGAAGACATACATTGTGCTCTTGCTCTTCAGGTAGATTTGTTGCTATCTGGAAAATGCCTTTGAAAACTGGTGTCATGGCAGTAGTAGACAATGGCAGGGAAGGGCATTCAATTCTGTGCTCTATATGCAGCAAAAATGCCCCTCAACTGTCCCACATCCCAGAATTACAGAAGACATCCCTGCTTCTGACTGGATCCTGGGATCTCCCGTTTTGGCTCCCACAAGAGCGCGGACCCAAAAGACAATCGTCTCGATTTTCCTCTGCGATATGTTGGAGGGTATGTAGCAATGGAAGCCTCTTACTTCAAGTCTCATCTATCTGGGATTGTGTAGGGCAAACTAAGATAAGAGTGTATAAGAGTATATTTTCAGAATAAATTGAGATATATGATGAAGACTCCTATTAGATTCCTTCAAAAATGTCACTTTCCTGTCAGGTCTAGTCTGGATTAACCTTCAGTTGTTCACCATGACTGATCTCAGAAGCTGCTCCAAGACTGCCTAGGATCTGTATAAAAGAGAGATACAAGTAATTCTCGCAAGCCTATTGGAGGCATCTCCAACCTGAGACCTCATCCAGCACTATCATGATGTTAAACAGCATGAGAGGCAACTTGCTACATTCACATCCGACCCTTCCTTCCAAAGGAGCCAGGATAGACCCTTGTTGCATTCCACAGGCCAGAATTGGTATGCGGGTGTCATGAGGCACATGGGCTGCCCATGGAATAGAAGTGCTGAAAGAAAATGCTTACATGACTGGAAGAACTACCGGTAGTTCTTTCTTAAAATTCAAATGAGTGAAGTGGCTAATAATATACTAGGCAAAGGCACATACTCAAGAAGTATTTATGTTTGTGATTTGCTTAATTAGATAAATGTGCACCCAGCTGCTTTGTTCTGATTGCTGTATTGGTGATTGCTGAGAAAAGAACACTGCAACTTATATTGATTCGGACAGTAGCACTCATCCTTTTAGGCAGAGGTGCTGTAGCTCCATGGTAGACCACAAGCTTTGCTTGTCCAAGATACAATCCCTAACAACGTCTGAGAAAGACACTTGTCTGCAGCTCTGGAAAGGATGTGGGACGCGGGTGGCGCTGTGGGTTAAACCACAGAGCCTAGGGCTTGCCGATCAGAAGGTCGGCAGTTCGAATCCCCACGACAGGGTGAGCTCTTGTTGCTCGGTCCCAGCTCCTGCCAACCTAGCAGTTTGAAAGCATGACAAAGTGCAAGTAGATAAATAGGTACCACTCCGCTGGGAAGGTAAACGGCGTTTCCGTGCGCTGCTCTGGTTCGCCAGAAGCGGCTTAGTCATGCTGACCACATGACCCCGAAGCTGTACGCCGGCTCCCTCGGCCAGTAAAGCGAGATCAGCGCCGCAACCCCAGAGTCGTCCACGACTGGAACTAATGGTCAGGGGTCCCCTTTACCCTAAAGGGAACAATTAGCAGGCTTCCTCAACCTCGGCCCTCCAGATGTTTTGGGACAACAACTCCCACCATCCCTAACTACTGGTCCTGCTAGCTAAGACGAACCCAAACCCAGTTGCATGCTTGTCTCTGTTTTCTGTCTCTAAGGCCCACTTTTTACAAGCAGCAGAGCCCTTTTGACACGTTCTTCCATGAATATACTAACTGCATGGAGGAGAGTGAGGGGGGATTGTACCAAAGGAATGTATGAAAAGGACCTGATTTATCCACTGTTCCACTTCAGAAGTGAGCAAGGGGCTCAAGTAACAATTTACTTGCAAATAGAAATGTCATGGGGAGCTGCTTCTTGCAACTTTCTTCTCTCTGACATGCCTGTTTCCTGTGTGCAGATTTCATTTTCTGTCTGTGGAGGAACACTCAATCATGAACATTCAATCTGCAACTCCAGTCAGAACTAAAATGGCTTAGTAGCCAAAGAGGTTTCCCTGCTGCTTGTGAGAACCAGGCCTAAGTTACCACTGAGAAAGGAGGAGGAGAATTGGGCAGGAAATTAAATTTCAAAGTCCCAAATTCTTCTGTAGGTGAAATGGTGTGGTGAATACAGTGAGTTCAGTGAGGATAAGTATTTGGAAGGCGTCTCAGAGCTGTAAACTTTCAATGGCTATTGTGACATTAATTTCTTCTTTCCTCTCTCCTCCTTTCTCTTTCTCTTCTGCTCCGGGATCCTCTTATTATTGCTCTTTAACCCTTTCTCAGGTGGTAAGTGCAGTTGTTACAATTTGCACTACATTTCTATAAATTGGGGGCACTTGGAATTGTAAAATGTATGTGTTAATAATGAAAGCAGTACCTACCAGTGAGAGCCAGTGTGGGAGAGCCAGTGTGGTGTAGTGGTTAAGAGCGGTAGACTTGTAATCTGGGGAGCCGGGTTCGCGTCTCCGCTCCTCCACATGCAGCTGCTGGGTGACCTTGGGCTAGTCACACTTCTTTGAAGTCTCTCAGCCCCACTCACCTCACAGAGTGTTTGTTGTGGGGAGGAAGGGAAAGGAGAATGTTAGCTGCTTTGAGACTCCTTCGGGTAGTAATAAAGCGGGATATCAAATGCAAACTCTTCTTCTTCTTCTTCTACCAATGTGGCGCACTTTTTAAAAAGGAAATGTGTGTAATGTGCACGTCTTCCTAACTTTGTTCCTCAAGAAAAAAAATCACTTCCTCTCATGATTGTTCAGAGAAACAATCCACAAGCGCTAGTTTGCACATAAACCTAAGTCAGTCTTTCCTTTCCCCCCACTTCCAGCTTGGAAAGGGAGGAGCAGGGTTGGCGCAATGGGAGCATCATGCACCAGCACACCCTCTCTTTCACAGCAGACCATAGTTTGACTTACTGTGATGTGCGAACTAGGTCTGCAGGTCTCATGATTGCTGCCGTGCCACTCTCAGCATCATCCACTTCTTTGAATCCATTGATTAGGAAGTATTGCGTTTGAACAGGCGTTTGATATTTTTCATAATGATGCCCTTACCCTAGCAAAAGATGTGATATTAGTATTGTAGATAAATCGCACAACCTTGCTCAACCAAAAAGCTATGGGACCAGGGACAGTGCAGGCGCAGCCATTGTGTCAGATGTGTCAAGGAGAGGAGAATCTGGCTTTGACAATCATTCCACTCTGAGCAACATAATTCAGAACTGATACGTTGAACCTGTGCAAGGCACCCTTTGACTCAGTATGTATGTATGTGGGACGCGGGTGGCGCTGTGGGTTAAACCACAGAGCCTAGGGCTTGCCAATCAGAAGGTCGGCGGTTCGAATCCCCGCGACGGGGTGAGCTCCTGTTGCTCAGTCCCTGCTCCTGCCCACCTAGCAGTTCGAAAGCACATCAAAGTGCAAGTAGATAAATAGGTACCACTCCAGCGGGAAGGTAAACGCCGTTTCCGTGTGCTGCTCTGGTTTCGCCACAAGCAACTTAGTCATGCTGGCCACATGACCTGGAAGCTGTACGCCGGCTCCCTCAGCCAATAATGCGAGATGAGCGCCGCAACCCCAGAGTCGTCCGCGACTGGACCTAACGGTCAGGGGTCCCTTTACCTTTATGTATGTATGTATTTATTTCTGTTTTTCTTATCAAGTGCCCATAATGCAACTCCAGTGTCACAGATCAACACACACATTTCAAACAGGTTTCCTGGAAAGAAAAAGCCAGTGAGATGACAATGGGGAAACAATTCCCCAGTTTCTCTCCCACCCCCCGCAAAAAAAAAAAAAAAAAGCCCTGCAGCAAGACTGGAGACCATAGCCCTGTTGTGATTTTTGTCCAAGCTGAGCGGCAACTGCTGCAGCGAGGACTGGTTTCACTTTTGCCTGTCTCACTGAACCGTGAGAAAGCAGCCTTATCACTTCCTACATGGAGTGTTTATGTTTTACTGTACTATTGTAATCCTAGCCTTTGTGCTCACTCTTCTGGCTTGCAATGATGCCGGACAGACGGCTTTATGGCAGCTCTGTAAATGAGCTGGCAGCAGGGATTTTCTCTGCACTATTCCTACAATAAATAGTTTTAGCCTTATTTATGGCTTGTGTGTGTTGTTCTTCATGCTGGGAACAATCACATATGACTGCGCCACCGGACTCTCTGTAACCGGGGATGAGCGCACATGGCTTTGCTCTGGCTTTGGGGCAGCCTCACAAACTGCCCCAGGCGGGGTATATGTTGACAAGCCCATCCTGGGTGCCCGCAGCAGAGTGCCTTATTCATTTCATTTCACATTCACTTTCACAGGCAAACACTGATAACCTGGTTCAGTCAAAGCCTGGCAGCTTATGCAAGGAAAACATTCCGTTTTCTTTCCTTGGCACTGCTCTACTTTGGGCTACAAAGAAAGAGTTCATTTGACAGTTGACTTCATTTATCTCCATATATATTGCCTGTAGCATTAAAAACTTATGGGGGAAATAAAGTATCTGTTCTTCTGCATTGCAGAATATTGGGAAAAAGATGTCCTGCCAACAGTTTACAGCAAATCTGGACAGACTGAATGATGGGAAGGATTTTGCAAAGGATCTGTTGAAGGTAATCCTATATCTAGTAAAGGAAAGTGGGGGAGAAATGGGGTGCATTGTTATTGCAGGAAATTCCTAGTGCCTGTGGCTGAAGTTCCATTATGCTAAGGTGCTGAACATGCATGCAGTAAGAATGAATTTTTTTGGGGGGGGGACGGGACAACGACCCTAGCCTCTGCTCCGCTATCCATGCTGTGATTATTTTCACTTTCATTCTCAGAGATGCTCTTCTATATGTCATGATCAGAAAATAAATACATGTGGCTCCACCTCCTTGAGGCTGCCCCACTTCAGATTGCAGCTACGGGATGGCACAATCGAATGCCAAAACTCTCTGCCTTTGGAAAGCTCACATGAAAGGGGGAAAGATTAAAGCCTAGGCTTCTGCGTCTGATGCACTGATCTTCTTCAAAGATGAAGCGTTGCTTATATGAGAGAATTTGAACAGGCAGTTCCCTGGCCCTTGCAGATGTTGCTGCACTCCAAATCCCATCATCCCTGACCACTAGCCATGCTGGCTGAGGCAGACAGGGCGGAAGGTAGCCCCAAAACAAATGTAGCCCTAGGGCTGCGAAAGGTTCCTTAGTTCTGTGATGGGTCCTGCTTGCAGGATTCTCACAGGCGTCTGGCTGGCCAGTGTGGGAAGAGGATTCTCTCCTTACGCGATTACTTACAAGTTTTGCAAATGCTTACAGGTGTGACCAAGCCAAGAAGAAACAACAGCTATTCCTTTATTGTTCAAATAATTTGATTAAAAATTAAGATGAACAAGCTCTTTAAAACGATTTCCTATGATCGGTCAGGGATAGAATATCGCCATGACGACATTTCACCATTATAGGCAGATTTAGTAATGGTTGATATGGGCACCGTCCACAAATGGGAATCATTTTATGAGAACCTAGTAAGAGCTGACATTGTGTTCTCGTTTCAGGCACTGTATAACTCAATAAAAAACGAAAAGCTGGAATGGGCTATGTAAGTATGTTTTCAAAGTGTTTTGTAATATGCCTTTGTAAAAAGGATTAATGTATCTTAGCATTTGTCCAAGACAAAAACAGTTTCAGAAATCGACATCTTGTATGGTACGAGGTAGACAGTAGAAGAGGTTGTCAGAGGCACTGCCATCTGCAGCGAATGTATACTGGAGCAAAGAGCTCACCTTTGGAGCAGCTTCCTTTGCTCTCTGCTGAATGGGAAGGACAGGGGGGTTCAAAAAAGCAGGCAACTTTGGCAGGGCAGGGGAGCTGAATCAGTGGGTTGAATCCAGTTTGCCTACAGCAGGACACCCTTGACTAAGGTTACCAGATTTTTTTTCAAAGAATCCAGGGACACTTTTTTAAAAAAACAGAAAAAAAGTTATTTTTTAAAAAATTAAGAAGTAACATCTTCTCTTTTGTGGTCTCCTCTGTCGCGCGGCCTTAATCTGGGCACCGGCCTGCTCTCTTGAAGTGCTAGCCGCCATGGAGTAGGCTCGGGTGAGGCCTGGGCTTGGCCAAGTGTCCTTGCCCTCCCAGTGCTCTCCTACTTCTCTTCTTCAGCGGCAGCGGCGCAGCAAGGTCGGGGCTCCCCTCTTCCCCTCTTTTTTCTCCTTCCTCTTTCTCTCTCTTTCTTCTCCTCTCTTCCTTCTCCCTGCATTGGCTTCAGGGTTTTCCTGACCCCAGAGCACCACTGGGCAGTCGGCTGGGTGGCCGGGCGCTCTCGCACCCGGCTCGATTTGGGTCGCGGGGTGTGTGTGTGTCCGCAGTTCCCCCAGTTGATGCGCCAGGCGTCCCCAGTTCCCCCTCGGCAGTGACGGTGGCAGCAGCAGTCTCAGCAGCCCGGAGCCAGCCTGGTAGCGCAGTTGACTCTGGCTGGCTTCAGGAGCTGCTCACTGCCATGGCACCCGCCATTTTGCCTCGCCGGAAGTCCCCATGTCTTGTGCCGCTGAACCAATCACGCAACATTCATTCCCTACTAATAAATCTACAACATTTAAAATCTAAATCCGGGGACATTAAATGAAATCCGGCAACATTCCAGGGACGGATTTTGTCCAGGGACAGATTTGTAAATCCAGGGACCGTCCTCTGGAAACGGGGACGTCTGGTAACCATACCCTTGACCATTTGTGATGCAAGGAGCTGCAAGGCAAAGAGGATGTTGGCTAAATTGGAGTCCCTTCTGTGAGTGGAAGGAGCCTTTCCATTTGCAGAACTGACACCCTGGATCCAACCCCTTGTATTTTGGGCCACAGAAATCCATCCCACATGTCGGCTGTTAGCACAATGCAGATGCAAGGAGCTGTACTTTTTTTTTATTCACTCATATACAATATCATTTTAAACCTCTGATCTGCTATTATATTTAGTTGCTTATTGCTTCATTTGTTGACATTTTTAATGATTTAGTGTCCCATTGGTCTTTCTGCTTGCTCTACACCAGCTGTTTTGGGTTCTGCGTCCTCTTTACATCTCCCCACTAAAATCAGTTCGCATTGTATTGTGCAGAAATTAAAGGGAGCATCTGAAGAAGCAGCTCATCTTATTTCTGAAACATTGCAGGGCAAGCCTGCCTATCAGAAGCACAAGGGTAGCCAATGCGACGCCCTTCAGAGGTTGTGGACTACAACTCCCATGATCCCTGACCATTGACCATGCTGACTGGGGCTGATGGAGATTGGAGTCCAAAATATCTGAAGGGCACCATGTTAGCACCTCTGCACTAGCAGAACTGAGTTGTTGTGTTGGTGTTGGTGTTGGTGTTTGGGGGGAGGGGTTGCTAGCCTCCTGTTGACCTTTCCAGCTATGTTTTAAATGACATTATCTCCAAGGACCATCCAAAGTGTCCTGCAGAGAGTCTACACTATGGGTACCACCATCTTAGATCACATGTAACTCTGTAGTGAATGAAGAGTCACACAGGCCTACAAGCACATGGTGGCTTCCATCGTGTGAGCATTCACAAGGTGAATCTCCCTCAGGTTGTCCTTCTGCTATGGCAGCTGCTCTTGAGGCAGTGCTGCAAAGGCAAGCAGGTTTTTTCTGTATGCAAACTGCTGATTCCTCCAGGACAGCATCCATTATAAGCACTCTTCTGGAGGTCATTGTTGAGGACAAAAGTCGAATTGGGTATTTGGGAAACATTTGCGCAAAACTAAGAGAAAAACTTATTTCGAGTGATCTGAGTACAATTTACTTCATCATTCTCCCTCAAACCAAAATGAGTATTTCAAAACAAAAATAAAATTCATGACTATTCAGTTCACATTCTCTGTTTGATTAGATTTAAATGCAAGGGTGAATTAATAGAGTCAGGCATGTAGAATGTATTTGACCAGATGTCAAAGAGAACAACAACTACCAGAGTTTTAGAAGACATCTGAAGGCAGCCCTGTTTAGGGAAGCTTTTTAATGTTTGATGGATTATTGTATTTTGCGAGAAGCAAAGCTACAGGGAACCAGGCAGAGGGCCTTCTCGGTAGTGGCGCCCGCCCTGTGGAACGCCCTCCCAGCAGAGGTCAGAGCGATAAACAACTATCTGACATTCAGAAAATACCTCAAGGCAGCCCTATTTAGGGAAGTTTTTAATTTGTGATATTTTAATGTATTTTGGTGTCTGTTGGGGGCCGCCCAGAGTGGCTGGGGGGACCCGGCCAGATGGGCGGGGTATAAATAAATAAAAAATTATTATTATTATTATTATTATTATTATTATTATTATTTTGTTGGAAGCCGCCCAGAGTGGCTGGGGAAGCCCAGCCAGATGGGCGGGGTATAAATAATAATAAAATATTATTATTATTACTACTACTACCGTGTTTCCCCTATTTTAAGACACCGTCTTATATATTTTTTTCCTCAAGAAAACGCCCTATGGCTTATTTTGAGGGGATGTCTTATTTTTATTACTGCAAAAATCACGCAACTGTTGGGGAGAGAAGTCTTTGCTGCAGGAATTTCAGCATTGCAAGCTGGGAACAAAAAGCAGGAGATGGGGATTATTGTGTATGTTTGAGGTGGGGTGGGGGGCAGAGAAAGGGAAGCAAAGAATGAACAACATGTTGAAGAAATGCAGGTTGTTGGAACAATCTTTCTTGCCCACCCCCACCTCATTTTAAAGGACTACTGGAGCACAGTTGTGGAGAAGGATACTGTAAACTGTTTTTTTTATTTCCTTCTGAAAATGCCAAATATCGTGAAGATATGGCACTCACGTTGTTTTGGAGTGGGGGGGGGGCACGGCATATCATATTTAGTTAGATTACAGTCATTATCTAATTGGCTGGTTGCAACAGCCACTCAAACAGCAGCAGGGACATTTGCCATAGGAAGAAAATGGGTCAATCAGCAATCTGACTAGAAAAAAAGTCATCTATATATAGCCCTAGTATTACATCACAGGGATTTGTGTGTGGCTTTTACATAATGATCTTTTAAGGCAAAATCAAGTTCTAGTCATTTTAATAGCATCGAAAGCAGGCCTGCACAATTTAGGACTAGGGTTGCCAACTCTTAAAATGAAACTATTCTGACAGATTTGTGGGCCCGGCAGTTGAGGGAATTTAGCACAACAACCTGAATTCGCCAGCTGTAAAAAAAGAAACAGCAGCTGGCAGGCTGCATGGCTTTGCTCCTTGGTTTTGATGAGGCTGTCCCAAATTTTCAAACAAACTGGGCCACACCCCAACCCAATGGCCAGCATCCTTATTTCTGATGTTGTAAGAATATCAAGGTCTTATAGATGATATAGATATAGATTAGATATAGATGTAGATGTAGATATAGATATAGATATAGATATAATAATAATTGTTCATAAGTGTGCCAAGCAAAACTAGGCCACATGTCTGAAGCAGCACAGGAGGACAGGCCTGTCTCCATTTTGACTCCCAAACTGACAAACTGTTTCTCTGCAAGGAAGGAGGGGGGATTGTCTCAGAAAATAAAGTGTTAATCCTGGCTTCCTGATACCTGAGTGCCAGACAAAAGGGTGTGATTAACTTGGCTGGGAAACAGGGAAATGTAAATATCTCTTTTGTTTTACTTGATGGGTTTTTGGGTGGAGGGCAAGAGGAGGCATGGGGAGGGTCAAGGATGCTCAGATTACTGCTACCAGACCTTCCCTTTCATGATGTAGCTGTGATGTATCTGGGAGGGGGTCCTGGGTTACACCCCTTTTTGTGATGTATGTATGATGTAAAGGGGGGGTGGTCTTGAGCGGGAGGGGGGAATTTCAAAAGTCTATATAGGAGCTGGCACACCATTGTTCTGGGTTCCTCCTCCCTCCTCCATTTTGGGAGTGAGGGCCCTGTTGCAACAGATTTAATAAAGATTTTGCTTCTCAATTTTTCTCTGGTTGGCCTCTGTAATTTGCTCCTGCCGATGGAGAACCTGGAAAGGCTCTTGTGTACCCCATAAGGGAATAAGAGCAGATTTTTGTTTATCTCACTGACCTATCAAACGAACAGCCATCCACCAGCCAGGTATGGCAGCCCACCAGGAGTTTAATAAACATATTATTTGCCTGTGACTGTAAAATGGGGTATCTGATCATTCTCCTGCCAGCCTAATAGATGGCTTGGTGGGTCACAACAAATTGTACAGGTTGGGTCTAAAAAAAAGCTTAAATTTGCTTGTTACCTGGTTTTCTGAGGAAATACATGCCCGGTTAATGACATTTTTCAGGAAGGTTTTGCAGATGTGTAGTTTCAAGTATTCAGAGCACTAGAGAAAGGTGTTGTGTGTTTTTTGGTGGGGTCGTCAAAATACAGTCTTCTTTTGCTAAAGTCAGTTTTACTTCAGAGAGAGAGTGGCAGTATACATTCTCACTGAAACATTAATTTAAAAGGTCCACTGGAGGGAGCTAGCTGTCTATCTCCATTGGCCGCGTGTAAAACACTAGCAATTGGGGGAAGTGTTATATAAGTGAGTTCAAAGAAAGTGCATCTGAGCATCTGGTTAAATAAATAAATGCATGCAGGAAAGAAGGAAGGAGGAGAGGAAACACCATTCAAATATACCCAAGGCAGGTGACAAACTCATTAGCCTTGAAAGACAGGTATATGATTTCCAGAACTGACACCCTTTGGTGCAAACTGATGATAAAATAGGACACTATCTAGGACATTTCAACATCTAAGCAGAGAGATTTCCCAGCAGATGGTAGAGCTAGCTTCATGCTCTGGTTATCTCTCTGCTGTCAGATATGCTTTTCTGCCAGATAGTACACAATATGTGCATTAGCCATAAGATATATTTCTGTTGCAGCTCTTTCTCTTGAGGACGCTGCTGCTGTTAGTCTCAGCAGCTAAGGAGCACAGACATGGAAGAGGCCAGCAAACCTTCCTCCACACAACCTTACTGTTCCTGAATCTTTGTAGAACTATAGTGTGAATGCCCTCCCCACTTCTTTAAGTGATAAAAAGATGCAGAGAGGAATTGAGTCAGACTGAGCACTACGTTTTTAAATAGAGGTGTGCAAGCCCCCTCCAACTTACCCTGGAAATTAATTGGGATTTTTCAAAATCTTTCCTGTTTGCTTTATAATCCTTGTTAGATTTCTGTTTTGTTTTTAGGTTTGGATAGAAACACTCAAAATTACTCTCCCTTTCCCACCAGTCCCTCTGTCCCAAGGGCAAAAAAACCCCTCTCTCTCAGGGTAGGGGTGGGGCAGGATTAAAGAATGATTTTAATAAAAATAATAATAACAATGTTTTACAAAGCATTTCTTTATCTGACAAGACACCTGAAATGAGCTTCCATTGTTTTGCTCATCCTTTTAATTGAAACCTAAGTGATACCCATGTTTGTCTAAAGAGAACCTGCACCTGTAGATCAGAGACAAAGTCTAAGTATTTAGTAATCTTTTGATGGCTAAATATTTTCATTATTATTATTATTACAATTTGGTCTCCCTAGTGATTTCTGTCACATCGGCTCAACGAGAAAGGTGAAATTTGATAGAAACCACAGTTTCACAGAGAGATAGCTACTCTGAGTGCAACTCCCTGGTCATGTCCACCCTGACATAGTGAGGTCTAACCAAGGGCTGCTTTCTGAGGTTGTGCCCAGAAAAGCAAAGCCATTGTTGGGGAGCAAAAGCCCACCACCATGGGGCAGACTCTTGCCTCAAGGGACCCCTGGAGAGGGTTGGCTTTTGCCCCCAGCAGTACTTTTTCTGGGTGTAGTTTTGGATTGCAGCTGATGTGCAAACAGATGGAGAACATTTGTCCTGTCTCCTAAGAGTCAGGAGTTATTTCCCAAGTTGTTGTTGTTGTTGTTGTTAATTTCCTGCCCATCTGACTAGGGTGCCCCAGCCACTCTGGGCAGCTTCCAACAAATTACACAACAACAACAACAACAACAACTTATTTGTACCCTGCCCATCTGGCTGGGTTTCCCCAGCCACTTTCGGCAGCTCCCAACAGAATATTAAAAATTACCATATTGGCCAAATACAGTGGTCCCTCGACTTACGAATTTAATCCATTCCGAATGGACATTCGTAGGTCGAAAAAGTTCGTAAGTCGATTTCCCATAGGAATGCATTGGGAGAAAAATATTCGGAAAAAATCGTAAGTCGAAAAAACCACATCTAAAATTCGTAAGTCGAGGAAACCGCATCTAAAACCAGCAACGATTTCCATTCAGATGTCGAAAAATTCGTAGGTGTGCGGCCACTTTTTTCATTCGTAAGTCGAAAAATACGGATGTCGAGTAGTTCGTAAGTCAAGGGACCACTGTATAAGACACACCCACAAATAAGTCACACCTTTAAAATTCAAGGCTTATTTGCGGGTGCGGCCCCCTCCTGGCCCTACCGCCCTGAACAGGGTGCGGGGGTATGTGGCCGGCACTCGGTTCCGAGCACACTGCGCGCCTGCCTCCCAACACTACTGCCTCCCAGCACTCCTGGCACTACCACCCCAAGCTGGCGCTGGAGAAGGCTTGGGAGCGGTGGGCAGGCTGTGCGCCGTTGCCCCATGCTCCCAGGCTGCTTCCTGGGGGCGGGGGAGCTTTGCTGCACTGCTTTGCTGACGGCCTCCCCCCCTTCCCCCTTCCTTATGGCGGCTTGGGGGAGGATTGGGAGATGCGGTCGGGACGGGCGCTGTTGTCCCGCACCCCTGACTGCCCTCGTGGGCAGCTGTTTCAGCAGCAACACCATAAGGTTGTGAATATAAGCTGCACTTTAACTTTTCACAATCGGAATTTGGGGGGGGGGAGGTGCGGCTTATATTCAGGCCAATACAGTACGATAAAACATCAAACATTAAAAACTTCTCTGAACAGGGAACAACAGTAGCACACCACGCTTCCCTCTCCAGGGCTGCCTTCAGATGTCTTCTAAATGTCAGATAGTTGTTATTATTCCTTGACTTCTGATGGGAGGGCGTTCCTCAGGGTGGACATGACTAGCAAGAAGGTCCTCTGCCTGGTTCCCTGTAACCTCACTTCTCACAATGAGGGAACTGCCAAAAGGCCCTCGGAACTGGACCTCAGTGTCTGGGCTGAATGATGGGGGTGGAAACACTCCTTTAGACATAAGTGATGACTTCAGAGCAACAGCCATTAATGCCAATAGAGATTACTCCCTCCCCCTTTCCAAACACACACTGCTTCCTGCCCACTTGCCCCACCCCACCCCATTTTCAAAAGGAAACCCCCCCCCCACACATCTCAGTCTTAGTTTGCTTAACTTCTCTATCTTGCTTTATTTCCAAGTGATGAAGATGAGCTCAGAAAGTCTTTGTCAGAACTGGTGGATGATAAATTTGGTGCCAGCACAAAGAAAATGGCAAGGATAGTTGATGGCAGCAATCCATTCCTGGATGTCCCCCAGGCCCAGAATGCTGTAACCTACAAGCATGGCATCCTCACTCGGAAAACCCATGCTGACATGGATGGGAAGAGAAGTACGTATTGAAGGGGGTCCAGTGACAAGGGCAAGAGATGCGCAGTAGAGTGGCAGAGACACTAGAGCATAGCTGTCAACCCTCCCTTTTTTTGCAGGAAACTCCCTTATTCCAATGCCGTTTCCCGCTGCTATCCCGGACTGTTGATATCCCTTAAATTTCCCGGATTTCAAAGGAAGCAGCTCCTCTCCCTCCCTGCCGGCCAGGGAGGCTCCTCAGCTGCGTTGCTCGGCTGCCAATAAGGAGTCTGAGACCGACTGGGGGCGGAGCTTGCATGCCTTGTGCAGCCAGACCCTCACGCCCAACCAGACAGACAGCCTGCCTGCCGTCTATACGCTCACTCTTTCGCTCACCCGTTCACGCGCAGCCTCTGGAGCGCAGGGTGGCGAGGCTACTTGGTGCCATTGCACCACCCTTGCGGCATCCCTTATTTTCAAATCTGAAAGTTCGAAAAAATCCCTTATTTTCAAATCCAAAAGTTGACAGCTATTATTCCTTGCAATGTAAATGGTGCTCTCTCTGGATGAGACAATGCTTAAAGGTAAAGGTAAAAGGACCCCTGACCATTCGGTCCAGTCATGACCAACTCTGGGGTTGCGGCACTCATCTCACTTTATTGGCTGAGGGAGCTGGCGTACAGCTTCCAGGTCATGTGGCCAGCATGAGAAAGCCGCTTCTGGTGAACCAGAGCAGCACACGGAAACGCCGTTTACCTTCCCACCAGAGCGGTACCTATTTATCT
Organism: Darevskia nairensis; assembly: GCA_034642065.1. Classification (NCBI taxonomy): domain Eukaryota; kingdom Metazoa; phylum Chordata; class Lepidosauria; order Squamata; family Lacertidae; genus Darevskia; species Darevskia nairensis. The sequence goes on from JAWWNI010000889.1 coordinate 321,138, forward strand.
ACTTGCACTTTGACGTGCTTTCGAACTGCTAGGTTGGCAGGAGCAGGGACCGATCAACGGGAGCTCACCCCGTCGCGGGGATTCGAACCGCCGACCTTCTGATCGGCAAGCCCTAGGCTCTGTGGTTTAACCCACAGTGCCACCCGCGTCTGGAGACAATGCTTAGGTGGAAGCAATTACTGGAATTCCTCACCACCATTCCCACCAATGTTACTGGAGTAGCATGAGAAGAAGCCATAGGAAAGTGACTCTCACACCATTGCTGGGTGTGAAATAAACAGGTCCTTATGCACATATGGACTAATGGGAAGACCTTTGCCAAGGGTGATGATGGCAGTTTTCCTTAAATTGCCTCATGTTTCTGCAGCAATTTGTGATTTTTAAAAAAAAAAAAAAAAATCAAGATATTTCTTCAGCATTTTAGCATGGATTTTTACTTCAACCAAAGTATTTTTATGCAGTTTGACATTTTTGCAAGCAATTTCTCCTAATATAATGCATTTTAATGTTATTTTCACTATGTTTGTTTTTATGCACACTATTGCCTAATATATGCACTTTCATAAACACTGGTGGTTGGAAGAACTGCACCACAAAAGTCAGCTAAGTAGGTTTTGGCTCTCACGTTGTTTCAGAAAGTGCAAATATATTAAATTCAGTTTTAAATGTGAACTGGATTAAATTTCTCTCCCATTTCTATTGATATTCACTTCACTGTATTACCCCCTCACCCCGCCATAATTGCAGTCTTTTGTGGATTAGTTCAAAAATTGTATTTCTGTCTCGTATTAATGCTGTAATCAACAGAATTACATGTTTTTCAGCTCCCAGAGGAAGAAGAGGATGGAAGAAGTTTTATGCTGTTCTGAAAGGAACCATCCTGTATTTGCAAAAGGTATGGATTATTTAACACTCTGAGAGTTCTGTGGATTCCCACCCAGTAAACTCTCTACAGTGCAGGGGCGGAGCAAGGGTGGGGCAGTGGGGGCGGGTCGCCACAGGTGCCACCCCAGAGGGGGGGTGACACTTGGTGCACCACCTGCAACTCAGGGCTCCACCCAGCAGCCAGATAGAAAAAGCAAAGGTGGAGCAACTCCTGCATGCAAATGAGGTGCCGCAGAGCATTGTGGGGGAGTGCAAAACGGGCAACACAGGGCATTCAAAAAGATTGGGGCTCCCTCAGGCTGGGCTGGTGGATGATGCCCAACTGCAGACAAGTGAAGGGAAGCGGGGATAGGGCCCTTGGGCAGCACTGTCTGTGCTTGCTGTGACTTGAAGGGGTGTGGGTGGAGTAAGGCAAACATGGCTAATGCTTTAGCATGGTTGTTGTGAGTCCCAAGCCTATAGCCACTGGACTTGCTGTGGCATTGCTTGGGACTTTAGATGGAGGTGCCAAATGTCACCGCCTTGAAGACGGCACCTTGGTTCCCCCCTGAGAGGGCAGTGCCCTGGTGCAATGTGTCAGTAAGCTCAATAGAAAGGCTGCTGGGCAGAGCCCTGGCTGGGCAGAGCCTTGCCTCCACATGGGGGGGGGGAGGTGATAAAAAAAAATTTTGCACCCGGGTACCAATTTATCTTCCTACACCACTGCTACAGTGCAAGGATTTTCGCCTAAAACAAACACCATAAGTAATGAACTCAGCATATATTGGAGTAGACTGAGGGCCCCATCTAGTTCAGCATCCTGTTTTGCAAGATTATGAGCCAGATACTTGTGACAATAAAGGGTGGGTAAAGGTGGGCTGTGGCAAAAATCAAAGTGGGCACAGCCTGCTGTGAAGGGTTCCCCCACCTCGGTTCTGCTCATATCCCTGAACTCTCTGATGCCTTCTATTCCATTCCAAGAGAAAAAGTCTCCTTGGTGAAGGGGGAGCCTCTGAGAAGATGGGAGTAGCTTGCCAGGTCTGTCTTCCTTCCCAGAAGAAAGTTAAGCGAGTGACGCTACCAGGCAGTAGCACTGGCAATATCTCTTGCCATTGGGGATCCTGGGGAATTTGCTGCAAGTGGTGGGTACATGGAGAGCGTTGCTCACTTCTCAAATGGAGGGTGGGGGCAGTAGGCCGTTCCCATCTTTGATGGAGCCCTATGCCACTTGCTACTTTTGACCCTATTTTCTAAGGTAAGCCTTTTCCCCTTTGGGGGGAAGAGGTAGCAGATGTCACAGGAAAATGGACGCTTCTAGTGTTTCTTTTGAATGTTTTTTGTGCACTTAGAAAGAAGAATTAAAGGATGCAGCTGATTTTCAGGGAGAGCACCAGGCTGATCACTCATCTTCAGCAGAGCAGCCATTATTTTTCTTCTTCTTTGCTCTCTAAACTGACGTTGCAAGGGGGGCGGGGGGTGGTACGCCCCAGGTTCCATGGGAGGAGGGGGTGCCCCTTGCGCACTCCATCCAAACCGGCACCGCTGCTTCCGCGGCGCCCTTCGAGGCGCCGCGCCAAAAGCAGCAGTGGCGGGGCACCCCCACAAGCCGCCGCACATGATTGGCAGCTCGTCAGGGTGCCCCTCTGCTGCTGCTTTTGGCGCGGCACCTCGGAAGGGCGCCGCAGGAGCAGCGGCGGCTCGGCGACGGAGTGCGCACACGCGGCATTTTGCGCATGCGCACTCCGTCATGATGTTGCGTCTTGACGTCACAACGCAACGTCACAACGCCCTGCCCCCAGGGGGAAGCCTCCGTTCGTTGCCCCGGGTAGCGAGGAGGCTTCCTCCGCCCCTGGCTCTCTACTTTCCTTTCAGCAACCCGGTGGTTGCTGCTGTTTGCAAGCCTGCTCAGCCCCCTGTATCCCCCTGCTTGAGTGCTGTGAGGTATCTTTTCTGCAGGTTAGGCTGGAACCTTGTAAAAATTTGTGCTTCAGCACTGAAGAGGGAAAGCCCACATCCTCCAGAGACCTGAAAGTAATGTAAAGGAAAGCTCACCCAAATGGGGAGAGGCTGTTGTCATTCATGTGTGTCATGCTTGGTTTGAAAGATTAGACATATACTTTCAGTCTTAAGTGTCACAATATTTAATTTAAACTCCCCTGTCACAGCAGAGGAGAGATGACCTTTAAAAGAGATTAAAATAATCATTAGCAAAAAAAGTTTTAATTGACTCAGGCATTTTGGGAAAACGTCACTACTGTTGATGCCTTCGGCACCATACAGTAGGTCCCCACGAGACTTACACAATTATATTCCGCAGTTAGAAAATGCTGGCAAAATGCAACATACCTGCAACAGAGTAGGAAAAATATCTGCTCCCCAATCCTCCTCACTATTAGGTCATAGCTATCAACCCTCCCTTTTTTTGGCGGGAAACTCCCTTATTCCAATGCCGTTTCCCGCTGCTATCCCGGATTGTTGATATCCCTTAAATTTCCCGGATTTCAAAGGAAGCAGCTCCTCTCCCTACCTGCCGGCCAGGGAGGCTCCTCAGCTGCGTTGCTCGGCTGCCAATAAGGAGTCTGAGACCGACTGGGGGCGGAGCTTGCATGCCTTGTGCAGCCAGACCCTCACGCCCAACCAGACAGACAGCCTGCCTGCCGTCTACGCGCTTGCTCTTTCGCTCACCCGTTCGCGCACAGCCTCTGGAGCGCAGGGTGGCGAGGCTACTTGGTGCCATTGCACCGACCTCACGGCATCCCTTATTTTCAAATCCGAAAGTTGACAGCTATGCTATTAGGTAGGGATGGGCGATGAATTTGTGAGTCCAATTTCTTGCACAAATTTCCTTGATCTGCACCTTGTGGGCTGACATGCAAATTTGAATGTGATAGCACTGAGGAACTTGCATCACAACACGTCTAATTCCCATGAGTCATGTGATTTGGGTGATGAGTCAGACTTGCTTTGCATTGTACACACAAAGAAGATGACTGCTGCCATAGGTGGATGAGGCAGCCTCTTTCCCCCCTGTACAGTGCAAGTCAGCACATCATTCCCTCGTCTCCTGATGACCCAGAGGCTCTTGGGACCAGAGTTTTCAAAGTCCACACTTGTTAGATGCTTCAAGCAGCTTTTATCTCTTTAAAGGATATTGGGGAGCAGGGGATAAAAGGACCACAGTCGTTGCTAACTGCAAAGAAAGACAAAACAAACCATCAGTCATTGAGAGGCAGAGTGTCACAATTTTGTGATGATTACACACACACACACACACACACACACACTGTTGCAGAAATGGGACAGAACAAACTTCATCGGAGGCATTAAGAGGGAGACTATCCCCTGCTCTCCACCATTATCTCCAACTTGAGGGGGCCCCCAGGCTTTGGAGAGCCCAGGGGAGCGACTTTACAAGTTCACAACTGGAAACGGAAGCCCCAATATATAAAATTAAAGTCTGTACAATTTCATAACAGCACATTTATGAACAACCTGAAAACAAAGATAGCTGGAAAAAACCAACCAAACACTTTTGACATATGTGTTAAATATGTTTTACAAATACTACTGCAGATAAAAAGTAGATCCACTCTTTTAGAGGTTCACATAAACATTAATCACTCATGGTAGATGGGATTTCTTTTAAAAACAGCCCAAATTGATATTACATTTAATAGTTAATAAGAATTCTCTCCAGAAGCCAGCATACCTATTATATCTTAAGCTACATTATTATTATTATTAGAACATTGCAAAGACCACAACTCATATTTGATATTAACCCATCTTTCATTATATTTAATAAAAAATTTGCAATCTAATCAAGCTATTGTCTTGTCTTTCTTTTCCTTCTGAAAATCCAAAGAAATATGTCAACTTAGCCATTGCTGCAAAGTCCAACAGTTTACCAACCTATTCTTTAATTTTGGGTGGTGCTGATAATCTCTACGTTTTTGCAAACATATAAAGGACTAAAATATAAGAGTCTAATACTTTATTCTTCTGGCCTACAGAATTTCATAGAATCATAGAATTTCATAGAATTTCATAGAATCATAGAATTTCATAGAATCATAGAGTTGGAAGGGACCCCAAGGGTCATCTAGTCCAACCCCTGCAATGCATTTAATAGAAAAAAAAATACCAGTGGGCATTGCAGTGGGACTTTATAGCTTAGAATCATTATCAATTGATTTTAAAAATCCTCCATTATTTCTTTGACACTATTACACATTCCCACCATGTGGAAAACATCACTTGTGATTGGGAAATGCTTGCAAATGTTTCTGCTTTAATTTTGCTTTTCTCCCCATTTCTCAGAGATTACTGTGGAAGGGATCCTCTGGTTGGCCTTCAGAGAGGTCAGGTGTCACTTTTCTCTAGCAATGCTTAATAATCATCTATTAATATGACAGTGTGTATTTCTACAAGTAATTCCATACTCTGTGTGCGTGCTACACTTTCTTTCCAGAAGCCTGGCAAAAACTTCACAGTGGGAGTTCCTGTTAATGGCATAATGACAATTATTCATCTGATGGTTGGTTGGCTTCAATTGTTTTCTATTTAGCATTATTTCCTTGATCTATGTACTGAGCATTACAGCTATATTTCTGTCATTCAGTGCACAGATAAGACACCTCAGACTTCAGGCATGACCACAAAGACTTCAAGGACTTCTCTGAACTGACAGCCTGTTTGATGAAATGTAAGTTATCAGCACATTGTACCTGAGAATCACCATATAAGTGGGCTGTTTGTGTACATGAATGTTGTAAGTGTACATGTATTTCAGAAAATGTATGGATGCCAGCTGGCTGTGTCGTGTTTGATCTTTTCTTTTATTCTTTCTGCCTTAGGTGTGACCACCAATAATAGGAGGACAAGAAATGTCTATGTGATATGATAGCCATGTTCAAATATATAAAAGGATGTCATATAGAGGAAGGAGAAAAGTTGTTTTCTGCTGCTCCTGAGAAGAGGACAAGGAGCAATGGATTCAAACTACAAGAAAGAAGATTCCACCTAAACATTAGGAAGATTCCACCTAAATATTCCTGACAGTAAGAGCTGTTCGACAGTGGAATTTGCTGCCAAGGAGTGTGGTGGAGTCTCCTTCTTTGGAGGTCTTTAAGCAGAGGCTTGACAGCCACCTGTCAGGAATGCTTTGATGGTGTTTCCTGCTTGGCAGGGGGTTGGACTGGATGGCCTTTGTGGTCTCTTCCAACTCTATGATTCTATGATTCTTCTATGATTCTATGTGTCATCACTACCAGAAGCACACCTTGCCATCCCTTGAGGCATACAGCATGCGCTGCCCACCTGCTGAACGATGACCAACACCACCCACATATCATTATGGATGTGTGGGCCCAGAAAAAGGCAGATTGGGAAGAACACTAGCATGATGAGGTCCAACTGCCAGGAGTTCACCAACTGCATCCAACAATCATACAAGAGTACAAGGCCATGTGGACTGGACTTCTGAATATTAGTGGGGCTATGCAAGATTGAGGAAAGGAGCTGAGAGGTCTAAGGAAAACGCCAGTTAACTTTTCTGGGGGAGAACCCATGTAAGAAACGGCCACAACCACCATGAGGGAAATGGCTGGCATTGACGAAGAGCTCATGCAGAGTGAGAGAGGGTCATGGATCAATGCACCAGGGGTTGGTGCAGAACCTCCTGGACCGCTGTGTTTCAGGGCCAGGCGAGAGTCCCCTGGAACACGACAGGAGGAGGAGAGCAAGTGTGTGTCCGGACACAGGCACTGATGTCAATGGCACTAGGGGGTGTCCAACAGGAGAGCTGCATCACAAAAGCTACTTCCACTTGTATAGAGCACCATTTTTCACTGGTCTGTAACAATAAAGTTTATTGAAGGAAAAGGATTTGTCCTGTGTGGTGCACATTTCACACTCCTAACTCTTGGCTAACAAAGAATTTGCGTATTGCTGGCACTGATGCAACTGGCTGCTCACATGTAGGGCAAAATGTTGATCATCACGTCTACTAAATCTGCAGTACACAGCCATCCGCGTTTTCTCTCTGCAACACCCCATTGGTTTTATATAACACGGGTCCCGACCCCAGTGCACGTCACTTGCCTAAATGCATCACACACTTAAACACTACAACCTGTATCATGCTTCATGTTTCTAATATGTAATATGATGCAACTCAAGATGCAACATTGCACAAAACTTTATTCTAGATCAATAATTCACAGAGCAGTGCTAACAAACTCATGCTACTCATGGTTCTTTGAATCAAAGCCACTGTTCTTTCTATCCTTTCCCATGAGACTAATATTGCCAACTAGTGGGTGTCATTTGATTAATCTCTTCTGCCTTTTATTTTCTTCATTTGAGATGTGTATGTGTTTAAGGAGGAACTGGATAAACACCTGCCTGGAACAATTTTGGAAAGCTAGTAAGTCCCTTCCAGCACGATTCTATCTGAGTTGCTATTACTGTTATCTCTCTTCTCCTTCGCAGGATGAATACAAACCTGACAAAGATCTTTCTGAAGTAGATCTAAAGAATGCCATCCGCATTCACCATGCCTTAGCCACAAAAGCCTCTGATTATAGCAAGAAATCCAATGTGCTGAAGCTGAAGACTGCAGACTGGAGAGTGTTCCTCTTCCAAGCGCCGTAAGTGTTCCAGCAGAACCCGTGTGGGATTGCTCTTGTCCTTTAACCTGGCCAAGTGCAGATTGTCCAGCCATTCTTCACATCTTGGGGGACATTATGAAAGTCCTCATCTCAAGGGGGCTTATTCATAAGTGCCTTGTCGCATTGTGTTTCTTATTAAAGACAGAAAACAGGACATCACTGCTTAGTTGGCATTATAGCTCCTTATTACCTGATGGAACATGACTGTTTTACTGCAGAAGTTAAGCAGGTATGGCCTTGGGGAAACTGTGTAAGGTACTGAGTTCTTTGGAATCTCGTATTTTTCACTCTATAAGGCGCACCTGACCATAGGACGCACCTAGTTTTTAGAGGGGAAAAGCCCCAATTTTTTGAGGATCTGCTCAAATCTCTGCAGCTTCTTTTGCAAAGGAGAAAAGCCCCATTTTTGTAGGATCAATTCAAATTTCTGCAGCTTCTTTTGCAAAGGAGAAAAGCCCCATTTTTTGAGGATCTGCTCCATAAGACGCACAGACATTTCCCCTTACTTTTTAGGAGGAAAAAAGTGCATCTTATGGAGTGAAAAATACGGTAATAAGATATGGGTGTGATCTATCTCTTTCTCTCCCTTTCTCAAATATGTCTCTCCCATCCCACCCTCCAATAGTGAAAGATCTGGCCACCCCCAAATAAGCCCCCCACCCCATGTACTATTGGCTTTGGAAGGGCTCTGTTGGTTTTGCCTCTGTATTCTAAGACCCATGGCCAACTATTTTGCATACAGCTATGGCAATTGACTTCAGAAGACGCAAGCAGTCTTTATCCTTATTCTGAGGCCTCCTGCAGACGTGGCTACTTAACTGGCACTAGCAACTGTCCACCAAGCATTCCATTAACCACGTAAACCAAGAGATGATGGATTCTGGATGAAGGTTCTTGTCTGGCTTACATCTCTATGACATGGTTAGATGAAACAGGGGAGGGTTTAACCCCAGCCCACCTGTGCTCACTATTGCTCCTTGGTGCAAAAACAGGGCTGGGGAACTGAGGGGGAAGCTTATGCCATTGTAAACATGTTAGTCTTTAAGATACCACAATACTTTTGTGTGGCACCTTATTTCATGCCTTCCTTCTGGGGAGAAGGGGGCGGGGGGCTATTTTGGAAACTGCACCTGGGCCTCCAACCACCTTAATTTACCTTAAATTCACAAAGTGGATGCAGAGAAGACCCTCTTCCTGGTGGTCATGTAATGGATTCCCACAGGAAGCGGGATGACCAGAGAACCTCCTCTGCTACAATTAAAGTGGGTAGGCAGGTCTATATTGAATCAGGCATTCTTTCAGGTAACCTGGTCCCAAACTGTTTGGATCTCAAGTCATTAGCAAAGGCTTCAATACACGCCCAGCAGTTCAGAAAGGCGGCTTAGTGGGAAGAGAAATGTATTGAGTCTCCCTTCACTTTTATCATATTGGCACGTGTGTTCTCTGTCTCTCTCCCGCCCCACTTCTGACACATCCTGCCTCTCCTACTCGTGTGTAATGGCCCTCTTCCTTCAACCCTGCCTGGTCTCCGTAGAAGCAAAGGAGAAATGCTGTCCTGGATTCTGAGAATAAACTTGGTGGCTGCCATTTTTTCTGCCCCTGCATTTCCAGCTGCTATTTGCTCCATGAAAAAATTCTGCCGTCCTCTCTTGCCATCTTCAACAACCAAGCTCTGTCAGGTAAAAGGTGCTGAATGTATACATAAGTCTTCATTGTGGCCCATTTTTTCTTAATTTCTTCATTAGCACAGTCATTGAGGATCACACACACTAATAGTGCTAGAATGAAGCAAGATTGCAATCTGGGATAAAACAAACTGCCTGCCCTCTGTCCTCACCCTTCCTGACCTCTCTGCCACATTTGTCCATTCTTGTTAAAGGGAAGAGGCATGTGGTGTCATTCTTGTGAACCTGACTATTGCTTCCTCTCCAAGTCCTCCAAAATAGCTCCCCCACAAGAGGGAGCCAGGATCTTCCCACAGCTACCCTTTCACCCTTAGAGTGATGCCCTTGTGGCAACTTTGACATTGGGGTCACCTTGCTAGTGGTGATAGACCACCCATTACATTCCACCATGTTTATTTATGTTATTTCTTTATTTAAATATTCATTCTAAATCCATATCTAATATTTCCAAAAATATTTCTGCAGCATAAAGGTGGCATACAATCAACACAATTAAAAATACAACACAACACAATCTAAAATGAGCAGAAGAAAGAATCCAGTTTGAGAGACCACCCAGAAACCAGCTAAGCCCATGGGCTTTGTTGGAATAAAAGTTCTTGCCTCACAGAGGAGGCCAGGTAGACAGAGGCGTAGCAAGCCCCGGTGGTACCCGGGGCGGAATTTTTTTTGTCACCCCCCACCACCACTTTAATTTAATTTTAAAAAATAAAAAATAAAAAGTGTCACCCCCCTCTGATGGTGCCACTTTGTGAGGTGTGGGGGTTTTGTGTGTGTGTGTGTCTACTATCTCTTTTTTTCAATAAAGTTAAAATAAATAAAAAATTAAAAAAATTAAAAACTGTCACCCCCCTCTGATGGCGCCACTTTGTGAGGTGTGGGGGGTTGTGTGTGTGTGTGTGTGTGTATTATCTCTTTTTTTCAATGAAGTTAAAATTAAATAAAAAAAATGTTTTTAATTTTTTTTTTTTAAAAAAGTGTCACCCCCCTCTGGGGTGGAACCCGGGGCGGCCCGCCCCCCGCCCCCCCGTTGCTACGCCCCTGCAGGTAGAACCCCTGGGGCAGGGAGTTCCAGAGTCCAGAAACCACTGCAGAGAGGTCCATCTGATATGTACTCACTGATTGAACCCTTGATGGTGGCAGGATATAGAAAAGCCTGATGACCTGGGTGGGCGGGCAAGCTCCGCTACAATGATCCCAAACCGTTCAGGTAACAATGGTCACTTTGAATTGTGCTGGAAATGGACATATGAAGTCAATGTAATGATGTGGTCACATGATCCAATCAGAAGCACAATAAAAATTTCAGCTGCTGCAGTTTGCGTCTGGTCACTCTTCAGAGGCAGTTCCATGTGAGAATCCAATTGTAACTTTTTAACGAAGGCATGTGTGACTCTGGCCAGGTCCGCTCCAACTATATGTCTCCAGAAAAAGTGCCAAGTCTGAATTCTGGTAGATCCCTTTGTATCTGCATACATGCTTATTTCTGAAGAACTTGACTCAGTCTCTCTTCCTCCTCGCCTTCCAGGATGAGCAGCTGCAGTCTCATGAGAATAAAATGAGGCAAGTTGCAGATGAGCTAACGGAGCATAAACTACACCCAGTAGTGAAAGGCCTCAAGTCCAAAGAGGCTGAAGAATATCGCCTGAAAGAGCATTACTTAATATTTGAGGTGAGGCTTTCCAGGTGACAAATGATCTGTGGGACAAAGATAGGATAAACCTGGAGAGAATGATTGGGGGAGCCATGGGTGGGCTCATAATCTCTTTCTGTTTAAAGACTGTTTAAAGACTCAGTTACAGGTAGGTAGCCGTGTTGGTCTGCCGTAGTCAAAACAAACAAACAAACAAAATTCCTTCCAGTAGCACCTTAGAGACCAACTAAGTTTGTTCTTGGTATGAGCTTTCGTGTGCATGCACACGAAAGCTCATACCAAGAACAAACTTAGTTGGTCTCTAAGGTGCTTTGTTGTTGTTCAGTCGTTCAGTCGTGTCTGACTCTTTGTGACCCCATGGACCAGAGCACGCCAGGCACGCCTATCCTTCACTGCCTCTCGCAGTTTGGCCAAACTCATGTTAGTAGCTTCGAGAACACTGTCCAACCATCTCATCCTCTGCCGTCCCCTTCTCCTTGTGCCCTCAACCTTTCCCAACATCAGGGTCTTTTCTAGGGAGTCTTCTCTTCTCATGAGGTGGCCAAAGTACTGGAGCCTCAACTTCAGGATCTGTCCTTCTAGTGAGCACTCAGGGCTGGTTTCCTTAAGAATGGATAGGTTTGATCTTCTTGCAGTCCATGGGACTCTCAAGAGTCTCCTCCAGCACCATAATTCAAAAGCATCAATTCTTCGGCGATCAGCCTTCTTTATGGTCCAACCAGACAGCAGGAGGGAGAACTGGAGTCAAATGAGTCACCACTTCCAGTGTCCTGCTGGGCTCATGACACCAGGGTTGAAGTAGAATTGCAGTGTCACATATACATCCCTAAGGACTTTCCATCATTCTACCAGTGCCCTTCCCACTGGAAACTATGGGCAAGAAATGCACCCTGTCAGCTACTGGGATTGCATAGTCTCCCCACTGGTTTGGGGGCATGTTGGAGGACTAGATATGTCCCTGCTGCACCCTTGTCAGGCTCTACAAATGTCTGAGCTCCAGCATCAGTGAAGCAATGGGAACAGAAGGTTTTCAGTGGTGGTGATGGGGAACCCACTTGGGCCAGATCTTCCTCTCTGAGGTCCGGCTTCCTCTTTCTGCCCTCTGATGGGGTATGAGCAATACCTTATGGTGCCTGGGATACTCTCCCAGGGAACATATTTTTTGTAGGGCCCTAAACATGGTTTCCTAAGGGACCCAGGTGGCGCTGTGGGTTAAACCACAGAGCCTAGGGCTTGCCGATCAGAAGGTCGGCGGTTCAAATCCCCGCGACGGGGTGAGCTCCCGTTGCTCGGTCCCAGCTCCTGCCCACCTAGCAGTTCGAAAGCACATCAAAGTGCAAGTAGATAAATAGGTACTGCTGCAGTGGGAAGGTAAACGGCGTTTCCGTGTGCTCCTCTGGTTCGCCAGAAGCGGCTTAGTCATGCTGGCCACATGACCTGGAAGCTGTACGCCGGCTCTCGGCCAATAAAGCAAGATGAGCGCCGCAACCCCAGAGTCGGACACGACTGGACCTAATGGTCGGGGTCCCTTTATCTTTACCTTTAAACATGGTTTCCTAGTGCATAAATGAAGCACATGAAGCAAATCTCTAAGCATCTCTGTCTCCCTCAGGGCTTACAATATCTTCCCGGCAGTCAAAAGACTCGGTTCCCTGTGTAATTATCCTGATTAGACTTAATTGCATGCCTCTCAAGTACTTTTATACCTGTAAAACACTATAAATAAGGTTCTTTATTGATATGAGTATAGGATGTTTAGGAAGGTCCTCCAACTGTTGAGATAAACAAAGTTATTCTCCATTCAGGGCATAGCGCCTGGCCATGTGATTTCTGCACAATGCATGAGCTCAAGGTGTTATCCCTTCTCAGTAGGTCTTCTGCTGAAACTGTATTTTATTGGGTTTTCTGAACTTCTGCTGTTCTTTGTTTATGGCTTGTCCAAAAGAGGTACACCTTCTCTGTCCTCACAGAATTCATTGGCCTGGAGCCCAAGTGCATGTAATGAGCCTTGAGGAATTAAGCGTTTGTGCATTCCAGGATGAAGGGATCTGATCCACCCTTCCTGGACTAATCCTGGCATGGATCCAGACTTAGCTCCCCTTCAAAAGCTCAGTTCAAAAATGTACCAAAATGCATATTTTGATAGAAAATACGTAAGTCCACTTCTAAAGTACACTAATGGAAGCTCAAGCTGGAAGCCATTTCCCCCATCACTAGTCCTTCCATACCATGTGTTGGAAAACGCACTGCAATTCCTCCTGTGCGTGATGGGACATGCTGTGTACTTGCTCTCAGGGAGTTGCTGTGGCAGAAACCAGGGCTGGTGGGTATAAAAAGGAAGAAGAAAGGGGAAGAGGGAAGAGGGAGAACTCTTAAACCACCTTCTAATTACTTAACTTTAAAAAAAAGAATTAAATGTATGTGGATATTTAAATAAGCTTCCCAAAAATTATTCAGATAAACGTGGGATGGAGCAGATTTATATGTCAATTCATGTGATGCAATGAACCAGATTAGGGTCCTATAGTCGCTCCCTTACTGACTGCTTACCTGTCCTTGAAGCAAACACATCCTCCTGGTCACAAAGAGAAAAACCCAGCACTTGTCTCTCTATCGATTGTTCTGGTCATTTCTGACTTTCTCTCTCAGGCTTTTTTGGTCTGTTTCATTGTCCTTCACAGAAAAGCCGCTATGAGACGTACATCAATCTTCTGTGTGCGAAGATAAAGGCCGGGACAGATGATCTGGAAAAAATAGAAGCCAACCTCTTCACAATGGAAGCTGAAGACATTTCCTTGAGGAAGACTTACTCCAGCCCTTCCATAAGCCAAGGGCAGTTGCCTGTGGTAAACAGCAAAGCAGAGAAAGACATGGTAGACCAGAACACTTCAGGTAACCAATAGGTGAAGGTAACCAGAAAGTGGTATCTTGTCCTCCTCAACTGAAACTTACGAGCACAATAGTTTCTTGGGTGTGCATTAAGTACACAATGCAAATACTACAGCAGAAAGAATTCAAAGAAGCTTCTCTTCTGGTGTTTAAGTATTCCAGGATCATAGACTGTCTGCACTGGTTATCACTGTCGACATTTCCCTTTACTGCATGCAATAAATGGACAAGTTTTCCATACAAGGATTGGGATGTTCTTTTGCCAGCTGTGTTTCCTTGTAAACAGCTGGATTTTCCACTGAGCAACTGCTGCAGTGCTGTAGCAACATGGAGACACGACCAAATCTGTTCCAGTGGTGCTGCCGTGCCACAGTCCTTACAATATACAAGTCAAGAAATACTAGGACAGCAGATAAACAGAATCAATGGGCAGAATTTCTACAGGTAACTGGATGAACAGTGTACATGTAAAATCAAATGCTATCATCAGAACTCAATGAGTGGCCCATGCGTTGCAATAACTGCATTATCTGCTCTACTGCCAAAATGTACGTACGGTTTTAAAACTTGGTGTCAAATATATAACCTTGTAAGGGTAAGCGTGCCCAAAACACGGGCAGGAAGAAAATAACTTTGCTATACAGGGATCTTAGCAGTGCTAAGTAACGTTTTGAACATTTAGTAGCTTAATGGACATTTCTTTTTCTCTTCTGTAACTAAATCCCAGCTGGTTGTGCTGCATTGCAGGCTCTGCTGTTGCTGTGCACTCAGCCACCGTAAATAGGGAATTCACTCTTGCTTCTTCTCCTGTGCCCCTTCCCTTCTGCTTCATGGGCATCCAGGCAACTGCAAGCTAAGCGACATGCGTGGGGAGGGTGGGGGACCGAGCTGCTCATCACAGATAGCTGTACATATTCCATTTTGCTGTAAGCATAAATATACTCGCTCAATGGGATGTTGTGCTTCTGTTCCTTTTCTTGCTGTGGTAGAAGTGACTCCGCTGCGTTTTCAAGGCCTTCAGCACTTTATTTACTGATTGACTCATTTTCATCTTCTTTTCTCGACATTCTCACAGTTAATCAAGTTCCAGTTTTAAAGGATCTTGTAGCTGCTAATTACAGTAATTTACAGTTTCTATTTTTGCAGCTTTTTAAGATGAAGATAATAAAGAGATTTGTTTGGATTCTCACAGCTTTTGAGAATTTATAAATTATTGAGTTTCCATGTTTCGTACCACTGGGGAAGCCACCATACTGTTTTGCCACCTCCTTTTTAAATCTCTTTGTTTTTGTACAGTTTGATAGTTTTATTTGAAATGATGAACTAAGAATCATGTACAAATGATGATGAACCTGTTAATAAAGTGGATTAACCCAAAGCTCTACCTGGTGCTCTTTCTGATGACTTTCAACATCTCAGCAGAAATGATACCCACACATATAGAGAGATTATCCACAGTGGAGGAAATTGCACATTTATTTATTTTGGGTGGGCTGAGGAACCCCAGCACAGAAAGAGTCACCTGGATCTTTCCTTTCAGTTTAGCCGGCAAAGAGATGTGGATTGTTGAAACAGTTTCCCGGGTATTTCATCTCCACTTCAGAGTTTAGAAAGAACACCAGGCTGGTGCAAGTTACAAATATGTACAAGAACACTATCATATACCCTCCTCCCATGTCGGGTAATAAATGATATACCAGTATTACTATTATTACTTAGGGTTAGGGTTAGGGTTGGGAAGACGCTCCAACTTTAGTTTTCTTACCCAAATTTTCAGGCTCCCAAGATAGCACAAACTCAGATTCCATCTGGTCATGAACTTGACCACTGAATTCCCACTTTTCCCTGACTACCACCACATGCATGTCCACATTGCTTCCTTCTTAAGATTCTTTATTGTTGTTGTTGTTGTCGTTTAGTCGTGTCCGACTCATCGTGACCCCATAGACCAGAGCACGCCAGGCACTCCTGTCTTCCACTGCCTCCCACAGTTTGGTTATTATTATTACAGTGGTCCCTCGACTTACGAATGACCTGACTTCCGTATTTTTCGAGTTACAAGTGAAAAAAGTGGCCATGCGCTTACGAATTTTTTCGACCTCCGAATGGAAACCGTTGCCGTTTTAGATGCGGTTTCCTCGACTTACGAAGTTTAGATGCGGTTTTTTTCGACGCACAATTTTTTTCGGATATTTTTCTCCCAATGCATTCCTATGGGGACTCGACTTACGATTTTTTCGATCTACGAATGCCCATTCGGAACGGATTACATTCGTAAGTCGAGGGTCCACTGTATTATTATTATTATTATTAGCACCCACTTTTCCTACCCTCTCTTCCATCCTGGGAAAAAGGTGTGCTTTCTTGGTCTTGGCTAGCTGCAGGGCCCTGGAAAGTCATCTTACTGCAAGCTCTTTTCCCCAGACTTCCTGGCACCAAGGAAACTGGAGCTCTCTACACACCCAGCTAGGCACCCACAAGTGTACACCTGCTGAGCCAGTGGGACAAGCCAATTGCATTGCTCCCCCAGAGCACCCAAAGGGGAAAAACCCACAATTGCAGGAACAAACAATTATCTGGGCATCTCACACATCATGTCAGAGATGTGCAAAGAGATAGAATGGAAGTGTCTGTTAGCCATTTAGGGGCTGTCTGGCTGAAGCTACAACAAGATGCAAGTTTGCCCAAGCACTCTGCTATGCTATTCACCCATAGCTGTCAACTTTCGGATTTGAAAATAAGGGATTTTTCCAAACTTTCGGATTTGAAAATAAGGGATGCCACCAGGGCGGTGCAATGGCACCAAGTAGCCTCGCCACCCTGCGCTCCAGAGGCTGCGTGCGAACGAGTTAGCAAAAGAGCGAGCGCGTAGACGGCAGGCAGGCTGGCTGGCTGGTTGGGCGTGAGGGTCTGGCTGCACAAGGCATGCAAGCTCCACCCCCAGTCGGTCTCAGACTCCTTATTGGCAGCCGAGCAACGCAGCTGAGGAGCCTCCCTGGCTGGCAGTGAGGGAGAGGAGCTGCTTCCTTTGAAATCCGGGAAATTTAAGGGATATCAACAATCCGGGATAGCAGCGGGAAATGGCATTAGAATAAGGGAGTTTCCCGCCAAAAAAAAGGGAGGGTTGACAGCTATGTATTCACCCCCCACCCCTTCCCTTTGTTCTGACGGAGGCACTAGCCTTTCTGAGAAATGTGAGGATGGAAGGAGAGTGGCGGAGGAAAAAGAAGGAGTGGGGGGGGGGAATTAACTGAATTGCCCACCCCCTCATTGCTCATGAGACAGTGAGCTGTTAGTTATGTTCTCTCTATAAAAGCCAACTGCCAAATCTAGTGTGACTCCAACAAACTCAGAATGGATGATGAGGATGAAAAGCTGGGACTATTCAGGCCTTCCTCCCACAATGGCTAATGTCACAAGTAACAACAACAACAACAAAACTTGGCAAACATTCATAAACTGTCCCCCTGGGAAATATCGTATTTTTCTGTGTATAAGACACCCCCATGTATAAGACGACCTCTATTATTTGAGCCCCAAATGAAGAAATAAATATTTTAAACACCAAACAGAACAACTTTGATATTTTATTAACTATTCAAAACTCCGGTATATTTAGTACCGTATATTTATACATCAAACAGTGAGGCAAGCTGTGTAATGGCGGCTGCTCCTGTCAGCTCAGTGTAACTCTACTGTAGCTGCAGCTCCAGCTCTCCCGCCTGTGTACTGCACTTTTGTCTCAGTATTTACGTTATGTACCGTATTTACTCCCCGAGCGCCAGCAGATGCGAACGCTGATCGAGGAGCTGCAACTTCCAGCGCTTCCTAAGTGAGCGCGCTTGGGGAATGGGGGGGGGGTCTGGGTAGCCAGGGGGCGGCTGAGGGAACCGGGTGGAAGGAACAATGTCCGGAGTGGGGGCTGCGGGGGGGTTACCAGACTAGGGTTTGTTGTGAGGCCAATAGTGAGGGGAGGCTGGGGGGGGGGGAGAATATGGATGGTGGCATGTAATTTTTATATATATTTAATTGCAACATTCCATGTATAAGACGACCTCCAATTTTAAACTTAAAAAATTTGGGGGGAAATATTTTCTTATACACGGAAAAATACGGTAGCTTACATATTGTCTTTTACTCAGTTCCAAATTCAGACTCCAATGCGTTCCATGTTCATACTGGAGACTGGGAGTCTCCTCTGTAGCCTGCAAATACTCAACTTCACCCCCCCCCGCTAATAATAATAATAATAATAATAATAATAAATGTTTTTATTTATACCCCGCCCTTCCCGATTTAAAAACCGGGCTCAGGGCGGCTAACAACAAATATAAAACAATGATTAAAACCTGCTTTTAAAAACAGCATAAAATGCAACATAAATGTAGCATCACCAGGGCTAATTGGCCAAATTAGTCCTGCTAGGGCCAGCAAGAAGACCAGGGAAGAATTTAAATGTGGGGTCCCAGAAGGGTATCTTCATAGAAAAAGGGAAGGGAAAAAGGCATGGAGGATAAGGCTAAATTGAAGGCCAGGCAGAATAGTTCTGTCCTACAGGCCCTGAGGAAGGAGATGAAGTCCTGCAGGGCCCTCGTCTCGTGGGACAGAGCATTCCACCAGGTCGGAGCCAACACTGAAAAGGCCCTGGCCCTGGTGGAGGATAATCTGGCTTCTTTAGGACCCAGGACCCTTAAGCTATTATTATTCATGGACCTTAGGGTCCTCTGCGGGACATACCAGCTAGCCACTGAAGTAACAGAATGTGTCCCAAACCCAGAAGCAAGGAGTAACATGTGACATCAGCAAAGGTGGACCACTGCCTAATGGCAACTGCCCTCTGCCTCTCTCACACACACCCTGCGAAAGCCCATGGGGTGAGATGATGTCATCGTGCAGCACCTGGTAGACATGTAATCCCAGAGCCATGACTTCAAGCTCCACGTTGGGCAAGAGAGTCCTGCATTGCAGAGAGTTGGACCAGGTGTAAAGGTAAAGGGACCCCTGACCATTAGGTCCAGTCGTGTCCGACTCTGGGGTTGCGGCACTCATCTCGCTTTATTGGCCGAGAGCCGGCGTACAGCTTCCGGGTCATGTGGCCAGCATGACAAAGCCGCTTCTGGCGAACCAGGGCAGCACATGGAAACGCCGTTTACCTTCCCGCCAGAGCGGTTCCTATGTATCTACTTGCACTTTGACGTGCTTTCGAACTGCTAGGTGGGCAGGAGCTGGGACCGAGCAATGGGAGCTCACCCCGTCGCAGGGATTCGAACCGCCGACCTTCTGATCGGCAAGCCTTAGGCTCTGTGGTTTAACCCACAGCGCCACCTGGGTTCCTTTGGACCAGGTGACCCTTGTCCAACTCTCTGCCCAACTCAGCAATTCTCCGATTCCATGAAATCTAAGCAGGTTTTGGGAGCAGCACCCTTTCCTTCCAGGCTTCCCTTCGCTCTGTGCCACAATGTAGCCTTGTTCTAAGGGTATTTTAGGAGCCATGCTCACCCGCGCCATTTCCCCTCAGGAGTGTGTGAGAGAGATTACTGGAGCCTGGCTAGACGCTGTATGCAATCATTTTTATTTCTGTATGTAATAATTGCTGGCTTCTTATGTTGTGGGCATTCCTAAGTGTTTGGTTGGTTTAATTGCACAAGCAACCTGCAAATGCTTGTTGTATCACAGCAAAGAAAAACGCTTACAAAGCTTTAGTGAAAACTAGACACTTGGCAGTTATAAAAAAAAAATAAGGCAATGTTAAAGAAATCAGGCAGATGCAGATAAGAAATCTGTTTTATTAGGTAGGTGTAATAAAACCTATG
This sequence comes from Darevskia nairensis, assembly GCA_034642065.1. Taxonomy (NCBI): domain Eukaryota; kingdom Metazoa; phylum Chordata; class Lepidosauria; order Squamata; family Lacertidae; genus Darevskia; species Darevskia nairensis. Next base: position 340,714 of record JAWWNI010000889.1, read on the forward strand.
TAGAAATGCATGAAAACATTAAAATAACTTTATGGGCTCTTTGGTGAATGAATCTGCATATGATGCTTCACGCAAAGGAAAGCAGAAGTCGCATAAAATCTCAATAAATCTAGAATAAACCCCAATGTACCTGTCCAAATGTCAAAAGGGGAATGGGATACCAAAAGGGGAATGGGATACTATTAGGGCTGCAGCTGCTGCTAAAGGCTGCACCACTTCCATACTGTCCAACATTTCAGATTTTTAAAAAAGGCACTATGTGCTCAGAGCAAGGAAGAGCACACACAAACACACATTTTGCTGCAGGTGTATGCAGCACTAGTAAGCTACTCAAAACAAAACTCATCTTTCAAACGTTCAATTTCATAATGGATCTAGCTGCCATTTCAACACACTCAGCAGTTTACTATCTGGATAGGGAACAACCACTTCTACCCAAAAGGTCCAGAGCCTTGGACTCCAACCGGCAAAACTCATGAATTTCAGCACATCCTCATCTGAGGTCAGTGCTGGCTCCTGTGTCTTTTCCCCAGTGTGAACAACAAGGCTCCCTGTTGATGAAACTCAATTGAGCTTCAATACCTTACTGGAGTCCAGACAGAACTGCATTTTATTGCAAAATCATGATTCAGAGTGTGATTTGAGAATAGATTTCAATACGTTTTCTCCTGTTCAAAGGCTGAACCTACACCAGAAAAGGAAATATGAGGCTCATGACATCTCAGCTATCCAGACATGAATATACTTACCTGTATGACGTGGGCATTTGAACAATGAATTTCCGTGTTTGAAGGTTGGAGGGAGCAGGGGTATTTATTTTCTTACGTAGTTTAAGCTCATTGTTTGTAAAATATAAAAAGTGAGGTTATTCATTTTGCAAAACCCAATTTAAAAAAGAAAAAAGAACTGGCTGAACAAGCAATAAAATGGCAGGTGCATTCAAATCCTATACTATTTTTTTTTCAGAGGAAATTTGCACAGGATTGCAGCATTAATGCAATTGCAATTTTATGCCAATTTGGGACAAATTATTGGTGTGTCAGAATTAGGGATGGAGGGGAGATTCAATATGGTACATATCGGAAGCCTAAACCCTCAAATTCACACTTTCTGGAACAATATGTGAAATGAAATAGAACTATCCTTTGAAATTTGCACTTATCTGATTTTTGCAATGCAATTCTCCAACCAACTAATTTTTTTTTAAAAAAAATGATATATTACAGGAAAGTGTGCACAGAATTACTATTGTTGTTGTTAAAATTAATATATTAGTGAAAATAACAAAGAAAATGCATTATATTAAGGGGAATTGCTTGCAAAAATGTGTACAATAGTCAAAATTGTGTATAAAATGTGTTTATTAGGAGAAATTCACACTAAAATGAAAATGTGTTTTTAAAAAATAAATAAATCACACATCCCTGCAAATTGTGAAGAACTGAATTCAGGATTGGAGAAATGAAAAGCTGAGAGATTTGAAATGGAGAGATTCTTCCATCCCTAGTCAGAATTGGCTTTGACAGCCCAGTTCAGAGCAATTGGCTATTCACTGAAGGAAAGGGATGGTGATTAGGCCAGGTGTGCTATTGCAAATCAGAGAACTTTAGCTGGATCCAATTGAGACCTATAATGGCTCCCAGTCTTTCATTTTCTCTCTCACCCCTGACTGTGAAATTGATTTTAGAATCTTGGTAGTCATTTCTTACTTTTATTTATAATATTAAAAAAGTTCAAGTGTTAAACAGTCAAGAGTTCTGACATTCAGACAATCCAGAGCAATTTTTTGTTTTGTTTTTTTACAATCATCTTTATGACAAATTAGCAGCGTTTCTATTGGACCCTGTTGTGGATGAGGAACAAAGGGTTTAAAGTACTTTATTGCTAAAAGTTAAAAGAAATACACTGGCAATTGCATTTTAATCTTCTCAGTCACAGCTTCTCCATGCATCCAATCTACAGTATCTGAAATGCAAAGGACATGCAGAAGTCAAAAGAGAAAAGGAAAAGAGGCAGGCTAGGATGTAAACCAGAGGGCCCCACGAGGAACGGAAACGAAAGAAGGGATCTCTCTCTGCCATGGGATTTTTCTTGCCAGCTATACAAAGAAGTTGTCTCAGAGCTGCTAGTGACACGATGGGATGCAGTGCGGCTTTCTAAAATATATAGGTATATATTTTTAAGAAAGTCATGATGAAACGCTAGAACGTTACAATAACAACTGTCTTTACAAAACATGGCACACTGTTAGTGGCGTTTATTTTGTTACTTTCTGGGGGGGGAGGTAGCGACAAGAGCTTGCATGCTGGTGACGCTACTTGTGACAAGGAGGAGGAAGAGACAGCTAGTGCTCAGGTTGATGTACTTCAAGAGCTTCTGAGCTCACTTTGGGCTTTTAAAATAGGTGCGCCCACGTCATCAACAGCCCCTGAACCTTCCACACTTGTTTTATGACCAGCGTCTGGGCTGCACTTTTTTTGGCTCTGAAGAACAGACAGTAGATGCTCGGAGTCACTGATGGAACAGCTAGCGTTTGTGCTCAGTAGCAGGGCTGAAGCAGATCTCAGAATCAGCGTTTCTTCAAGTAGTCCTATTTAACCACACTGTTTCGAAGTATTTAATTTGTTTGATTATCTGGTTTCCCCTTGCTCATGGATCTGTTTAGAATAAGTGATATATTGCAAGGGCTGATGCTACTGTGTGCTTTTTTCACTTCCTACTTATCTTGTATTAAAAAAACGTAATTACCAGTACATATTATTTTCCCTGAAAGGGAAAGGTACCAGTACTTATGGAAACATTGACACATATGTTGTGTGTGTGTGTTATGTGTGTGTGTGTGTGTGTGTGAGAGAGAGAGAGAGCACAAAAGAAAAAGTGTTATGTGCGCGCAACACTTTAAAAGCACTAGATTACCAACATCCAGATATCAAGCAATTTAAAAGGGTGTTCTTGTTCAAATGGAAAAGTGCTTATTAAAATATTCCATAACAAGTTGTCCTGAACATAAAGCTTATGATCTCAAGAATGCTTAAACGTAATTTTCATTGTGGACTCTGGCATTAGCATACAGCAAAAGGCACCACGATTTTTTTTTTAAATGATTTGTAAGTAGTCAAAAATTGGCCCATCTCTTTAATTTTTTTTTTGTTGATTTCTTCTTTTCTCAGAAGCTGTAAATCAAGATGTTACGTATAAATAGAGATTCCTTATAAAAAGGTCTTTGCCATTAGCTATTATAAGACATCGTTGCTAAAATGAAAATAAAACATTTCGTATTTTTTTCTTTTTTATATATAAAATAAAAATTTGTCTTTTCTGTTATTCCTCCCCCCCTTCCTCAGTCCTGGTGTGTTCATGGGAGTGGGCATGAGGAAGAGTCCTCTAAGGTGTGGCCTCTAAGGTGGCGCTGAATCTTGGTTGGATCTGCTGTTATGTGTCGGTTGGCTGCCTCCCTGTGCGCCGCATCTGTCGAAGGAATAGTAAGTCCTGCTATCGGCCAGGCGATACAGAGGGGGTGAATCGGGGTCCATTGCCTCCGTGTTTCTCATACTTAAGAAAGGAGTGCTCTCGGCCACCAGCTCCTCATCAGACTCACTGTACGAGGCGCTGCTCACTGAAAAGGAGTCTCTAAGCATCTTGCCCCTGTGCGACAGGTGCCCATTCAGTTTAGATTTCCTCCACCGCCTGTTGCTGCTGCCCGTTCTCTTTGGCTGATCTAGTGCAGAGATGTATTCGTGTGTCGTCTCATATTCGTCGTCCTCCGTGATGCGGAAGGGGCTGGAGGGCAAGCTCCCGGTGCTCTCATTCAGGTAGCTCCTTCTTTGGTAGTAACTCTCATACCTTTGCATATCTTGGGAAGGGATCTGGTACCTTCGGAGCAATGGCTGCTGTTCCTCCACCTGGAAGCTAATGGACGCTGCAGGCGGCAGAGAGACTGCGTGGGCTGAATTGGGAGAAGTGATCTCAAAGGAGGGCATGTGGGCTGATACGGAGCAATGGAAGTCAACCGGTGACAGGCGTGCTGGGGTGGTCAAGGCAGATACGTACCTAGAAGAAGAAACAGCGGCATTGGGATCAAGCCAAAGTGTCACAATAAAGAGCTCTCCCCCCATCCCCTTTAGCATGCAACTTTAAATCCAGGTGGAGTTAATGCTTTCTAATAGCCCAACTTGCACAGAAATATTTTTTTCCTGTTTGTCTGTGTGTTTTATTTACAATGAGATAGAAAGAGGTGGCAGGGAGAAAATCATCGTCCCCGGGGCCTGGGAAGAATTACCACACCGACAGAAGCAAGGTGGGAATTCTCATGGGGTTCGGTCAAATGAACAACAAGGGGCGTATTTTTTCAGTTGGAGGCTCAGACTTAGGAGCACAGATAAAACCCACAAGAAACAAATGTGATCACTTCTTTACATGTGAAAAGAGCAACTATGAGCGAAAGAGTTCAGTGATTTTTAAAATTTACAGTGGGAAGCAGATTAAGGCTGAAAACCTAACCCCACTTATGTTTGCAAGGTAAAACCCCAAAGTCAAGGTGAACAAGCAATAACAATGGTATAATCCAGCACTTTTTTCCCCTGGGGGAACGCAGGGGTATGCATACCACTAAACATTTTGTGAATCTTTGTACTTTTGTCCATTTATTGTATTTATTTTCCCAGATTTGAACTATAAAATGGTGGTTTTCTTGAGTCAAAATGAGAGTACTCCTAAACATTTTTTAAAGAAAAAAAGCACTGGTATAATTTGGATTGTTTTGCTTAAGTTTGCAGCCATAGATGGTTGAGTGATGAACCCTTAACCACTTCATTAACTTTGTCTTTAAGGAGCTACAAGGCTCTTTGTTGTTTTTGTTGCAGAAGACTAGGACTGGAAATTTATTAACTTTGAAAAAGCATGTGCATAGAAGGCAAGTGATTTGCTAATATCTGTTGATGATGGAGGTGTGCATGTCTATTATGCACTACATAAAAAAGGATGTTTCCATATCAGCTGGTGATGAAAAGGGAGGCAGACTTCTGCACAATAAACCCATTGCAGTAGAACAGAAAATGCCAGATGAAAATGTGAATGATTGTCAGAATGAATTGAGGCACATTCAAATGATAAATGAATAAAGGAGAAAAGAAGTCCCATATTTTGCAAAAGGGTCTTGCAAAGTAAGAAACAACAGGTGCTAAGATACTTCCCAAACAACGCTGCATCTGAAACAATGCAAGATGATCCTCCTAACAAGGGATATTTCAAAATTATGAGAAAAAACACTGGGGAAAACGATAGTATAAATTATGTTATTTATTTGCTCGAAGCATCTGCTGCTGCTGTCAGAGATCAGACCCTTGCGATCACTCTTTCCAAGCAACTCGCACTTATGCTCAGACCAAGAAAATCAACCATTTCTACCTTCTCTGGTGAATTATGTTATTCTGCTGACCACTATCCGGTGCATTTAAAACCCGAACATGCCTTTCTCCTCTACTTAAATGTCCCTTCCTATTATCGTAGCCTCTTTATCCCATGGGGTGGATTGCTATGCGTGTTTACTGAAAGTAGGTTCGCTAGGTTTTACTCAAGTGTGCATATCATTGCAGTTTAATCCTCAACACTGTTTCTGTCAGATGTGGATTAGCCACAATGCAGTTCATTACAGCAGTAGGTTCTCTAGCATTTTCGAGGACACAACTGAAGAAAGCAATTGGTGCCTGGCTGTAGATGTCATTTGTTCAGTTTCCCGTTCTGTGTGAGCCTAAGATGGAAGTCACGCAGCAGTGTTGGAGGAAACGGGAAAGAGATCTGTGATGAAGATGTGTTAAGAGTCAAAGAACTAAGCACATGGCAAGCTCCTGGCTTGGGGCAGGCTTTGATCATAGTGGTGCTTTAGAGCATGCAAACCACTTCACCTAGATTATATTGTTGTGATTCTGCAACAGCAACAGACCTGCAAAGCAAGTCAGTGCTGTTTCCCCCAGGTTGCATATGGTGAGGCTGGAGCAGATTGGCTTGATTACAGCTATCTAGTGGATTTATGGCAAATTTTAACCATGGGCCTCCTAATCCAGACTCTTAGGGCTCATCCACATTTACCTTTTGCCGCACACTTTCTAGGCACAGGACTTCACTTTCCCTGTCTATGTCCAAGTGTTGTTGTTGTCATTCCACTGCTTTCCCTGGGAAAATCTGCTCTTTATTGCTGAATCAGAACAAATGGCAATTCAAGTTTTCCACAGAATGCAATTTACTCCAATTCAGCATTAAGCAGCAGGTTTGTTTTTGCAGGGAAAGCAGTGGGGCAAACAAACAAAACTGTTGGACACAGACCTGGAAAGCCCAGACTTAGAAATGCAGAGCAAAAGTAAGTGTGGACGAGCCCTTAGCCATTATGCTACATAAAAGGTAAAGGGACCCCTGACCATTAGGTCCAGTCACGGACGACTCTGGGGTTGCGGCGCTCATCTCACTTTAGTGGCCAAGGGAGCCGGCGTTTGTCCGCAGACAGCTTCCAGGTCATGTGGCCAGCATGGCTAAGCCGCTTCTGGCGAACCAGAGCAGTGCACGGAAACGCCGTTTACCTTCCCACCCGAGCGGTACCTATTGATCTACTTGCACTTTGACATGCTTTTGAACTGCTAGGTTGGCAGGAGCCATGACTGAGCAACGGGAGCTCACCCCATCGCAGGGATTCGAACCGCCGACCTTCTGATCGGCAAGCCCTAGGCTCTGTGGTTTAACCCACAGCGCCACCCGCATCCCATTATGCTACATAATGGCCTTTTAATGTGTGTGTGTGTTGCAAAACAAAAACAAAAGACCCCTTTAACTCAATTTATTCATCTTGACTCTGGAATTGATGCTCAAAGCTCTTACCACCCCTCTCCTTCTCTCTGTTTCATGAGAGAAACTGGACATTGTGTGAGGGGGTACTTTTCTCTGCCTTTTAGGTCTGTGAAGCATCATCCATACTGACAAGCAAGTGGGAAAAGCAAGCGAGAATAACAACAGAAAAACGAGACCTCTCACTATGTGGCGAGTCTCGAAGGGAATCCACGGAGTCTCTGTATTGCATCATGGGCCTCCTTTGCTCCTCACTGGCATAGGCAGCCTCTCTCCGTGCGCGAGCCTCCACGCAGGCAGGGCTGTTGCACTTGCTGGTTCCCACCGAAGACAGCATAATCCCAGACTGACAGTCCGAAGTCAGGCTTTCTGTCTGCTCCAAGCTCCAAGTGTGGCTTCCATGTCTGCGGATCAAACCAGAGCAAATGACTTCTGATCCCTCCCAGCAGCCTCGTACTGCATAGATCCACACAAATTACTTAGCAGGTTTGACGTGTGGGAGAATAAAATGGGCTAACCCCATGTATGCAGCTCTAAGCTTCTTGGAGAAAGAGGATGGGGTATAAAGGAGGCTGATAATGAATGCAGTCGCAGCTGTACCCTGTGTTTCTATCCCAAGAGAATGTTGCTTTTCCCCACACCGGGAAATGGGCTTTGCATATACTGTTAGAAAAGTGCTTGGGGCAACGCCAAACTGCCCCAGACTCCAAGCACTTTCCTCTGGCTTGCCAATGCCCAAACAGTCCAGAGGCCGGTAATATGCGACTCTTCTCCGCTGAGAAAAGCACACACGTTCCCTGCATCTTGCAGTAGGAATGAAGAAGCCAAAAGTAGTTCTAAAGCTACTTTATTTTATAGGCTACTTACAAAGTCCATTCTCTGTTTCTCTGTTTCCATAACTCCAACAGAACAGAGCTAGGCATCTTGCTTCCAGTGGCGTTGCAAGGGGGCGGGGGGCGGTATGCCCCGGGTTCCAGGGGAGGGGGTGACATTTTGGTTGGCCCCGCCCCGCCCAGGGCCCACGCGCCGGCACTGCGGCGCGCGATCGGCTGCTCGTGGCCAGGCCGCCGCTGCTCCTGTGGTGCCCTTGCGAGCCGCCGTGCCAAAAGCGGCAGCAGCGGGGCAACCCCATGGGCTGCCGCACGCAATCGGCGGCTCGTAGGGCTGCCCCGCTGCTGCCGCTTTTGGCGCGGTGGCTAGCAAGGGCGCCGCGGGAGCAGCAGCGTCACATCGACGGAGTGCGCATGCGCGGCATTTCGCGCATGCGCACTCCGTCGGGACGGTGCGTCGGGACGTCACGGCGAGACGTCACAACGCGACGTCACGATGCCCCGCCCCCAGGGGGGAAGCCTCCGTTTGCCGCCCCGGGTAGCGAGGAGGCTTCCTCCGCCCCTGCTTGCTTCTTACTCCATTTAGAACCAGAAGCGAAAGCACAGACTTCCTTTCTCACGCTGAAGTCAGACAGTATGTGAAAAACAATAGACACATTATGCTGCTAGCTGTAGCAGCAGAGGTTATGCTAAAATCATAACACACACCCCCCCATTTTAGGTAACCGATGATGTGAAAGCAATAGATAGCAGCATCAAGTGACATAAACAAACAATTGTCATACACATAATATGTACCAGTTCCACCTTTGGAACTACCTGCAACCGGAGAGCGCAGTTCAAACTTTTGGTTACCTATCTTCCATGGGACTAGAGCCTTAACTCTAACACGGTCTGAGGAAACTTTGTTGCTTCTTGCAACCTTCAAGCGTGGTTTAGTAACCTGGTCAGAGATGCTAGCCACAGCTATGTTTGCAACGGCTGTGTTAGTTAACTCCCGAGAGTACCTTTTGGGTGGCATGCCCTTTGTAACTCTCTCGGATCTATGTATCAAGTGCAGATCTTCCTTGCTGGGTGTCTCCTCTTTGGGAGAACATTTGCCTATAGTGAACAGTGGATCCTGCAATTCCATGTCAGCTTGTTGCGGTGGTCTGGACATTGCGTGTGCAGTACCTGTGTCAATAGCTGTGTCACCTGTGTCAGAACTCTCTGCAACGCAATGTTATGCTGGGCGGGGGGACATGCTCACCGAGATCCCTGGGCATTGTACCCCCACTTCAAGTACCAGCCTATCTATCAACTCTTTCTATTGCTAGTCATCGTTTCGCTTTTATTAAAGCACGGTTTAATGTATTCCCCTCAAACGTCCTTTTTCATAGATTTTCTAGGGGCCAAGTTTCGGTCTTATGTGCCTGTGATAACCGTTCAATTGAATCTCTTCATCACATAGTGTTTGTCTGCCCCTTGTATTCTGCCACCCGAAAGACTCTATTACTTCCATTAACTCAAAAATTACCGGGGTATTTGGAAGAGTCTTACCTTGCTCTTCTGTTGCAAGATTCAGACTCGATTATAACCCTACATATGGCAACATTTCTGACATCAGTTCTGACACTTAAGAAACGCAATGGATTGTTATATACAGCTTGAAATTTTAATTTAATTTTTATCATATTTTATTCAATTGAGTATCCCTTTTAATCTATTTTACTGTTAGCAATTGTAAACCAGACTGTGCTGTTTCTGTTTTTGGTTGTTATGTCTATGGGCTTAAAGCCGAAATAAAATGAGTTGAGTTGAGTTGTCAGAACTCTCTGTGGTGCTCTCACTGTCACTCTCAAAATTCACATGTGTGTTGGCATCAATGGGAAAACTCTGGAGAACCTGACTCTCCTGCTTTGCAGTACATTCTACCTCTCTAGTAAGAATCACTGTATTGACCTTTCCACCGGGGAAAACAGAGCTCGGTGAAACGGAACCATCCTCTGCTACCATATGGGCATGCAGGGGTTAAGTGAGCACAGAGTTCCATGTGGAGCATTTTCTTTGGGACCCACCTCACCCCTTCCACCACTCCTTCTGAGCACTCAGACCTGCTCAGAGCTGGACAGAAACACTCAAAGGGGCCTAACTGATTTTTAGAGAGAGAGCCAGGCTGCTCCCCCCTTCCTGACTGCCTCTGCCTCTAGAAAGGTAAGAGGACCCTGCTAGCACGAAGGAGGTGAGATCTGAAAGCAAAATGTCACAGGCACAAGCAAAAGTCAATTACTGAAATTAAACTGTTGCAAATGAGGCCACAGGCCTGCAAGGAACATTTCCATCATGCCATTAACTGGAGGGCTTTTCTGCACTCCCAGATATCTGCATATTATGCACAGATCACTATGCAGGTATAAGTTGAGACAAAACTGAGTTTTGAAGTACCTTTGCCTTGAAGTCGGAGTCCCTGTGGAGCACGGGTGAGATGGTGAGCAGGAATGGCTCCCTGAAAAAGTGGTCTCTGTTTCCCTTCGTATGACATGCTCAGTAGCAGGAACGTTTTTCGACATATACTGGGTGGAAAGTCACAAATTATCTGACATCAGTTTTAAGCTGAAAACATTGTTTTATTTATAGGCTTGTTATAAACCATACTACATTATGCTTTAATTTACAGAGGATAAGAATTAGGCCAGCCAATTCAGATCGCCCTAAATATGCTTGACTTTTGTTCTTCAATTTCAGAACCTCCAAAACAATTAGCCTGCCTGGAAGTGCTGCTTATGATTGCTTTTAAAAGCTTATGACCTTGTAATGCTAATCTCTGGGCTGGCATCCCCCCAGCAGCAAAGCACAGAACACCAAAGATGCAGAGCAACACATATCACCAGAGGAGACAACTTGCAAATAAGAGCAATAGTTGCAGCACCTGAGCAAAAACACCAATCTCTTTAGAGACGTTTAAGTCTTGCCAAAATATTAAGCCAGTGAGGAAGCGAAACCCCTTTCCACACACCAAATAGCACCAACTGTGAAATGCACAGGTGCTCATCTCTGACAACCCAAATGAAGCTAGCACTTATTATCATGTTTAATTCCTACCCAGCCTTTTAGCCCAGGACACAGCTCTCAAAGCTGCATATGACAAAAAGCAGTAAGATTAACTTGCATTTTTTTAAAAAAGAAACTATAATAGCAAACTGGAATTCTCCAATTAATTGAGCCAAAGGTGGGGGCTGCTACATGACGAAGGCCCTCCCCCGTTATCCTTAGAGGACAGCATTGCAAGGCAGTTGGGGGGGGGCAGCCTGAAGGCAGACCGTGGCTGTCAAAGTGGGCAGCACAAAGGATGGAAGGAACTGCAAATTTCAGTGATCTCCTTATTTCATTTTCCAATCTTAAATTCAGTTCTCCACATTTCGACAGCAATGAAAATTATTCAGCATGACTTTTTAAAGTGCAGTTTTACATCATGCACACACTTTTGCAAGCGATTTGTCCTAATACGATGCATTTTTATGCTATCTCCACTAACAGGCTCCTTTTTTTAATGCAAACCTTGACTGTGAATATATGCATATTTGCAAACACTGTTTGATTGGAGAAATACACCACAAAATTCAGTTAATTGCCAATTTTGAAGGAAGGTCCTGTGTTTTGGTTCTCTGATTGTTCTAGAAAGTGTGAATTTGATGGATTCGCCTCTAAATGCAATGAAATTTCTCCCCCATCCCTAGGCAACACACCCAGTGTGTTCATAGACCATTTGGGCTGCTGCTTGCCCACTCGGCTGCTATGCACCTGCAGGGACTTGAAATAGCAGCCTCTATGCCTTTGTCTCTCAGTGTCCTTTTCTCCCTTCCTCACATATAGCAGCTCTTAGTGCAGCAGCTGGGAGCCCCCCCCCCAATAAACTACTACATGAACTGCCTCTGGAAAAGCCAAGGGAGGGAAAAGAGGGAGAAAGTAAAGAAGGGAAATAGAAATAGAACGGGGGGGGAGCAGAAGGAGGAGGAAATGACCATTTCTGTTATGTACTGAGTTGAACAGGCCCGGCATGGGTACCCACCACAGTCACCAGGCATAGCTGTCAACTTTTGGATTTGAAAATAAGGGATTTTCCAAAACTTTCGGATTTGAAAATAAGGGATGCAACGAGGGCGGTGCAATGGCACCAAGTAGCCTCGCCACCCTGCGCTCCAGAGGCTGCGCGCGAATGGGTGAGCGAAAGAGCGAGCGCATAGATGGCAGGCAGGCTGTCTGTCTGGTTGGGCGTGAGGGTCTGGCTGCACAAGGCATGCAAGCTCCGCCCCCAGTCGGTCTCAGACTCCTTATTGGCAGCCGAGCAACGCAGCTGAGGAGCCTCCCTGGCCGGCAGGGAGGGAGAGGAGCTGCTTCCTTTGAAATCCGGGAAATTTAAGGGATATCAACAATCCGGGATAGCAGCAGGAAACGGCATTGGAATAAGGGAGTTTCCCGCCAAAAAAAGGGAGGGTTGACAGCTATGTCACCAGGGTGACTGGCCCCGTGTCGTACAAGGTGCTAACGGAGGGGGGGAGGCAATGCTGGCGCCCCCACTGTGACCAGCTACGGTGACGATTCCTGGGAGAAAACCAGGAGGAGGACAGGTCAGAGGAGTCCCAAGGGAACAGTGGGGCAGTGAGGCCCGTAGAGCAGGAGGGGCCGGCAGGGGAGGCAGAATCAGTAAATACAGAGAGGACCCGCGAGGCCAAAAGGACACCGGAACCAGAGCCACGACTGAGCAAGCGGGTTGCGCCAGACCAAACGGCCCCATCACAGCCAGCAGCCTCGGAACACGAGCCAGAACCCGAACCCCTGACCAGGGAATACCCCAGGCTGCAATGCATACGTAGGCAGCCGGCGTACCTTGAGGACTATGAATGCAACCTCCTGGGCAGGACTGGAACTTAGAGGGGAGGGGTGTTATGTACTGAGTTGAATAGGATCCAATATGCAGCAGTCTGATTTGTCCTAGAACAATAGGATCCAGAATGCAGCAGTCTGATTGGCCCGCAGGAGCCACCCAATCTGATTGGTCCTAGAACAATAGGATCCAGAATGCAGCAGTCTGATTGGCCCGCAGGAGCCACCCAATCCAGCTCCAGGTGGAAGTGAATCCACAACCTGATTGGCCTACAGGAGTATCCTGGAATTAGCCAATCACGTGGGGCCCATCCTATATAATAAAGAGCAAGTGTCCCTGCCTTTCCGTGTGTCACGGAAGTGCGTTGTGCGCATGTCACACGGGGATGCAGGGATTGGACAGCTCTACTGTCCCCCCCCCCAACAGGGACGCAGGCCGGAAGTCAGCGGCGGCGCACGCGCGGTGTCAGTTGAGGCAGCGCCGCCGCCTTGCACGGAGCCTCCTCCATGCAGCAGCAGCACCAGCCAAAGCGCGGAGGAAGCGGCGCAAAGCGCCGCTTCCGACGCCACCGGCCGCCTCCGCACCTCGGATCCCGGCCGTCGCCGCTCGCCCTCTCCTCCCCGCTGCCCTCGCTTCTTGCTAGGGGCACCCGGCGGTGCCCGCCTCGGCAGCAGCAGCAGCGCCAGCCTGGCCGCAGGGGCGCTCCGCCGCCGCCGCTCGACCTCCTCCTCCCCGACGCCCTCGCTTCTTGCTAGCGGGGCCCGGCGGCGCCCACCTCGGCAGCAGCCTCGGCTCCTCCGGCCGCCGGGTCCTCCCGGAGACGCGGGCTATCGCGGGGCGGGAGGAGCGGATCCAGGCGGCGGGCGGCGAGGGAGGGAGAGCGGCTCCACCTCCGCCGCCGCCTCAGCTCCCCTCACTCGCGCGCACACACAAAGGAAGCGGAGGAGAGGCGCACGGGATGCAGGCTGCTACTGCTGCTGCCCTCACGGCGGGCTACTGAGGGTGCCCAGCCCGAGGGGGGGAAACAAGGCGAGCGGCCGAGCGCTTGCAAGCGGTCACTGGCGGCGCTGACCCAGCGGGCGCCGCTCCTTCCATGTGCCAAGGATGGTCCAGCATCGGGAAGCCGAGGCTGCCGGTCGCGCCGCCTCCGGGCGGGGAGGGCCGGACCGGGTGGGGGAGGGAGGCTAAGCCCGAGGAGGCGCTTCCCTAGGCGGCTGGCGCTGGTGTGGAACTTCCCGGCTCTCCGCCTGGCCGAGTGCCTCGCCTTCCTGCGCGCCTTCCGATTCTCCCCGGCAGGTGAGCGCGGGGCAAAGGCTTTGCAAGGAAAGGGTGCAGGGCGCGCGGGTCCTCTTCCCAGGGAAGCACTCTGCGCATGGCCAGAGGCTCCGCACTCCAGGCAGCCACGCAGCCTCACTGATCGATGGGGAGGAGGCAGGGAAGAAAAAACAGATTTTCCAGGGATGAGGTCAGTCGCATCGCTCCGATTGTGGAAGCTGATGGGGGGGGGTTATAGTCGGAATAAATGGCTTCACGGATGCGAAGGAGTTGGGAGGAAGGAAGGAAGGAAGGAAGGAAGGAAGGAAGGAAGGAAGGAAGGAAGGAAGGAAGGAAAATGGAGGGAGGGAGGGAGGGAGGGAGGGAGGGAGAAAGGAAGGAAGGAAGGAAGGAAGAATGGAAAAATGTAGGGAGAGAGGAAGGAAGAACAGAGGGAGGGAGGGGGAGGGAGGGAGAAACAGGGAAGGAAGAATGGAAAAATGGAGGGAGGGAGGAAGTAAGAACAGAGGGAGGGAGGCAGGGAGGAACTAACAACAAATCCGCAAAGTACCACCGCCCGCACGCCTCGAGCGGAGCCTCCTGCTGCCGCCCCCGCCTTTACTCCCTCGCCAAAATGCGGGGGAAGCGCCGCAAAGCGCCGCCGCCCTTCTAGCGCCCGTTTTTGTAACGGGCTTACTTTACTAGTTGTGTAAATAATGTATATAAAGCAGACGTTTTGGGGAAACTTGCATTCCTCGCTACTATGAGCTGAATAAAGAGCATGAAATCCACACTTGACTCCGAGTATATTTCAATTTCCCTCTCTGTCCTTGATCTATCCCCTCCCCCCATCGCTATTTCAAAGGTTTCCACATCCTGAATTTCTTAAAAGAGCTACTTACATCAGCCATCTGAATTTCCTCAGGGTCCAGCCGGGGGTGACTAGGGCCATTTGCAAGGTTTCTGTTCTGATGGGCTGGACACATATTTTGCCGCAAATGGTTATGCATTTGATTTCTCTGTTTTCTAAAGAGTTAAACAGATTAATATATTTTACTGATGCTTGCCTTCATCCTGAAAAAGATATTCAGATACGAATAGGGGAATATAATGACGAAATGTTCTTTTGAGGATTGGATAACTTTTGTAGAATACTCTAAAGAACTATTGTAATTGCGTGAAAATGACAGCAGGATTTGAAATCTGAGCAACAGTAGAAAGACATTAATGCCAATAATTTAGGATGTATATGTGGAGTGCTATAAGTTAAAACACACAGCATTAAAAGATAAACATAGAACATCATGGAGGGAGGGATGGGAAGTCAATGGAAAAAATAAACGTATTGTTGATGGCAAAGTATGTAAACCTTTGAAAATGAAATGAACATTTAAAAAAAAAAAAGAATAGGGGAATAAAAAGTTTGACAATGGTCGGCTCTTTTTACTGCATCCTCGTGCCAAGGAAGACAGGGTCCCCCTTTGGACAAGCGGCTGGGAATGAGAGAATTTTGGCTTGCGCTCCATCTTTGCAGTTTGCATATGGGAACTTTATCAGATTAGACAAGACCCTGGAGATGCATGAAGAGAACAGTAGTACAATTACTTCAGCTGGGAATTGTTCTTAGCACTATTCTCCTGCCTTGTTGTTCTCTTTAGAGGCATGGTTTTTGATGTGTGCATTGATGTATTGAGCGGGGAGCCTATTAACTTACATATGGTTTTAATGTCTCTATGTGGGTTTTCTTGATTGGTTGTAAATGATTTTGGGTTGCCTTGAGTGAGATAAAGCAGCTAAAAAAATAGTTAGTAATAATTAGTAAATAATAATAATAATAGTTAATTTTAATTGATTGTTTTGTATGTTTTGTTGTGCTTTTATGGGTGTTAGCCGCTCTGAGCCCGGTCTTGGCTGAGAAGGGTGGGGTATAAATAAAAATTTATTATTATTATTATTATTATTATTATATTAATTAATAAATAATAATAATAATATATACACTTCAGTAAACTTTCACTATTACTGTTCTGGTTTGCACCACTTTATCAGTTTTTTTGTTTTGTTTTCTTTAAAGATTTTCTAATTCACACTTCAACAGCTTTTTGCCTGTATTTTTAAAATGGTTAACAATGTACCTTACCATGGGTGGCAACAATGGCGCCCGAGGGTGTCAGAGTAGCAGCACTGGTGCTGATCGCTGAGGAATGGAAGTGGAGCAAGGTGGCAGTGAGGTGGGGAGAGCTCCCGGTGGGTGGTGGCATTCACCCACTTGTGGGACCAACAGCAAGAACCCAGAGCTCCCATGACCTCACTTCCGCCTCACTCGGCCCCATTCCTGTCCTGGCAAGTGGGCACTGCTCTAGCCTCCTTGGTGGCACTAGCAGTTGCCCGTCTGAAAGCACTCTGGAACCGCATGTGACATCAGTTGCTGAAAACAGCAGACCCACTCCCTTCCTTTTCCTCCCTAAAGCTTAGTAAGGTTGTATATAGGTGTAAATAAAACCCTATGTGTCCAGTGAAACTGATCCTTGGGTAAGTGCTGGAATCCCTGCAGTGACGCCACTCAGAGCTCTGGTTACAGACAACAGTATTTTAGGCTGGTAGCAACTGGAACTTTAAGAATGGCATAAACTGTCCATGCAATATAAAAGCTCTCTTGAGTATTAATAAATGTCACTCACTTGGTTTTACAGTAAGCTACCACACACACTATTCCCACAATAAGCAATGCCACACAAATCCCAGTTATGGTTAGAACTCTCTTCTGATACAGCTCCTCAGCTTCTGCAAATGACATAAAAACAGTGAGCAGTTAAAAATTAAAAAAAACATATCAGTTTAAAAATGTGAATTCTGAATATACCAACCCTCTCACTAGGAGATGGAACCCAATGGGCTCTTTTCCTGATTTATACACTAAAATCTGTACTCCTAGCCCAACATTAGGTGTAGATATTCTACTTCTCTCCAAACCTTTGCTTTTACTATTTCCTGTCCATGTGAATCAAATCCAATAAAAAACAATTCACACTGGGTTCCTTTTTCTTTCCAAGACATCTCTTCCATGTTTTCTAATAACCCCGCAAACATACTTCTTTTTTGAACAACTATTTGTAGAATACCCGATGTATGATAGCATTCAAGTAAGAGCATAGCAGTTCTTCCATATCACAGAGGTCTCATGTTCCTAGAGTGGTCATGTGTCCTACTTTACAGAGAGTGGTCTTGCATTTGAAGAACCTCTCTAATGGAAGGGCTATCTGGTCCAAGTCTGGTTTAAAGATAAACAACCCTGAGAAGAGAAAGGAGGGGCCTTGAATAATAATAATAATAATAATTTATTATTTCCCCAGCCACTCTGGGCGGCTTCCAACAGAACATAAAAATGCAATACTCTATTAAACATTAAAAGCCTCCCTAAACAGGGCTGCCTTCAGATGTCTTCTAAAGGTCTGGTAGCTGTTTCTCTCTTTGACATCTGGAGGGAGGGCGTTCCATAGGGCGGGTGCCACTACCGAGAAGGCCCTCTGCCTGTTTCCCTGTAACTTGGCTTCTCGTAGTGAGGGACCCGCCAGAAGGCCCTCGGCGCTGGACCTCAGTGAAGTTGCCCATCAACGCTTAGCACCTGAACGGTGGAGTAAGATCACAGCATTCAGATCACATGGTCATCCTTCCCCACTATGATGAAATGTACTGCAGTTGTTTAAATTATGTAATTATGTCTACATAAAATAATAAATATAACACATAAAACAATATCCACATTGTATATGTATTGATCTACTTTGTTTCTTTTCTCTTTTTTTGGCACTATGTCATACTCACAAATGTCCTTCAAATATTGCAGAAAATTCATGTTGACCCACAGTGGAAACACTTGTCGAGTTCCATTTTTTGTTGGTGAAGTGGCCAAAGGAAATATATACCTACATGCACTTTGCTCTGAGCCCAGTATTACAGTCCAACATCTCTTAACTGGTAGCATTTAGAAGTCACAGAACCCACACAACTAACCAGAAGACAGTGGAAGAGAAACTGAACCACTGTGTATCTTTTGGCTACTGGAGCCTCTAAGAACAGCAGAGGAGTATGAGAGTATCCAGGACTCAGCTAGATTGGTAAAGAAGAAACCATTTATATGTGTTGTATATGCAATATAACAGGGGTGGCCAACTCCCAAGAGGCTGCAATCTACTTTCTGAATTAAAATCTGGCAGTGATCTACTGCTGTTTTTTGCGGGGTTCAGCTCAGAGTTGTTGAGTTTTTTTAGGGAGAAGAAAAGCTTTTTTGGGGGGAGCCAAACTTGTTGAGCTTCTTGGGGCGGGACAGTGATCTACCAGTGATCTACCACAGACGTCTAGTGATCTACCGGTAGATCACGATCTACCTGTTGGACGTGCCTGCAATATAACATTGTGGAGTCCCGTTTTTCTCTACCAAATTTCCCTGTTTAAATTTACAACGCGTTTAACTGAAACGCTTCTTTGATGTGTCTAGACCCAGCCTCTCTGCTATCAGAAGCTGTGCAGATGAACCAATGGTTGGAAGTGATTACTTGCTGGGGAGAAATGGGTTGCCTGCATGGGGGTCTGCAGGGAAGACACCCCTGAATAAGCCACAATCTCCAGTTCATCAGCTTTCTTTCCCTTTTTAAAAAAGGATGTCTCTAGCACTTGAGGGACACGAGATATGAGACACCATTTGCAAGCACTATGCTCACCCATTGGTTTTTGTGACAGACTAGCCTGCTTCCACGTTTCAGTACTTTTGGTCAATGAATGAAGTGCCAGCAATAACTGACTTTTAGGAAAGAAGATCTAGCCAATAAGACATAGAGGAGGTTTTGTAGGATGTAAACACAGAGCAGCCAAACACAACACTGCTAGAGTGGACATGAAGGTGTCTCAGTCCTCCAGCCACAACTTACTGTTTACCTGGACTGAGACAACTTCCTCTATGTAACTGAAGGTGGGAGTGGCTTCACCTGAGCAGGTTAGGACAAAACCACAGGTCAGCGGCCATTTCCCTCTCTTGGATCGGGACTTCAAGCAAGCAACATCTTAGAGCAGAGATGGACTCTTGGCTTCCAGCCAAGAGGGCCCAAATGGAGCCTTCTCCCTCATGGAGAGTCTCCACACGTACATATATTTTCTAAACTTAGGTCTGCCTTCATCTGGGATCTTATTGTGACCATTTGATGTCTGTGAGTAAACGTTTTTGTATGCTTTTATAGAAGACTTGTGTAGTGTCTTATTTTAAGAGGGGGAAAGGGGAAATATATACCAGGAAACTATTTTTCAGAGGTTTAAACAAACCTGAGCAACCTTCTGCTGTGTGATTTTAAAAGGGGAATGTAACTCTGCTTGCTTAGTTGGAACTTGTAAACACAAGTTGGGATAGGATATTTTAAGCAATATATCCTCATCCACATTCCTAAACATTCCCACAAGTTTGAATGAAACATGAATTATATAGTCTTCAAAACAGGGACATTTTGGTTTGTCCTTAAGACTTTTCTGATAGTCTTTAATGGTGGAGAAGCAATTGCTGCCCCACAGAAGGCAATTCTGCTATCCAGAATTGTAGTGTTGCTGTGGTTGAGGTGTAGTGATCTTTCTGACTCATATCTTATTTTATACAAAAATTATTTTTCTGAGTTAGTAAACATTAAAATTTACTGGACTAATGCCAATGCAAAAAAGGCCATCATTATTATGCTCATATTGCAGAGGGTAGGATTGATGCTGATAAAGCATGGGTTATGTCGACCCTGCAAAGTAACTCATGTCTCCTAATATCATACACCTACGTGAAAAAAACAAAAAAGTAATGGCCATTTTGATTTCACAGTTTAAGTGAACATGAACACAAGGTTTGGATTTCCAGTCCCGGATAAGGTTGCACTGGGCTCAGATTGATCCAAAATTAATCAGGGCCAGATCCAGATCACTGAATCAGGCCCTGAATTGGATGGGGGGGGGGTCAGGCTTACACAGCCCCAGTGTGAATGGGGTGAGAGATTGAATAGTCTCCCTGGGAATGGAGGGTCTGAGTAAGGAATGACTGCAGATAAGGCAATATAAATTATAAAAATCCATGAAGGCATGGTTTGTAGTCTGCTCCAAATAATTCTCAAGGTACACTTGTTGGGTACACACGCATAATATTAAGTTCCAATTTCATAAAAGAGAGAAGATTATAACTTTGAAAATGATCCCTTCCCAAACCGAAGTTTTGGTATGAAGAATATCAGCCCTTCGCTATAGGCAGTAATCACATATTTTAGGTATATGGAATATTTTGGAGTCTATAGAATTAGAAACAGAAATACACACACACACATTTTTGTCTTTTTGTATATGCATACATACTTCCTAATTTAAGGCAGTTACCTTGTCTGGCATTAAAAGCTCTGTCTGAAGGCCTAATCAAATGTTATGGGCAAACAAGTGTCACAAAACTCCCATGGATGCTTTTGTTGCAGAAAAGCTACTTTAGGAAGTGACAACTTAAGAGCACAGAAGCAGGAGGAGGGAGGACTGCTTAACCCTTCCATCACCCACTGAAAACGATCCCTTTGGATGTGTGTGAGTTTGTTGGGGGGGGGGGTTGCAACCAAACAAGCAGCTGAGGTTTGTTGCACATACCTGTGCATAAATTTTAATCAGGCCCTTATTTTAGAGTCTTACAGATCAATTCATTTCTTTCACATCCACTGAGTAACTTTTCAGCCCATATGAATTCTACTTCACTTTTAAAGCTATTTCACAAAAAAGTGGTATGAACTAACAAGGAGGCTAATGGGGGGGGGGTGTCACTGCCCATTAATTTCTGGTTTATTCCACAATGAGAGTCTAAGCTCCTCTATTTGAACACAGCTATAGAAATAAAGGAGTAATGCACTTAAAGGTATGAGATCCAGCGCCGAGGGCCTTCTGGCGGTTCCCTCACTGTGAGAAGCAAAGCTACAGGGAACCAGGCAGAGGGCCTTCTCGGTAGTGGCGCCCGCCCTGTGGAACGCCCTCCCAGCAGAGGTCAAAGAGGTAACCAACTATCTGACATTCAGAAAATACCTCAAGGCAGCCCTGTTTAGGGAAGTTTTTAACCTGTGGCATTTTAATGTATTTTAATATCTGTCGGAGGCCGCCCACTGGGGGGACCTGGCCAGATGGGTGGGGTACAAATAATAAACTATTATTATTATTATTATTATTATTATTATTATTATGAAAGGGAAGCTTTTGCTGTGCTGTGAAATTTGAACCAATAAATGAAATAGCATGCCCTAAAAGATATGCCACAGTGCAATCAGGCAGCAATCCAAACACATTGACCAGGGAGATAGCACCGTTTACCTCAGTAGGTTTACTTTGGAGTAGGCATGCATAGGATTGCAGTCTAAATGTTGCAGGCAGCAAGAATGGAGCATTTATACCTATTCTCACCTTTTACTTACTTATGTTCACTAGTTTCACTTCTTTCACCATTCATTTAAGAATAGCAATCAAACGTATTATGAGTTCTGTGCCTTCAGTGGGGATGCATATAGCAAATGTTCGGATGCATTCCTTCTTTCCATTTTCCATTTTGTCCTACTTTTAACATTTGTGATGTAATGTGAATTTGCTGGTGTAGCTGATGTACCAACCATGGCTGCACTGGCAAATCACTGCTGTGCTCTGTGTCGTTCTGTTGATGCTTGCCATCCTCCATATTTTGCAAGCCAGCACATGTCTTAAGAATGGGCTATCAGTAATCCTGCGAGGGATTAAGAAGCTTAAAATGAAGCATTGTCACCAATGCAGGCCTCTTGTGTAGAAGAGATTGTTCTCTATGGTAGTTTCATTTTACTTTTGGGCTTGCTGGCATCTGAAAACTGACTGGGTGTTCTACATAACTCCTCCCTTTAGGATTTAGCAAAAAAACAAACCCAACAGTTCCCTCTTTTACTTCCCAGAGTCCTCTGTGAGTTGTCCAACCAAGTAGAGGTGCTGGATAGATCAGGATCTGGCCATTACTCAGAAATGAAGGCACCAAAACCAGAGATTCTTATCATCTGTCACTGCCGGCATCTACTGCCTGACAAATGGTGACAGAAAAACTCATTCCCACTTTAGGAGCAGGAAGGAAATTTCAAGTGTGACCTATGTGACGATCAAGATTTCTAAGACGTCCTAAGCAATTTACAGCTTAAATTCCATTCCAAAAAGTAGGTATCAAACCTAGCCTTAAAAAGAGTGTTTTCAAATATCAGGCTTAAAGTGCCTTTTAGCCTCTCTCCTGCTATTCATTCTGATGCCATAGAACTGAAGGGCACTGTAGACTTCACTTTCAGCCTCAGGTGTGAATATATCTGAGGATTATATGGCTTGACTACTGTGTTACCTTTCCAGTATATAAGCACTCAGGCGGTTTATACTTTGGCTGTCAGGATTTGCAGGCACACGTTAGGCCCTCAAACCCATATATTTTTGAAATGGGCATGTGCTATTACAAATCTAGCTCAAAGCAGCTTAAATGGGCAAATCCCACTGACTATCAGTAAGATGAGAAGCCTTTTTCTCACTTGAGATGTTATACTCAGGCATAGCTGTCAACTTTTGGATTTGAAAATAAGGGATTTTCCTGAACTTTCGGATTTGAAAATAAGGGATGCCAAGAGGGGGCTGCAATGGCACCAAGTAGCCTTGCCACCCTGCGCTCCAGAGGCTGTGCGCAAACAGGTGAGCAAAAGAGAGAGCGCATAGACGGCAGGCAGGCTGTCGGTCTGGTTGGGCGTGAGGGTCTGGCTGCACAAGGCATGCAAGCTCCGCCCCCAGTCAGTCTCAGACTCCTTATTGGCAGCCCAGCAACGCAGCTGAGGAGCCTCCCTGGCCGGCAGGGAGGGAAAGGAGCTGCTTCCTTTGAAATCCGGGAAATTTAAGGGATATCAATAATCCGGGATAGCAGCGGGAAACGGCATTGGAATAAGGGAGTTTCCTGCCAAAAAAGGGAGGGTTGACAGCTATGTACTCAGGACATGCAAAGCTGGAAACAGGGAAAGCAAGTGCCTTTTCACCAGTTTGTACATGCCAGTCCCCAAACCCTTCCACTCTGCCTGGTTTGTGATTGGAAAAGATCGATGCTACAAAGATGAGCCGTAGGTGGAATAGTATCATCAGTTTCCTTTTGAATGTTGGGGGGGGGGGCTGTGTCACCGCAACTGACTTCTCTTCAGCTGAGCTCCTGCTGCAAACCAGGATGAGGAGGGGAAGGGGTAAGGTGGCAGAGAGGTTGCTGCAGTGCAAATGCACTGCTGGAGCCAATCCATTGCTCCTGTCATGGTGTTCGTACCATGTTGGCCTCATCCTGCCTGCTTGCCATCCCTGAATGCAGCAGCGACTCAGCCAGAGAGAGGTCAGGTGAGTGGTGCTACTGATTTCTTATACCAGTACAGTGGTAGCTTGGTTTAAGTACAGCTTAGTTTATGAACAACTTGGATTAAGAACGCTGCAAACCCGGAATTAGGTGTTTTGGTTTGTGAACTTTGCCTTGGAAACAGAACATGTTCCGCTTCCTGTTGAGTGTGTTCCATTTGGAAATTGAGTCCCCCACTGCTATGGGAAAGCACGCCTGGGTTTAAGAACAGACTTCCGGAACGGATTAAGTTCATAAACCAAAGGTACCATGGTACCCCTTTTGTTGTGATACGTGAACCGCTTAGAGATTTCTGCTGAAATATGAAGTGATCTATACAGTAGCAGAGCTTCATGCTCCAGCACCGGGGGGGGGGGGGGCAGAGAGCAGGCGGGGCGGGGGTTGGCGTGCGTCCTGGGGGGCGTGGCACCTGCGGGGGCGTGGCACCCAGCGCGGGTGGGGCAGCAGCTGCAATGGCACCCCACCGGGATCGCGCTGCCGGGGGCGGTGCGCTCCCCCTGCACTCCTCTTCCTCCGCCAGTGGGTCTATAAATTAACTAGCTAACTAAATATATTGGTGGGCCACCTGATTCTCTTAAAGAGTATACAGGCCACTCCCACATTACAATTTGAAATCTCAGCAAGCCCCCTGGCAGCTGAGCCGCATCTAAATTTTCAGCACTTTGCAATATTAGACAGGCATATGAACGTGCTGCAGGCGATGGTTTTAGAGTGGCGAGAGCATCTCCTTTGACTTTATATCATAGATTAGACACCAGAAATCTGAACTGGTATCAGGCTGCCCCAACTTGGCATCTACCAATTTAAAGAAGACCCAAGATTCACATTGCTTTCATCAGAAACTAGAGGATCTGAACCAGCCTTGAACATTCCTGCTTGGCAGGGGGTTGGACTGGATGGCCCTTGTGGTCTCTTCCAACTCTATGATTCTATGTTTTGCTGCAAGAAACAGAAATTTTCCTTGCAAAATTCCCACCAGGAAATTTTCCAGCCTGTTACTCATGCTGCAGATTTAAACACCCTTTCCCTGAACAACCCTATGCTGAGACTGCCTAGATGGAAGAAGTTTCACATATATAGAGAGACAAAGAGTGCACACTGAAGACTTTTATATTGGTACATGGTTCACTGTATTTAGCATAATTTCTAAAAGGTTGAAAATTTGTTCTTCACAGCTACAACAAATAGCTAACAAGCCTTACTATGATAGAGTGTTGTTATTGAGTGCTGTACCCATGAATCTTGGTACTCTGCAAAAGTAGCCAGATTTAATACAATAATTTATCTGTGAGTTTATTTCTTTAGTGATCTTGTTCTTTTAACTCTGTTTCAAAATAAAATAAATTCCATGACCACCAGCTCAGATCTGCTCCAACTGGGATTACCCCCCTCTGATCTCACAGCCACAAGGCTTTTCTACCACCGGCTGCCACGTGGGAAGGATCCTGATGGCTTTTAATAGCTTTATATTATTTGTTGGTCCTGAGGTTTTTAAACAACGACAACAACAACAACAACGGTTTATGTTTATTGGGAGGATTTGTTTCCTATAAGGCAGGATGTGAAAGAAAGAAAGAAAGAAAGAAAGAAAGAAAGAAAGAAAGAAAGAAAGAAAGAAAGAGGAAGAAAGGAAGGAAGGAAGGAAGGAAGGAAGGAAGGAAGGAAGGAAGGAAGGAAGGAAGGAACTCAAATGTTGATTCTCAGATTGGTGAATATAATTATTCCTAGTGAGAAATTTAAGTCCTCACCAAGATTTAATAGGAATTTTCTTGAATTCAACAGTGAATTGTTAACTAGTTGCAGGAGCAAAACTATCAAGGTAATAATTTTCTCCATAATCTTTTATCTCTCACATGAAATCCTAATCTTTGATATGAAGTGCAGCTGCAAGTATGAGCTGATCAATCCACCATTTGAGAGACCTGCATAAAAATTCTGTCTCCATCCATTTGCAACATCAAACATTTGATGGCAGCACCCGCAATCCTATACAAATCAAGGAGGAGTAAGTCTCATTCAACTCAGTGGAGCTTACTTCTGAGTAGACATGTCTAGGCCTGTGCTGCAAATCTCATTTGTTGTTATATCTATTACTGTGTAGCGGCAATACTTTGGAATCACAAAGTTTCATTTGAAATTAGAGACCTTAATGTTCAGCAAAAATAATTACCTCTGAAACAATTTATAACATGTAAACTTATACAGGTTTGTACAGTGAGAATATGAGGCAATGTAAACAGCAACTCAAAATTCCACTTAAATTGTAAGAAATTTGAGCCAGGGTCCAGTAAATCTTTCATGCATGTGCTAGAATGTGATTTTTTTAAAATAACAAATTATCATTGTGCGATAATTTGTTAAGAGGAAACCACGTGCATGTGAAGAAATGTCACCCACGGAGCATTACAGGTACACACATGGCTAGGGGGAGGGCTGAAAGGAAGAGGCAGGATGGCAAAAGAGATTTCTCGCATAACAGTGAGCCTAGAAAGAAATGCATTTTTAAAAAAGCAACACAAGTTTAAGCTAAGTAGGGATGTCAAAAATCCTCAATTCCAAATGTCATTTCAAAGTGTTTTTGATTCAGGAGCACTGTCAATTCAAGGCCACTTTCTACATGAAGTTTGTTCGTTCACAGAAGTGGATCTCCTGATAATTGACAATTATGGTCTGATACATAAGTAGGCACATTTCCCCTTCAATTGCAGCATTCTTGTCAGCAGGTGGTGTGGGGTGGGAGGTAGCTGTTCCCTATGAACTATTATTATTATTATTAATATTATTATTCTTCCCACCACAAAGAAGAACCTGATGAGAATGTATTGTGGTTAATGAATTCACACAGGTCCATTTGGTGCTATCAGTATGAAATTTTGCAAGATTCAGTAGAAATTTGGAAACATGGACAAACACTCCACACAGGAATAGGCGGGGGGGGGGGGGGGCAAGGCTCACTAGTGCTATATATACCCTCCTTCTGGAAAGGACTTTCCTAGATAGGCTGTCCTGCAAACTGATTGTGTGGGTGAATGATAACCATAGCTGTCAACTTTCTCCTTTTTTTGCGGGAAATTCCCTTATTCCGAATAGGATTCCTCGCAAGAAAAGGGAAAAGTTGACAGCTATGATGATAACCAAGCACTGTGGACTAAGTTCCATGTTTCGAACAAGTGAAAGTATTATTATAAGCTTTCTCTGAACACAAGCATTTGGTTTTCACTGTCATTGAGGCAAGAAAGACATGTGCTTTTTTCCCTAAGACACCTGATGTTATAGTAATTCCCTTTCTATATTCTTCCGCTTTTATAATTTCTCACTGGCTTCATTAGTGTGTCAGTGCTACATAGCCAAGAGGAGGAGGAAGAATATGGAAACCTGTGCAGCAAGGATTTAGAACAGCTGCAAGGCAGAAGGAAGGGGACTTGAGGGTGCTCCCAATAACCGCTGCGTCCATCAAGCACAGGTATGACCCACCTGCCTATCAAGGTCCCTTGGCCAACACCACCCAAGCACCCAATAGCCAGGAGGTTTGCTGGGTGTTTGGGTATCACTGCTTTGCCCTGCCCTGTGCTCACCTCTTCCCAAGGCCAACTGAGCCAGGGATGTCATCTGTGCAACTGAGTTCCCCAGGGGAAATGATATCAGATGTTAGGCAAGGGGGTATCATTTGGGGGAAACAGCTTCATAGGCCAAACTTGGATGTTCCCCACCCTGACATATGGTTGGTTTGTTTTTAAACCAGCCTCATAAACCTCACCTGAAGTGGGTAGAACAAGGAGGATACTCAAAGGGAGATGTTTGGGATAAGATATCCAGCTTTGAATATGTGTGAGCACCTTTTTCTGTTTATTAAGTTTAAGCGTGGGAAATTGTTTCTTCTTGGAAATTACTACAGCAGCGTGGCAACACAACAAGCTGTTTTTGTTATTATATTGAGTGAATGGGGAAAGAAGCAGGAAGCAGATCATTGGTTAGAATAAAGGTAAAGGGACCCCTGACCATTAGGTCCAGTGGCAGACGACTCTGGGGTTGCGGTGCTCATCTCGCTTTACTGGCCAAGGGAGCCGGCGTACAGCTTCTGGGTCATGTGGCCAGTATGACTAAGCCGCTTCTGGCGAACCAGAGCAGAGCACGGAAACGCCGTTTACCTTCCCGCCAGAGCGGTCCCTATTTATCTACTTGCACTTGACGTGCCTTCAAACTGCTAGGTTGGCAGGAGCAGGGACCGAGCAACGGGAACTCACCCCGTCGCGGGGATTCGAACCGCCAACCTTCTGATCGGCAAGCTCTAGGCTCTGTGGTTTAATCAGGGATTGCTTTATAGCCTCCTACAGAAACAGCTGATATGCTCCAAGTTTAGCTTTTTATACATTCAGACCCCAGTGCAGTTCCTCTGGCAATGGGATCATGTACTTCTTCCCAAGATGATGCAGAATAAGCAGAGGGGAAGGGTGGGTGGGTTTCAAACTAGCCCCTCTTGCATTCAATGAATGCCACCACACACAGGCAAAACACACCCAGCAGTGACAACCCAGCATCAAGCATTAGTGAGAAAGGGTTTCTATGCATGTACAGCTGGGAATCCTGATTTTCCAGTTGCATGTGCAGTTCTCATTAACATGGAACACTCAACCTTTAAAGGGCATGACCAGTAAGTGCTTTCACACTATTCCATCATGTGCTCTATGAATGCCACTCCTATGGTGGGCAGGGGTGATAGAATTCTGGCCTGTACCACTTGGAGATGGGGGAGATTTTTGGATGTTTCCCCATACAAAATTCTCCTTCCACATAGGAAACCAGCATATTGGAGAGAAAGGTTCAGAATCATTTTCTGTCTAAGGTGCTAGGACCCAAAGTGTATTTTATCTGTATTTTAAACTGTTCAGAGAAAAAAAGGTTGGCTATTCTCTTCCCGAGTGCCACTCTTTGGACCCAATCCTCCCTGGCCTGCTACTACACACAATCAGAAGAAAATGTATAAATCTCTCTTAAACATGTAGTTTGGTCTTAAATCCAGTATATGCAGTGAATTGTGTATATTTTTTTAAAGGGTAAATATACCCTCTACTTGAAATTGGAAGTGGTACAGCCCAGAAACCTACCACCCCAGGGTTTTACTTCATTTTGTGTCTTGTTTAGAACAGCTGTTGGGGAACTCATCTATACCTAGCGCTACTGGTGGTGAAATAGGACCAGGCTGCTATGGGGCCTTACATTTCAACATACGCCTCCCTCAGAGATGGGGATCATTTGGTCCTCCAGATGTTGTTGAACTACAACTTCCATAATCCCTGGCCACTGACCATCTTTGGTGGGAATTGTAGCATAGCTGTCAACTTTCGGATTTGAAAATAAGGGATTTTTTCAAACTTTCGGATTTGAAAATAAGGGATTTTCCAAAACTTTCGGATTTGAAAATAAGGGATGCCGCCAGGGCAGTGCAATGGCACCCAGTAGCCTCGCCACCCTGCGCTCCAGAGGCTGCGCGCGAACGGGAAAGCGAAAGAGCGAGCTTGTAGATGGCAGGCAGGCTGGTTGGGAGTGAGGGTCTGGCTGCACAAGGCATGCAAGCTCCGCCCCCAGTCGGTCTCAGACTCCTGATTGGCAGCCGAGCAACGCAGCTGAGGAGCCTCCCTGGCCGGCAGGGAGGGAGAGGAGCTGCTTCCTTTGAAATCCGGGAAATTTAAGGGATATCAACAATCCGGGATAGCAGCGGGAAACAGCATTGGAATAAGGGAGTTTCCCGCCAAAAAAGGGAGGGTTGACAGCTATGAATTGTAGTTCAGCAACATCTGGAAAGTCAAAGAGTTCTCACTCCTGACCTACCTAGCTCTATCTTTTTAAATTGATTCCTTCCAAACAAACAACCAACGAATATAATGGGGTGAGGCAGAGAGGGAAATAAAAATTGACTTTTTCATGTTTATTTTTTCAGAGCCAGGGTAGCTTTGTAGAATTGCGGCAACTTCGTAATTTCTTTCATACCAACCTTTTCCTTACTGGAGTGTTTGTCCACTCCTCCCACTATACAAGCTGATGGTTTTCCAGAATGACACGATCAGTTTTTCTGTTTATATCCAAACACCATGCAGCACGGAAGTGAAAAGTGACACAGACCAGTCTCTGCAGCCTACTAATGTCACCTGAGCTTGAAGCGTTTCCCACTAAGACGAGTGGGGAAAGTGCTGCAGATTATTTAGGATTTAATTCCTTTAGTGTAATTTTAGGTATTATGTTTGGCCCAATTTGTGCCGGGACAAGGAACAGAACAGCTGATTTTTAAAACCATCCCATTGAAGCTATCAAAAGACAATGTGAAGGACTGTCAGCAGCTCGTAATGGTATCTGGTTAACAAATGAATGATTTAGTCCATACCCTTTAATTCTAATCCAAGGTGCTCTGCCAGTACAGAAGGAGAACAGAGAAGGAAAGGAGAAAAGAGAAACAGGTTTGTAGGAGAGATTACCAAATATTTAAAAAATACTTTAAAAAAAACCATAAAATACATCAGCTTTCAAAATCACAAGAGAAGCATTAAAGCCTACATAGATCTGCAATGGTAATTAATAAGGGCTTTTTCAAAAGCAAGCATGTCTATTGGCACCTGGAATTTGATTTTAGAATAGGCATTTATCACATATACTTTTATTTAAGTATAGGTGTACTCCTGCTAAAGAGATCTTTCCTTCTCACTATTGTTGCAACATTGAGGTAGTAGATTGGCACATGTATACAACCCTTTTTTACTGCCATACATGCCAATGACAATATATAGCATTAACAATGCAATCCTATGCATGTCTACTCAAAAGTAAGTCCCAACTCAAGTTCAATGGGACTTCCGCTCAGGTAAGCATGTACAGGACTGCAGTTTAAATGAACAACTTCTGAAGGACTGAAGCATAACAGGACAATACCATGACATCTGCAACAAAATGAAATTTATGCAAGACATTTTCAGCTGAATCTTAAACGCATTTACTTCAAAGTAAGTCCTCTTGAAATCAATTTACTTCCAAGTGAATGTGGTTAAGATCAAGCTGTAAGGCATTTTCCACAGTCTGCACTAAATTAAGAAGTCATTTATGAACACCAAGAATCATTAAAGACATAGTGTTATCTCTTATAAACATTAATGGTTTGGGATAGCAGTTTGCATTATCCACACAACAGGAGAAATGAGAAAGGGCAATTAATTATGCCCAGAAATATAATTATTGCCCAAAGGAAAGAATAAAAAGTATAGTCTAACATTACTTGTGCATAATGACTCAACCTATACAGCAAATGAAGAAAGGAAGAGAAAGTAGGGGGGGGGGAGAGTACAGATTCAATGTTCCTGGAAGAATCTATCAATCTCAGTTCTCTCAATTTCTCATTTTTTGAATCTTAAATTCATATTTCCACATTTCTGCTGCAATTTGTGATTTTCTTTTAGGAAGAAACCTTTGAAAATTCTTCAGCATTTTAGTGCACCCCCCCCAAAAAAACCACATTTTAACATGCAGTTTTGACTAATGTACAAGTTTTGCAAGCAATTTCATCTAACTTGATGCACCTTTTGTATGTTATTTTCACAAATATAACGTTTGTGTGCACTTTGTACACAAATATGTACACATATTTGTGAACGTTGTTTGGTTGGAGAACTGCATAGCATATTTCATATAAATGAGAATTTTGATGGATGGCTGTGTTTCGGTTCCTACAATGTTCTGGAAAGGGCAAATTTGATAAACACTTTAAATGCAAACTGAATGCATTTTATTCCCCATCCTATTCCTGAAGGCTTGTTTTTTTAAAACTTAAATTCTGTTAGAGGCCAATAAGACTGCATTGACTCCCCAGCACACAGGAGACATAAAAATCATATACAGTAATTTCAGCTGATTAGGAAATCTAATAATCACAGTGGGCAAACTTTTGAGTTCTCCAGAACTCTTCTTCAGTTTGGACGTTAAGGAAAACCTGGGGCAAGGGGACAGAGAGGGTAAATGCTGGCCATTTTGTTGAAGCCCCAAGGTTTACACTTGGTAATCATATCAATTAAGATGGGGCCACCACAAGCAAGCTCCTGCCTTTAGGTAAGCTAAAATCTCAGCAGCATCCTGAGCACCAGTCATTTCCCTTCGTGCTTCTATAGACTGTGACCAAGGCTACTTGCACGTAGCTCCTGGGACGCTTATTGATATCTGATGTTTTCTTATTTTTGGCTGATCAGGGTCTTTTAACCATTCCATGTCTTCTCTGATAACCGGCCATAGGGAACTTCCCAAGTTTTAAAGTGCAAGGAGATCAAAGAATGGTGTATTTTTAAAAAAACAACCTTAAAAGCAAACACAAAAGTCTAAGTATCAAACCAGAAGTGATAGTGATGTTAAGCAAATATTTGAGTCCCATACTGGGGATTCTCCTTCTTTTAAAAATTAACAACAGTCATGGGGTTGGGAGGGTAATGGAGGAATAATGATTTGAACTATTGGCATGTGCAGGAGGGGTTAACGGTTCCAGGCACCCCCAAACTGCGGCCCTCCAGATGTTTTTGGCCCACAACTCCCATGATCCCTAGCTAGCAGGACCAGTGGACAGGGATGATGGGAAGTGTGGTCTCAAAACATCTGGAGGGCCGAGTTTGGGGATGCCTGGACCCTCTTCACAAAACTGCTGATGTTGGGGTTTGTTTGTTTTTTAAAGAGGAAAAGAATCCCAATGATTCAAGAAGGTTTGACCCTAACTCAAAGTTTGAAAAACGTGGTCTAAGGATACATTCAGACTGCAGAAAAACCAAACAAGTGAGTTACACAGTTCTTCAATAGGGAGCCAATGCCACAAGGCACTCTGAGGAAAACTTTCTAGTAGGGCAACCTCATAGGAAGAGCATCACAGCTTCATCCCTGTCTGGAACATTTCCATTATAATGACATACACTGGAAACTTCAGAGGATCCTTTAGAGCCTAGAGTTCCTTGGCATAGCTGTCAACTTTTGGATTTGAAAATAAGGGATTTTTTCAAGCTTCGAATTTGAAAATAAGGGATGCCGCGAGGGCGGTGCAATGGCACCAAGTAGCCTCGCCACCCTGCGCTCCAGAGGCTGTGCGCGAACGGGTGAGCGAAAGAGCGAGCGCGTAGACGGCAGGCAGGCTGTCTGTCTGGTTGGGCGTGAGGGTCTGGCTGCACAAGGCATGCAAGCTCCGCCCCCAGTCGGTCTCAGACTCCTTATTGGCAGCCGAGCAACGCAGCTGAGGAGCCTCCCTGGCCGGCAGGGAGGGAGAGGAGCTGCTTCCTTTGAAATCCAGGAAATTTAAGGGATATCAACAATCCGGGATAGCAGCAGGAAATGGCATTGGAATAAGGGAGTTTCCCGCAAAAAAAAGGGAGGGTTTACAGCTATGTTCCTTGGTGGCAGGGACCTTTTTATTTTTGCCTATGAAACAATGTACTTGGCACTTTACAAAATGGATCTGTATTAATGTATAATAATATAATAGTAATGTTATAAGAATCAGTGGAAGGGAAACCCCTGACCCACCTACCAGGACACAGTCAATGTAGAGAAGGAGGGAGGGGGCGGCGGCTGCTACTACTTCATGGTGGAAGAGGGGGGGGGGAAGATGACAGGTGCATGTGAGAGCAATATTATATTACTCAAGTCATATATGTCTCCATTTCCTATCTTTAAGATTTGTCATTGCTTTTGATAGGCTAAATTCTCGCGAAGAAATCCATATTGTGACTTGGTTCCCTTCCTCAAGTGATTTCTACTGGCTTTTTGTTTTCAGATCTCTGCCACAGATTCACTCCATTTTCCATCTACGATAAAAGGCAGCGTTGCTGTGAGCTGTTCTTTCTCGGCTTTAAGACCCTCCCCTTCATTGTGACAATAACAGACTGTACGGTATGCTTGGCACACTTCCTGACCTATTCGACAACTCTGAAGTCAATAATAAAAGAGGGGTCATACAGGACTGATAATAAAATGGCCTACCATATATAGGTTTGATGTAAAAATTACTCAGGCAATGTGTGTGAAATGCTTTCAACAAATGACAGCTATTACTGAAGTTAAATTTTGTCACCTTCCTTCTGAGGGATCACATAATTCTGTGAATTTCTTTTTTCAAAATATAAAGAAATTATGGAACCAACCCCTCCTCTGATTAAAAGAAAATTTAAACTGCTTACAAATTCACCCATACACTGGGAAGCTATCTGAGCCACATAATTATTGAATGCATTGTACAAACTCACTTATTCTGCTCACTAAAATTTTTTCCTTCACATTATCTTCTTTTCTCAGCCCCCATCATCTTTCTTAGCACTTAACAGATGACACTCATGCAGAAGACCTCCATTTTCAGGGTGCAGTTACCCAGAAGCATCTTGCTATTTGCATAGGAGCTTCACTCATGAAGAGTAAGGTGTTTGCTTCTACCTGAAGATAACTACCACTTCCCCTGCTGCTTAGCTGATCGCTCCCCAATTTGCCTACAAACACACTGGAGGGGAATTGGTTAGACCACCTATGGGGAAATCATTTACAGATTCTATTGGCTTCTTTTGAGATTTTGCAGCTGCAGTTAATTTCTAGTCTGCTCTTGCTGTTTTCTGATTAAGGTATGGAGGTATGGAGGCTGGCCATTTGCTTCTTATGTCCTTAAAGGTAAAGGGACCCCTGACCATTAGGTCCAGTCGTGACCGACTCTGGGGTTGCGGCGCTCATCTTGCTTTATTGGCCGAGGGAGCCGGCGTACAGCTTCCGGGTCATGTGGCATGACTAAGCCACTTCTGGCGAACCAGAGCAGCGCACGGAAACGCCGTTTACCTTCCCGCCGGAGCGGTACGTATTGATCTACTTGCACTTTGACGTGCTTTCAAACAGCTAGGTTGGCAGGAGCTGGGACCGAACAACCGGAGCTCACCCCATCACGGGGATTCGAACCACCGACCTTCTGATCGACAAGCCCTAGGCTCTGTGGTTTAACCCACAGCGCCACCCATATGTCCTTATTTGACTTTAAACTCTGAATCTATCAAGGTTTGGGCCCTACCTCTATGGGTTGGATAATTTCTTAGGAATGTCTTCTTGTATTTTATATTGTTAACTGATCTTTCCAACGAAGAGCCCTATTTTTAATCTATTGCACAAATCAGCCTCTGTATTTGACACCTTTTAACCTAACAAACACACTGCAGTGCTAGAATTACAGTGCTAGAGAAACAGCTGTTTGGGGGCTTAATATGAGAAATTGAGGCACCTCTAAGCACCTCAGGGGCAACCATAAGGAAATTGTGAATTATGATTTTTGAATTTTAACAAGGAAGCATTTGGAGGTACATGGCTGGAATGCAAAAGCCCCCTTTTGAGCCCAGGTTTCCCACAATATGATTTTTAAAAACCCACCCCCTCTCTAGACCGTGCATGCCCAAAGATAGCATCTTCTGGCTCTTCTTTGCACTATGTGGGCCGTGATAAAAATACAGAAAGGCTTGGTCACTGTTACACAGAAGATATGTGATAGCTAAATGCATACCCTCCAACATTTCTCTGATGAAAACAAGAGTGTCCTAAAATGAATTGTTTTCTGGAATGAAGTCCTAGCCTTCTCCAGGTAGGTGTGTAAACTAGTCAGATTGTGGTCTAAGGAAACACAGATATGGCCCTCCTTTTCTTCATAAGATTCTCTGCCCCCAGGTCTATTAAGCCTACCTGATGTCTCTGGCCTCATTATAGTCTATGTTAACTGATATTTGCAGGAAAGAGGCTTTTTATTTTACCTGCTTGCTCCTTTTATTACATTCTGATTTACATTTCTACTGAACACTTCTAGAAAGGTGTTGCACTAGATTACCGCTTCAAAATATTTTGAAGTAACTGTTAACTAATGCTTTCCTTGAGCTACAGTTCCGTTAACTGAGGCTTCGTGTTGAAACAAAGATTGCAAAGCACTTTCATAAAACAATCATTAAATGAAATCGTTGTACGAGCAATTCTGTAACGAATGCCAAACAAATTATTCAAACCACTGGGCAAGGGTCCAAGGTTTAGAGAACAATCAAGGTTCATTCTTTCCGCCCTTCAAGTAATATTTTGGATTTATATTTCCTCTCACATAATCCACAAATTTTATTGTCCTGTATAATATTAGAAAACCTCTAACAGTGTTCTATAAATTGCTGTATGGAAGGAAACTGCTTTGGAAATGTTACTTTTGCCATTGCTCCTGCATTTCAGCAAACTCCTCTTTAGCTTTGCATTACAAAACAAATAAATGGAATGCTACTCCTGTCTGTAACTTGAAAGGGGTTACACCCCCCCCCCCAGTTTCATTCACAACTGAGAGTCTAGTGGTTCTGGTGAGGGCAATTGTTCATTTAAATAGGGCTCCCTCTTTCATTTTCCTCTTTAAAAAAAAGTTGATTTTTCCAAAGCTTCCGCTTTTCCTTCTGGGCTGGCCAAGTAAGAGAAAAATTATTCTCCAAATTTTTCATTTAAAACCTTTCCAGTCTTCCAGGACTGAGATTGTGCACAGCGTTAGACCATGGATCCATCAGGTTTGTCTGCACTGACTGGCAGCAGCAGGCCCCCCAGGGGTTGCAGAGGAGAGTCTTTTCCAGCCCTGCCCAGGAATGCCAAAGACTGAACCTGCAAAGGAGATGCTCCCCCATTGAACTAAACTACCGCGGAATGTAGAAAAAAATTATTCCTGCATATGACTACTGTACCAACTAAACATGCATATGTTAAGACTCATGTGCAAGTATTCTGTTGGAACTTTAAAACTATTTTATTGGGTTTTGAGTGTGTTTTGTTTTAGTTTATAGTTTACAAAACCTCGTAAGGCTCAGATTATTGAATACTCTTTATGACTGAGTATAGGACTTCTATGGCCGGGATTCCTATCCTAAGCTCTTAAAAGTAAGAGCATCACTCTATTCTTAAGCATCATTTGTTCGAAGCAGGTTGCATTGCAATGAAATTGGCCATGTATGCAGAAAATATTTATTTCAACATTTATATCCCCTCAATCCACTAAAAATCACCAGTAGTAAAATGGGTGGGGGAAGGGCCGCATCCTGAAACCGGATACCGATATTCCAAAGTGCACTTCCTCATGTAGAAGCCGATACACAAGGTTGTGCAGCAGCCAGTATGCTCACCAGCCCCCCTCCCTTTGTAGCCATTGCTATCCTTCCACCTAGTCCTCATTTTACCATGGAAGGCAGATTGTGATGGGCTGCAGTGCCATTTAAGGCGTTGAGCAGCAAATCCAGCTGAGGTGAAACTGGAAGGTCCAAAACATGCTTTTTTCAAAATTTGTTTCTGTTGTTATCAACCTGGAGTTCAAAAGCACGTCAAAGTGCAAGTAGATAAATAGGCTCCGGCAGGAAGGTAAATGGCGTTTCCGTGCGCTGCTCTGGTTCGCCAGAAGCGGCTTAGTCATGCGGGCCACATGACCTGGAAGCTGTATGCCGGCTCCCTTGGCCAGTAAAGCGAGA
Organism: Darevskia nairensis; assembly: GCA_034642065.1. Taxonomy (NCBI): domain Eukaryota; kingdom Metazoa; phylum Chordata; class Lepidosauria; order Squamata; family Lacertidae; genus Darevskia; species Darevskia nairensis. The sequence goes on from JAWWNI010000889.1 coordinate 377,416, forward strand.
TGAGCGCACAACCCCAGAGTCGGACACGACTGGACCTAATGGTCAGGGGTACCTTTACCTTTACATTTCCCCAACTTTTTGGTATCAACTATAATATCAAATTTTGGTCTGCAAGCAAAGACTTCCAAATTTTCTCAAAGTGGTCAATGTGTAAAAAAAAAAAAAATAGCCACCCACCCATATTTCATAGTGAACATCACTTTTGGAAAAGCAAATAACAGGATTGTCCTGGTTCTGTGGATGGCTGCTCAGTAGTACTGAGCTGCAGGGTCCCCATGTTGGTACAAGGGATTTACGCTAGCTGCCAGCATTTGGGAACAGATGGGTCAACATAGGGATGGCTACAGGTTGGGTCACTAATAGTGCCATTGTCTTGATACAAAATGGCATCATATAGTCCTCAGATCGACAACGGTGGCACATTATAGGGTCATTTGATGGCAGCAAAGAACTTTGGATCTCTTCATGTCTTTTTAGTGCCCTTAGAATAAGACTAGACTTGTTTTTAAAGTTCAGAGTTAGGTGCAATCTTCATCTAACTGCCAAATTGTTATAGCTCTGAGGACAAGAAAAACGACTCCCTTGCATTATGCTTTGTGACATAATGAACTCCTTGCAAGCTGGACACTTTCTGGGAGTTCACAGATTAACTGGACTCAGGCTATGTACACATCAGCAGCTTAACACGTGGTGCAGTTGCTTCCTTCCTACTGTGTTTCAAGTTGCTTTTGCATTTTGTTGTACACACGAGAGGTGAGGTAGGGATGTATTCACCCAATGCTCATTAACCTGTTTGTTTTCCCAACCCTTTTAAATTCCCCCAAATTACTATTCATGAAGCACACACATGCGCAATTGCTCTCACAAATACAGACACCTCAGCTGAACTGTAAAGTGAATGTGGCTTAAGTTTTACTTTCAGATTTAAGCTGTGTTGAGACAAAATGCATCAAACGGCATTATTACTCAACCAACTACAGGATAGCTCTACATTGTGGGTAATATCGCCTGTGCGCAGGTTCAAAAGCCAGCAGCAGAAGCCCACTGGAGCCAGAGTAAATAAATGACAATGCGTACACAGCCTCATTCTTTGCTGCATTTAGATTCTGCCTGAACTATACAGTGGTGAGTTATGTTCAGATTAGAATCAGGAGCAATAACAACTAAAGCACAAAGCAGGAAAGTGAAGGTTCCTATTCAGAAAAAGAGCTGCTTTAAAGGTGTCACACAGTGTGTTATGATAAATCAGAGAAAGAGAGAAGTGGAAAGAGACATACTGGAGAAGCTGGCCATTGCGAAGTTCTGACACTGGTCCCCTGTGAATTCGTTCGGACACCTAACAAAAGAAAGAAAACCAGAAAGAGAGAGAAACAAGATAGCATGACATCCAAACAGACTGAAACGAGGCTCTTTCTGCTGCCAACTCAGCTCCCTTTCGAGATTTCTCCTCTGGTGTGCCTGGGGTTGGTCCCTTACCTGTAACCCTAAACCTTAACCCAGATCTTAACTCAAAAGAACACCCTCACTATGCCATTCTAAATCCAGCGCTGTACCCAGGAGATTATAAGTAGTATGGTGCAATTTTTTTCTTCAAACATACTTTGCTTAGGATCTGGCATGTACAATCGCAAAGGCTGTTTCTCCAAACATCTCTGTCCGAAGAATCCATTTGGACATCTGGAGGAGGAAAAGGGGACAAATCACAGAACAAGGCTGGCATCATCCTTGAGGCTATGGTTAGAAATAAAAGTGCACAGCGATGAATTAAAAAAATATGAAAGCATCTAATGTAAGGCACCTTGATCTAATCTTTGCAGTGTCAAATGGGGGCTACCTAGCTCCTTGTCTGTGCAATTGCTCCATTCCCTCCCCATGCTTTCTGAAGGCTTTATTCTTCTAATTTATATGCAAGCTAGAGGGCAGGTCCAGGCAGAGCTTGTCTGAAGCCCAGGGCAGGAGTCTCATTCTTGACATGACAGCCTAGGCCTGGCAGGACCCTGGTGGGGGTGCCTGGACAGTTCAGCCCTCCGAAGCCTGGGGCAAGTGTACTCAGCTGCCCCCAGCCCTGCACAGGCCTCCTTGGGGGGGCAATTGGTTTCAGCCCTGAGGAAAAAAGAGAAGGCCCACTAGTCCATGCCTAGGGATTTGTACTGGGGCAAGAAGTGGGGTTGGGGTGCTGTTCCCCATTTTTCATCATTCTTCCTTATGTGTGATACAGTCATGATCTCTGGGACTGCCAGTATCTTGTTCAGATTGTTTGATGCTAATTTCAATCTGTCACTACTGGTATAATTAGCTGGCTATGGAAAGGATAAGTAAGTGAAAATAAGTTATGCCGACTAGGAAAACAAATCTAAAGGCATCTCTTCAATAAGACACTATCTAACAAAACAAAAGGTCAGCGGTCATCTTCTTTAACCCAAAGTGAGCAAACGAGGAGGAGCATGCTCTTACAACATGGTCGGAGGGGAATACCCGTGTTTTGACTCTACATATCTTCTAACCACAAGGCTGCAGTCCTGTGCATTCTTTCTAGGGAGCTGTCCCGTTGAAATTAGAAAGATTTACTTCTAAATAAATATGCACAGGATTGCAATGCATAGCTCTGGCATAAGTTAAAAGGCAATCCTTGGACAAGGAAAAAGAATACCCACTGGAAAAGGAATGAAGCTAACATCACCAGTTCACCTCGTGGGCAAAGCTGCATGTACTTTTAAACCCAGAATGCCCAGAAAAATCATGCTGTATTTACTTCTAAGGCTCCATCTTCACTATACATTTAAAGCAGAATCACACCACTTTAAACAGTCACAGCTTCCCCCAGAGAATCCTGGGAAGTATATTGTGTTAAGGCTGCTGAGAGTTGTAAGGAGACCCCTTTCCCACTCACAATTCCCAGAATTCCCTGGGAAGAGGGACTGACCATTGGAATTGTAGTTCTGTGAGGGCGAAAAGGGACAGAAGTCACTTTCCATGCAATATTTGTCATTTCTGTACTGTTTGGATGTAACAGTTCATAGCACACAGGATGATCGTTTGTCTTTCTCTGCCTTTCAGAGAGTGTTTATACTGTAGTAAGCCATGCTATATTTATTTTTATTTAGAATAATGTATAAGCTGCTTTATTAAAAGAATCCTCAAGTGGTGTACCATAGAAGACAATAAAACAATTATCAATATAAAAATAAAAACCAGCAAAACTTTAAAACAGGTATTCATAGCTCATTTACATGTCCAGATAGACTTGCCAAAGCAAAAAGGGTTTTAGCGGCTGTCTACAACAGCATAATGAAGGTGGGAAGGTCCAGAGGACAGGGGCGGCCAAACTGAAAGCTGACCTTCCTAGAGATGTAGAGTGATCATTGTATGGTGCAGTACTTGCAAGAGTCCAAGTTTCATAGATCTGAGTGAGGCACACAGGGGGCAAAGCCATGCTTCAGGTAAACTGGTCCCAAGCTGTTAAGGGCTTTATATACTATACGTAAGACCTTGAGCTTTGGATACTAGCAAATCAGTAGCCAGTGCAGATCTTTGAGCAGAGATGTAGTCTCCTGGCCAGGGGCGAACGAAAGCGTTGTGACACCCAGGGCGGGTGTTGCTACGTAGGGCGCATGTGCGGCATCGCTACGTATGATGCACGCGCCGTACGTAGCACCGGCACATGCACTGTACATAGTGGTTTGCTGGTGGCGGCGCTCCAGCGCCGTACGGACGGTGCTGGGATCCTCTGCTCGCGGCTGCAGCTGCGAACGGAGGACCCTCTACATGCAGCTGTAGCGGCGATGGAGGGATCCCACCGCCGTCTGTATGGCGCTCGAGTGGCGCCGGCAGCAAACCGCTATGTACAGCACATGTGCGAGGTCGCTACATACAGCGCATGCGTGCGAAGCCGCACATGCGCTGTACATAGCAGTTTACCGTCGGTGGTGGCATCCTCCACATTCGGCTGCGGCAGCGCAATGGCTGCTTGCGCCACTGTGGCAGGGCGAGCCCCCACGAGGTGACAAGAAGGCATGGCACCCAGGCGTCCCGTCCCCCCCGTTGCGACGCCACTGCTCCTGTCCGGATCTTAGTCAGTAATCGAGCTACAGCATTCTGCACAAACTGCAGCTTCCGTACCGACCACAAGGGATGCCCCACACATAGTGCATCATAATAATTCAATCTTGAAATTACCAATGCTTGAACTACTGTGATCAAGCCATCCCATCAGAAGAACAGTCACTGCTTTTGCACTTCTAGTGGAGCGATGCCCAGTTACACAGCTGCTCCTCCCCATCCAGGGCAGGCAGCTGGCCGATATCTGAGGCATGGTAACCACTCACCCTCAGAGGCTCTGCCTTGCCAGAAGTCAAACTCAACTTATTTGCCCTCACGCAACCCACCATTACATCTGGGCATTGGTCCGGGTCTTGTATGGACTTTCCTGATTCAGATGCTACTCCCTCATATTGTTTTCCCCAGGTTCATATTGGTAAAGTTAACTTGAATCAGTGCCAAACATAAACTCCAGCTATGCATTTATTTCCACCTGGAGAAACTAAGCTATAGCCCCCACTAGCGCAATCTGGGGAAGAAGCAGCAGTGGGGGGAGCAATTATTTTAAAAAGGCACTGGCATCACATTTAGAAAACTTTGCAGACTTTTCCTTCATCAAGTGAGGAATTAGGTTGTGAGTCATTATGCTTTTGGTCCAAATTAATTTCTCCTTTCTTACACCAATTAATAAATAAAGTCAAATATTGCTGCAGATTCCTGAATAATTTTCTCATATTCCCATTTGTTTTGATCATTTGTGTACAAACTAGTTTTTTAAAGGTTATTTTTTAGAATGTATATGAAATACAGAGGCCTCTAATCTGCATAGTAAAGAATCTGGGCAAAAGATAACCTGGAAGGAGCAAAACACTATTTTGCTATTTAATAGCATGCAAAATTTAGTCCATATTCAAATTCCAGTCACAAACCATACTGGCAGAGAAGCCCAGTGAAACAATAGAATTTGCCTTTGAAAAACTGGTCTTTGATTACTGTTATAAGGAAGCAGGTTCTCTTATATTATTCTAGCTCTAAGAAATCTCAAATGCACGTTGAGGGGTCCCTGAACTTTGAAACTAAATTAACAGCTTCATTTTCAAGATATAAAGTTTATCTTGCATCCCTAGATAACGCAGCTGTGACAGTATGTGAGAAATGGGAAACGAGAACCTATTCTCCAGAATCAGTGCAGCTTATAATCCCAGATGTTATAATAGTCCATTCCCCAGTGTACTTGCGACTGGTCAGAGCAATTCGGAGAGCAAAGTCAACAGTTTAAACTTGACTATACACATGATCAGGAGGACAAGACTCTTGAGGACCAGAGGAATCACAAGATTTTTTACTCATCCCTCCTTCAGACACTTCTTTTAAAAAATCCACATCTTCTTTGAAGCACTTGGTTTACTGCCTCAATCCTTATCCTCCAATGAAAGCCAAAACAGATATCCCTTGCTCATATGCACCTCATTTATTCACTTCTTCCATTTCTCGCTATTCTTGGTCGTTTGGTTACCCTTGCCTCTCACTCACCCCCATAACATTTGTTTTCCCTATAAGCACCTTGGGACACACCCTCTCTTCCCATACCCTCCAACATCCCACTGATCAAAATCAGGAAGCTTGTTTTTTTTGGTCCCGGGCTCTTGTGGGAGGCAGGTGAATCACGCAAGAGTGTGGAACCTAAAAATGAGCATCTTTTGGTCTGGCACTCTGGCGCAAGCCAGCTGACTCACCCCAGAGAGCAGGACGAAAAAACAAGATATTCCGGGTTCCTATCAGAAGCTGGGATGGCTTCCTTAATTCCGGGATGGTTGAGGAGTATGTCTTTCTCTCTTCCCTTTGCTTTTTTGTTCTGTTGTTGTTCTGTAAATCATCTACAGTAATTTTGCCCTGTTTCTGATTATGGTTGTGTCAATCCTGATTGGGGGAATCAGATTACGAAATAATGCTGTGTCTGCATTGTTGCAACTGAGTGCCTTTGTTTTAATTCCTTGGCTGTTTTGTCTCTTTAGGGGAAATCCAGACAAGAGAGATATATGGAACCTGTTAAGAGACATTTGAAAATTGAAATTATTTTTGTTCAAAAATAAAAGTTAATGAAATTAATTTTGAATTTTGTTTTAGAAGAAAGTTTGATGGCAATTTTACTTTAAGTAAAAAAGTGTTCCAGCTCGTTCAAAATCCAATATGGTGCCTGTGGCCTACAAGGAAATCCATGGCAGCATGATGTGAGGTCATTAACAACTCATCAGTGACCCCCCCACCCCACCCCCAGGCATCCAACTGCTCCATAGAGGGCAATTAGCATAACGGAAGGTGGGCATTCAGATAGTTGGTAAGTCAAATTAACAACAACAACAACAACAACAAAGATACTTGGATGGATGGAATGTTAGTTTTTATAAAGCCAGTCATGTTTATGCCTTTCCCACGAATCTATTTGTGGAGCAATATTCTTCCTTAATTTTAGAGGAACAGCCAATGGAATATTTGGGTGTTTCCAAGTTTCTTTCTCCAACTGGTGGGGAGTTTGAGTTTTAGAAAGCCACTTAGGCTGCAATCTTATACCCACTTACCTTGGAGTAAGCCCCATTGAACCCAATGGGACCTACAGCTGGAGTAGGCATGTATACAATTGCATTGTTAGCTTACTTTGGGTAATACAGCAATAGAGACTTATGGTATTTTTGTAATAGTTGTCTATTGTTATGTAAGTTCAGCAGCTAACAGGCAGGGAGCTCAACCCCAAAGCAGTCTCAGCCTCTAAGCAACAGCAGCTATCTCCAAACTCTAAGATATCTTCTACGATCCAATTCCCAAACCTTCTAATATTTTCTTTCTCTTACATCATAAACAGAAAATATTGTATTTATTATTTTTCAGGATTTTTCCAAATTTTATAGTAGATGGCAATAGCTATGGACAGGAAACAAGAAAGGGAAGGATATAGTAGGGGGTGGGCAAGGAAAGGAATCAGCATTCATTCCTCAAATAGTGGCCAAGAACCATCCCTGAAAGATGAGCTACAAGTTATTCAGTGAAAGCCAACCAAGTAACGGGATACGTGTCCATTCAGTGTCACAGAACTCTTATCTTTCTTTATATATTCTTGTCTCAGGGAGAAAGCCAGCTTCATACCTCAATCCTATCTTGTATTTCAGGTGCCCAGTTAGTATTAAGAAAGCTACTTTGCCATCAGTCAGCATGTCTGCAACAATTGTTTCACCAAACAACTGATACACATTGGAAGAAAGTCAAACGTATTTCAGCAAGAAGTCTGTTTGGCTAAAATATCCTGTCAGAAATTCTCTCTTTTGGCCATCTCTGCTAAAAATCCACGAGTATATGGAGTAAAATTGTGATAAATATTATTCTGTTTCAGATTTTAGGCCAGAAATACTGGTTCTGGAGGACAGGGATAGAAGTATCCCCTCCAAAAAAAAAAATGCTGATTGTGAGAATATTCTCCTTTTCTTCCAGTCCTAGTCAGTGTCTTATTTTCTACCAGATACTTTTGCTTTGACATCACTTATCCCTTCGGATTATATAACCTTCCTGGATCACATGGCAAATCCCAGCCAATCAGGAATCATGCAATGATTAGAGTGACATCACAACACAGTCAGCTTCATGATGATATCACCGAGAACAAGAAGTCAAAGTGAGGGCACTATCTCCTGATTTATTTATGTTTCTTGATTCCTGATTTATTCAGTGTTCCCAACTAATCTGGGATCATTCAGGGAATGAGGGTGTCTCAAAATACTGCATCAGATTTGGCCACGTAACAGGGCAGGCCTGAACATGAGGCAAAGTTGCGCTGAGCAGCGGAATCCCATGAGAGAAGAAGAAGAAGAAGAGTTTGGATTTGATATCCCGCTTTATCACTACCCAAAGGAGTCTCAAAGCGGCTAACAGTCTCCTTTCCCTTCCTCCCCCACAACAAACACTCTGTGAGGTGAGTGGGGCTGAGAGACTTCAGAGAAGTGTGACTATCCCAAGGTCACCCAGCAGCTGCATGTGGAGGAGAGGAGACACGAACCCGGTTCACCAGATTACGAGTCTACCGCTCTTAACCACAATACCACACTGGCGAGGAAGAGAGGCAGGGGCTTCCAAGAAGATCTCTCCAGAAGCCGCTGCCACATCTTCCCGTTTCACTTCAGGCAGCGAAACAGACTAGGCCACTCCTACTAGGTAATAATGTCTATAAATCCAAATTAAGTTGAGAGAGAGGGAGAGAGAGTGCAAGAAAATGTAATGTTAATGAAAAGGCCAAGGGTGGGAAATTGGATCTGGCTAGTGAGCTGGACCCTGATCTCCCACAATCACTGTGAGCCACGTTCGAATTCCCTTTTTCATAGATTTTCTAGGGGCCAAATCCAGCCTTTATGTTCCTGTGATAATAGATCGATTGAAACACTTCACCATATAGTATTTATATGTCCTTTATATTGTGTTGTCCGGAAGAACTTACTGTTACCATTAATCCACAAGTTGCCTGGGCACCCGGCAGATTTTCGCCTGGCCTTCTTATTGCAAGATACTGATCAGCATGTAACTTTACAAATGGCGAAATTTTTAACTTCCGTTTTGACTTATAAACAACATAATGGACTGCTATTTGGAAGCTGAAAATTCCTTATAGTATCTAATTCTAATCTGTACTCTTTTAAATTTTTACTGGTTTTAATTTTTAAATCAAATTGTGCTGTGTATTTGTTCTAGTTCTGTTGTTCTTATGAGCTTAAAGCTGAAATAAAGTGCTTGATTGATTGATTGACAGGTGGGTGGTTGACATCAGGTGAAACATCACCCTCTGTGTGAAATCAAACCATGCAGGTAAAGACACGGGGCTCTGCAGGAGCTGTATGAGCCTTCATTGTGACTGCCTGAGTATAGGAAGCACTTCTATTATCTTTTTAATGTTAGGCAGGTGGGTACGCCAGAGCATTTCAGATTAGGGATGATGTGGAAGTACTCTGTGTCTTTGGGGATCATTTTCTGCAGAGGTAAAAAGGCCTTTCAGTTTTTTTAATGCCTACAATGATGTTTTCCACTTGATCGGTGGTGAACCTCAAGCCTGCAGGCCAAAGTAGAGATCCTAATTTGACCCTTGAGTCCATTTTTCCCAAGTCATGCCCAACTGTGCTGCAAGCCTTTCAGTTGGGCCTCAGTACCACAGCCTGTCCAGGACCTCCTTACATGCCTGCTGCACCCTCTAGTCATGCCGTAGCCTTTGAGTTGGACCAATACCAGCACCACCAACTCCTGACATGCTGAGCAAAGGTGACAGGGAGACAGGGAAATTGTGGGGAGGAGGTCTCCCTTCTCTGAAGGGAAAGGGCTAGGGAGAGGAAGTGTTGAAGGAAATTAGAAAGGGAGATCGAAGGGTGGTGGTGGTGGTGGTGATAGAGGAAGAAAGTATCAGAAAGGATGAAAGAAACTGGCAAGTGGGATATGAGGAGAGGGACAGAGTAATGTAGAACTTAAGTGTGAAAGGAGAATAGAGGAAGCTGCAGGAAATGCATAAAGTTCCATTGAGAGACAAATGAGAGTGGAAAGAGGAAAACATCTAAGAAAATCCTTCTCTGCTTAGCACCTCTACAGAAAATTCTGCCTAAAATGGGGACACTGAGTCACACTACTTGCAGAACAAGTGTCTGTAAAGTGGTACCTCGGTTTACATACGCTTCAGGTTACAGACTCTGCTAACCCAGAAATATTACCTCGGGTTAAGAACTTTGCTTCAGGATGAGAACAGAAATCGGGCAGCAGCAGCGGGAGGCCCCATTAGCTAAAGTGGTGCTTCAGGTTAAGAACGTTTTCAGGTTAAGAACGGACCTCCGGAACGAAGTAAGTACGTAACCAGAGGTACCACTGCATTTAGCTTGATTAAAGCTGAGTTATAGCTCTTCCTGCCATGAGATGAACATTGTGGCAAAGAATTTAGCAATTTGCAAAGATTGGTTAGTGAATGTGCCCAGAGCTGGCTTTGAAGAAATACTTTGGAAGAGCAAACATCACCATCTACATTGCTATGTCACCTGCCTCCTCTTCCCAAATGACTAGGAATGGGGAGACCAAGGTTCAAATCTCAGCCATGAAGCTTATTTGTCCCCCAGCCTAACCTAATTCCTACAGCTACTGCGAACATAAAATGGGGAAACCTTGTAAGCTGCACTGAGCTCCTTGGAGGAAAGATGGGATAAAAATGTGTAATAAAAATAAAAAAAATTCCACAAGCAGGTAGTCAAATAGAGTTGAAAATGTTATCAGAGCCAAGGATAATCTTCTTCCAGAGCTGACCTGACCTGAGCACAACTACCTAGTACCAACTGCAAACAACAAAAAGGGGATGGGTGACTCTTGAGAGTCCCAAGGACAGATCCTGAAGCTGAGGCTCCAATACTTTGGCCACCTCATGAGAAGAGAAGACTGCCTGGAAAAGACCCTGATGTTGGGAAAGATGAAGGGCACAAGGAGAAGGGGACGACAGAGGACAAGATGGTTGGACAGTGTTCTCGAAGCTACCAACATGAGTCTGACCAAACTGCGGGAGGCAGTGGAAGACAGGAGGGCCTGGCGTGCTCTGGTCCATGGGGTCACGAAGAGTCGGACACGACTAAACAACTAAACAACAACACCTAGTACCAACTGCAAACAACAGAAAGGAACACAAAACTAAAGCGACTGAATTCCAAAATTTCTGAACTGTGTACTTAGGGAAAATCCCCAAATTACTAATTCCCAGGAAGAAATATATCTTAAGATACAGCAATAATAAAAATAAGAATACCTAGCATTTCTTTGCCTTCTGTAAGATATATAAACTGGGAGTAAGACAGCAGGATTCCAAAAATAGACATCTGATTAAAAATGCAATAGTGTTACAAGTTTTCTCTCTCCTGCAGACACCGCACACGTTCATTTCTGGCCCCCCAAAATATTTTGTTCGACCTTATTTTGTTTTACTACTTCAGCCCAATCCTCATGCAAAGAGCCTTTCTCACATACACCAGCACAGAAATTAATCCAGCTTCCTTCAGATTCTCTCTCTGCCCCAACTGAAGCAAACACAAACACCTTTTGACTGGGTCACAAATGAGCCCAGTCCCTCCTCCCCAAATTGAAAGGAACCCCAAAAGACTCTCTCTCAGACAAACTAGGAAGCAAATAGGAGAATGATAGAACAGTGATGCAGTTAGTAGGGTTGCCATATTTCAGTAAGTGAAAAGTTGTTGAGCATTTTGAGCTATTTTTTAGGGAAATTGGCAAAAATGACACTGCTGACATGGCTTGCCATACGTCTGGATTTTACCGGACATGTTTGCCGATTTCCGCCTGGACACTGCTTCCAATGATGTCCAGGAAATTCCAGACGTATGGCAACCCTAGTTACCTGCCTGTTTTTCCTCCTCTCTCCTCCAGCAACTGCTCAGGCCCTTCTTCCTCTTCTCCCTCCAAGCCAATAGGCAAAGAAGGACTGTGCAGGCTTAGTTTTTCAAGGTGGTGAGGAAGCTATCAAGCTGACTAGTCAACTAAACATTTGCACCTGTTTAGAATCATAGAATTGTAGTGTTGGAAGGGACCCATCTAGTCCAACCCAAAAGCCAACACGGGGGCTCAAACATGGGTCTCAAAGCCCCAACTTAGCTATACCTCATGATAGCACCAGCTCTGCCACAAAGCAATGGTTTTCAGGTCTATACAGAATATTACCAGCACCCAGTTCAGTAGTTTGCATGGGCTGAAATACGCAGTCAGTTGTGGCATCTACACTTTGCATACTGTAATTACATATATATGTGTGCTTAAAGCTGGCAGAACGGCCTACAACTTCATGGGCACTGCTTCATGGTAGTGAGATGGAGTGGGCTTAGATAACCAAAAGGATTTCTTGACATGTTGAAAGTTTGGAGGTGACCATCCCAGTAACTGAGGGAAAGCTGTCCATACCGGCACAACAAGCAGAAACAACCATCCCGATTAATGTCCTGCCAAAGGATTGTAACCTGTCAGCTTTTCCAGGTGGCTCACAGGGCGATTCTATGCATGTTTGCTTGGAAGTAAGTCACACTGTATTCTGTGAGGCTTTTACCTGGGAAAGTGCGCATAGGATTGCAACCTCAATCTCCACAGTCCTTTCTCTCCACAAACCTTCTCTTCAGAATACCCATGATGTTGGTTGTGTAATATAAACCCATTACCATTGGAAACTAGCAATGAAAAAAACATTCCTTTTCCTGTGATAAGGTCTATATTAGAAGCCACATAAAATCCCCAGTTTTCAATTCCTACTTGTTTTATAGCAAGTAGTCATTTATAGGCAAATACTGTATCTATAATTTCTTATCATATAGCCCTCCAAATTATGTGATTTTCACTCTCTGCGCCCAGAAAATGAAGCTCTGGTTTTACTAAATGATTCTTTATTTCTCTTTGGACCACTAGAAATGGAAAAGGATGAAATGCACCCCTTTTGCTGACTGACGGCATCTTTGGCATAATGGTAGACACTGGCCTATTACCTAATATCCAGGCTTTTTACCCTGGAAGAGATCGTCTTCATGACAGTGGAGGTGTTAGGGCAGAATTCATGGGCTCCACGCGGCAGGATGAGCAGGAGGGCCCCCAAGCCCACTATACCCGTCTAAAGGGGGGTTGCTGGGTTAAAGCAATTAAGTTCACACTCTAAAATTGCCAAACTGCACCACGAAATAGTGATTCTAAATTGTGAAGAAAAGTGGAATGGGTGATCCTTCCCTGCAACTGGAAGAAACTGGAAGACATCAGTCGAAATAAATAAAAAATTGTCCAATAGCACCTTATAGACCAACTAAGTTTGTTCTGGTGTAAGCATGCACACAAAAGCTTATACCAGAACAAACTTAGTTGGTCTATAAGGTGCTATTGGACAATTTTTTATTTTTATTTTTTATTTTGACTGCGTCAGACCAACACGGCTACCTACCTGAATCTGGAAGACAGCAGACAGAGAAAGAAGGGAGTGGGGAAAGAAAGAGAGAGATGCTGCTTTTACACCCAGCATAGATGCACTTTTGTTATAGTGCTGATGGTGCACAAGACACTGAGATTAATGGGGGAAATGGCATGCCGCCACAGACACAGCCTTTAGCTAAGCCTGCTCCTCTTCTTAGCCATTGCCAAGGGACCATCAGGGCAATGCCACACCTTGTCCTCTTGCGCAGAGCACTTACCCTCTTGGATTCCAAGGGTTCTTTTGTGTAGGGAAAAAGAAATCTGTTCACTTACCTGCAGGACAGCTGATTTATGCCCTCAATGTAGTAGCACACTCCACCGTTGACGCAATAGGACTTGACTGTTTCATTGCATTGTCTAGTGTGTCCAGGCCCAGAGGAGAGAGTTGTAGGGACTGGGGGAAGAAAAGAAGCACATTAGATGCTTGTTTTGCCATTTGTACTTCTTGGGCTAAGTGGCTGTGAGAATGAAGAGCCACCCACGGCTTGTGGTCGCACAGTTATTACTTTATTTGTTATGGAGATTTCTACTCCACCTTTAAACCACAGGACTGCTTACACTGTAACAGCAACCAACAACACAGTTCAAACATACAAACAGAAGATTAAAACCAGCAAAATCTAAAAGAGCAGAATAAAATAATATCACAATGGCACCTGGTGACAAAATGGAATCAAAGTAGGAACCTGGTGAGCCTCTCTGTGGTAGTATTCCACAGTGAGAATGCCAACACTAAGAAGGCTCTGTCCCTGTGATGGCACCATCTGACCCTAGCATACTCTCCCCAGGGAGTCTCAAGAAGGGTTATATTGCCCTAGGATATATCTTCTTGATGGCATCAGGAAAAATAGACAATAGAACCATCCAAGACTTTCTTATTCAAATAAGAAGATAAAGATGGATAATTAGAATTTTTAACATTCCAATGAAATGTTGAGGAGTCAACCAGAATGTATGTTTTAGTTTATGAAGTTGTAAATGGAGATACATTCATCTGGCATGGTTGAGGTTAAAAGTGGTCCCATATAATGTACTCTCTGGCAGGCAATAAGCAATAAAAGACTTAAAGGTGACTGAGGAAAAATGATGTACCGAGGAGGCAGGCTTAGTCGTTGTTTGAGGACTATCCCTGCCTCCGGGTCTGGCCCTGACCGGACGGGTACTGGAATCAACAAGGGATACCCACATGACCTGAAAGTGTTGCTGTGTAATGCCAGGTCAATGATGAACAAAACAACTGCCATCCACAACCTGATTGTGGATGGAGGATTTGACCTGGCATGTGTGACAGAGACATGGTTGGATGAGGCAGATGGGCCTGTCCTTGCCGCTGCTTGTCCACCAGGTTTCTCTTACACACAGCAACCCAGGCCATCTGGGCGGGGAGGGGGGGGGGGTTGCAGTGATTTTTAGGAAGTCATTAGTTTGCACCAGCCGTCCTATTGGAAAGACCGAGTTTTCTGAGTGCATGTTCTGGAAGTTGGGCTATAGGGGCAGTACAGGATTCCTTTTGGTGTACCGACCTCCCCGCTACACCAAGGATTCCCTGCCCGAGCTGCTTCAGGTCGTGGCGGATGTGCTCCTGGAGACACCTAGCTTGGTTGTCTTAGGAGATTTTAACATCCATGCCGACATGACCTTACAAGGGGCCGCTCGGGACTTCGTGGAAAGCATGGCCTCCATGGGGCTGTCCCTGAATAAGTTTGGCCCAACTCATAGCCGTGGACATGCCTTAGACCTGGTGTTTACCTCTATGGATGTTGGTGATCTGACACTAAGTAAAAGCGAAACAAAAGAAGTGCCATGGTCAGACTTCTCCACGACCCTTCCCCTCTGCCGGGAGGTGGGACTGATTCGGATGGTCCGCCCCCGCTACTTAATGGATCCAATTGGCTTCCAGAGAGTGGTAGGGGATGTTTTAGCCCATGTTGATGGCCTTTCAGCTGATTCCCTGGTGGCCCGCTGGAATGTGGAGTTAACCAGGGCTATTGACTGTCTGGCTCCAAAGCGCCCTCTCTGATTGCATGGAGCCCAGACAGCCCCGTGGTTTTCCCCGGAGTTGAGGGCGATGAAACAGTCGCTGAGATGGCTAGAGCGCCGGTGGCGGAAAACTCATTCTGAATCAGACCAGACACAGGCTAGAGCTCAACTTCGAGCCTACCAAGTGGCAATGGCGAAGAGGACCTTCTTCACCGTTTCTATTGCATCTGCAGAAAACAGCAGCAGGAGACTCTTCTGGGTGGTTCACAATTTATCAGAACCACCTTCATCACCGGGGCCTGGAAGGGACCCCAAGATCTCCTGCAATGCTTTTGCAAAGTTTTTTGCAGATAAAGTCGCTCAGATTCGGAAGGAGGTAGACTCCACCGTGGGAGCAGGGCCAGGGCGGGAGAGTGCTAGAGCCCTGTCTAGTCATGTTTCATGGGATCAATTCCAATCTGTTACCTCCGAGGATGTGGACAGGCTGCTTGGACGAGTGAAACCGACCACCTGTCTCCTTGATCCTTGTCCATCCTGGCTAATAAAAGCGAGTCGGGAAGGGCTGGGCGATGGGCTCCGCGGGGTGGTGAATGCTTCCCTCTGTGAGGGAGTCTTCCCAGACCCGCTGAAAGAGGCGGTCGTTAAACCGCTTCTTAAAAAAACATCTTTAGACCCGGCCGATATGGCCAACTATCGCCCAGTCTCAAATCTACCATTCTTGGGCAAGGTGATTGAGCGGGTGGTTGCTGAACAACCCCAGGCACGCCTGGAGGATGCGGACCATTTGGATCCCTTCCAATCGGGATTCAGGCCTCATCATGGGACTGAAACTGCCTTGGTCGCTCTGGTCGATGATCTCCGGCGGGCTAGGGACAAAGGTGAGAGCTGTTCCCTAGTTCTGCTGGATCTCTCAGCGGCCTTTGACACCATTGACCATAACATCCTTCTGGACCGTCTAGAGGGGTTGGGAGCTGGGGGCACTGTTATACAGTGGTTCCGCTCCTTCCTCCTGGGCCGTGTTCAGAAAGTGGTGGTGGGGGATGAGTGTTCAGACCCCTGGGCTCTCACTTGTGGGGTGCCTCAGGGTTCTGTCCTCTCCCCCATGCTTTTTAATATCTATATGAAGCCGCTGGGAGAGATCATCAGGGGGTTTGGGCTGGGTGTCCATCAGTATGCGGATGATACCCAGCTCTACCTCTCTTTCAAATCAGAACCAGTGAAGGCGGTGAAGGTCCTGTGTGAGTGCCTGGAGGCGGTTGGAGGATGGATGGCGGCTAACAGATTGAGATTGAATCCTGACAAGACAGAAGTACTGTTTTGGGGGGACAGGGTGTGAGCGGGTGTGGGGGACTCTCTGGTCCTGAATGGGGTAACGGTGCCCCTGAAGGACCAAGCGCGCAGCCTGGGAGTAATGTTGGACTCATAGCTGTCCATGGAGGTGCAGTTTAATTCTGTGTCCAGGGCGGCTGTCTCCCAGCTCCATCTGGTACGCAGGCTGAGACCCTACCTGCCCACAGACTGTCTCACCAGAGTGGTGCATGCTCTAGTTATCTCCCACTTGGACTACTGCAATGCGCTCTACGTGGGGCTACCTTTGAAGGTGACCCAGAAACTGCAATTAATCCAGAATGCGGCAGCTAGACTGGTGACTGGGAGTGGCCGCCGGGACCACATAACACTGGTCCTGAGAGAGCTACATTGGCTCCCAGTACGTTTCTGAGCACAATTCAAAGTGTTGGTGCTGACCTTTAAAGGCCTAAATGGCCTCGGTCCTGTATACCTGAAGGAGCGTCTCCACCCCCACCGTTCAGCCCGGACACTGAGATCCAGTGCCGAGGGCCTTCTGGCGGTTCCCTCACTGCGAGAAGCAAAGCTACAGAGAACCAGGCAGAGGGCCTTCTCGGTAGTGGCGCCCGCCCTGTGGAACGCCCTCCCAGCAGAGGTCAAAGAGCTAATCAACTATTTGACATTCAGAAAATACCTCAAGGCAGCCCTGTTTAGGGAAGTTTTTAACCTGTGACATTTTAATGTATTTTGATATTTGTTGGAAGCCGCCCAGAGTGGCTGGGGGGACCCAGCCAGATGGGTGGGGTACAAATAATAAATTATTATTATTATTATTATTATTATTATTATTATTATATGTCAATATACACTGAACATAAATAAGATGATGGAAGTTGCCAAAGGAAGTAGGTTAAAGAATGCATGACAAAGCTAAAACCAGGCAAAGTGCTTAACACAGAGATCTGTGGTAAAATCCAGCTCCACCAAAACTACTGAGGTGTAGTTAAGACAGTAAAGGGGGCTTATAAAGGCAAATAGTTTTTCCTACCCTCCCCCCTCAGCCTGTGACCCAAAGCACACTTGCTAAGGGGAAACATCAATTGGATTTACTTCTGAGTAAGCAGCTTTACTTCCAACGCCAGGAAAGATTTAAAATGTAAGGCCTGCCGGGAAGAAGAAGAAGAGTTTGGATCTGATATCCCGCTTTATCACTACCCGAAGGAGTCTCAAAGCGGCTCGCATTCTCCTTTCCCTTCCTGCCCCACAACAAACCCTCTGTGAGGTGAGTGGGGCTGAGAGACTTCAAACAAGTGTGACTAGCCCAAGGTCACCCAGCAGCTGCATGTGGAGGAGCGGGGAAGCGAACCCGGTTCACCAGATTATGAGTCTACCGCTCTCAACCACTACATCGCACTGGCTGGGAGTGTTTGTGTGAGGGGGTGAACCATTCCAAGCCAGCTTCTTTGCTCTGTGTCTCTCTGTGTGTGTCTCACCTACTCCCTCTTTTAAAAAAGAGAGAGATTTTTGATCTGTTTTACATTTGTCTTGTGGTTCTCTTTTGTAGGCTATCTTTAAAATCTAGATTAATAAAATTTTGTTGTTGATTTATTTAAAAGAATGAGATGAATAAAATTGGACAGGAGTGCTGATGAAGAACTTTACCCAAACATGTCCTAACACCTGCCCACTTTTCTCACAGACTTCTTAATATTATAATTATTAGGCTCCATTCTCTGATGCTGTCTCCGTTCCTAATCACCCTTACTAGGGAGTAAGCCTCATTTGGATCTCAGTTGGAGATCCTTCATCAAAGAATTAGGCTGCCTTTTCTCCCACTGCATGATTGGGGATCTCCAAATGTATGGCAGAGCTATTAAATCTTATATGTACTGCAAGGAAGTGTCCTGGACTCAAATCTTTGCTAATTATCTCAAGCAGCGTGAAGTCTAACTGAACAAGCTGAGAGGCTTGCTCTTAAGATTGTATTAATCTTAAAGTTCTCATAATATATATCCATGCCGGGGGGGGGGGTGCTCAAAGAGGGTTGCAGAATAGGGGAGAGAGCTAACTTTTGGTGGCAAACTCCCTTATTCCAAGGCCGTTTCCCGCTGCTATCCCGGATTGTTGATATCCCTTAAATTTCCCGGATTTCAAAGGAAGCAGCTCCTCTCCCTCCCTGCCGGCCAGGGAGGCTCCTCAGCTGCGTTGCTCGGCTGCCAATAAGGAGTCTGAGACCGACTGGGGGCAGAGCTTGCATGCCTTGTGCAGCCAGACCCTCACGCCCAACCAGACAGACAGCCTGCCTGCCATCTATGCGCTCGCTCTTTCGCTCACCCGTTCGCGCGCAGCCTCTGGAGCACAGGGTGGCAAGGCTACTTGGTGCCATTGCACCACCCTCGCGGCATCCCTGAGCCCAGGCGGCCGCTGCCATGCCCTGCCGTGCCCCGCGGTGCCCCTGTTTCCCGAGCGCCGTCTGCCTGTTTGAGAAGGGGCCCCGAGCTCGCTCTGCTTCCCCTCCTCATGTCACCATGGACAGGCTTACTTTGGAGTAACACCCACCGGACTCGGGGGCTTGCTTGCCCTCTGAGCAAAACACGTGAAGGCTTAGCTTGGTTGCAGGTAAATTTGTTCAGCCTTAGCTTGTACCAGTAGCCTGGTGTAAATTAATTTGTAGCCTGGGGGGATTGCCGCAGTGTGGACTGTCTCCAAGAACCGTAGACTATCCCTGGGACAGGTGAGGCTGCTGATCCCTTATTTTCAAATCTGAAAGTTGACAGCTTTGCCCTGGGTGGACTCGAACTATCAACCTTCTGGTTAACAGCCAGACGTACTAACCCACCGCGCCCCAGGATTAGGGCTAGGGGTCATGAGGTCTGAGAATAGTTTGATGCCTTCATGAAGAGGATGATGGCGCTTGGTCCCCAACGTAAGTTCAACTTCTACAATCACTGTATAGCCCAAAATGTTTTGGAATTTCACTAGAGCATATGTAAATATAAATCTTCCTTTCTTATTTGCTTGTGGCTTCTTTTTACTTTGAAAAGCATGTCTTGTTGGAACAAGAGCCCCTCCGCTCAGTTTCCTGTTTTATAACTGACTAGTGAATTTAGCCCGTTCATAACGGGCGCTAGATACCCACGCCCCCTCTCCCCCCATCCGCCCTCGCGCGGGCAAGTGGGCGGCCATTCCGCGGCGGGAAAGCTCTCCTGTAGCGCGCGGCCCTTGAAGCTCCTGGCGGCCGCCGGGCTCGCGCAGCCCCTCGCCGCCTCGCCCCACAGCGCTAGGCAGAGAGCACGCAACTTCCACAGGATGGAGCCCCCGCCGGCGCCCTGAGGAGAGGAGAGCGGCGCGAGCTCCGTGCGAGGCGGCGGCGCTGCCCCAACTGACGACGCGCGTGCGCCGCTGCCTCTCAGACACGCCCCCCTCTCCCGTCGTCCAATCCCTGCGTCCGTCTGGGACATGCGCAGTGGAAAATTTCCACTGACACACAGAACGTACGCACGGACACAGGGATATTATTATATAGGATTCAGGCTTCATTTTAATGTAAGCTTAAGTCTCCACATGAGAGTCTTTAAACAACTCAAATGTTAAATTGCTAGTCTTCTAATAAAAACACGTAACATGTCCCTAAAAGATCAGCTGAGGACTTGAAAGTAACCAATGTAACAACAACTTTTAAAGAAGGATCTAGGGGCAGGAACGTGAAAAGTTCAGGTCTTGATGTCTGTTCCTGGAAAACTGATAGAAACCCTTGTTAAAGATACATCCACACCATACATTTAAAGCACTCTTATATCACTTTAACAGTCATGGCTTCCCCCAAAGAATCATGGAACTGTGCTAATAGATGTTAAGAGACCCCTACAATTCCATTAGCAACCTACAGTTCTGAGGATTGTTTGGGAGAAGTCATAACTGTCAAAGTGGTATAAGATGCTTTTAATGTACTGTATGTATCTTTGGACACCTGTGAGAGTGTCAACAAGCATATAGACAGAGGTGATCCAGTTGACATTGTGTATTTAGACTTTCAAAGTTCTTATGACCAAGTACCCCACAAAAGACTCCTGTATAAGCTTAGCAGTCATGGTGTCATGTTTGGGGGGACCCCCTCAAAAATTAATAAATGGTAGGATATTGATTATTTGGAATATTGAAGGGAAGATTGCAGGCCAGTGGAAAATGCAGGCTAAGCTTCCTTTCCAAGGCAGGGCCTCACCTGGAATAGAGGCAAAAAGCAGTGATGGATCATCTAAGAAGAATCCTGGGCCTGGGCAGGCAGAAGTTGCTAAGGTGATGGGGTATGTGAGAGATGACAGGAAAAGAGAGTCTTTAGCAAGGTGTGCTGGGAAGAAGAAGGAGAGAACAAAGAGAGAGGTCCATCTTGGGCAAGCTGGCTGAAGGCTGGCTGGGAGAGATTACTTTGACTCCAGGGTTGCACTGCTAGGGGCAGCAAGCCCTGCTTGAGAAGACCATGCTGTAAGATCTGGACTCTCCCTCCATGCAGACTGAAGATGTAAATAGGTGAATAAAACATATTGCTTAAAGCTATGACAGTCCTCACAGCATCTTCAACTCTCCAAAAGAGCACAAACTCTGGGTGAGTGCCTGGAGCCCCCAGAATCTTGCTACCGCTCAGCAGAGAGTGGGGGTGGCACCGAATCTTTGTGACAGTGGAGTAAGAAGAGAGCCAGTGTGGTGTAGTGGTTAAGAGCGGTAGACTCTAATCTGGGAGACCGGGTTCGAGTCTCCACTCCTCCACATGCAGCTGCTGGGTGACCTTGGGCTAGTCACACTTCTCTGAAGTCTCTCAGCCCCACTCACCTCACAGAGTGTTTGTTGTGGGGGAGGAAGGGAAAGGAGAATGTTAGCCGCTTTGAGACTCCTTCGGGTAGTGATAAAGCGGGATATCAAATCCAAACTCTTCTAAGAAGAGAGGTCCTCTTGTAGATCAGTAACTGGCTAAGAAATGGGATGCACAGAATAAGAGGAATAAGAGGACAGTTCTCCTAATGGAAGGGCGTAGAAAGTGGAGACCCCCCTGCAGTTGATACTGGAACCTGTATTTTTTAACTTGCTCATAAGTGATCTAGAGACAGCGATAAGCCATAGGGTAGCTAAGTTTACTGATGATACCAAATTCTTCAGGGAGGTTAAAGCAAAAAGTTATTTTGAATGGACAATAAACTGTTAAATGCAATTCAATATAACCCCTTAATTTCATATATTCTCCAAAACCAAAATCATCCCTTTCGGCAAGTTAAAACCAAATCCAACGTGGATCCTTGAGGGTCACCCCATCGACCAATGCTCGGCCTTTAAATATTTGGGCATCACTTTCCATCACAGATCATCTTGGATGGCCCACTTAAACACTATCATACTGGCCGCTCGCCGATCTGTGGCTGCTTTGGTGAAATTCTTCTTCGCAAAAGGAGGGCAGCTGGTGGCTCCTCCCAGGAAAGCCTACCTCAGCAAAGTACCCCCAAGGATGCTGTATGGGGTGGAAATATGGGGGTGGAACCCAAACATCCTCCAACGACTGGAGTCCCTGCAAAACCACCTGGCAAGAAAGATCCTGGGCCTCCCCAATGGGACAATGGCCGCCCAAATGAGATTGGAACTGGGCCTACCATCTATCACAGCAAAGGCCCACATCAGGATAATCACCTTCTACAAATCGTTGGTAGACAGTCCAAACTCATCCTTAGCGAAACAAGCATTCTCAGCCTTCAGGAGCAGCAGTACCTGGCTAAAGGGAATGGAGTTTATATGTAATCATTACTCCCTCCCAGACTTTGCCGCCTTGTCCGTATGGGACAAAAACAAAATACGTGACTGGATTTTAGCAAAGGATGAAGCCTTTGACCTTGCACGATCGAATGCGGCCAGATTGTCCACGTGGTTTCCACGTGTAAAAGCAGTCAGAACGCTGGAACATTACCTAACCGACCTGACGAACCCCACGCTAAGAAGGGCCTTCTCCCTTGGCCGATTCCACGCTATTCCTACGGAATTCTTACGGGGCGCATATCTTAACACCCCCCCGGAGCTCCGACTTTGCCCTTGTAACAAGGGAAAGATAGAGGATTTTATCCACCTTTTTTTCTACTGTCCCCTATATGATACTGTCAGACCTAGACTCTTCCGCCTAATCCCATCTTCCATCGCCCTGGACGTCGAGCGTATGAAATACCTATTGGTGGATGCCAACCCTATGGTTACAAGAGGAGTGGCTATCTTCATACTCCAGGCGCTGAAACTCAGGGCCGCCTTTTTGGCTAATTTGCCTTAGCATTAGTTTCAGCTATTTTCCACTTTAATCAACGAAGGCTTGCCCTGCCCCCGTTTTATCATATCTGTTTCGTTTAATATGATTTTATACCCACAGTTTTATATGCACTGGCAATGTATAAATTGTATCTGTTATATTTTATGTATTTCCTTGTCAGGTTTCTGTCTGGTTTTTACTACGTGCTATGGCCAGAGGGCTAATGCAATAAATATTGAAAATGCGAAAAATGCATATATTTGCTCACTGGGGTCTGCACTGGCAGTGGCTGACCAGGAACAAGACTTTGGGGGTCGTAGTGAAGACTTTGACTCAGTGTGTGGCAGTTGAGAAAAAGGTGAATTCCATACTAGAAATCAATGACTAAAAAATAAAACTGGCAACATCATTATGCTGTTATTCAAATCTAGGATGCAACCACATTTGGAATGCTGTGTAGACCTCAAAAGATTCATAAAATGCAACCAAAAAGATGAAGGGGATGGAGGAACTTCCCTATGAGGAAAGCACTTCTTCATGCAGAGCATATTTAGACTGCACAATTCATTCTCAGAATAGGTGATGGTGGTCACCAACTTGGATGGCTTTGAAGAGGACTGGACAAATTCATGGCAGATCAGGTTATCCGTGGCTACTGGCCTCAACGGCTATGTTCTGCCTCCACTGTCAAAGGCAGCATGCCTCTGAATGCCAGCTGCTGGGAATCACAAGTGAGGAAAGTCCAGTTGCACTCAGGCTCTGCTGGTGGCCCTCCAATGGGCACCTGACTGGCCACGGCGAGAGCACGATGCTCAACTAGTTGAGCCTTCGGCCTGATCCAGCAGCCAGGATCTTCTTATGTCTATATGAAGAAGGAATTAAAGGCAACAACCACGCAGGTGCAAAGAAACAGAAACCTTAGAAGCGGGGCTGGGCAGAACTTTCTTCAGTTTGGATTTTCAAGTCAATAGCTGCATCGAACAGCTAATAAAAATTAAATGAAGATCAAAAATGTTTCTCGGTTTTTATCCAAGTGCAGGCCACTGTGTGACTGTATCCATGTCTAGTTAGAACTGAGAGCAATCACAGGGCCTGGGAAAGAGATACGCTGCCTAAGCTTTAGCTCAGTTAGGCTGGGAAGCTTCACAGATCTGGTCAGGCTCAGAGATGTTCAGAGACGGTGCTTCTCTCTTGTTCCCAGGTCTCATGAGCTTCAGCGAATAAAATACCATGAGGAATTTCAAATGTTTCCCCTTCAACAATAGCAACAGCAAAACTTAAACTAAATCGATCATTTTGGCTCAGCTCTGTAACTTACCACTTTTCACATTCAGATTGCCTCTGACGGTGTCTCTGCCCAGCACATTCTCTGCTTCACAGCTGTATTCACCTGCATCTTCTACTTTCACTTTATTGAATTGCAACCTGGAATTTTTTCTGCAAAGTAAACAAACAAACAAATAGGAGTGAGACACAGAGTGGAGAAAGGCATTAAGCTGTGACCAGAGACATCAGGGCACTTCAAATTCTGGAATCAGAATTCTACATAACATACCTGTTGGTGATGTCCTTAGGTCTATTTGCATGCAAAGAATGGGTCATATATACCGGTACCGCTCTCACCTGCCATCATCCCCATTGTTGATGGCTCCACTGCCAGCCTTCATGCACTCAGCATGCATGTTGGGATGGGATTTTAAGCATGCAACTAAACACAAAATCCCACTTGAGAATGCTGAGTGCACAAAGGTCAGAAGTGGAGCCAGCATCTGAAAGCAAGTAAACCTAATGCCTGACTAGGGCTCTGGGATTTGATGCATTTACTAACTTGTGAATGTGGTACCAGATTTGGAAAACTTCACAACAGCAGCTTCTGGGGGGCAGGAATTTCTGTCCACTGCTCTGGACCTTGGCTTTCAGCTGACCTGAGTATATTCTGGCCTCTGGCCTCTCTGGTTGGCCCTCACCTTTCTGGTCCTTGACTTTGGCTCCACCTGAGCTACAAACTCATCTCTGACTTCTGGTCTTCCAACTGACTGACTGCAGGTCCGGTACCACAGGTCCTGATGGTAATATGTAAGCTGAACCTGCTATACAGAAGCAGTTCCCAGAAAGACCCTTAGTGAACGCCACTTCTTATTTCCCTCTATTACGAATATGGTCAGTTTAAAACAAAAATAAGAGCTATCCCAACAATTCATCAGAACTTTTAATAGGAAACAAATGGTCAAAACATATAGATAGTTAAGTATATAATGTCTGTCAAATTGTGTTCACGCCAAGCATTCAAAAACATTGGTGAGGAAAACACTGGCAGCACCATGATAATTTCAACAGAGTAAATAATTTTTGATGGCTGTAAAAGTGGAAAACTGATTTGCATGGAAAATATGCGGGAATGATATGTAACATGAAGGAGAAGAAGGGCAGTCATTGGTTATTTTAAAGTTTGTAAAATGTTTATTTTGAAATGTAAAATTGAAAAATTTAATAAAAATTATTATCAAAAAAAACAACAAAACATTGGTGAGTCAAGACTCCTCTTTGCAGAAACCATGCTGATTTTTCACAAGTCCTGCTGTTCTGCATCCTTGACATTTCTATCCCTTTACAGCCATTTGCCTATAGATTTCAGAACGTTTCTGTTTCATTTGTGCATAAAATAAATATTACTTCTGTTTTGGTTTTGTTGTTGTTGTTTTTGGCTGACTTTTAACACCCGGTGAATTTTATATAACAGAAGGAAGGGAATGGTCACTGTGTCCCTCATCCCAATGGTCCAAATGTCACTGTGACTCAACAGGGCAACTGGGGAAGTTAGCAGATTTTACCACCTCTTTAATGCTAGTGGACTGTGCCATAAGGAAGGGGGAACAATTGCCAGTCATCAGCAAACAACCAAAAGAACATGAGGAGGATATGAATGGGATAAGGGTTGGGGGTATGAGAGAGAAAGAAAAAAAGACTGACCAAAGTGGGTGGGGTCAGCTAGGTAGGAAAGGAAATGGGAATAATCTGGGACACAACCATGAAGAGAAGACCTCTCCCCATCGCAGGGGGGAGGAGTTGTGAGCGGGATCTGCTCCCACGCTTGCAGGGGGGCGTGTTTAACCCCCTGCCTTAGCCCCTCCTTCCTGCCGCATAGGGCTGGCTGGGGGGCGGTGTCTGGCTGCATTGAAGCAGCCCGGCAACGGCTCTCCCTCATTCTGCCCCCTGCTTGCATCGGATCTCCCGCCCTCCCTCCCTTTAGGTCTTGCTAGGCTTTTTGACCTTGCTATGGACTTCGGTTGGTTGCCTTGGTTGTCCAGGGGGCCTGGTAGGAGTTTTTTATGCATTTGGCAAATTGGCACCGGCCTCTTGTTTTTTTCGCCTACCTCGTAGCAACTCGTCACACCTTTATGGTATTTGGCGGTTAGGCATTGGAATATTCAATAGGTGATGTGATATGTGTGGTGTGTCGGAGGTCAGGTTGTGGCCATCACCTACCTCCTAGGGGTATCCCTTTAAAGGGATCCGGCAGTCGTGGATCCTGTCCAATGCCCTGCTAGTGGCTAGGGCCATGGCACGACCCCCAGTGACGTCAGGGGAAGTTTCCAGCTGTATTGGCATCAACAAGCTCCTCCCACTGGTTGTTAACCCTAAAGTGACTCCTCCCCCCATGGGGCGGAGTCTTGTGTTGCGCTCTTGTCCAATGCCTAAGCCAATACCACTCACTCGCTGTAACCAATAAAGTTGTGGCCTTATCTTACCCATTAACCTAAAATCATGTGTCCGTGTGTCTTATTTACTCCACGCGGGTGGCGGGTCATCGACTCGCAATTGCCATGCCCTGAGACAATGCATCCATCCAAACGCAATTCCCCTTCTTTGATTAGCTGCAGTTCTACAATAGCAATTTGGATGGAAAACACCCAAGGTATAGATTTCAGGAGACTGGCTGGGTATCCCATTGGCGTCAATGGAAAAAACAAAAAGGAATGAACTAAATATGGATGAAAAATTAAAGAACTGCCAATTCACCTCTGAAAAAATGACAGTTAAAATGAAAACAATCAGATTAAAATGAAAACAATCAGATCTGTTAACTGTGTACAGAACAAATCTCTAATAATTAGTCTTGTTAAGAGGGAGTCCTGGTTCAACTGCCATGAGGTTTCTAGGGAGGGCATACAGTGAATGTATATAACTCAAATTTGCTAAAGTCGGGTTCAGATAGTAAGGATTCCTTTCTCGCTGTACTAATCATTTAAACTATGCTGGTACTCAAGGACAGAGGAGTTATTAAGTTATTGCATTATTGCTCAACTCTTTTGCTACCTTATTCACATTTTATTCTGCTACTGTAATTACATTGTGATTAAGATGGCAAAAGCAATAATGCAATAACATAATAATTCCTGCTAAACTGAGCAGAAGAAAGTATCTTCCTCCCCAAATCTCCTCCTGTTCTGAGCAAGACAGGCTTGCCTCTGCCTGCTGCTAATTAGTGACAGAACATGCAGCTCACAAGTAAGGAGTTTCCCCCTCTACTCCGGCAAACATTCATGGAAAAGGACAACTCCCCTGCCCAGTGGCGCCAGGAAGCTGTGCAAGTGGTAAATTGATGGGAAAGTAGAAGATTTGACAAACAGGTAATTGCTACTTTCTGAAGCACACTGTACTCAGTTCCATTACGGCTCATCATTACTGGAGGGCATGTTAAACTCATTTGGCTTGAGGAATGGGAAACAGAGAAGGCTGCTCAATATGAAAGCACACGGGTCTTAAATAACATGTAGCATTCGCCACAAACTGGCCTTAAAATGCCACTATTAATGGCCTTAAAAACCACTATTTTAAGTTTTCAGTTAACAGAACTTCAGGCAAGCATTTGCAATAGGCAATGGTCTAAATTTCGTGACTGCCAGTCTTCTAGTTAGTACATCATTTTGGTTGACAAAAACGGTGTCGTTTTTAAAGACTCTGCTAGACTAGAAATAGGGACGCCGGTGGCGCTGTGGTGTAAACCACTAAGCCTTGGGCTTGCCAATCGGAAGGTCGGTGGTTCGAATCCCCGCGACAGGGTGAGCTAAGAGGAAGTATTTTAGGCTCAGTCGGGCTGAAAGTAGCTGAAGTCCTGATGGAACTTCTCAAGTGCTTCCCATTCATGAGTATTAAAGATGTTGTCAGTGTAACTCAAGCAGAAGAGAGGCTATTGAGGACAGGAGTTGAGAACCCATTGTTCTAAGTCAGCCATGAAAATGTTAGCTTACTGTGGAGTCATCATGCAAGTGCCCACTGTGTAACTGTTAACTGTGAATGTGTATCAAGTAACAGAGTGATGACTAGATATACTGTGGTATCGTCAGGAAATAATATTCCTGATGACATGTGGTCCATGTTCATGGGGAATATAAAGAGCACCAAGACAGAATTGGGATTCAAAATGACTTTAACAGGTTGGAAAATTGGGTGCAAGCTAACAAAATGAATTTCAGTAGACCTTTCTTGCTCTAGAACTTCCATAATGTAGCAAACTGTAGGAAGACTGGTATTTCTCAATATGTAGCAACAGGTTCGACTTGGATAAACTTTCTTTGAGCTCTAGAATGCTACAAATGCTGAATCTGAGCCCTAAAACACTGACATTAATAAGAACCAGCATGTCTGAGCATGTTATGAATGCATTTCTTTCACCAAAGTAACAGTAGCTGTCTAGGACTGGGTCGTGTGAGAAAGGGCTTTTATGTCACATGCAGGAAGACTTCAGCCTGATCACTACTATTTAGAAATCAGCTAGCTAACCCAGGTGTCCCCCCCAAAAAATAATAATAATGGAGGTGTAAGATGACATTTATATGAACAACACATTAAATCTTTTTCATTTTTTTAGGGTGAAAAGAAGCAGTTTTGTACTTACTTTCCATTCCCATATTTTATGCGGATATCTTTGCTTTTTTTCAGTTCTCTGCCATCTTTGAACCATTTGTAGGATGGCTGGGGATTTCCAGCACTTGCCTCGCATTTCATAGAAACTTTTGCTCCCACTTCCACATTTAAGCTCTTCAATTTCTTGAGCTTTGGACGGACAGCTGCAAAGAGAGAGGAAAAAGCAGCCCTATTAAGATCGCCACTGGATCTCTCCAGCCGCAAATGGTGTTAGAAACCAACAACAGAAGTGCTGCCTTGCTCTTGACCACTAAGTCTCTGGATTTATTAAAGGCTTCATTTCGTGAGCAGCTGATCCTTTATCTAACTACAAGTCATCATTAGCAATGGGAGGTTCTCCCCACCCCCCAAATGTCAAAGCACAAAAGTACAAACGGATTTCATACTTTTTGCATTTGGCATAAAGAGATGCTTGAGTTTCAGGCTCTGTCTACAGCACTTCCCATCCCTTACTCCTCCTGCATGCACATTTTCATTCCGGTCCCTCCCCACTCTCCTTAAGCATGGATGACAGCACTCAATCCTCCCCAGATGCGCAAAAGACACAAATGCACATCACATCCAACTGGAAAGCAGCATCAACTCAGGCAGGGCTTTCTGCGAGAATGATTCCTGCCCTCATTCTGGCATTGCTGCTGCCACAATCTCCTTTGCTACGTCCTCTCTTACCTCTGCTGCTGTTGGCAGACATCATGCTGTTGATTGCACAGCCTGTGCAGATCTGAATGGGAACATTTGGCTACAGGAAGAGAAGAGATGGGGAGGAGGAATCTCTTCCTCTCAGTTCAGCTACAATCACTGCAGGGGTTTTTTTTTTAATGCTCATGTGCCTGCCTATTCATTCTGGGAACGTACCATATTATAGTAGGTTTGCTGCTGCCAAGTGGGAAAATGCTAAAGCACATCTCCGTAGAGAAAGTAACTGGGAATCGAGAAGGTCATTCGGCTTTTCCAAATGACAGTGTTCCATACTGAACAATAGCAGAAAGGACCCCGAAAGGAAAGTCTGCCTGCGAAAGATGATAAAGAGGGCTCTGGGTCGCAAGAGTGCAGAAATCCAGCAATTAGGTAATTAGATGCCTCTTCCCCTTCACACCATCACCAGATAAACAGTCCAGACCATCAGGTATCAGCGGCTGCTGCTGTGCCTATGACTTTTACTGGATGCTTTTGTAGCAATTTAGCTAACTATGCACCAGGAACGGGGTGCGGGTGGCGCTGTGGGTTAAACCACAGAGCCTAGGGCTTGCTGATCAGAAGGTTGGCAGTTCGAATCCCTGCGACAGGGTGAGCTCCCGTTGTTCGATCCCTGCTCCTGCCAACCTAGCAGTTCGAAAGCATGTCAAAGTGCAAGTAGATAAATAGGTACCACTGCAGCGGGAAGGTAAATGGCGTTTCCGTGCGCTGCTCTGGTTCGCCAGAAGCGGCTTAGTCATGCTGGCCACATGACCTGGAAGCTGTACGCTGGCTCCCTCGGCCAATAATGTGAGATGAGCGCATTCCCTTATGCCGAATAGGATTCCTCGCAAGAAAAGGGAAAGGTTGACAGCTATGGGTGAGCGCCACAACCCCAGAGTCGGTCACGACTGGACCTAATGATCAGGGGTCCCTTTACCTTTACCTTCTATGCACCAGGAAAGGATGCACAAATTCAAAAGTTCCACAACCAACCTGCCACTGCCACATAATGAAAGGATATTTATAGCAAGCTTCCTGATAATTTCTCTTCGCTAATAAAACTTCACTAATAAAATTTCTTTTGAAATTATGGAGACCTCATTAGTCTTAATGCCAAAGAGCACGTCAAAAGTCAATAATCGTGCTACTGATGTCAGTTATCTTAGCATGACCTTCCTCTTATTTATTCTGCATCGCCTAAGATACATTTTTACAGAATATATTGCTTAGCCTGCTTTTTTTTTAGAAGGAGCAGCAACAGTGGGACCATTACCAGTCTTAAAGGCCACCATGCATCAAAATATTTACGGAGTGGCAATCACAGTGTCAGATTCTTAGAATTCACATTGTGCCTTGCTTGCCTCACCCTCCCTAAGATACTTAAAAATCACTACAAAATAATTTCAAAATGATAAAAATACATACTATTATGTATTAAAAAGTTCCAAAACGTAGATAAAAATGGTAGAAATGTCAATATGCCTTAGACTGCAGAACTCCTGGGAGGATATCTTGAGAATGGGTTTTAAAAAAGGATAAGAGTGTAAGAAGAGGGTGCTGGATCAGGCCCATCTAGTCCAGCATCCTGTTCTTACAGTAGCCAAGTAGAGGCCTCCATGGGAAACTTGCAAGCAGGATCTGAGCACAGCGGTTCTCATCCTGCCTGTGATTCCCAGCAATTGACATTCAGAGGCAAATTCCTCTAATAATTTGTCCACTTCTCTTTTAATGCCATCTAAGTCTGTGGCCACCATTTACTCCATAGTTTAGCTGTTTGCTGTGATGGGTTGAGACGTCTGAGGGCATTCCTGGAGGAGAGGAAGGAGTACCAGGGTGCATACAGTACAACTGTGTGATGGATGGGGAGAAATTTGTTTGGATACTTTATATGGTTCTGTACTCCTGCCCACCTAGCAGTTCAAAAGCACCCCAAAAAGTGCAAGTAGATAAATAGGTACCGCTCTGGCGGGAAGGTAAACGGAGTTTCTTTGCGCTGCTCTGGTTCGCCAGAAGCGGCTTAGTCATGCTGGCCACATGACCCAGAAGCTGTACGCCGGCTCTCGGCCAATAAAGCGAGATGAGCGCCCCCAACCCCAGAGTTGTTCGCGACTGGAACTAAAGGTCAGGGGTCCCTTTACCTTTACCTTTATGGTTCTGTAAGTGAATTGTTCCATTGTCTCCTGGTGTTTTGCAGCATATTTTTTAGAGAAGTTAAGTTCATACTTTCAAAATAAGTTACCTAATTGTTTTTGTATGTGGCAAAAGTACCAAACCACCAATGACTAAAAAGTCTCCCCTCCCACAAAAAAATCCCCAACATTAATTATTTCTTTGAAAGTAACTACGTGACAGATGGCAAAGCTGTCAAATGAACAAATATTTTTGAGCTGGTCTAATGCCCAAACTGCCACAGCACACTAACCTGACATTTCCGTAAACTTCCCACCGTTTTGACCTGTTTCCTAGACAGTCCATTTACTGTGCAATCCTGTGTCTACTTAGAAGTAAGTAGCACCGAGTTCAGTGAGACTTTCTCTAAGGTACAGAACCACAGAATCAACAGAGTCATAGAATTGTAGAATTGCAAGGGACCCTGAGAATCATCTAATCCAGTGATGGCCAAACTTGGCCCTCCAGCTTTTTTGGGACTACAACTCCCATCATCCCTGACCACTGGTCCTGTTAGCAAGGGATGATGGGAGTTGTAGTCCCAAAACAGCTGAAGGGTCAAATTTGGCCATCACTGATCTAATCCAACCCCCTGAAATGCAGGAATCTCAACTAGATCACACATGACAGGTGCCCATCCAAGCTCTGCTTGAAAATCTCCACGGAAGGAGAATCCGCCACTTCCTGAGGGAGTCTGTTCTACTGTCTAACAGCTCTGTCAGAAAGTTGTTCCTGTTGTTTAGTCAGAATCTCTTTTCTTGTAACTTGAATCCATTGGTTCAGGTCCCAGCCTCTGAAGCAGGAGAAAACAAGCTTGCTTCATCCTCCATGTGACAGCCCCTTTAGCTATTTGAAGATGGCTATCCTATCTTCTCTCAGTCTCCTCTTTTCTAGGCTAAACATGCCCAGCTCCTTCAACCGTTCCTCATCAGGCTTGGTTTCCAGACCCTTGGTCATCTTGGTCAATCTCATCTGCACACATTCCTGCTTGTCAATGTCCTTCTTAAATTGTGGTGCCCAGAACTGGACACAATATCCCAGGTGGGGTATGTATAGGATTGCAGTCCCAGTTCCCATATACAGTATGGGAATCCTGGAAATGAAAACAGCTATGACCTATTATACCTATACTCTACAATTATAGAGTAGCCATTCAAGTTTCCTGTTCCAGCTAACCTAAAGATCCTAATAATGCCTGGAGAATGCACATAATCCTGTTGAGATATGCAGATTTCCCCTGGCCTGTTGGAGATTATGTATCTTGATCAGAGAATGTGTAAAATGTTGTAGATATGCATTTTCCCCAAGGCTGGTTGGAAAGTTATGTATATCGACCGGGAAGGCTGCACAATTCCCTCTTCATGGACAGATTATGTGTACATTCTCCATGAGCAGGCATAGGCAAACTCCGGCCCTCCAGATGTTTGGGACTACAATTCCCATCATCCCTAGCTAACAGGACCAGTGGTCAGGGATGATGGGAATTGTAGTCCCAAACAGCTGGAGGGCCGGAGTTTGCCTATGCCTGTCCATGAGGCACAGAAAAATGCAGATTGGCTGGTTGTTATGCACATTAGCCGGCGGAACCTGCCTGCCTTCTTCCTTGCCTACCAGCAGCCAGCCGGGTGGCGAGGGAGGGGGGGGACCGGTAGCGGGGAAGTGTCAGCGGGGGGTGGGGACGCGGGACTGAGCTTTCCCTTGGCCAGTGTCTGCCTGACCGAAACCCCCCCCCTTCCTCCTGCTGCTGCTCCCCATACCCAGCAGAAGGCATGGCTAGTACTATGATAGCAGTTGGTCTGACAATAGCTGCTGCTGGATACGCAGGTCGTTATGCACTGCAAGCAATGAAGATAATGGAACCACAAGAAAAGCAAGCTCTTCAGTCGCTGCCAAAATCTGCCTTCAGTGTCTACTACAGAGGAGGATTTGAACCCAAAATGAGCAAGCGGGAAGCTGCTTTAATATTAGGAGTGAGCCCTACAGCTAATAAAGGAAAAATCAGAGAAGCTCACAGACGAATCATGCTCTTGAATCATCCTGATAAAGGGGGGTCTCCATATGTCGCAGCCAAAATTAACGAAGCTAAAGACCTATTGGAAGGTCAAGCTAAGAAATGAAGACACACCACCTGATCAATGGCACATTAGCCAGTCACTCCATTACTCCTGTACATACATATATATTAGATATTCGTATATGTAGATTACATTTAGCAGTAATAGTAGCAATACTCATTGTATACAGTTACATATAAATGTACATATTGAAAGAAAGAAGGAAAGAGACCTAAATCACCATTCCATCTAAACTGATAGGAGTGGGTTATTGGTCCTTGGTTATGAAGTTTCTAATTATTTTTTTCATACAAAGGCTGCTACAAAAGACCTCAAACTGAATTTATTATTTACTTACTTGTTACTTTACATCAGTATACCACTTTTTTCTCCAACGAGCTCAAGGGTGCATATTCTCACTCCCTTACCCTCATGAGATAGGTTACACTGAGTGTCAGAGACCCAGCTTAATGGCTCAAAGCAGAATTGAACCCTGGCATCCCAGGCTCCAGGCAAGCACTGTATTCCTTACATAATATGGGCAATTGTTGTGTCAATAGGAGGGGAGATACTTTTGTAAAAACACCAGGATAGAAAAGGAAATAAGCTGCCTTCAGCTCCTTCCATGGACACATGCACACAGAGAAAGAGAGAGAGAGAGGAATGTTCTACCAGTGTTTATGTATTGTACATACTTAAGAAAAACAAGGTTTGAATATTCCACAATGTCCCTTCTGCAAACTGCTTTAGACATTATCTGGAAGTGTTAAAAATGATGCATGTGTGATTCATCTTTCTACACTTCTGTGTCACATCCAAAGTGATGACTGGGACAACACTCCTGCCGGCAGCTGCACATACACTTTGAAGAATGTGTTTGCGTCTTTAGACCTTTAACCACCCCCTTAAATAAATTCAGACCAGACTCAAATTTTTGGTTTGGTTTTTGGCAGAATTTTGGCCACAACTTTATTGATTACAGCAAGTGAGTGGTTGCATAGGCTCTGGTTCGACTAGCTCCCTGCACCGTGGCAGGTAGCGCTGACCCAGGGCTCCAGCATAGGTCAGCCTAGGGTGAGCACCTGGAACAGCAGAAAGCCGGGGTCAGGCTAGTCCACCACCCAGATGTCCCCCTGGACTCAGGCATGGGCACAACCCCTCTCAGGGTTGACCAAACCATTGAGTCCCTGGATTCCTTTAACAGAATACCCTTTGCATAGGGATGGCTAGAGCGTTCTGCCACCCCTATCACCTGAACCAGAGCCTATCCGCAACCTTACAAGTTGTGACGATTTGCTACGCGGCAGGCAAAACCCAAATGGCAACAGCCAATCAGCCAAATGGGGAAAATTCCTGCCGTGCCCCTGTCCCAATGACAGACGACACACGACGGCATAGCAAGGTCAAGCGCAAGCCCTAAATATAGGGAGAGGTGGGCGGGTGTTCCGATGCACTGACCCAAAGAGGAAGCTCAGAGACACGTCCATGGGCTTATGTAGGTCCCTCGGTCCGTTTGACTAGCGTCCCATTGGTCTGATTACACCCAGCATCGAGGGACCGACCAATAGGGTGTTGCGGCTCTCCAATCGTGCCCACCCACAACACAGGGTTTGGTTGCCAGGTCGCACTGCAACACGTCCCCTCTTTGAGGGAGGACCTGATTTAGAAGAAGGATTTTCAGAACTACTTTTCTGCAGTGGATTTGGGCTGTAAGCAAGTCCATTTTTTTATACCAACCAAGTATGAAGATTAGTTGGATCTTTACATCCATTATGCCCCTCCCCCATACAAAATGAAGGAAACTTTGGGGAGGGGGGATGGATAGTGGTGAGTCCCTCAGCTTCCAAGTACTTCTATGGCTTCTGCTCTCTCGCTCTCTCACACACACAAGTTGCTTTTTCCTAAGAAAACCAAACTGATTGGGGAAATGACCAGAGGCTGAGACAAAAGTACAGCGGTACCTCGGGTTAAGTACGCTTCAGGTTAAGAACTCCGCTAAGAACAGAAATCGTGCTCTGGCGGCGCAGTGGCAGCAGGAGGTCCCATTAGCTAAAGTGGTGCTTCAGGTTAAGTACGCTTCGGGTTAAGAACAGACCTCCGGAATGAATTAAGTACTTAACCTGAGGTACCACTGTAGTGGAGAAGTGAAGAAAGACAGGTCTAGATTTTAATCATAGGGAATTATTCCCCCAAGGCACTCCAATCACAGTGATCTGGAGAAAGTATTAAACCCTGTGTCTTTTTGTCATGTGGTCCTGCGTGTGTTATCCTCTTTGTATCCCCAATAATCTGTGGGGAGAGGGCCAGAAGCCCACTCCTACCAGCAGACCTTGGGGTAACAAGGTCCTGGGTGAGGGGTGTTTGTATCTCCATTGTATATCCCCCAAAAAACATGGGGGGCAGAAGCCTGTCCCCCCCACCAACTACACTTGGGGTAATAGAGTGACATTTCCCCCCATCCCAGTGTTCCTTTGGGATTTTTGCACCATCCCTTCCCTATGCAAGTCAGTATTTAAAGATCTCTCACACAATATCTCCCCAAATCAGTGAAGGGGCCACCACCACCAATACCATTTGGGGTAACAAGGTCATTGCTGGATGTGTGTGACTTTCCCCCGATTCCAGTCTTTCCGTGGGATACCTGCTCTTTTCCCCACCACCACTTCACCCCCTGCAATTCCTATTGTTCCTACCCCAAAATGGTCAAGTCGGACATTGCCGGAGAATCACAATACCTGTCATTCTGAAAATAATTCTGGAAGAAAATGAAAATGGTATATAGACTTCTGGGCCTGTAAATTTAACCCACTTTGGTCAAAAGTGTGGAAAGTAATAATTGTTTTTTAAATTCCCTGTTCTAGTGAAAGAGGAAGAGAGAGCTTCATTTTATATAGAGTGGCTCAGAATCCAGAACAAAGAACAAACAAAGCAATTCATAAACAGATAAGATTTTTAAAAAATAAAATAAAATGCACAAGTACTCAGCTAAATGTGAGACCAATACATACTCCTCAAAGTGGAGCTATGACACCCAGCTCTATTTTTTCTTATCATCAGCATTGCTGTGAAAGTGCTAAGCTATAAGCTGCTGTCTGGAGTCAGGAATGCATTGAGAAAGGGTTAGTAAACTGAAGCTGAGTACTGATAAGATGGATGCACTCTGAGTTTGTTGGTTCCACAGTAAGATAGTTGGTGTATTGACTGTTCTGTATGG
Organism: Darevskia nairensis; assembly: GCA_034642065.1. Classification (NCBI taxonomy): domain Eukaryota; kingdom Metazoa; phylum Chordata; class Lepidosauria; order Squamata; family Lacertidae; genus Darevskia; species Darevskia nairensis. The sequence goes on from JAWWNI010000889.1 coordinate 414,044, forward strand.
AGCTGTACTCACCCTGAAGGAGCAGGTACACAGCTTAGAGATGCTCCTTGATCCAACTCTGTCACTTCAGATACAAGTGGTCTCAATGACATGGGGTACTTTTACCAACTTGAGCCAACCCAAGTTGGTAGAAGGTACCCCATGACATTGAGACCACTTGCATCTGAAATGACAGAGTTGGATCAAGGTGCAGTTGGATCAGCTGCAGTTTTTTTCCAAATAGAGATAGGCTGATCTCCATTATTCATGCTCTGGTAACCTCCAGGTTGAATCTATATATATAGAATCGTTCAAGTTGGATGTTTGTTAACGATCGCCTTTCTCCATAACCCCTTGATCGATTCCATTCACATTTGGACACAACGTTCCATGCCCATATGGGAGTGATCATATGTACTTACATTGCACAAATACCACACCTTTCCCAGGTAAAAAGGTGGTTTTCTGCAGAAAAATATAGCACCCTCCAGTGGACGTTAAACAGCACAGCACAATAAACAGTTTTGGAAACGAAGACAAAAACGGGAGGGCCAAACGGAGAACACATAGACTGAACTTCAACGAGATAAGGTGTAAGTAAACATACGCTTTCTCTTTCATACTGTATCTTACTTTTGCATTTCACCAAATCAGCCACAGCAAGGCGTGGCCGGGTCAGCTAGTTAATAATAAAATGCTTGAGGCTGTCCTTGAAAATGGTTTAGAAGCCAGAATTCTGGCATATTAAAAAAAATTCTTTGTATACTACCCTCAAATCCATTTTTTTTATTATGGCTAGTTTATAAATGTTTAAATTAAATAAATAAAGCGCCACACAGGTGGCGCTGTGGTCTAAACCACAGAGCCTAGGGCTTGCCGATCAGAAGGTTGGAGGTTCAAATCCCCACGACAGGGTGAGCTCCCGTTGCTCAGTCCCTGCTCCTGCCCACCTAGCAGTTCAAAAGCACGTCAAAGTACAAGTAGATAAATAGGTACCACTCCGGCGGGAAGGTAAACGGCGTTTCCGTGTGCTGCTCTGGTTCACCAGAAGCGGCTTAGTCATGCTGGCCACATGACCCGGAAGCTGTACGCCGGCTCCCTCGGCCAATAAAGCGAGATGAACCCCAGAGTCATCCGCAACTGGACTTAACAGTCAGGGGTCCCTTTACCTTTAAGTATGTGTAAGTGCATGGTTGTAGGCGCAACCTCTTGATATCCTTGCCCCCCCCCTTCCCTCTGCTTGTCTCCCCTCCCTCAGCTGCCTCCCTTCTGCTGAAATTTAGATTGCAAACTGCCCAGGGCCGGAAACAGACTTTAAAATGTCACAATGTAAAGCATTGTGCTATATTAGTAATAGATGGATTGAAAGTCATTCCTAGACAATAGCGTAAAATAACACAAAAAGTGAATCTCACCTGATGGCCTAATGGGGAAGAAGAACGAGGCACCATTTTTAGACAGTATGTGGAACTGTGGAAAGAGGAAGCAAAGTCACTCATGCGTCCTCTTTTCAATGTCCAAAGCCAACCCAGGCAGCCTGGTCCTTTGCCTCTTTGCTCAGCAGCGACTCCCATTCAATTCAATGGTGCTCACTCACAAGTAAGTAAGGACACGATTATTATCAAACTGAGACTATAGCCAAAGGTTTATGTAAATAGCCTTTATAATTTCTCACCAATTACTAGTCACATGCTACTTGATACAATGAGATTTATCCTTTATTTGAATCTATAGCACACATTGAAATGGAGACCCAGGTATTTCTTGCTTGAAGACACTCAAAAAGCCTAGAAGAAAAGGCCCATTTTTCAAAATTATTATTATGCCTTATAACAACAAAAAGGGACGCAGGTGGAGCTGTGGGTTAAACCACAGAGCCTAGGGCTTGCCGATCAGAGGGTTGGCGGTTCAAATCCTCGCGACGGGGTGAGCTCCCATTGCTTGGTCCCTGCTCCTGCCAACCTAGCAGTTCAAAAGCACGTCAAAGTGCAAGTAGATAAATAGGTAGCACTGCAGCGGGAAGGTAAACGGCGTTTCCGTGCGCTGCTCTGGTTCGCCAGAAGCGGCTTTGTCATGCTGGCCACATGACCCGGAAGCTCCCTCGGCCAATAAAGCGAGATGAGCACCGCAACCCCAGAGTCGGTCACGACTGGACCTAATGGTCAGGGGTCCCTTTACCTTTACCTTATAACAACAATTCTGATCATCTACAACTCCAAATCCATTACCATAAACCAGAACTAAGTTTTCTAAAGCTTTTAAGTTTGTTTGTATTTCACATGCATTTCAACAACGAGACCACAATGCTTCTAATTACACAATAAATTGACAACTTTTAAAATTAAGAGGGGCAAACACACATATGTACCCAGTCAAAAATAAATAAATACGGAAGCCCCGTCGGACATTCGGGTTTCAAAGGACGTTCGCAAACCAGAACACTCACTTCCGGGTTTGTGGCATTTGGGAGCCAAAACGTTCAAGTACCAAGGTGTTTTGGGGTCCAAGGTACGACTCTATAGCCTGCCCAAAAGAGCTGACTCACTGGCTTACAGGGAAGATCGGTACCGAGGCTACATAAGGACAGTGAGGAGAATTCAGCACAGAATTTTCTGCAGCTGAGCAGAGTGATAGCAGCCTGCAAGCCTCTGCTCATAGGGCAGCCAGCAAAAGTCCTGGATGATACAGGAAGAGAGAATAAGGATAATTGCCCTATGAATTAAATAGATTTAGGAACTAAGCTTCTAAATCAGACATATGTTGATCTGAAAACAAGCTGCCATTTAAAATAGCAATCACCTTTTGTTTTGTTTCGTTTATTTTATAAAACGTATACACCGCTTGATGTATATATAAGTTTTAAAAACCCCCACCTCAAAGCAGTTTATAAAAAGATACAACAATAAAATCAAGAAAAAAATAGCAGTACTTTAAAATATAGAGAAAGTTAAAACACCAAAACAGATTAAAAATCACTTCAGCATTTCTAAGCATCTGGGTGGGATTGCCTAAATAAGAAAGTTTTTAGCAAGCCCTGAAAAGTTCCCAGGGTGGTTCACAACAGAAAAATACAAAATGAGAATGCAAAATACATAATAAAACAAAAACAAGTCAATAACCCCCTCCACAAACACATTTTAAAAAGGCTATGTGTTCAATCAGCCAGAGGCTTGGTGATAAACACTTTTGCCGGGGAGCCACAGCAGAAAAGACCCATCCTCTGGACCTCTCGCGGAGGAGACACACAAAGAAGGCCCTTTGATGATGCTCTCAGTGTCCGGATCAGTTTATATGGGGAGAGGAGGCCCTTGAGGTATTGCAGCTCTGAGATCTTTAAGGCTTTATAGGTCAAAACCATCACTTTGAATCGAGCCCAGAACCTAATTGGCTGCTAGTGCAGGGCAGGATCGTTGTAATTTGAAGGAGGAGGAGGAGGAGGAGGAGAAGAGGAGATGAGGAGATGAGGAGATGAGGAGAAGGAGAAGGAGAAGGAGAAGGAGAAGGAGAAGGAGAAGAGGAGGAGGAGGAGGAGGAGGAGGAGGAGGAGTTGGATTTGATATCCCGCTTTATCACTACCCGAAGGAGTCTCAAAGCGGCTCACATTCTCCTTTCCCTTCCTCCCCCACAACAAACACTCTGTGAGGTGAGTGGGGCTGAGAGACTTCAAAGAAGTGTGACCAGACCAAGGTCACCCAGCAGCTGCATGTGGAGGAGCGGAGACGCGAACCCGGTTCACCAGATTACGAGTCTACCACTCTTAACCACTACACAACACTGGCTCTTGCCCCGGTGAGCAATCTGGCTGCCAAATTCTGCCTAATTTCTGAACCATCTTTGGAGGCAGCCCTATGTGTTGCAGTAATCTAACCTGGAGGTTACCAGAGCATAGAAAACCACAGTAAGGCTACCCCTACCCAGATGGGGCACAGATGGGCCAGCTGAAACTGATGGAAGGCACTCCACGCCACCTGAGTCTCAAGCGACAGCAAAGAATACAGTGATGGCACCTGCTTGATATCAATAGGCAGAGAGTTCCAAAGTTTAAGTACTGCCACACAAGAGAAACAAGTTCTTACTAATGCAGAACGGCTATTATGTGGCACCTGCAGTAGTGCCAATTCCACTGATCAAAGTACAAGCTTTTAAAGAGACAGTAAATAATTCAAGTAGAATGTTTACCTTATTTTACTTTTATAAATTATTATAAATAAATATTGTTACTTTTATTTGATTATAAAGTGTGTCTGGCTGCACCACACCCACCCATCCCACCACTATTTGCCTGATCGCACCACCACCACCACCCTGCTGCCGCTGCCACCTCTGCTCTGGCGCGATCTTTTTATGATTAGCAGGCTCCTTCCTGGAAGGCGCTTTGGCTATTGCAAAAGAGTCACACCAAAGTGCATCATGGGAAGCAGCAGTGGCAGCAGGCAAAGAAAAAAGAGCTGCCACATGCCACCTCAAAAGAAGCCCTGGCTATGAGCATATCTGTTATGTACTGAGCTAAATCCTAGAACAATAGGATCCAAAATGCAGCAGTCTGATTGGTCCTAGAACAATAGAATCCAGAATGTAGCAGTCTGATTAGTCCACAGGAGCCACCCAATCCAGCGCCAGGTGGAAGTGAATCAGCGACCTGATTGGCCTGCAAGAGCAGCCAATCAGGCTCCTGGATGAAGTGAATCCGCAACCTGATTAGCCTACAGGAGTAGCCTGGAATTAGCCAATCACGTGGCGCCCATTGTGTAAATAATGTACATATAGCAAACGTTTTGGGGAAAGATTCATTCATTGCTTCTATGAGCTGAATAAAGAGCATGAAATTCACACTTGACTCAAGAGTATATTTCAATATCCAAAAGGGGTCCCCAACACGGTGCCCACAAAAGATCTAAGTAAGTACCTCCTCAAAAATCCGCTGTGCATGACAAAGTGTTTTCTCTCCCTGCTCAGTTTCTGTATCTACTGGCTCAGCCTCTCCTACATTGAAGATCCCCTTTAAAAACATGCCCAGATTTCACTAGATGCCATTATCAGACACTTACCCCTCCACCTGTCCCCAACAGAGAGGCAGAAAGAGCTCTCTGTGAGTGAGCATTGATGGGGAGACATGCCTGCACCATTTTGTGCTTGTGTGTCTTTTTCTGCTTTTAGGTGTGGCAGCATTTTGTGTTATGCCGTGTCTCCTTGGCAGTCATCTTGTGACTGGCACCAATTGTACTTCCACAAAATGTGTCCACACTGGCCCATATGGGTTGGTGGCCCCTCCAATGACATGTTTTACCATCGGCATGCTCCCATTGTAACATATCTTACAAGGTAACACATCTCAACAATGGCTGTGTGCCAATGGAGAAATTTTGCCTTCAGTCACATAGTTGTCTTCCCTTTTGATATGTAAACTACAAATGGGAGGTAATTCATGTGCCAAGAGAAATTTCACAAAACTTGTAAGCCTGTAGTGAAGTGAAAAAGGTGAGATTTTACACACAGAGAGACACACACATGCTACCGGTATTTAGGGGAGTTCACATTTTGGCTTATACCTTTCCATCTAGAACCCAAAGGAAATAATAATAATAATAATAATAATAATAATAATAATACATCTACAGTAATAAAGTGCAAGTGTCTCTGCGTCCTGTCCCTGTGTCCGTGGGATTACGCTACTGCGCATGTGCCCCACGGACACAGGGATTGGAGCGCAGAGACTTCGGGCGGCAGCAGGTGCGGGGTGCTGATTGGCCGGAGGGCGCGCGGGTGTGTGAGCGAGCGGCGGCCGTTGCTGATTGGGCGTTGGGGGCCGCGAGGGGCGAGGGTGTGTACATGGGCGCGAGGCGGGCAGAGGCAGAGGCAGGCGGGCGGGCACGCGGAGAGGAGGAGGAGGAGGAGGAGGGGGTGCTTCGGTGGCGGCCGCGGCGGCACCAACGGGCGGGACTGCCGGGCAGCAGGCAGGCAGCCAACCGGTGGAGGAGGAGGAGAAGGCGGAGAGGCGGACGCAGCCGGCGGGGATGCTGAGCGAAGCGGAGAGCGGTGGAGGAGGAGGAGGAGGAGGAGCAGCAGCCGTTATTGGCCCCGGGGAGAGCCAGTAATGTTTGACCACATATGTTCTAGCGCCCATTAATTTAACGGGCTTACAGTCTACTAGTTGAGATAGATTCTAGTGTAGATTTAAGCTAGAGGACCAATAAACCTTTTCTTGGAAATTTTTGGAACAGGGTTTCCTTCACACTGGGTCTAACTTAATCAGTATCATTTGGGTCCAGAAAGGAGTGTTTCTGCAGATAATTCTGTCAGGTAATGGTGGAGGAATGGATAGCTACCTTCTCTACTTGTTTGAGCGAAGGAAGTGAGTACATTGTGTGTGGGAGGAATGCCCCCTCCTTCCATTCCCATTAACATATGCGCCAAAACATCCAATCTAAGTTCACAGGGGAGAATAGCTAGATATAAAACTTACCCAGACATATCCCAGTCCTGCTGGAACCCATTAGCAGGTAATTATGGACTCTGAATTCCCATAAAATACATAACGTAATATGGAGTCTAATATGCTTTGTGCTTTAGGCAGCTTATATTCCATTTTGTGTGAAGATGCCCAGACTTTCTCACAGCTCCTAACTCAAGTGCCTTGGAAAACAGAACCGGCTCACTCTGATCTCTGCTGGCAGATGCCAAGGGAACCACGAGACCCATTTTTTCATTTCCTAAGGGAAGCACCTGATGACTACTGGCAGACTTTTTCATTCTCCTCATTAGGTCTTTGAATAAACTGCTTTTGCTAAGTATACCAGCTAGGCTAGCAATTCCAAAGCATCATCTTACAATCTTGGAATCCCATCATGAGTCCCGGGCCTTGTGAGGGGTCATCTGGAGAGAATAATAATAATAATAACAATAATAATAATTTATTTGTACCCTGCCCATCTGGCCGGGTCTCCCCAGCCACTCTGGGCGGCTTCCAACAAATATCAAAAGATGGCTGGGCGGCAGCTAGCATTGCTAGTCATGTAAACGGCCATGGCACCAAGGGGCTCTGACATAACGCCAGGAAGGGAGAGGGCTCTTTTGCTCATGGGCTGCTTGCTGGTTTCCCACAATCCTCTGGTTGGCCACTGTGAGAACAGGATGCTGGACTAGGTGGGCCATTGCCTTGATCCAGCAGGCTCTACTTATGCTCTTATGTTTATGTTCTGACCTTAAGAGAAAACTCCCAGCAAAACCTGACTATGCTACCTAGAAATGTGGCAATGGCATGAAACGGAAGGAAGGAAAAGTATTGTGAACAAGAATCAGCAGAGGGAGCTAGAGGAGAAAGTGAGGGGAAGAAGTCCTTTAAAATGAATGAAAGTTGCTTATTGCATATTCACTCTAATTTGTTTGTTTGCATAGATGTTTTATGATGTTGAATCAAGCACACTTTCTGGGACATTTCTGTGTCACTTTTCTTATTTTAAAAAGTCCAGTTTTGTGGAGAAGTGGGTTGCCTGTTCAAGAGCTCCAAATCAACTTTGATTGCAGAAGCTGAATTTGCCAGTATGTGATTGAGTCCCACTCCCAAATAGCAAGTCTGGAAGCACCCAACATTTATCCTCCGCTACACACACCCCAGGGACCAGGTGACGCTGTGGGTTAAACCACAGGCTTGCTGATCAGAAGGTCAGCAGTTCGAATCCCTGCGACGGGGTGAGCTCCCGTTGCTTGGTCCCAGCTCCTGCCCACCTAGCAGTTCGAAAACACGTTAAAGTGCAAGTAGATAAATAGGGACCGCTCCAGCGGGAAGGTAAACGGCGTTTCCGTGCGCTGCTCTGGTTCACCAGAAGCAGCTTTGTCATGCTGGCCACATGACCCGGAGGCTGTCTTCGGACAAACGCCAGCTCCCTCGGCCTTTAGAGCGAGATGAGCGCGCAACCCCAGAGTCGGACACGACTGGACCTGATGGTCAGGGGTCCCTTTACCTTTACCTTTACACACACCCCAAAAAAGGGATGCGGGTGGCGCTGTGGGTTAAACCACAGAGATTGCCGATCAGAAGGTCGGCGGTTCGAATCCCTGCGACGGGGTGAGCTCCCTTTGCTTGGTCCCAGCTCCTCCCAACCTAGCAGTTCGAAAGCATGTCAAAGTGCAAGTAGATAAATAGGTACCACTCCGGCGGGAAGGTAAACGGCGTTTCCATGCGCTGCTCTGGTTCGCCAGAGCGGCTTAGTCATGCTGGCCACATGACCCAGAAGCTGTACGCCGGCTCCCTCGGCCAATAATGCGAGATGAGCGCCGCAACCCCAGAGTCGGTCACGACTGGACCTAATGGTCAGGGGTCCCTTTACCTTTATACACACCCCAAATATCCTTTGTCTCTGAATCCTACCACTCCAAAAGCCAAAACATTGCAACTTTAAAGTAACCATTACATACGAAAACACCATCAGACAAGAATTTTCCACTCTCCTATTTTCCACCTCCTGAACTTGGCACACTTTGGATATGGCGACCGTTCCAGTGATGTCACAGGGGCTTATCTCTGGCCCTGTTGCGATGGTAGTACACAAAGCCCGCAGCTTACACAGGGTTTACATTCCAGGGATCGTGCCTGAAGGCAAAATTGCGTAAAGTCAAAACCCATTGGCTTCAATGGCAGGGAGGCTTGCCAAAGCCATTATTCCTGGGTGCCCCCACTCCCTTTTATTTATTTATTTGTTGCCACATGCCTAAAGCTCAGTGCACACGTAAGTTGCATAAGTTGCAGGCTTACTGTGTAAGATTGCTATGTCAGTTAGGAAATGCTTTTTTTAAAAAAAAAACCCTGACTGATCCTATTTCTCATTTCTATCCAAACAGTTGCACCCACGTTCTCAACATGCTCCTATTCCGGACCTACCTTTGTTTCTCAGGCCCCGAGGCAAAGCATACCATGGCTGACTCACTTCTTCTGAACAGCATCCATCTGCTTTATCCCAACCCATGCTTTCCTTTTTAGGTTAGTTTCCTTATTATGTAAAAAAAAGAGGAACTAAGAGCTTCTCATTTCATGTTTGTTCACTGCTTTTCCAAAAGGAAGCCCAAAGCCGTGAGCAATAACATAACAAAACAAATGTCAAAAACAAAGCAAAGAATATGAAAAATTATCTAATAAATTATCTAACAACTTTTGAAGGTGATCAGGTTGAAACATGCCCCTACCACTAGCTGCTACTGATCCGGATGCAGCAAAGCCAAACCAACTGTTCACGGGCGCCATAACACCTTCTGTAACTATGTGTTTCCAAACTCCTGGATGACCAGGACTAGAAACTTGTGTGAAAGCTATGTAAGGAAAGATCTCTACCAATGACAAAGCTCCCTATTCCTCTTGGAAAAATAACAGGGGGACATTGAGACTTCACACATTCTTCCAATGCTTCTCCCAAAATAAAAAAGGCTGCTACACAATGGCCAGCTAGCGTGGATTTGGTTAGAGTTCAGCACATGACCTTAAAAGTCAACATCCATTGTGGATTTTGAACAGGGATGCATAAGCATCTCTCCAATGAATCGAAAAGTCTTGATCCTTTGGTATGCTCCAGGCACATACACCTTCACCTGCCAGCTCCTTCCCCAGCCCCTACACAATCACAGTGAGAAGGTGTCTGAAGCACCCAAACACAAGAGAAGGAACAGGCACTCTATGTTATTATTTTTTACCATACTTTTAATGTAATAGTTTTTAGCCCAAATGACTACTCCTGGATCTTGAGCAGGTTCCCCATATTGTTCTGAATCCAAGATTGGTCTCTGATGCAGAATTTATACTAGAAGCACCCTGAAATTTTATTTTAGAGATTAAATTTACTTGTCAGGGAAACTCTAGTCCAGTACAGAATGGTAAAACTGCAATTAATCCAGAATGCGGCAGCTAGACTGGTGACTGGGAGTGGCTGCCAGGACCACATAACACTGGTCCTGAGAGATCTACATCGGCTCCCAGTACGTTTCCGAGCACAATTCAAAGTGTTGGTGCTGACCTTTAAAGCCCTAAACGGCCTCGGTCCTGTATACCTGAAGGAGCGTCTCCACTCCCATTATTCAGCCCGGACACTGAGGTCCAGCGCCGAGGGCCTTCTGGCGGTTCCCTCACTGCGAGAAGCAAAGCTACAGGGAACCAGGCAGAGGGCCTTCTCGGTAGTGGCGCCTGCCCTGTGGAACGCCCTCCCATCAGAGGTTAAAAGGATTAACAACTACACGACATTTAGAAAACACCTGAAGGCAGCCCTGTTCAGGGAAGTTTTTAATCTGTGATGTGTTAATGTATTTTAATGTTTGCTGGAAGCTGCCCAGAGTGGCTGGGGAGACCCAGCCAGATGGGCGGGGTACAAATAATAAATTATTATTATTATTATTATTATTATTATTATTATTATTATTATTATAAAAACTTGACAGTAAAATATCATTTCTGCATCACAGTAAAATGTAGCTACATTCCTCATATTCAGCCTGCAGGCAAAAGAAATCCATAATGCAGGTATCAGAAGATCAGCAAAAGTGTAGATCATCTCAAAGCTCCTTTAACCTTCCGAATCCTGTCATCAATACCCTGAGGAATCTTCAAGTCTAATCTGGCATTTTCATTCCAGCCTCACTTAAGTCAAATTCTAGATTCTAGAGAGCTAAGCTGCACAGTAGCTAAGAAAGAAAGTGAAGTCCCCGGTTTGAATCCCGCCTCTGCCGTGAAGTGAGTGTGTTTGTCCGAAGGCAGCCAATTCTGCCTCATTCTGCCTCTTCTATCTGCATTATGGAAATAATAATTCTGACCTACTTTCCACAGCAGTTGAAATGGATGCAACAAGGAAATGAATATGAAGCAATCTGGGCATTCTAAAGTTCTATGTCAATAAATGCTATAAAATTAAAGAAACAAACGGGGGGGGGGAGCGAAGAGTCCATTTGAGCAACAACCAGAAAATCAGGATGGATCTAGGCATGGTAGATGTGGACGTTTGCTAATTCACATTTCTGCTCCATTCTCATGGTATTCCCATCACCTGTATGCCCCTTTTGTTTGTTTTCATTAGAAATTCCCTTACCCCTTGCTTTATACATGAACAGAGCAGACATGTGTGGGCACAACAAATGCAACTGCCCCGGGGCCACATCTTGAATGGTTCTTGAAATATACTCAGAGTCAAGTGTCAATTTCATGCTCTTTATTCAGCTCATAGTAACAAGGAATGAATCTTTCCCCAAAGCGTCTGCTATATATACAGTACATTATTTACACAATGGGCGCCACGTGATTGGCTGATTCCGGGCTACTCCTGTAGGCCAATCAGGTTGCGGATTCACTTCATCCAGGAGCCTGATTGGCTGCTCTTGCAGGCCAATCAGGTCGCTGATTCACTTCCACCTGGAGCTGGATTGGGTGGCTCCTGCGGACTAATCAGACTGCTGCATTCTGGATCCTATTGTTCTACGATTCAGCTCAGTACATAACAGTTCTCCAACAGACGCTAGTCTCCTTTGACCCACTAAGGCACACAACCACAAGAGCCTTTACAGGTCTCCTGTAGTTTCAAGGATCACACTAGAATGAATCCGTATTATTCATTCTTTTAAACAGCCTAGCATGGAAGGTTAAGCTGAGTGTCTTCCTCAAGATGGTGAGCAAGGTATGTGTAAGATGTGTTCTTTTGTTTACACAAAGGATGCCTAAACCATTTTATTCAGAACAAACTCTAATTCACATTAGGCATGAGAAAAGCCCATCAGAAATCCAAGTACCTCGGGCCATAAAGCTCCAAAGCTATGTATGAAGCCTAGACTGGGATTACTTCAGACTCTGCTGAAATGCAGTACATAAAACACAGGCTGCATTCCCTTAGCGTTACAGTGAGCTTCAGCCCCGGACAGCTTTCTTAAATCTGGTCCTCTCCCACAGACTTTATCCACTATGGGCTCTTCAGTTTTACACTCTAAAAGATGCTCTGTCTATTGCATAAGACGCACTTGCAGTCCTGCCAGAACCATGAACTATATCTCATACAGTATATCTGATACAGTAAACTCTGCATATATGTTGCCAGTGCGGTTTTCCGGGGGGGAGGAGGCAGGACCAGTGGTCAAGGATGATGGGAGTTGTAGTCCAACAATAGCTGGAGACCCTAGTTTGAGAAATACTAGCTGATCCTATGGGGTCCCCTTTTATTCCCCAGGGGAAATGAGGGACACCCATGGCTGGCACATCTGGGTTCCACAGGAAGGGGAGGGGCAACCATGCGTGGTGGCACTGAGCTGTCAACTTTCAGATTTGAAAAGAAGGGATTTTCCCCAACTTTCGGATTTGAAAATAAGGGATGCCAAGAGGGCGCTGCAATGGCACCAAGTAGCCTCGCCACCCTGTGCTCCAGAGGCTGTGCGTGAACGGGTGAGCGAACGAGTGAGCGCATAGATGGCAGGCATCTGTCTGGTTGGGCGTGAGGATCTGGCTGCACAAGGCATGCAAGCTCCGCCCCCAGTCGGTCTCAGACTCCTTATTGGCAGCCGAGCAATGCAGCTGAGGAGCCTCCCTGGCCGGCAGGGAGGGAGAGGAGCTGCTTCCTTTGAAATCCAGGAAATTTAAGGGATATCAACAATTCGGGATATCAGTGGGAAACAGCATTGGAATAAGGGAGTTTCCTGCCAAAAAAGGGAGGGTTGACAGCTATGAGCTGGAGACCCTAGTTTGAGAAACACTAGCTGATCCTATGGGGTCCCCTTTTATTCCCCAGGGGAAAGGAGGGACACTCATGGCTGGCACATCTAGTTTCCACAGGAAGGGGAGGGGCAACCATGCGTGGTGGCACTGAGGGGAGGAGGACAATGCCTTTCTCTCGATGGTCCCACCATTCATAATTCCTTGATGCGCACCATCTTCCCCTGCAGACAGGAGGCCAATGCACAGGTGTGACTGGTGCCTCCTACCCACACTGCAATGCATATTTGCCAGAAGCTGCTCCCCACCTCAACCTAAGGGAGCAGCCAATCGCTGTCAGGTCCTTGGGTTCCACCCACCTGGCAGTGCCCTGGCGCAGCTGCTCATTGAGGGGGTGCACAAACTGATGGGCCATGCTTGCCTGCCAACGAGAAGGGTGCCCTAGTGCCAGCCCAGCAGAGCTTCCTTTGTTCTGCCTCCCTGGATGTGACTCAAAAAAGGTCTCGGTACTGCGTTCTGGCACATTCTGCCAGAAAAAAAGCACTGGATGCATAGCTGTCAACCCTCCCTTTTTTTGTGGGGAAACTCCCTTATTCCAATGCCGTTTCCCGCTGCTATCCCGGATTGTTGATATCCCTTAAATTTCCCGGATTTCAAAGGAAGCAGCTCCTCTCCCTCCCTGCCGGCCAGGGAGGCTCCTCAGCTGCGTTGCTCGGCTGCCAATAAGGAGTCTGAGACCGACTGGGGGCGGAGCTTGCATGCCTTGTGCAGCCAGACCCTCACGCCCAACCAGACAGACAGCCTGCCTGCCGTCTACGCGCTCGCTCTTTCGCTCACCCGTTCGCGCGCAGCCTCTGGAGCGCAGGGTGGCGAGGCTACTTGGTGCCATTGCACCGCCCTGGCGGCATCCCTTATTTTCAAATCCGAAAGTTGACAGCTATGACTGGATGTGCTAAGCAACATTTCCCCTAAATTGCACCATCCACCCATGTGGTGAGAGGTCTCATGAGCATGGAGGCACCGGAGGTTTACAGAAGTATAGTCATCCCTCCAAAGTTGAACGGAATCCGTTCCGGAAGTCCGTTCGACTTCCAAAACGTTCGACAACCAAGGCACAGCTTTTGATTGGCTGCAGGAAGCTCCTGCAGCCAATCGAAAACCGCGTCAGATTTTGGGTTCCAAAAAACGTTCACAAACCGGAACACGCACGTTTGCGGTTTGCGGCATTCGGGAGCCAAAACGTTCGAGTCGCAAGGCGTTTGGGATCCAAGGTACAACTGTAAAATCAAACCTTAGGGGACAACACTCCAAAGGGTGGGAGGCGGGGAGGAGAAACAGCTCCATGAAAACTTAGAAGAAGGTCTCCTGGAGACAAATAGAGTATCCTGGGAAAGGGCATGGTTCAACTGCTAGGGCCATTCCTGGCCGCAGTAGTTCATGTATTGGTTACTTCAAGACTGGATACCGCAAGGCGCTCTTCTATGTGAGGCTTCCCTTGCGCTTGATCCAGAAGCTGCAGTTAGTGCAGAATGCTGCAGCATGATTGCTGGCAGGAGCAAGGCCTGGTTAGCATATAAAACCTTTGCTCAGAGATCTACACTGGTTGCTAATTTGCTACTGGGCTGAGTTCAAGGTGTTACTATTAGTATAAAAAGCCCTTAACAACTTGGGGCCAGGGACTCTGTTATTCGGCTGCAAATAAAACACTTTAAGTGTGTTTTAAGTACAATATACAATGTGACACTAGATGGCGATAGTGAGCCTTATGGAAAATTCAATGTATTTTTTTAAAAAAGCTTTTTTAAAATAGCATTTTCAGAACGTTTTTTATTTGTGTGTAGATTCCACCCAGTTCACCTACAAGATTGCCTTACTCTGCATGTGCCCACTTGACCGCTTCAGTCCACGGAACTGGCACTGTTCCGCATTTGTAAGAACTTGACCCTTTAGTTGGGCAGCACCCTAAACTTTGGAACTCCCTGCCTATTGAGATTATGCAGGCACCTGCACTGCATCTTTTCAGTTCCTGCTTAAAACATTCTTGTTTAGACAAGCCTACCCAGGTGCTTAGAAAGCTGAGGTGATTTTAATCTACTTTAGTATTTTAAGTTTTCTCTGTTTTGAAGTCCTGTTGTGATTTCCCCCCCCCTTGATTTTCTTGTTTTATCTTTTTGTAAACTGCTTTGAGGTGTGTGTGTTCTTTACAATCAAGCGGTGTATAAATTGTATGAAATAAATAAAATAAATAAACTATTGTTAGTATGTCAGAAAGAATCAGGGCCAATGAACTGCAAAGGTAGCAATGTCCACTCATCCTAAAACAGCCGTGCCCAGCCTTTTCAGTTGCACTTTTAGCCCCCCCTTCTCCCCCCCTCTCTCTCTCACGCACATACACACACACACACTACGTCTACTGCTATTATTATTGTTATTATTATTATTAGTTATATTTGTTATCTTCCCTTCATAAGCTATAGAAAAAGAAAATACAAATAGATACAAACAAAAGCCCCACTCCAAAATACAACTCATAGCAACAAAGCCATAGGGAGGCACTGGCAGCAATAGTTTAACTGTCCAAGGCCCAGGAAAAGAGGTGTGTCTTCAAGAACTGCCTGAAGCTGTCAAGATGTGGCACCTGGTTCATCTCCACAGGGAGGGAGTTCTCCCGCTGAGAAGGAGCATCACAGAGGTTCTCTCCTGGACACCTCCCAGCACCTCCAAGGCAGTTGGCACCATAACAGGAGCCTCTCCTGCAGATCATAACATCCTGACGGGCAACGGAGGGGAGGAGGCACTCTGGCAGATATTTCCTCTTGGTTTCTTTCTTTTTTAAATGGCAGCATTGCAAGCACATTGAGCATTATGGCCCACCAGTCTAGTGTTTTGTTAGAATCTAGGAGGACTGTAGGGACGCGGGTGGCGCTGTGGGTTAAACCACAGAGCCTAGGGCTTGCCGATCCGAAGGTCGGCGGTTTGAATCCCCACAACGGGGTGAGCTTCCGTTGCTCGGTCCCTGCTCCTGCCCACCTAGCAGTTCGAAAGCACGTCAAAGTGCAAGTAGATAAATAGGTACCGCTCCGGCGGGAAGGTAAACGGCGTTTCCGTGCGCTGCTCTGGTTCGCCAGAAGCGGCTTAGTCATGCTGGCCACATGACCCGGAAGCTGTACGCCGGCTCCCTCAGCCAATAATGCGAGATGAGCGCCGCAACCCCAGAGTCGGACATGACTGGACCTAATGGTCAGGGGTCCCTTTACCTTTAGGAGGACTGTAATTTACAAGCATTGTCCATTAAAATAAACCTCACCATTTCATCACACAAAATGCAAAAGATCTGTTTAAACAAAAATACAATAATCTCAACAATACGGGAGCTAGGGCACTGTAAGTACAGGCAATTTGCTTAGATGAAGAAATGCCACTTCTAACACATTTCACTATTTCCTCCCTTCAAAAGTATTTGAGTGATTATTACCAGCTCTTGTCTCTCTAGAAGGTTGGCTCATTTCCTTATTAGTTGCACCCTTCAGATACTGATTTATTCATTTTTAATTTGCCTGTGTGTGCACAGGTTTTTGCTTGTTCAAAAAATGCATCAGTGCCTTCATCTTCCCCAGGCATGATGGTTTCCCTGGGAAATATTTAAAGGTAAATAGGTAAAGGACCCCTGGGCGGTGAAGTCCAGTTGAACTTGCCTATGGGGTGCAGCGCTCATCTGGCTTCAGGCCGAGGAAGCCGGCGTTTGTCCATAGACTGCTTTCCGGGTCATGTGGCCAGCAGGACTAAACCGCTTCTGGCACAACGGGACACCGTGATGGAAGCCAGAGCGCACGGAAATGCCACATAACACCACATAAGATAGATCACCACCCACAGTCTTGTTTAAACAAGGCTGTATTCTTACATTCCCACAGACTGTGGATTTAACATACACATTCCTACAAATGTTAAATTCACATCAGAGTGAAGATGAAAAATCTGTCGGGATGAGGGTAAATAAGATATTGATCTGGCTAACACCACCAGGCATCGTTCTTTGCTTTTGGTTCCGTTTTACTAGAGTTCTCTGAATGAGGTTTAGAGGTAGACATGTTTGGGGACTGGTTTGGTGGTGACTGGGACGCGGGTGGCGCTGTGGGCTAAACCACAGAGCCTAGGGCTTGCCGATCAGAAGGTCGGCGGTTCGAATCCCCGCGACGGGGTGAGTTCCCGTTGCTTGGTCCCTGCTCCTGCCAACCTAGCAGTTCGAAAGCACGTCAAAGTGAAAGTAGATAAATAGGTACCGCTGCAGTGGGAAGGTAAACGACGTTTCCGTGCGCTGCTCTGGTTCGCCATGCTCTTAGTCATGCTGGCCACATGACCTGGAAGCTGTATGCCGGCTCCCTCGGCCAGTAACGCAAGATGAGCGCCGCAACCCCAGAGTCGGTCACGACTGGACCTAATGGTCAGGGGTCCCTTTACCTTTACCTTGGTGGTGACTATTTAGAAAAGAGATTTTGCAGTCATCGTGGAAAGCTCACTTACAAACTCAGTGTGCTGTGGCAGTGAAAATAGTTCAGATTTAGGAAGTTGTTTGAAAATGATGCAGCCATTGTCACAATGCCATTATAGAATCACATGGGGAAATATTGTTGCCCGCCATCCCAATCTCTGAGCGGTGTGAGATTCCAGGGGTCCCAGGCGTTTACCCAGAGTTTGTGGCACAGCGGAGGCTGTGGCGCCTGTATGCTATACGGTTTATTTACACATATATACAACCTGAGCCTGTGATGGAGGGGTTCGCAGCATTAAAACCCCCAAACGGTTTTGTTTCTTCCATAGCCTTGGATTCAAGCCGAAAGCAAACATTGCCCTCAGCTGTTGCTCTGACTCTCTTTCTCCAACTTGCTATTTTACGTCTAGGTCACATCACTGCCCAAACTCAACTCTGTTTTTTTCACTTGAGGGAAGAGACCCAACCCAATTGCCATCTAGGCCCCTTAATCCCTCATCCCCTCACCAGGAAGCTAGTTTGGCCAGTTCCCAGAATTAGAAGGCTTGGTGAGTTTTTAACACTTGCTGGATCCAGGGTTCAGAGGGGTCTCTGCCTACTCCCCACTCCCAAACTCATAACACTATGTACAGTTTTGCTCTCAAAAAGGGTGTAATAGAGCTGGAAAACAATACAAAGAAGTACTAAAATGATCAAAACTCCAGAATCCCCAGTTAGAATCATAGAATTGTAGAGTTGGAAGAGTTGGGAAACACCTTTATTAGGGGCAACCAAAATGTTCCAAAATGGGGCACATTAAAAATTCTGGCAAACTTGAAAGCAACAGGCATTTGGGATTTATTTTTCTTACGGACCAAAAAGGGTTAATGGAATCAATGGAGGAAAGGTCTATCAATAACTATGGAACACCTTCATTCCTAGGCACTAAACATCTAGCATTCAAATAAAAGCCAGCAGTTATTAGGCTACACCAGCATTCCCATGAAATAACATGATGATGAAACAATGTATGCGCCACTTAAAAAAAAAAAAGGAAGCTGTAGAGCAGGAGGATGTAATTTCTAAGTTTTGTTTCAGGCATAAAAAGATCAAAAGCCTGCTTTGCTCAAGGAAGAGAACATGGGTGCCTGTCAGCCAGAAAGGAAAGTAGGCCCTGCTCCAAGTGACAGGATAAAAGATGGGAACTAAACATGTTACCTGTATAAACCACATTGGTTAATCTAGCAACATAAGGCGAAGGCTGGAGCTGAAGGATATCATCCCTGAGAAGGATCAGAGAGATCTTCTGCAAACAAAAACAATAACGAAGCTTGTGGTGCCTTAAAAAAGAAAGCATTTGCCGTATGTTGCAAGTTTTCATGGGCTGCATACCCCCCAACATTTCTCCGGTGAAAATAGGGACGTCCCATTACATAATTATAATTTCACTATTTATGCCCGGCACATCTTACTGCGTTACCCCAGCCACTCTGGGCAGATTCCAACACATATAAAAACATAATAAAACATTGGACATTAAAAAAGGCCTTCCCTATTGCCTTCAGATGGATCGGGGGTTGGATAACTCCATACCCTCCAACATTTCTCCAATGAAAATAGGGATATCCTAAGGAAAAGTGGGACATTCTGGGATCAAATCAGAAATTGAGGTGGCTTCTCTAAATCAAGGATGTCCCTGGAAAATAGGGACACTTGGAGGGTCTGGGCCTGAAGTCCATTTCATCAGAAGTGCTATCCTAAGTTACCATGGGACGCGGGTGGCGTTGTGGGTTAAACCACAGAGCCTAGGGCTTGCAGATCTGAAGGTCGGCGGTTCGAATCCCCAAGATGGGGTGAGCTCCCTTTGCTCGGTCCCTGCTCCTGCCCACCTAGCAGTTCGAAAGCACGTCAAAGTGCAAGTAGATAAATAGGTACCGCTGCAGCGAGAAGGTAAACGGCGTTTCCGTGTGCTGCTCTGGTTCGCCAGAAGTGGCTTTGTCATGCTGGCCACATGACCCGGAAGCTGTACGCTGGCTCTCGGCCAGTAAAGCGAGATGAGCGCCGCAACCCCAGAGTCGGTCACGACCGGACCTAATGGTCAGGGGTCCCTTTACCTTTACCTTTACCTAAGTTACCATAACATACATATACATAGATACATACGTATAGTTGGTGTTTGGGTGTGTGTTTAATCACTGAGATTAGATGCAAATGAAGTGAAGAAATAGTAGTGACCATTATTTTAAAACTTAAAGAAATGTAAGATTGTTGCAGTGATTCTATCCGATCCCCAGGGCTCTGCTCAGCACACCCACAAATTCTCCCCAGCTCCACTGGCCCTGTTTCACATCCTGCTGGAGTGCTTTTGCCTGGCTGGAATGTGCCCTTGATCAGCACAAGCTTAAATGCCTGAATATAGGATACAGTCATACCTCGGGTTACAGACGCTTCGGGTTGCGCATTTTTGGGTTGCGCACCGCGCCGAACCCGGAAGTACTGGAATGGGTTACTTCCGGGTTTCGGCACTCGCACATGCACAGAAGTGCTAAATCGCGCTTTGCGCATGCGCAGAAGTGCCAAATTGCGATCCGCGCATGCGCAGACATGGCGCTGTGGGTTGCGAATGCTGCGGGTTGCAAAAGTGCCTCCCGCACGGATCACGTTCGCAACCCGAGGGTGCACTGTATAGAGAAATGTGTGTCAAACTCAATTGCTCCACCCACTTTTCCAACTGGCCCCACCCACTTTCCCCACGAGCTCCACCCTCCACTGGCATGCAGCTCTCAGAAGAAGTGCTTTGTGGCCTCTTTGAATGTTCATAGAATCATAAAATGTTAGAGTTGAAAGTAAATGAAAAAACAGCCATATTTATGAGCTGGATGTTGTGACTGACATGAATAGGTCCCGGGACAGCATGGCCTAAGCAGAGATGCAGACGACGTGGGCCTGGCATGTGGCCAGCTAATCAGTAGCTTTCTTTAGGGGGCTGTCTACAAGCAAGGGGGGGAGTTTCAGTGTCCATAGTAGACTATAGATCAGCGTTTCCCAACCGGTGTGCCGCGGCACACTAGTGTGCCGCGAGACACCGGCTGATGTGCCGCGGAAAAAGGGACCTGCAGCCCAGGGCTGCACAGGACCGTGGCGGCGGCGCTGCTGGAGCCCGGCGGCGAAGCGGAAGCCAGGGCGGCGCTGCTCCCTTGGCTGCTGCAGCAGCAGCAACAGCAGCCTCGTGCGAGAATCCCGACCGGAAGCCTTGCGCGCGCCGCGCTACAGCTGATCCCAGAGGTAACTCTGGGTCAGGAGACCCGGCGCAGCCGGGTGGGGGAGGAGCGGTGTGCCGCGAGATTTTTTCATTGATTCAAGTGTGCCGTTGCCTAGATTAGGTTGGGAAACACTGCTATAGATCATTGATCATGGTTGGAGTGGCTTTAGTTGGGGGCTAGAAGTGGCAATACTCTGTGAATATCTGATCAGTGATGATTGGCCTTTTGTGCCTATTGCACTCCTGTGTATGCATCCTTCAAAACTCTCCTCTCCTCCAGGTGTTCACTCTTTGTCAAGGAAAAGAAATGTTTTCATGCTGGGGAGAGGGAAATAAATGCAGATAATCTGTTTTTGTTTGTTTGTTTGTTTGTTTGTTTGTTTGTTTGTTTGTTTGTTTGTTTGTTTGTTTGTTTGAATTATGGTGCTGGAGGAGACTCTTGAGATACTTTGGCCACCTCATGAGAAGAGAAGACTCCCTGGAAAAGACCCTGATGTTGGGAAAGATGGAGGGCACAAGGAGAAGGGGACGACAGAGGACAAGATGGTTGGACAGTGTTCTCGAAGCTACCAACATGAGTCTGACCAAACTGCGGGAGGCAGTGGAAGACAGGAGTGCCTGGCGTGCTCTGGTCCATGGGGTCACGAAGAGTCGGACACGACTGAACAACAACAATCTGTTTTTTACCAAATGATCCACATGCAAAGGGACTTTCATCAAACAACAGCACACTCCAGGGGACAGAGAATTCTAAAAATGCAAACAAGGTAGTTCTTCTTAAAAGAAGAAGGCACTACCCACCTTTAAAATATCTAGTTTACTCAGAGTTAGATGTTTCGTTGTCTATTCCTTCTAATCATGCTCTTGATGCCTGCAGAGAACAAGGAAGGCATAGCTCCTTTGGAGACAAACAATGCCAAGCTGATCCAGTCACCTCTGCAGCTGATCAGTGTCTGCTCTCTGCCTCCACTTTAGGCACAGGCACAGCTGCTGATCCTCTTTTTTAAAAATAAAAACCACCTCCCTTTGCTAAAGGGCATTTAGATTATTCATAATATTCTCACTCCCAGAATTCTGACGTGTATGACACAAAATCTAGTGCTCTGGAAGTTTTATGAACACCTAACCATATGGGGGCGGGGGCCTGAGAACTGGGGGGAGGTTTCATATATTTAAACACATATTTCACACTCACAGTTGCTATGGTGTGTGTATTATTCTCCTATAGCACATGCTATTTGGCTACTATTACTGCCCTTGCACTTCTCCAGCCTCAGTGAAACAAGAGCAGGAACATGGGCGTGAGCAACCGTCTAAAGGCACTGGGAAGAACTGCATAGGGAGTTAAAGCAAAAGGGCTCATACAGAGGCTCACTAAGACATAACCTGATGAGAGCTTAGAAATATAAAATAGAGCGGCAGTGTGGTGTGGCAGATACAGTCTTGAACTCAAAAAGAGGAAGATCCAACTCCATACAGAGGCGGATTTGGGGAGCGCAACCAGTTTAGTCACACTGAGCCTGGGGGATGACACAGGGGGTGCCACAACCAGTACTTTACTTCTAGAAAAAAGGGGGCGTTGCACAGGGTGCTGTAGAAATTTGAGACCCCAAGGAGCATGACTGCTTCATACCCCCAGCTCAGCCATGAAGCCTACTCAGTAATCCCGGGACAGTTACAGTGGTACCTCGGGTTACATACGCTTCAGGTTACAGACTCTGCTAACCCAGAAATATTACCTTGGGTTAAGAACTTTGCTTCAGGATGAGAACAGAAATCACGCGGTGGCAGCGGGAGGCCCCATTAGCTAAAGTGGCACCTCAGGTTAAGAACGTTTTCAGGTTAAGAACGGACCTCCGGAACGAATTAAGTACGTAACCAGAGGTACCACTGTACTCTCTCTCAGCCAAGCCTACCACACAGAGATGTTGTGATACAATAGGGAGGGCCATGTGTGCAACTATTTGTAAGAAAGTGGAAAGTTTAAAATAAGGCAACAAGGGAGATTAATAAACTATTTCACCATTCCAATACAATATTGTTGTTTTGTGTGTGTGTAGACAGATGACTAGATTGATAGATCAGCAGACAGATACATTGCTTCAAGAAATCATCACTCAGCTGTGTGGAGAGATGGAGAGAGGCTGGTTGCTGCATCTTTACTAAACATTTAAAATTTCCTTCCAAATAAACTGGCATTGTAGAACCATACAACCTGTTGCTCTGTTTTTTTATGGCAAAAAAGGAAGCATTAAAACGGCACAACTGTTCTCTCTGCATCACTGAATACGTTCATTGAACGCACAACCTTCTTGCCGTTTTAGCCCACTAATTGACAGTCAACATCTGATAGCCAGCACCAGTAAATTACCAGATAAGAACAATCTGGAGTTATAATGATTACACCAAAGCATTTAGAATTATAGTAAGCACATCATTTGTGAAAGCAACTGCATCGACAACAGTAGTTACTTGGGTCATGTTTGGTCTGTTACTGCTTCTGTCTCTCAAAAACACTCTTTGGCTGCTACACCAGGGAATTTCTGGATGTTACACAAGAAAAAGCCTATTTGCATGAAACGTTCTAATCAGCACATCAGCACTTTATGAGTCGTGACCATGGATATTTCCAGAAAACACCCAGCCTTGATTCCTGCTGAGATTAGTTTTTTGTTGCTATTTTTAAATAGTTCAGGAATGTATTTCTGAAGGAGACAGAAATTGTATCTTGGTACATTTGCATTAGCTCAGAAGCTCTCTTGTTCAGATGCAGTAAAATGTGCTAAAAATGGAAAGTACCTTCTGTGGGGCCTGCTTCTTTCTCCTCTGTCCCCCCTTCTTTGTTCTTTCTGCCCCTTCTTTTGCCCTTCCTCTTGTTGTCAGACATCGTGCACAGGCAGTATATTTACAGTCCCAGGGAAAAGGCAAGTCCTGCCAGATGTAAATGCCCCAGCAGTGCTGCTTCAAGGTTTTTCTCACCAGCTGAAACTTCCTACTGTTCTTATACTGTTTTCTCACAGGCAACACCCACTTCTGGGTGGAGAAGTGCGGTTTTTAACTATTTCCATTCATATCCCCCAGCTGTCTGACAGAAGTGCCAGGGACCGCAGGCAGGCAGGCAGGCAGGCAGGCAGGCAGGGCTGGGTGTGAAGGAATTGAAAACCAACGAAGGTTTGCAGAGAGCAGAACTGACAGTGAAGTCATGAAGCAAACCTAAGTGGCCGCAGGATCCCATGGGGATGGGGCCTGGGCTCTGTGGCGTGGGAGGGGGGCCTGGGGAATGCACAAACCCAGATGCATGGAGAAATTAAGTGGCCAGCACCAGTGAGCCAGTGTGGTGCAGTGGTTAAGAGCGGTGGACTCGTAATCTGGTGAACCGGGTTCGCGTCTCCGCTCCTCCACATGCAGCTGCTGGGTGACCTTGGGCTAGTCCCACTTCTCTGAAGTCTCTCAGCCCCACTCACCTCACAGAGTGTTTGTTGTGGGGGAGGAAGGGAAAGGAGAATGTGAGCCGCTTTGAGACTCCTTTGGGTAGTGATAAAGCGGGATATCAAATCCAAACTCTTCTTCTTCTTCATCGGAACTCTTCCTGTGTCATGACCGGTGCCTGAGTGCCCGGCTCACTTTAAATACCACAAGTGTGCGAGAACTCAGGGCTCCCCTCTATGCGCTGCTCCTTCTATGGCCTGTATGCCACAGAATGCCACATGACCCACAGGTGATACAGAAAGTGCACCGAAGCAATTACGTTTCTGAATGGCCTCTCCCAAAATGGGGGCACTCGGTGCAGGAAGGCATTTCTCACAACAGCCTTTCCTTTTAATGCATTCTTGGTTCTTCTCAGATCCCCAGGCATTTTCCCTCAAGTGATAAACTTTTCTCTGTATAATCTAAGAGTGTCTCATTTACTGGCACCTAAAGTAAAGAGGAGGGGACACGGGTGGCGCTGTGGGTTAAACCACAGAGCCTAGGACTTGCCAATCAGAAGGTCGGCGGTTCGAATCCCCGCAACGGGGTGAGCTCCCGTTGCTCGGTCCCAGCTCCTGCCCACCTAGCAGTTCAAAAGCACATCAAAGTGCAAGTAGATAAATAGGTACCGCTCTGGCGGGAAGGTAAACGGCGTTTCCGTGCGCTGCTCTGGTTCGCCAGAAGCGGCTTAGTCATGCTGGCTACATGACCCGGAAGCTGTACGCCGGCTCCCTCGGCCAATAATGCGAGATGAGCGCCGCAACCCCAGAGTCAGTCACGACTGGACCTAATGGTCAGGGGTCCCTTTACCTTTTAAAGTAAAGAGGCCACTTACACATAGTGAAAAAGTACACAGATTTGGAGGTGCAAATGTGTATGTATAGGTGTAATTTATTATAATTAATTAATTAAGATTCTGAATACAGTAATTTCAATGCATACATGTCACTGTAGTGGGAAGGCTATGGCAAAGTGGCCTTTGCCCCTTCTCAGTCCTCTGGAGAGGTGCTACCGGTAACTGTGGAAGGGAACCTTTGAGTCCCTCCCAGGCTTCTTTCATTTCAAACAAGACCTGGACCAGACAGCCCTACAAACAGGCATCTTTTTCCCTGACAGCCTTTCAAATTGACGGCTGTTACCTGCAAAGAAGAAGAAGAAGAGTTTGGATTTGATATCCCGCTTTACCACTACCCGAAGGAGTCTCAAAGCGGCTCACATTCTCCTTTCCCTTCCTCCCCCACAACAAACACTCTGTGAGGTGAGTGGGGCTGAGAGACTTCAGAGAAGTGTGACTAGCCCAAGGTCACCCAGCAGCTGCATGTGGAGGAGTGGAGACGCAAACCCGGTTCACCAGATTACGAGTTTACTGCTCTTAACCACTACACCACACTGGCTCTCCATATGGTCTCCCTAGCCCGAAGCAAACCAGGAAATGGTGCAGAACTGGAAAAAGTAAATGACGCTAGTATTTCACAGCCACTCTCCACCACACCAGATGCAAAACATTCCCCCTCCTTATTGATACTGTACTGAGGGTTGCCTTGCAGAAAATACAAGCACTTGATATTCCAGTTTGTTATTTATAATTAAAATAATTTGTTTGCCTTTTTCAGGCAGCATGAAAAAGGCAAAATGAATGAAACAGATACAAGAAAAAAATCAATTTAAAAACAGCGCAAACAACAAACTATCCAGCTGACCTGAATGCCCCAAAGAAGCGATGTGTTTTGCACCCCATCTGGAAGGTCTGTAGTGATGGGAAATTGTGAGGCTCTGTGGACCCTTCACCCCACAGCCCTGGGGAAGTTGACTTAAAGGCAGTGTTTCAAATTGCGTTTTCAAATCAGATCAAAACTGGTTGGAGGAAATTGGCATCGAAACACAGTATTTCTTAAGAAACTACATTGCAGGATTGCGACTCACCTGTGGTGCAGGTACAGCGTGCACTGGGTGCAGAGTAAACAAGACTATGTACACAGCCCCAAACCCTACATCTCACTGAGTAAAGCTGGCATTCAAAGCAGGGCCTGGGGAAGGAGGGATTGACAGGGGGAACAATCTAGAGCAGGGCTCAGCAACCTTTTTCAGCCATGGACCAGTCCACCGTCCCTCAGACCATGTGGTGGGCTGGACTATATTTTGAAGAAAAAAATGAATGAATTCCCATGCCCCACAAATAACCCAGAGATGCATTTTAAATAAAAGGACACATTCTACTCATGTAAAAACACACTGATTCCTGGACCGTCCACGGGCCAGATTGAGAAGGCGATTGGGCCGCATCTGGCCCACAGGCCTTAGGTTGCCTACCCCTGATCTAGAGGCATCACCCAGATAGGTGAGCATCAGCACCTTGAATCAAATCCGATTTGTATGCAGTAAGTGCCGTTGGAACAAAGCCAGCTGAATGTGTTTGTGATGGCTCTCATCCACAAGGTGTGCAGCAGCATTTGCACGAAGGGAAGCTTCAAGGACAGCCGGCTGTAGAGTGCATTATAATAATCAAGCCTGGATGTTATGAAAGCATGCATTGGCATTGGAAGGTCCTCTGTGTTCAGGAAGGGGCTGGTCCTGCACAGCAAGTGAAACTGACAGAAAGCTACCAGTGCAGCAACATGCTTGTAAAAAAACAAAAACAAAAAAACCTAGGGCTGGATCAAAACTAATTCCCAGACTCCAAACGTTATAATTATGCGCTTTGTGGAGCATTTCGGGGGCAGCTCCTGCTTAGTCATGCTCTTACTGGCTGACGGGGCTGGCTAAGCACATTGCTCACCTCCAAAGAAGGAAACTTCCCAAACTCACCATACTTCTTAAGCAAGGTCAACCAACACAGCTTTCCCTCCCTTGGGGCAAACTGGGGGGGGGAGACATTTTGGTGGGGGAAGAGGGCACCATCAAATGATCCCCTCACTTCCCCTAGTCCTCCTCCTGTTCCAAACCACCACTAGAGCAGAGACAGAGCTGTTGCCTTGATCTTCTACAAAACCCACTAACGAGTTCTGGAAACCATGTGGATCTATCCATTTCCAGGGATGGATGGTCCATCGCAGAGGAGAGTGGTGAACTGTATACATTTCCTGCGTTACAATATCATCGACACTTTGATCTTACTAACTTCCCAAAGTATTAAATATGGAGCGACACTGCTGTATCTGGCTAGTGGATCTCAAGGTGGGGGTAGGATGTTCAATTTAGGGGTAACAGGTAGGTAGCCATGTTGGTCTGCCGTAGTCGAAACAAAATTTAAAAAATTTAAAAAGTCCTTCCAGTAGCACCTTAGAGACCAACTAAGTTTGTTCTTGGTTGACAGAAGACTGGCAGATGAAAATGATGGATTTTATGGAACTCGCTGAACTGACCGGGAAACTACGTGACCAGAGGGAGGAGATGGTGGAACAAGATTGGAAGAAATTTAAAGTGTATTTTAAAAACTATTGTAAGATTTAAAGATTGAAACAAGTTGGAAGAAATGACAGCTTACAGAATAGAAAAATAGGTTAAGTAATACAGACTTATGATTATAGGTTAAGACTTACATAAGAAAAGGACATAAGTGATAATAATAAATAAGATTTAAAGATGCTAAGAAATTACTAAAGATGATTGATAATGAAACGCAGTAGGGGGGACGTGAGGAAGTCACCCCAAAATGATTAGACATGATAAATGGGAAATTATGATGTATGTTTGTGTTTTTGTATTGTGCATTTTTTATTTTCTATTATGTATAATGTATGATGTTTAAGTTTCTGTTTTCTGTTAAAAACCCAATAAATATAATTTTTTTAAAAAAAGTTTGGTTTTGGTATGAGCTTTCGTGTGCGCATGCCTTCAGGTGCTACTGGAAGCAATTTAGGGGTGTGTACATAGGTAATTTCCTGCACATAAATTAAGCTATGCATAGTGTTAAGCATTAGAAGACATTCTAGAGAACATTGACCTCCCATCCATCCATCCATCCATCCACCACCCATCACACCTCTCCACGTGTCCCATACACCCTTAATGACCTGCAGTGGCTTCTGATGCTGACAGCTGCCACAACTGCTGTAAGAGGGCCTTCTGCCTGGGACTGGACTACTGCTGCTGCTGTCAATGCAGCCCTAAGGAGCCCCACCAACTTGCAACTTCCACCACTACCAGCCAGTCCTTTGTGTCCGGTAAACGTGCCTCAAAGCAAGGCTGCCCTCAGCTAATAATGACCTCACCTGGCAGGCAGGTTTATTTGGGAGAAAGTCATCCTTAAGGTACCTGGTGCCCAAACCATATGAATTTGCCTTCTGCTACAAAATCTGCCGGCACATGTCGGTGTAAATTCTGGCTAGACATGATAGCTAGTAATTGTTGGAAGAGGGCCCCTTTGCCAAAACCACTGCACATATTTAAAAAAAAACCCAAACCTGCCTTGTCTATGTGGGTTCTCTCCTTGGATTAATAAGGCAAGGATAAGCATTCTGAACCTGCCGTAGTAAATGCACTGTACACTATCTTTCCTCAACATCAACTGAAATTAGTATTGCCTATTCTATACTTTTGCTTATAAGTAGAAGCTTTCCTTCCAGGCATCTGACTCAGTATCCATGGCAATATTTGCTGATGGTGTGAATAATGCTCACCCAGCCCATCCCTCCCTGACCCCCCTCCGGGTTAAGCAGCAAATTAACTTAATTCATTGTTAGAACTGGAATTTCAAAAGATTGATCTTTCACCAAGATAGGGTTGTGACACCTTTCTACTTCAAAGAACCTTTCCCCCTCGATGAAGGGTGGGTTTCCTCAACATATTCTGTTAGTCAGGTTTGTCTCCAAGCTGCACCTTTGCCAGGTGAGAGACAGAAAATGGATAAAGTATGCCTGTACTGTGGGTTAAACCACAGAGCCTAGGGCTTGCTGATCAGAAGGTCGCTGGTTTGAAACCCTGTGACGGGGTGAGCTCCTGTTGCTCGGTCCCAGCTCCTGCCAACCTAGCAGTTCGAAAGCACATCAAAGTGCAAGTAGATAAATAGGAACCGCTCTGGCGGGAAGGTAAACGGCGTTTCCGTGCGCTGCTCTGGTTCACCAGAAGCGGCTTAGTCATACTGGCCACATGACCTGGAAGCTGGACGCCGACTCCCTCGGTCAATAAAGCGAGATGAGCGCCACAACCCCAGAGTCTGTCACGACTGGACCTAATGGTCAGGGGTCCCTTTACCTTTTTATGCCTGTACTGTATGTGCTTTTCTGATTTCTGAAAACGGCTGAATAGCTCCTGACCACCTTTCCATCGACATCCAGGTCTGTATTAAGGGAGTCAGAATTCTAAAATTCTAGGTAGAAATTTAGTGTCTGTTGCTGATCACTTGAGACTCTGCAGTGCTAGGAGATGTGAACAAGCTTTCAGCTGTTGAAGTGGACTCTTAGCAACTCCTGCCTCTCACACAGCTTGCCTTGGCAAGGATAATCTTCTCAAGGGATGCCATCTGGGGGGGAGGGCTGAGGGCCCCCCAAAAAAAGTTTTCGAGGAGGCCTTCTCAAGCCCACAATGGGCCTTGTTGAGCCCTCCTGCGGCTGCAATGGGCCCTGTCAGGGGGAGAAGATTCTTGAAGGACGTTGTAAACCACCCTGTGATCCTCAGATGAAGGGCAGTAAAGAAATTTAATAAATGAATAAACAATACCTGAGTCTCAAACTATGCAGGGCTTTGAAGGCGAGCACCAGCAGTTTAAAACTTTCTCAGAAATGGCACATCAGCCGACATAGCTGTTGAAGAACTAGCATAATGTATTCCCGTTGATCAGTCCCAGTTAATCACAGCTGAATTTGGGGTGAAACTGCAGTTTCCTGTCAATTTTAGAGGCAGTTCTACATACAATGCACTGCAGTTGTCCAATCTGGACCTTCACAGCATGGATACCTATGACAAGACTATCTATCCGGAAGAGGTTTGCAGGTGACACATCAGACTCAACGGGTGAAAGGTGCACCATGCCACAGATGCAACTTCTCTCCTACTGCAGCCTCTAGTGAAAATGGCTTTGTGCATTTGCATGTGGCTGCATGCTGTATCTTGAAAATGCATAAACAGTCTCCCAGAAGCTTACTTTTGTTGGAGTAAAGTAAATGCATTTCTTTCATTTGAGTTTGTAGTTCATGCATGCATTAATTTAAACCACAAGAGGACACTGCTTATCTAGCAATCTAACCAGCACTTGCTTATAGTCTTTGCTTTGTCTAAATTAACTCCACCACTAAAAGCGGGGCCATTTTTTCAGTGTTCTTTCAAGACAAGATACTGGCAATATCTTTCTCTCATCGCCACTCATCCTGTAAACAGTTCCTGCATGAATAAAGCCTTTGAACTCCAGAAACTGTAAGTTATTCTTTCAATCTAATTCACCCAAGCTGCAGGATATGCTAATAATATGTATACAATACAAATGTGCATTCTACTGTGCAGGTTATACGCATTTACAGCATCCCTGACTCCCCTTGTTTGGTGAAGAATTTGTTCACTATATCATGAGTCATGTAATAATAATAATAATAATTGTATAATTTATACCCTGCCCATCTGATTAGGTTTCCCCAGCCACTCTGGGCAGCTTACAGCATATCAAAAAATGTAATAAAAACACCAAGCAATAAAGACCTCCCAATACAGGGCTGCCTTCAGGTGTCTTCTAAAAGTCTGGGAGCCAGTGAGAATCCTTTAGGACCGATGTTATATGGTCCTGGCGTCCACTCCCAGTCTAGCTGCCACATTCTGGATTAGTTGTAGTTTCTGAGTCCCCTTCAAAGGTAGCCCCACATAGATGACATTGCAGTAGTCCAAGCAGGAGATAACCAGAGCATGCACCATTCTGGTGAGACAGTCTGCAGGCAGGTAGGGTCTCAGCCGCATAGCAGATGGAGCTGGTAGACAGCTGCCCTGGACACAGAACTGACCTGTGCCTCCATGGACACCTGTGAGTCCAAAATGACTCCCAGGCTGTGCACCTGGTCCTTCAGGGGCATAGTTACCCCATTTAGGACCAGGGAGTCCTCCACACCCACCCACACCCTGTCCCCCCAAAACAGTACTTCTGTCTAGTCAGGATTCAACCTCAATCCGTTAGTCACCATCCATTCTCCAGACACTCACACAGAACCTTCACTGCCTTCACTGGTTCTGATTTACAAGAGAGGTAGAGGTGGGTATCATCCGCATACTGCTGAACACCCAGTCCAAGCCCCCTGATGATCTCTCCCAGTGGCTTCATGTAGATGTTGAAAAACATTGGGGAGCCCTAAGGCACCCCACAGGTGTGAGCCCAGGGGTCTGAACACTCACCCCCCACCACCACCACCACTTTCTGGGCACAGCCCAGGAGGAACGTAATCACTACATAACAGTGCCCCCAGCTCCCAGCCCCTCTAGACGGTCCAGAAGGATGTCATGGTCTATGGTATCAAAGGCCGCTGAGAGATCCAGCAGAACTAGGAAACAACTTTCACCTCTGTCCCTAGCCCACCGGAGATCATCAACCAGCGCGACCAAGGCAGTTTAAGTCCATGATGAGGCCTGAATCCCAAATGGAAGGGATCCAAATGGTCCGCATCCTCCAGGTGTGCCTGGAGTTTTTTAGCAACCACCCGCTCAATCACCTTGCCCAAGAATGGAAGATTTGAGACTGGGCGATAGCTGGCCACATTGGCCAGGTCCAAAGATTTTTTTTTAAGAAGCAGTTTAATAACCACTTCTTTAAGCGGGTCTGGGAAGACTCCCTCACAGAGAGAAGCATTCACCACCCCGCGGAGCCCATCGCCCAGCCCTTCCCAGCTCCCTTTTATGAACCAAGATGGGTAAGGATCAAGGACACAAGTGGTCGGTTTCACTCGTCCAATCAGCCTGTTCACATCCTCGGAGGTAACAGATTAGAATTGATCCCATACAACTTGACCAGACAGGACTCTAGCAGTCTTCCGCCCCGGCCTTGCTTCCACAGTGGAGTCTTTCTGAATCTGAGCAACTTTATCCGCAAAAAACTTTTACAGTCATGCGTCATGAGACCATGTTATTTTACATAAATTTGACTCTGTTGCTTTCTCTTGTACATACTGGAAAGGCTAAGGACTATTGCCCATGTGCCCCTTGGGATCTTTCAAGTAGTTTCATTATTTAGCACCAACACCTAATTAATGATCCCGTACCATTCAATTACATGCAGTTCATTCATAACAAAACTCTCACTGCTGGGGAATCAGACAAGTTGCAGCTTGCAAAACTCTTGGTTCCTCCTTTTCAGTGCAGACTAAAATCAGTAACAGGGTGCTGCAGATATCAATGAAATTCCAGTCTTGAAGTGAAAGTCACAGATTACAGATAGGCATCTCAAAGTACCGGTAGGTCTGTGAAGATTATCAATGGCATAGAAAGAATAGGAGTGACTCAAGTGTGCAAGCTGCACAGTTAAGCAAACTGTGGGTGTAATAAGGAACAATGATTCAGACGCTCCTGTGGAAGCGTGATTTTATCTATTGGTTAACACTCTGGCACAAATTACCTGAATATTATCTGGCCCAATGCTTATGGCGCGATGAGTTCCTAAGCCCCTGGGCTGGTAAGATTCACGCCAAACTTTTGCTTATTGGAATTTCGCCCTTAGAAATGCTGAATCAAGATCTAAATACAGCAAAAAAGACCATCTCTCAAAGATTGGATGATATGGAGTTGCAACGCAATGTTATGCTGGGCGGGGGGACATGCTCACCGAGATCCCTGGGCATTGTACCCCCACTTCCAGTACCAGCCTATCTATCAACTCTTTCTATTGCTAGTCATCGTTTCGCTTTTATTAAAGCACGGTTTAATGTATTCCCCTCAAACGTCCTTTTTCATAGATTTTCTAGGGGCCAAGTTTCGGTCTTATGTGCCTGTGATAACCATTCGATTGAATCTCTTCATCACATAGTGTTTGTCTGCCAGTTGTATTCTGCCGCCCGAAAGACTCTATTACTTCCATTAATTCAAAAATTACAGGGGTATTTGGAAGAGTCTTACCTTGCTCTTCTGTTGCAAGATTCAGACTTGATTATAACCCTACATATGGCAAAATTTCTGACATCAGTTCTGACACTTAAGAAACGCAATGGATTGTTATATACAGCTTGAAATTTTAATTTAATTTTTATCATATTTTATTCAATTGAGTATCCCTTTTAATCTATTTTACTGTTAGCAATTGTAAACCAGACTGTGCTGTTTCTGTTTTTGGTTGTTATGTCTATGGGCTTAAAGCCGAAATAAAATGAGTTGAGTTGAGATTCAGATCTGTGCAGCTGTTTTCAGTCATTGGGATCCACTTTGCAAAAACTGCATACGCACTTTTACAGATAAAGGTCCCAAACATACAGGAAGATGAGAACAGCTCTAGTGTCAGCATTTGATTTAGAATTTTGAACTCAAACTTCACCATCCATTTACATCAAACCAGGGGTGCAAACTTTAATAAAATAGGGGGGCAGGTAAGCCCCGCCCCGCCTAATTGCCCATGAGATGCAGCACACACAATTTGAATGGCAATGCCCAACAACTTTTGGGGGGGGCCAGCCCTCTCAAATATTTCATTTGGAGGCTGAACCTCAGTCCCTAGGAGTTGGCTCCTGTGCATAGGATAAGTCATGTCAGACTAATCTGATCTCATTTTTTGACAGAATTACAAGCCTGGTAGATGAAGGACACACTGTGGATGTAGCCTATCTTGATTTCAGCAAGGCCTTTGACAAGGTGCCCCATGATATTCTTGTAAAGAAGCTGGTAAAATGCGGGCTAGACAATGCTACCATTCAGTGGATTTGTAACTGGCTGACTGACCGAAACCAAAGGGTGCTCATCAATGGCTCCTCTTCATCCTGGAGAGAAGTGACTAGTGGGGTGCCACAGGGTTCTGTCTTGGGCCCAGTCTTATTCAACATCTTTATCAATGACTTGGATGATGGGCTCGAGGGCATCCTGATCAAGTTTGCAGATGACACCAAATTGGGAGGGGTGGCTAATACCCCAGAGGACAGGATCACACTTCAAAATGACCTTAAGAGATTAGAGAATTGGGCCAAAGCAAAGAAGATGAATTTTAACAAGGACAAATGTAAGGTACTACACTTGGGCAAAAAAAATGAAAAGCACAAATACAGGATGGGTGACACCTGGCTTGAGAGCAGTACATGTGAAAAGGATCTAGGAGTCTTGGTAGACCACAAACTTGACATGAGTCAACAGTGTGATGCAGCAGCTAAAAAAGCCCATGCAATTCTGGGCTGCATCAATAGGAGTATAGCATCTAGATCAAGGGAAGTAATAGTACCACTGTATTCCGCTCTGGTCAGACCTCACCTGGAATACTGTGTCCAGTTCTGGGCACCACAGTTCAAGAAGGATACGGACAAGCTGGAACGTGTCCAGAGGAGGGCAACCAAAATGGTCAAAGGCCTGGAAACGATGCCTTATGAGGAACGGCTTAGGGAGCTGGGTATGTTTAGCCTGGAGAAGAGAAGGTTAAGGGGTGATATGATAGCCATGTTCAAATATATAAAAGGATGCCATATAGAGGAGGGAGAAAGGTTGTTTTCTGCTGCTCCAGAGAAGCGGACACGGAGCAATGGATTCAAACTACAAGAAAGAAGATTCCACCTAAACATTAGGAAGAACTTCCTGACAGTAAGAGCTGTTCAACAGTGGAATTTGCTGCCAAGGAGTGTGGTGGAGTCTCCTTCTTTGGAGGTCTTTAAGCAGAGGCTTGACAGCCACCTGTCAGGAATGCTTTGATGGTGTTTCCTGCTTGGCAGGGGGTTGGACTGGATGGCCCTTGTGGTCTCTTCCAACTCTATGATTCTATGATTCTACTATTTTAGCAGAGACAGCTCCTCACAATTAGTTTTAATTTTTGCACTGCTGTTTGTATTTGCCATCCCTCTTTATTTGAGTGTGGATCTGTCAGAAAGAGGTGTTTTCTTAAGTTCCGTCTCCTCTGCCTTCTCTGTATCTCTGTCTTCGCTATGGATGCTCCACATAATGGACAGTTGGCAGGGTTTAGAGTACAAGTGCAGGGCAGACTTTACCAGCAGCAGCAGCAGCAGGAAAACAAAGGTGATTCTCATCGCTTGTTGCCTAATTTCCTCATGCAAATTCTTCTGCATGTTCCTACATGAGAACTGGCCTCTGCAAACCTAGTGGTTATGTGACCAAATGCTCCTTGGAGCTATTTATGTGTGGGTGGCAGAGGAACTTAACAGCCAGTCCCTTTTACACCTTAATTGTGCTTCACTTGGACCTGAAAGTGCTTTTAGGGCTCTGTTTTCCCTTTCTAAATACCAAGCCATTTGGGCAGGATGTGTCGAGCATGTTTTAAGGCAGGGCTAAGTCATCTCGCACAGGGCCCTGCAGAAATTGAGACTGGTGTGGTGCGAGTTCAAACAGACTTCAATGTATCAAAGCTCTCAATTTTCCCATCAGGTTTTGATTACATTATTTCATCTTATTGGCAGAAGTGGCTATATATTTTGGAGGGCCTTATGGGTGTAAGAACACATCCTCCCTGTCCTGTTGTGGTCCCAGCACTCCACTGTAGGTCTTGGAGAAATAAGGTAGTCTGCAAACGAATCTATAAGGCATGGCAGACTTGCATTGGTGCTAGTGATCATGATTCTATTAGCACACACAAAACAGAATGAGTTTTCATTCATAGAATAGAATAGAATAGAATAGAATAGAATAGAATATATTTATTGTCATTATCCCCTTCGGGGACAACGAAATTATTTGGCTGCTCCATCCAACCCAGATAGGGCACACCATGCAAAAACAAACAACTACAAAAACACTGATTAAAACCATACACACTGATTAAAACCATACAATGATAAAACATAACAGGTAGAATTAGATGACTTCAAAGTCCAGGCTTCCCATTCAAGGCCGCGATTGCTCTAGAGAAGAAGCTGTTTCTAAGACTTGTTGTTCTTGCTGTCATCGTCCTGTATCTCCGTCCCGATGGCAAAAGTTCAAAGAGACAGTGACCAGGATGCGATGGATCCTTCACTATGTCCAGTGCCTTTCTGTGGCACCTCATGGCATAAATCTGCTCCAAGGTGGAGAGCGAGCAGCCAACAATGCTCTCTGCTGCCTTAACAACTCTGCACAACCCCATCCTGTCCTTGGTAGTACAGCTTCCGTACCACACACATAAGCCATAAGTCAGCACGCTCTCAATGGCACAGGGATAGAAGGCAAGCAGCAGCTTTTGTGGAAGATGGTTTTTCCTTAGTACTCTCAGGAAGTACAGTCTCTGCTGCGCCTTCTTCACATGCATTTATATGCAGATTTTCAAAAGTTGCAGGATGCCTAACAGGTTCTGTGTTCTCCACAGGCTCCAGGTTCCACCCAACTTGGGGGGGCAGCATGCATGTGTATTGTTACGTACTGAGTTGAATAGGATCCAAAATGCAGCAGTCTGATTGGTCCTAGAACAATAGGATCCAGAATGCAGCAGTCTGATTGGTCCGCAGGAGCCACCCAATCCAGCTCCAGGTGGAAGTGAATCCGCAACCTGATTGGCCTTCAGGAGTATCCCGGAATTAGCCAATCACGTGGGGCCCATTGTGTAAATAATGTATATAAAGCAGACGTTCTGGGGGAACATCCATTCCTCGCTACTATGAGCTGAATAAAGAGCATGAAATCCACACTCGACTCCAAGTATATTTCACTGGCGACGAAGGTGGGATCCCGCTGAGCTGACCGCCACACACAGCACCGCAGCCCGCCACAGGCCACAGAATATTAGGGGACCTTGCCCCATCCTTGAAATAAATTTGGGGGGGCTTTGCCCCTCCGCCCCCCAGATGGCGCCCCTGGTGTGCTTAGTCATGCTTGTAGGTTTTCATCAACAGCCATACTACCAGTTTGAATACAGGATGCTAGAAGATAACAGGAGAGCCAGGTACTGTTGAAACCATTGTTTTCTACAGAGATGCCAAATTTTGGATTTGCTTAGAATACTCTTGAAAGCCCATGTTATGAAACAACAGAAGCCACTATTGATTTCAAATCCAAGCCAGAGCTATACAAGGCATCATCCAGTTGAAACTGCATGCATGAGTTTCAGTTGATGTTTATTTTTAAGCACCTAAAAATTCAAGAGATGTGTACTTGCCTCTTCTAGACAGTTTCACTCCCCACTCCCACTCCAAAGGGATCAGGTTTGCAGCATGGGAGTGCATCTGAACTCAACTGTGCTCTTGCACCTGCTACAGTTTGGCAACCGGTGTCATGACTCAGACATCTAGCAATGACTTTGACACCAACTTGGAGAGCAGGAGGTCAGTGGAACCAAGAGCAAATAGCACAATCTGCATAGATGCCAGATCTGGACCATGTCACCACTGAAACTGGGTACA
This sequence comes from Darevskia nairensis, assembly GCA_034642065.1. NCBI lineage: Eukaryota > Metazoa > Chordata > Lepidosauria > Squamata > Lacertidae > Darevskia > Darevskia nairensis. The sequence continues at coordinate 451,306 of JAWWNI010000889.1, forward strand.
ACCACCACAGTCCTCCTGCGCTCAAGACCTCCAGATCAATACCCCCAGTGACTGCACTTCCCGAGCTAGACCTTACCAATGGGGCAGGATCCTCACCCTCAAATGGAAGCTTCAGTCAAGCAACTTAGCTCACCACATTAAACAGTTGTTTAGCAGAGTTCACTTTTACTTGGCACAAACAAACACTACTATATACATACACTATACTGTACACACTTGTTGTGAGTAAGCATCTCTCTCTGATCCCAGAGAAGGTTCTTTACTTCAAAGTTCTTGCTGTTCCAAAGGCCACAGCAAGTCCTGAGTTCAGCTGCTTTCAAAGTCCTTTCAGCTTTTCACAAAGTGTTCCATGGGTGGTGGAGACACAGGGTTGGAATCAGATTTAGTTGTGCTTAGAGTAAACCAATAATGCCAGGTGACTCTAATTTGTTTGTTTTTTTGATAGCATTACAAGCTTGGTGGATCTGGGGAAAGCTGTGGATGTAGTGTATCTTGATTTCAGTAAGGCTTTTGACAAAGTTCCCAATGATACTTTTGTGGAGAAGCTGGTAAAATGTGGGTTGAAAGGAGATAGGATAGCCATATGCTATCCATAAGCATAGTCTGGATCCAAGCCATATGGCTGAAGAAAACAGAAGCTCAGGATTCCTAGGGACAGGGCATAGTTGGCAGGAAGTAAGTTTATAGACTGAAAAGGTTTAGACGAGGAATAGGAAATGTGGGCAAGGGAGCCCTGGGGCATAGGGTTGCTGGCTCAGTAGTCTACACAATGACAGCACTGCTGCACAATTTAGAATTGTACAGAGTATAATTGTGATAGTGGGAGCTTCTAGTTTTACTTTTAGCATTGTGAACTGGCAATTCTAAGGGTGATGCAAATACTGAACAACCGTGGAGAGAGCCGTGGAGATTCTTTCACATGAATATGCGTGGCATGATGCCTTGGGCTGCAGTCTTCTATGCAAATGTATGAACATATTTTCATTACTGGGTTTTTATAAAGCAGCCCTCCCCACCCTGGCAGCCCCCAGGTGCTGTGGGGTACAGCCTCCATCAACTTCCCTTAGTATAACTATGGTGGCTTTGGCTGATAGTCGCTGCAATCAAAAGGAACCAGGGAATTGGAAAAAGCTGTTATAAAAATTACTGGTGTGATGAACATGAAACATTCTGGACACTAAAATAGTAATGTATGAGCATGATTAGCATCACCACTGGGATGAAACATGTGGTCTTTCAAATAAGATCTTCTGCCAGGTTTTGATCGCATTGCTCTTACACAGCTTGGTGGCATCTATACATGACTTCTTTTTCAAATTTTCATTTATTTTTAGGCCTTGTTGTCAGCAGGGACAGTGCTGAATTTGATCATGGGGACCATGGGTGTAGCCAGGATTTATGGGGAGGGGGCAGAACACCCACCTGTCATCATCCTCTGTCTGGTTCTGTCTAGCAGATTCAGAACGAAATGTCTCAACAACAGTTGTTTTAAATTACTTTCGTTTGACCCCAAGTGCTCAGAAAAATCTGTCAAAACATTTCAAATATTCTGATTATTTCTATTTTTAGTTAAGTATTTTAATTTATTTACTTGATTTAGGGGGGCAGCTGCCCCTGCCGCCCCGCCCTGCCCCCAGCTACACCCATGTTGAGGACCTGCGTTTGTATGTACAAAGAGAACTGCCTTATACTGAGTCAAACAGCTATTTCATCTAGCTGGGTATTGTCTGTACTGTCCAGCAGCAGTTACCCAGCATTTCCCTGCTACCCTGCTATCTGAGACCATTTTAGCTAGAGATGCTAGGCACCTGGCCATGTCACAGAGTCAGAACTGTAGAGTTGCCATTCCCCCAAATTTCAAAAGCATAGGACTTATAGGTGATAACTGGTTGCTCATCTACACAAGGAGAGATTCCAATGGCCCATCCATTGTTGTGCAGATAAATATTAATCTCCCCTTTTAAAAGGCTAGGTTACAAATATTAAAAAGTGATTCCTTGTCTATGTGCGGCACCCAATTACATTTGCTTTAAGGAGCACAACTGTACTGATGAAGCAGGACACTGAGGTGCTGTGTATCTTCCAGAAAAATAATCCCAGATTAATTTTATGTAAGCCTGGAGGTCCCTGTAAGTACCCTTTGCAATGCAGATGTACCCATCCATATTCTATATACATACACACCCACACAACACAAACTTCCTGCCTCCTTGCGCAGAAAATAAGCCTCTATGTTTATTGACTCAGAGTGGGATTTTCTCATGAAACTGCAGGAGAAACAAAAAAAAAATCCTCTTTCAAAATATGGGTCATGCCTAAACTTGCTGCTGTGCAACCCATTTTTACAAAAGGAGAAGGGAGTTGTTAACCGAGACCTGTCAGCCGCTGAAAGCACAAGTCCTGCTACTCCAAAGAAGCAGACACAAAGCAGCTGTTTGGCAACGGCAGGCAGCTTACTTTGAAAAAAACCAGCCCACCGTGGACATCTTCAGCTAGCAGCATCCAGAGCAAAACATTGGGGGGGGGCATGGAGAAGGGTGTTTATAATACTCGTGACATGAAGGCATGTAAGGCTATGCAAGCATATGGGTGCCACCCGCGAGTGATCCCTTCCCAGAACGAGTCCCGAGCCTGAGACCTGAGCCAAGTTCTTCCAGCACCTCACCCCACCCCTTTCCTTGGCTCTTTTCCAAGAAGAGTAGCTTGATCCGGGGCTTTTCAACCTGCATTGGGCTATGCTGCCTCCCCAGGTCAGGGAAACAGCTGCCTGGGTCTGCCCTGACTCAAGCAGGATATATGGCTCTTCGAGCAAGACAGAGTCTTGCCCTTGGCACAAGGACAGGTAGGTCAAAACGGGGCACGGGAGTGGGTGGGGGAAGAACGATAGACGTTTCTAGGAGGAAGAATGGGGAAGCAGATGTTTACACACACAAACAAACAAAGAGAAAAAGCTGTGATTGACACAGGTTGCTCAATAACTTCTTTGGCGGTGGTGGAAGGACCCAGCCAGTCATAACACACTGAGTGAAAAGTCTAGGAGGGGGTGTTGTTTCTGGCAATGCTTAATACTTTTCAAGAAATGGGGATCATGGACTCTGTGGCCTCTCCACATGCCCTATATTCAACAAGTCCTGTCAATGCCAGCACTTATCAAAGAAGGAAAGAAGAGGACAAGCCAAAGGAGAGGGGTCCTTCAGCTTATCTCCCTTGTGGTTTCATGGCTAGGATGTCTGTGCTATGGACAGGGAGATTTGGGATCAGAAACTAGGACTATGGTGTATTTTGGTACATGTTTTGTACTTCCGCTCCTTACAACAGTTCGTAACAAAATAATGTTTGGAAAAATTTCTTCTGAGGCTGGAGAAACAATCAATTCTAGATAGCAGTTTTCTTGCCAATAATTAGGAAGGAAGGAAGGAAGGAAGGAAGGAAGGAAGGAAGGAAGGAAGGAAGGAAGGAAGGAAGCCAAGAGAAGTGAGTTGTAGCATCTGTGATCATCACATTGGGGTCCAGTACCCCATCTCTAAAGCAGTATCATATCACTTTGAATAGCATTGGCTTCCCATCCAAGAATCCTGGGAGCTGTAGTTTGTTAAGGGTTCTGAGAGTTGTTAGGAGACCCCTACTGCCCTCACGGAGCTCTTTCCAGAGAACTCTGGGAAATGCAGGGTTTGATACTGAAGATTATGGCTGCAGTCCAGGGGGGATTTCTGAAAGGCGGTGCTTTGTCATGGATCACAGAAAAGTCAATCAAAAAATTGCATGTGGCTTTTTTTAAACAATGTTCAGGGTGCCCTGGTTTTTACTTTTTGAAATATGGCAACCCTACTGCAGATGGACCTAGCTCACAGTCGCAACAGAGTCTTTCGAACAACAGGGCAACAAGAGGAAAGGCTGTATATGCCTTGTGCAGTACCTGGGCCCCAGCCCACTAAAAACAGCAAAACAGGCTCCTAAAGAACAGTTTATCCCTAAATGGGGATGAAAAAGTAAAAGCCCTGGGTAAATAATAAGTATGTGACACAAGCAAATTTTAAAAAAAATACTTGGTCCCATCTCTGGGGAGAGAGTTCTAGAAGCAAAACATCATGTAATGCTATGTAATTATATAGCGCATAATGCTATGCCTAAATGCATATGCTCCATAACTGTGAAGGCCTGACAGCTAGGTAACATCAACTTTATTACGGAGCATGACAACTCATGGTGGTACCAATCTGAGTGTCAAAATATTCTTCAAGCCTTTCAATCATTGTAGAGCGCCCCTCCACACAAGAGCTCAGATGTTGGCTACCCAAATCTAAGCTGTGTACACCTCTGTACACCTTAAAAGCACATTCAAAGCACATTTTTTGTATTGAAGAATTCTGGGCACTGTTGTTTGTTAAGGGTTGCTGGGCATTGTAACTCTGCGAGGGGTAAAACTACAGTGCCCAGGATTGTTTAACTGTGGAACTGGCACTGCTACACAATCCTACACAATTGTAATAAATGGATCTTTTAGTCTGGTAGCCCATACACATAGGAACTCCCTGCCTCCTGATATCAGGGAGGTGCCTATGCTGTTCTGTTTCTGGTGCCTGCTTAAAACATTTTTATTTAAGCAAGCCTATCCAGACACATAGATGTTGGTGTGTTTTATTCTCTTTTACTGATAATTTTAATTATTTTTAAAAGTTTTTAACTTTTTTATTTATAATATTAATACTTCTTGCAAACTGCTTAGAATTTTTTCTACAATCATCAATATTGCTGAGTTAATAAAATAAATAAAATAATTGTATAGTTGTTCTGGCATGACATCTGGTAAACCAACACACATTGTTTTTTCTAGACAATTTCTGGTAAGCAGGTGGCACACAAACAAAGAGGTATCCAACTCATAGGTTCTGCCAGTGCAAGTATTTCTACTGATGCAATTCTCCTCCCCCCCCCCTGCATGCCTGCTCAATCTGTTCTAGGGGTTCCCTCAACACAACACCCCAAGCAGATTTGGGGAAGACACACAGAACGCTAGAGAGAATGAAAAGGTGTGAGGGTGTTCTGTTGCACAAGCATAAATACTAGCACTGACACAACATCTTAATTGAATACTGCCCAAAATGCATAACTACATAGAATCATAGAATCATAGAATCGTAGAGTTGGAAGAGACCACAAGGGCCATCCAGTCCAACCCCCTGCCAAGCAGGAAACAACATCAAAGCATTCCTGAAAGGTGGCTGTCAAGCCTCTGCTTAAAGACCTCCAAAGAAGGAGACTCCACCACAATCCTTGGCAGCAAATTCCACTGTCGAACAGCTCTTACTGTCAGGAAGTTCTTCCTAATGTTTAGGTGGAATCTTCTTTCTTGTAGTTTGAATCCATTGCTCCGTGTCTGCTTCTCTGGAGCAGCAGAAAACAACCTTTCTCCCTCCTCTATATGACATCCTTTTATATATTTGAACATGGCTATCATATCACCCCTTAACCTTCTCTTCTCCAGGCTAAACATACTCAGCTCCCTAAGCCGTTTCTCATAAGGCATCGTTTCCAGGCCTTTGACCATTTTGGTTGCCCTCCTCAGGACACGTTCCAGCTTGTCAGTATCCTTCTTGAACTGTGGTGCCCAGAATTGGACACAGTATTCCAGGTGAGGTCTGACCAGAGCGGAATACAATGGTACTATTACTTCCCTTGATCTAGATGCTATACTCCTATGGATGCAGCCCAGAATTGCATGGGCTTTTTTAGCTGCTGCATCACACTGTTGACTCATGTCAAGTTTGTGGTCTACCAAGACTCCTAGATCCTTTTCACAAATGTAAAAGAACTACTCTAAGTAGGAAATAGAGGGATGTTTGTTGAGTTGCCTTCAGATGTCTTCTAAAGGTTGTGTAGTTACTTATCTCCTTGGCTCGAGGGTCCCATCCCATTTCTCCTATGAAAATACGGACATCCTACCATACCCTCCAACATTTCTCCAATGAAAACCCTAAGGAAAAGCAGGACATTCCAGGACCAAATCAGAAACTGGGACGGCTTCTGTAAATACAGGACCGTCCCTGGAAAATAGGGACACTTGGAGGGTCTGCTATTGCCAGGGGAGGAGCTGGGATGACATTCTGCTCAGACATGCATTTCTTTGTCCCCTAGATATAAGATGTGTCCTAGATTTCAACTCATCTTTGTTTAAATGAGTGCAAATGGAGAAGGCAAACTGAAATAAATGAAGCCTTCATCGTTTTCAGGAAGATTATGACACGTCCAAAAGAGTTTGGAGTGGGAGATACTGCATAAATTTAGCAGAACTGCACAGAACACAGTTTTATTTTAGGATGCCACCTAGATGTCAGGGGTCCTCTGAGTAAGGAGTCATGCAACTCATAAAAAGGAGTGTATGTTTCAGGCATACAGTGTTTTGCACTTAATGCTTGACAGCCAGAGAGACGTCAAGGGCGATAGAAAACTGTTCCCCCCACTGGAGTACACGCAGAAAGGCACAACAAGCATTTTCGCTCCATCTTACCCAGGTTTCTCCTCCCTTCTTTTCTGCAGCAGAGGACAGAGCCTCCCACATAGAGCAGCCCCGCCTCCCCAAGCAATAGTGCTCCAGAGTCCCTTGGGCATTTCATTATGCTCCATGTCTTGCCAAGCTGGGTTCCTTAAGGAATCATCTAAGCCTAGCGGAACAGGGACAGCCTGGCGCCAGCAAAGGAACATCAATAAAAATTACACAGGAAGAGTTAACACAAGGCTTGGCTGATCTACAGGTGCAATTAGAAATTTAAGCATAAATTTGGAGCAGCTCCCAAGAGCAGGTATGTCAGTGTTGCCAAAAAGTTGTTAAGATTCAATTGTGCTTCCTGCAGCGATGCTGGCTGCTGAACCTGGCCATGTTAGCTTGGTCAAAAGACCTCAATTATAACCTCTACCCCAGAGTCCATGGAGTTTTCTTGGCAAGGATACTGGAGTGGCTTGCCGGTTCCTGCTCCAGGTGGATTATGGTGCTGGAGGAGACTCTTGAGAGTCCCATAGACTGCAAGAAGATCAAACCTATCCATTCTTAATGAAATCAGCCCTGAGGGCTCACTGGAAGGTCAGATCCTGAAGCTGAGGCTCCAAGACTTTGGCCACCTCATGAGAAGAGAAGACTCCCTGGAAAAGACCCTGATGTTGGGAAAGATGGAGGGCACAAGGAGAAGGGGACGACAGAGGACCAGATGGTTGGACAGTGTTCTCGAAGCTACCAACATGAGTCTGACCAAACTGCGGGAGGCAGTGGAAGACAGGAGTGCCTGACGTGCTCTGGTCCATGGGGTCACAAAGAGTCGGATACGACTAAACGACTAAACAACAGCAACCCCAGAATCCAAGAGGGGTCCCAAAGACACTATTGCATGCAACAAACAGTGGCAAATGATTCACTTGAAGTGTTTTTGTGGCTTCAAAAATATTAGTCTGAATTTAAAGAAAATGGTATATTTTTCAGAAGCCTCCCCCCCCCCGCCGCCTGCTTCTCCTGACCCACCAGCTTCTCCTTTTGCAGCCTTCCCTGTGTTCTCTGACAGTCTTTGTTTAAAAGTGCTGTCCTTTTTGCCCCAGGGCTCTCCCTGCTTTACCTAACCTTTCCTAACCATTTCACCACACTGGGCTCCCTGTTCCTCACCTCTCCTTTGCTCTTCAGCTTGTCTGTGACATCCGGGCTGCTCAGCCAAGTCCACCAGCAGAGGAGCCAAGCCTCTGCCCCCCTCTTGGGTTACATCACAGCGGCTCCATTAGAATGGCAAGAGACTTTACACACAACAACACCACAAACGTCTGTAGTGTGTTATTATTTAGATAATTAAACCAAAGAGAACTACAGGGAACCTCATCAGGTCTCTGTGCTTAAGTCTGCCCAGCAGGCAAGGCGGTGAAACACTTATCATTGATCCGCTGCCAAGGTGGGTAGTTTGAACGGTTGATGTAGTTTCATAGTTTCATTCCAGACTGTGGTGCTCAGTTCCTAAAACTGGTTGTCTTGGTGACATCACTCAGAAACACAACAGCAGCCTTCCTTAGCATTCATATGTATACCACTGGAAGTAGGTTTCCTTGAACTCTGTGGAAGTTACTTCCAAGTAAGCCTGCATAATGGTACTACCGTATTGCTGCCTGTTATTTAGCAAATCACCTTCGAACCTGTGTCCAAGCCAAGCCGCGACTTCGCCCTAAGCCAGGCATCCCCAAACTGCGGCCCTCCAGATGTTTTGGCCTACAACTCCCATGATCCCTAGCTAACAGGACCAGTGGCCAGGGATGATGGGAATAGTAGTACAAAACATCTGGAGGGCCGAAGTTTGGGGATGTCTGCCCTAGGCAGTGGGGCGGCAGCAGGGCTGGCTGAGGAATACTGCACTCTCATCTTCAGCCTGGAACCCGCACATTGCTGATTCAAGATAAACCATGGTTTGGCTTAGCATGATGTGTGAACCATGCCACTATCTCTTCCATGTCCTGAGCACAGCTGTCAACCTTCCCTTTTTTGATGGGAAATTCCCTTATTCCAGCGCCATTTCCCGCTGCTATCCTGGATTGTTAGATATTCCGTAAATTTCCCGGATTTCAAAGGAAGCAGCTCCTCTCCCTCCCTGCCGGCCAGGGAGGCTCCTCAGCTGCGTTGCTCACCAATAGTTACAGAGAATAGGATGCCATTAGACAACAGCACTGTTTGTGCTTTGCTTGCATGTAAAATCAACCACTCTGGCCCAGCCCACAAATACACTCCTTCCAAAAGAGTGTTAAAGGATGCAAAGCCTGCAACACGTTTGTATAATAAGTCATTAATGGATGCCAGAGAGCCAAAAGAGTGAACCTGATCAATCCCCCCATGAAGAATTGACGCTTTTGAATTGTGGTGCTGGAGTCCCGTGGACTGCAAGAAGATCAAACCTGATCCATTCTGAAGGACATCGGCCCTGGCTGCTCACCGGAAGGACAGATCCTGAAGCATCGCATGAGAAGAGAAGACTCCCTGGAGAAGAGAAGACCTTTCCCTGAGGTGGGGAAAGATGATGGTGTGTAGCCTGGTGTAAATTAATTTGTAGCCTGGGGGGCTTAGTGCGGCGTGGACTGTCCCCGAGAACCATAGACTGTCCCCGGGACAGGTGAGGCTGCTGAGCCCTTCTTTTCAAATCCGAAAGTTGACAGCTATGGTCCTGAGACATGGTGCATTTGCAGCAACCTGTACACCACCACACACCTAATAACCCACGGAATCATCCTGTTCCAAGTCAATTCAGGAAACATCAGAGCAGGTGAGAGCTTCTCTCCTCCATGAAGAAGAGAAGTGAAGAAGAAGAAGAAGAAGAAGAAGAGAACATCATAGTGCTGGGCTGGGCAGAGAGATTTAAACCTCTCAGCACCATTATAGTGAGGGAAAAGATGCCCTCATCTGAACAGTGGAGTAGAAGGGATTTTCCTCCCCATGGCACTCATGATGTGATATGACCATTCCAGGAAAACAAAATTAAGTGCAGCCAGAAGGAACCTTTAGCAGCTTTAAAGGCAAAGTGGGGGTAGCCTGGGTCAGGCAGGGATGGCCAGGCAAAATGCTTATGACCAAGACTTTTGCCCTTTTAAAATGAAAGGACTGAAGGGGCACTGCTGCAAGCACACCACAGTGGAGAGGATGAGGAAGAACGAGAGTAGAGCTCAGAAGCAGCGGAGGGAAAGAGGGCAACTAGAGCGCAGAAGCAGAAGGGCCTTCTCGGTAGTGGTGCCCGCCCTGTGGAACGCCCTCCCAGCAGAGGTCAAAGAGATAAACAACTATCTGACATTCAGAAAATACCTCAAGGCAGCCCTGTTTAGGGAAGTTTTTAACCTGTGATATTTTAATGTATTTTAATATCTGTTGGAGGCCGCCCAGAGTGGCTGGGGGGACCCAGCCAGATGGGCGGGGTACAAATAATAAATTATTATTATTATTATTATTATTATTATTATTATTATTATTATTATTATAGAAGGCCCTGGGGAGCATGGGAGGGCTGTGTGTGTTTTCTTTCCGCGTGCGCTAGAATGTGAGCTGGCCAGGCACACCATGCGGCCCTCAGACTGAAAAGGGCTAGGCACTTCTGGAATAAAGGGAAGGCTGACAGAGAGGATATATATGAAATATCTTTGTATAAAATATAAGTCACTTAGGGGTCAGTCAGTTTGAGGGCTGCATGTCTCCCTTTCCTCCAGTGCTCTGGAGTTTTATGGAGGCTATAAAAGATCACACTCAGTGACGACAAAGGAGGTTTGCTTAGCTCTGCCTGAGCTCTGATTAGTTTCCAGGATGGATTTGTTTTATTTCATTTAGGAACAATTTAATATTATACAATGAAAGGATGCCATCAATATGGCAACTCTGGTTACAAGTCACAGATATTTCAGCATTCTGGGTGCCAAGCCAATTTCAGACTGAGCCAAGGGGAGTTTATCCATCATTACATGGTGTCCTCCTCACCATATTTTGTAGCCACAAAGTGGAATTCACTGCTATAGAATGTGATGTAAAGGAGAATGGCATCCACAAAGGTTTTGCTATGTCAGCAATGTTTGGTACTATAGTAGCTAACTTTTCCTGATGTGCAAGAGTCTCTTCCAATGTCTTTACTAAACAGATGCAGTTTTGAAATTGAGTCAGTATGTAATTTCTACCAAAAAGGCAGGGGCGTACCCAGGATAATTCTAACTTCTCTATTTTGCAGTGTTAGTTAGTAGTTTGTTGAACTGGACTTAAAAGCTTTAAAAAATGCCAGGCTGAGAATAGCATCTAAATGCTGCTGGATTAGTCATGACAGATAGCACTTCAGCCAGGAGGGATGAATACCAACCCTGCCCAAAAACACATTTTTGGAGATGGAAATTTTGCTTTGGACAAGGAAAACTAAAGTTTCCTTTTTTTGTAAGCTGCTTTGAGACATGTGGTGAAAAGTATGGCATATATTCTAAAAAATTAAATAAAAAAAAGCTGAAGTTTTGTGTCGTTTACAAATTTGGGACCAGCCAACAACAGGAAAGTGAGTTTTGAAGCCTGCTTGTTCCTGTGTGCTGTTAATTAATCAAGACAAATGAGAAAGAAATGTGGTAACTGTCCATCAAGACAGCAATGTTCCTTAGCTATCAGCATTTGACCTTGCATGTCCCACATGGGTAAGATCCTCACTGTGTTTGAAGACGGAAGTGGTGAGAGACCAGCCCGGAAGAGCAAGTTGGCTGTATCCTGGAAGGCAACTCATCATCCTGCTCTCATTGATATCTCAGGGCCACTATTAATTTGCAGTTAGCTGAGGTCTCAAAACACATCTGGCATTTCCCTATCACAAGGCAGAAATCAGAAACATAAATAATTCAGCCCAAAACAATAAATACTGGTATATAAATATATATTTGTTGAAATTGACCTCCTCCTCCTCCTCCTTCTTCTTCTTCTTCTTCTTCTTCTTCTTCTTCTTCTTCTTCTTCTTCTTCTTCTGTGATCACTCGTAGCCAAGTAAGATTGTCTTCCATAAACACAGTTTTAACAATGAGTCCGTAAGTGACTGTGGAGGCCAATTCTGGATCCACACGTCCTTCCACAGTGGGGACATTGGTTTCCAGGCAGGAGTTGATCACAGTGTAGATTTGCCAAGCATGCCTTCCTCTTAGCATGTTTCTCCCTTGCGTCCTGAGTTCAAATGTCTTCAAAGCCCATGACGCCTTTGGTAAAAGCTGTTCTCCAATTAGAGCACTCACAGGCAAGTGTTTCCCAATTTTTGGTGTTTATACTACATTTTTTAAAATTTGCCCTGAGACAGTCTTTAAAACCTCTTTTGTTGATCACCAGCATTACGCTTTCCATTTTTAAGTTCAGAATAGAGTAGTTGCTTTGGAAGACGATAATCAGGCATCTACACAACATGACCAGTCCAACGAAGTTGATGTTGAAGAATCATTGCTTTGACACTGGTGATCTTTGCTTCTTCCAGTACACTGGTATTAGTTCGCCTGTCTTCCCAAGTGATGTGTAAAAATTTTCTGAGATACTGTTGATGGAATCTTTCAAGGACTTGGAGATGGCGTTTATAATCTTGAAGACATGAGGTCTTCCTAGTAGTACATGTGAAAAGGATCTTGTGGTCTTAGAAGACCACAAGCTTAACATGAGTCAACAGTGTGAATTTGATGATGATTTAAATTTGTATACCTCCCTATACCCAGAGGTCTCAGGGTACTTCACAAGATAAAAATCACAATCGCTAATGCTATTCTAGGCTGCATCGACAGAAGTATAGTGTCCAGAAGTAATAGTCCCGCTCTATTCTGCCTTGGTTAGACCACACTTGGAATACTGTGCCCAATTCTGGGCACCACAATTTAAGAAGGATGTTGACAAGATGGAACGTGTGCAGAAGAAGGCAACCAAGATGATCAAGGGTCTGGAAACTAAGCCTTATGAGAAATGGTTGAGGGAGTTGGGTATGTTTAGCCTGGAAGAGAGGAGACTGAGAGGAGATATGATACGGTACCTATTTTCAAATATCTAAGGGGCTGCCACATGTAGGAGGAAGCAAACTTGTTTCCTTTTAATTTCAGGTGTGCACTCGATGTGTAAACTTGCAATAATAAAACCTGAGATTTTTGAAAATTCTAATGTTTCTTTTATTTTTTGTTTCTAGTTTCATAGAAAACAAAAAGTAAACTCTGATCATAATAAACTTTCTACATATTATTAACTTCCATAGGAGTTAAGCTTCCCTTTCTAAAATAAATATTTCTGTTTAAGCACAGAAAAGCATATAATTTTACATTAAAAATCAAGAAAAGGGAAGAAAAATAAACAAGGGATTTCTGTTTGCTGTTGTTTTCCAGTATGAATGTCTGAACATTGCTCAATCCTTTAAACGGTGCCATGTTAGCTAATTGGTACAAGATGGTTTGGCAAGTTGCTTTGCTGGAAAAATTAACAAATAACCTACATCTGATTGATGCTGTTTACGTAAGCAAAGATGAAATACAAATGCATATACCAGCAGCATACAAAACTTTCTGGCTGCTATGAACCTTGTGGACTTGAATTTTGATACAGTCGTACCTTGGATCCCGAAAAACTTATGACTCGAATGTTTGGGCTCCCAAATGCTGCAAACCTGGAAGTGACTGTTCTGGTTTGTGAACGTTCTTTGGAAGCCAAACGTCCAACACGGCTTCCGATTGAGTGCAGGAAGCTCCTGCAGCCAATTGGAAGCCGCGCCTTGGTTTCTGAACGGTTCCGGGAGTCGAACCGACTCCCAGAATGGATTCTGTTCGACAACCAAGGTACGACTGTACTTCCTAATGGGTTTTGATGACAGATTAATGTTTTGGTTTGTTTTTTTATTTTACTTTTGACTCCCCATGTGTCCTCTAAGAGATGTAAACGGGTTTGCTTTGTACTGTTAAAATTGTGTTAATAAACAATTAGACATTAGTGCCAGGGAGAACATTGTGGAATCCATTTTATGCAACAGCAATAGATGGCATTGCAACAATGTTTTTTTAAAAATGTGTTCAATGCATATCAAAAAGTGGGGTTCAAATTTTAAAAAATCCCTCAAATGTTGACTATTTTTCAAGAATGCTACATTAACAGTAAGACAGCAGTTACAAATTTTGTAAATAAAACCTGCTGATATTTGGCACACCTGTGGAACAGGTGATGTCAAAGAGTCACATTTTGATGTAGAAAGTAGCATTATTAAAACTGCACTGCAGGACATTGTGTAGTAAGCAAGCTGGAACAAAATAGAATTGCAACAGCCATCTAATGCTCTTGAACTCCATCTTGACTCTTCAAAATGCTCAGATCTTCGCACAGCTCCAAGATATCCTTACGCAGAGTCCATGACATCAAAAACCTTCATCACTATAATACAATGAAAAATATCAGTTAATAAGCATATTTTGTAGGTTCAATGGAGCCTATAGGTGTAATGGTGCATCTCTGATGATTCTCACATAGGTTTCAGGCATGTTTCTCTCCATGAAGAAGAAGAAGAAGAGTTTGGATTTGATATCCCGCTTTATCATTACCCGAAGGAGTCTCAAAGCGGCTCACATTCTCCTTTCCCTTCCTCCCCCACAACAAACACTCTGTGAGGTGAGTGGGGCTGAGAGACTTCAGAGAAGTGGGACTAGCCCAAGGTCACCCAGCAGCTGCATGTGGAGGAGCGGAGACACGAACCCGGTTCCCCAGATTACGGGACTACCACTCTTAACCACTACACCGCACTGGCTCTCATGACAACCGCAGTTGCCAGAACTCCTTCTAGTGTGCCTGTTAGAGGCTCTGTCTGCACAGCTCCGTTCAGTTCTGTAGCCCATGGTCTTGACAACCTAAAAATAAGTCAAGCTATTTACTACTGAATAGTGCTTGTATTTCATATCGTTGCTTTGCACTGTGATGTACTTGTGAAGGACCAGTGTGCAGTACAGAACTTCCCTTTACAAAACATATGATCCTCATCTACCTGTCAAAAGGCAGCTACATACAAACCTCCATTTCCATTCACATGAATATCGTCTTCACTCAGGTGGGAAGTGTTGGCCTTCTCTTCCTCTTCCTCCTCACCTGCCGGCCCCGCCACTTTCATCTGAAGGTTCACCAACAACTTCGCTTTGGGAATGGTGGCAAAGTCTGAAAAACGTGGGGTGGGAATGCACAGGTCAAGCAGCAGAGCAACAATTCACACTGGCCAGTGAACAGAACAGAAAAGCGTCTTGATTAAGAACTTGATATTGTATGTTATTTTTAAATCTTCAAAAGGTATCTAAGTATGGGGGTGGGAGGTAGACTTTGAAGGACTTTAGCCATAAGAAAATAAATTAACCTACCTTGTGGCCCATGTGGTCTCCGGTTCATCCAGCTGGGGTTCCTTCCCATGGCCGGCACAAGCGCTTGAAAATTGGAAGTTTTTTTTGACGTGGCATTCAGTCATTCCATCAGCACATTGCTCTAAAAAACTCATGCTTTGCATGCTTTAATTGAGATTCTACGATGCTCTTCTCACCACAGAATATGAGTTAACATGGAAACAGTGGTGATGGGCCAAAGCTGTCAACCTTCCCTTTTTTGGCAGGAAATTCCCTTATTCCAGCGCTGTTTTTTGCTGCTTCCCTTTTTTGGTGGGAAATTCCCTTATTCCAGCGCCGTTTCCCACTGCTATCCCGGATTGTTAGATATCCCATAAATTTCCCTGATTTCAAAGGAACCAGCTCCTCTCCCTCCCTGCCAGCCAGGGAGGCTCCTCATCTGCGTTGCTCGGCTGCGTTGCTCACCAATAGTTACAGAGAATAGGATGCCATTAGACAACAGCACTGTTTGTGCTTTGCTTGCATGTAAAATCAACCACTCTGGCCCAGCCCACAAATACACTCCTTCCAAAAGAGTGTTAAAGGATGCAAAGTCTGCAACACGTTTGTATAATAAGTCATTAATGGATGCCAGAGAGCCAAAAGAGTGAACCTGATCAATCCCCCCATGAAGAATTGACACTTTTGAATTGTGGTGCTGGAGTCCCGTGGACTGCAAGAAGATCAAACCGATCCATTCTGAAGGACATCGGCCCTGGCTGTTCACTGGAAGGACAGATCCTGAAGCATTGCATGAGAAGAGAAGACTCCCTGGAAAAGAGACCCTGAGGTGGGGAAAGATGATGGTGTGTAGCCTGGTGTAAATTAATTTGTAGCCTGGGGGGCTTAGCGCGGCGTGGACTGTCCCCGAGAACCATAGACTGTCCCCGGGACAGGTGAGGCTGCTGATCCCTTATTTTCAAATCCGAAAGTTGACAGCTATGTGATGGGCAGAGGAGTGCTGTCTCTTATCCAGCCCACTGCTCCATTCTTCAGCAGGACTCTAACCAAAAGGTGAACTTCCCCTCCACACCAATACACTCCCTTGCCATGAGTGTGTATGACATGCTGGAATGGTGCCATTTGAGCACATGAGTGCAGTGTTTAGGAAGCATGGCCCTCTGTGGGAAGGCTGATCTACCAGTTTTCCAGAAGCAGAAATCCAGGAATACACAACAAAGAGAAGTCACAGAACCACAGAATTGTTGAGTTGGAAGGGACCAAGAGCGCCGTCTAGTCCCCTGCAGTGCAGGAATCTGTTGCCCAACATGGGGCTTGAACCCACAACCCTAAGATTAACTCTCATGCTCTAATGACTGAGCTATCCCAGCTCAATGATCCTTGTTTCAGTAAACGTTTTACTTGATCAGGATTTTAAACTGGAATGGCTTCAGTACTCTCAAAATTAGAGCAACACATTAGCAACTCTTAACTAAACAGTTTCAATGCATACAATTATGACATCAAATAAGCTAACTCAACATATATTAAGTAAAATAGAAGCATCGTCACCCGGCCCCCCCACCCCAACTCCCCCCACCCCGTCCACCTCTCTCCCCCTCTTCTTCCCAATGTCTCAACAAATGAAACTGATTTGTAAAAATGATAAATGGAAAAAATACGAGAGACATTGCACATACTTTTGTAAATCAAGAAATCTTTAATAAAAATACTTTTAAAAAAAAGCTTAAAACCACAGAAATTAGGAAACTGCTGCAGATAGTTCTCAAGCATAAACTGAGAAATTGTACCACACCATTTCCCCCTTCCCCTGTGAGCTGGTTATTATGTGCTCTGTAATCCTCGCCGTTTGGCGGTAACACTATTCCATGGTCTGCCCCTGCTTTCTCCTCAAGGCCATGGCAGGCAGTGAGACACCTTCAGCAAGCTTTAAGATGCCCAAAACATCTTACCATGACATTCCTACACGTGTTAAAGATGCAGTTTTAAAGTGGCTGCTTTCTATCCAGGTGGTTTGCCACCTGTGCAATGGATAGGCAGTTACTGCCAGTAACATTTTAAAATTAATTTATTCATTAAATTTGTATACTACCCTTCATCCTGGCACCTCTAACAGGATCACTATTGAAGTAGAAAATACATTTGTCACAGAGACTTCTTTTTATGATGTTCAGTTTTATACATTTCAATAATTTTACAATCATTTTTAACATTTCAAAATTCGACTTCCTTCCCCCTCTTTCTGCGGTTCCTTATATTTATTTTTTATATTTTCTGCATATTCCAAATTATCTTACTCATTCATCTACTTTAAATATATACTCTTATAAAACTGCAGGCTATTGCAATAATCCTGCCAATGTTCTTACCTGTTTCCAATTTGTTTGTTAATATTCAATAAACCATTTCCATTATTTTATAAAAGGTTTGTGCGTCATGAAGACTTCTTGGCAGGGCTGGTTAGAGGCTGGGGAGGACTGGGGCCAGAACATGGAGCCACATCCTGGGGAAGGGCCTGCTGGTCTGGAAGGCACTCACCTCGATGCTCACCTGGGGATGGGCCAAGTGGGCTTTTCTGGAGGGCTCCCACCTCATTGCCATTGAATGCTCCTACTGTGGTGGAAGATCTGCCTGACACAACTCCAGCGCAGCCTCCTGTCAGCGATGCACTCCCTGGGGAGGCACCTAAGACCAAATTGGGCAATGAGCGGGCCACGTTGTCTCTTCCTCCATCACCCATGATGCAGTGTTGACTGTGATGGCGGCGGCAGACCCAGCCTATGCTCAGGAGCACCTGCCGCTTGGGACAATCACCATGTGAATGGCTGTGCCCATGCCGCTCTTCATTAATCCCTAGCCATATACCTTAGAGCGCTATATGTACATCTCAAACTGATCTATGCAATCTGCAGCCTGGTGTATGTTTGGGCGGTGTGGTGAATTTTAGAATAAAGCTTTTTGACAACAACCAAGCTGAGAGTCTGTGTACTGTCCATGAGTGGGAGCCAGGAGAGGCTAGAAACAATCATATGGGATTGCTGTCTCTCCCTGCCCCTCAATGACTCAGTTTGGATAATAATTAAAATATTTCCTTTTGTAGACAAATACATGAAATGACTTCCACTCGGTTGGGAGACGGATGGAGCTTCGCATTGCCTGGGCTGGGGGCTCTGCTGAAGCTCTGGCCAACTCTAGGGTAGAGAAATGGCCTGGGTGGTTGGCAAGATCACTCCGAAATGCTCTCCTGCATACTCAAGTTCAGTCAGTCCATTCCATGGGTATAGGAAAGGGAGGGCAGGGAGGGGCAGCTCCCCCCAAAAATTTTTTTTAATAAAAATACATAGCAAACTGTGTTCTGCCTCCCCAAAAGGCCTGCCCCCCCCAACAAAAATCCTGGCTACACCCATGGTCAGTTCCATGGTTCTCTGGGGAGCTGAAAGTGATGCAGCGGCAAGGAAGGCAGCTGGAGCGTTGGTGTGGCAAGACCATCCTCAGGTCCTTTTCTGTTTTGCCATCGCTGCTTCTGCACATAGCTGTCAACCCTCCCCTTTTTTGCAGCAAACTCCCTTATTCCAATGCCGTTTCCCGCTGCTATCCCGGATTGTTGATATCCCTTAAATTTCCCGGATTTCAAAGGAAGCAGCTCCTCTCCCTCCCTGCCGGCCAGGGAAGCTCCTCAGCTGCGTTGCTTGGCTGCCAATAAGGAGTCTGAGACCGACTGGGGGCGGAGCTTGCATGCCTTGTGCAGCCAGGCCCTCACGCCCAACCAGACAGACAGCCTGCCTGCCGTCTATGCACACGCTCTTTCGCTCACCCGTTCGCTTGCAGCCTCTGGAGCACAGGGCGGCGAGGCTACTTGGTGCCATTCCACCTCCCTCGCGGCATCCCTTCTTTTCAAATCCGAAAGTTTGAAAAAATCCCTTATTTTCAAATCCAAAAGTTGACAGCTATGCTTCTGCGCAACATCTTTTCTGCAAATTACTTCAACAGGTGAGGAGGCTTGCTACATTCTGCCCCCTAAGGAGTTCAGTACAGTACTCAGTATGAGCAGTTTGCATGACATTTCGCAAATCAATTACTTACGTTCATTCTGTCTCGGACTCCAGGGTTTATTGGTTCTGATTGGTACCCTGGATCATTTTTATCAAGTTTTCATGAATGCATTTCACTTTGTACAACTTGACTATGTGGACAGAATTCCTGGAGATACTGTGTAAACATGTGTGCTTAACCCCTGCCCTTTCTCAGCTAATTGGCTTGCTTGGAAGATTAAGTGAGCCAGAGGTTCTCCATGCCTCTTAATGTGAAAGTTTTATTCTCTCACTTCTGAAATAGGTCATTCTGAGACAGGAGCAGCTGCCTGAAGTAAACATGTGGCAGGCTGTGAGGGAATGTTTCAAAGAGCCACCAGGAGTATACCATACTGATGTGGAAACTCATCATCCAATGTAAGAATTATTCCTTAGAAAACCAAAATTAAAGAACAATCAGCATGCGCTTGTCCTATTGTACCTAGCACCACATTTTTGTCCAAATTGAGTTTGCTTTGCTACTATTGAGTGCACAGATTAGGGAAGAATAATATTAAAATCCTAAGTTCTGCTATTTTCATCAAGGCGGTTACATCTTGCTTTATTGAGCAATCTCACACCCGCCTATAGCGAAGGAAGAGAAAAATGAACAGGAGAGTTCAGAGGTATGTCAAAGGTTCATGAATAACCTTGAAGGCTCTGATCCTAATTCTTACTCAAGCAAAATTCCTTCTACAGTTGTCCATGACAACTGTAGGTTCAGGCATCTGCAGAATGCCATCCAAGATAAACACTTGCTATGGTCTGCATAACTTCAGCACTTTGATTCAATTTAATAAATGACAAAAACAAATTGCCATTGGTTTATGGGAAGTTTTGTCCATTGCAGAAGGGAGAATACTCTACTGACCCCTCCAGAGCTATGCTGACTGCTTGTCCAAACCATTAATGAGCACCAGAAGTCCACATTTATCAAACTCATGCTGATTGGTAAGCGCCATGAGAGCTTTCAGAGCAGTTCCCTTATTGCAAATGATGCAAACATTATTGCAAAAAAAAACCATATACAGTGGCATGGGCGTACCCAGGGGGGGCAGAGGGGGCAGCTGCCCCCGCTAGAAGGCAGCCCTAGAAGCAAAAATGATCAGCGTCCATTCAAAGCAAACCTGAACGACCATGGCTTGCCCCCCCCCAAGTTTTGATCCTGGGTACGCCCCGTACAGTGGTACCCTCAGGTTAAGTACTTAATTCGTTCCGGAGGTTCGTTCTTAACCTGAAACTGTTCTTAACCTGAAGCACCACTTTAGCTAATGGGGCCTCCCGCTGCCGCTGCGCTGCCAGAGCACAATTTCTGTTCTTAACCTGAAGCATTATTTCTGGGTTAGCGGAGTTCTTAACCTGAAGCGTATGAAACCTGAAGCATATGTAACCTGAGGTACCACTGTATAACCTAGAAGTTCTAGAAGCCAAATTTGAAAGGCTCCTTTTAGCCCATCCCAAATATTATTCCTGTTGCTCACATGCTCTGTATGAGTGAAAGGAAGCTAGATGGTCTTCAGGCACTAGGCTATGATCCAACCATACCTACATTTCTGTCATCTGAATTTAGATTTAATTCATTTATGTGCCTCAAGCAGATTGTGGGTGTTTCTGTTTAGCCTTGACAAGCCAAAAGAGAAAAGTCTCCATAACCTTCACATTGGGGTGCACTGAGGGGATGTGATTTCCCAGGCATGGCAGTGGCTATCCAAAATGAAGCATGGAACTGAACCAAGAGTCCCAGGATGGCTAACAAATGGCTCTCAACCAGTTTCCCTGCTCTTTCCCTCCCTCAGTTAACAGGCTTAGTCTCAGTTCTAACTACCCTCCATTTTTTCTGTTCCTGGCTGCTTCCTGGTCAAACCGAACCAGAGGGAATTTCTATAATACCGGTAACAAACGGTGCATATATAGTGGGAAATGAAAATTCTGAAGTCAGAAGTACGACATGCAAAATCCTTTCTGTGGCCCTTTCCATTTGAAACACTTCCCTCCAGCAGAAAAGGGGGTTTTGATTTAAAAAAAAATTAAAGTATCTGGAGAATGAAGGAGGCCAGAGCAAAAGTTGTGTCACTAGAGCTTCACATTCCAAAGGGTAGCAAAGACCTTGCACTCCATACAAGCATGAACTCGCTGATAGATAGGCTCATGGCACCCAGTGGGGAAACCCCCAAATCTGTCTGAGGAGAGGTGCAAAGGAAAGCCAAGTGCCAATAAACATTAACAGGGCCTGTTATCAGCCATTCTGTATTTTAATGCAGCTATAAGGACCTGCCTATGGAGGATGGAATCGGTTCCCAGTCAAATGGTTTCTGTCAGCCTGACACCAGACGCCTCTTCGTCTCCCTACAAGAAAGAGGTTTATGGCCCCTGACAAATTTAGTTTATAACCTGTGTTTGATACCAGCGATCTCAGCATGTGACTGAGAGAAGGTTTCCTGAATTCCAAGGCTAGGATGACTATTACTTATAGGTGAGACAGTAGGGAAAGCTATGTATTACTATGAGGATTGCTTCACATTTATAATAATAATAATAATAATAATAATAATAATAATAATAATAATAATAATTTATTATTTGTACCCCACCCATCTGGCCGGGTCTCCCCAGCCACTCTGGGCGGCTTCCAACAAATATCAAAATACATTAAAATATCACAGATTAAGTAGGGAGATTAAATATTGGTTAATAAAATTTTAGTCTACAAAGATATCCTTAACAACTTTAGTGATGGTTTTCGGAGATCTGATGCATCCAATGTGCAAAAACATAGCAAAACTGTGTTTGGTGTATGTCAATGTGCAATTTAAGCAAATGATGCCATATTTAAAATAAAACAAAATCATAAAAATACCTTATATTTACATAAAAGGTAGTGGATACAGAAGTTAAAAGTAAACATTGTGCACTGATGAAAATGAATAAAGTAACTGAGGAAGAAATAGAACACTATTGGCATTCACTATTGCTGCCTGCTTTCCAGAATGCTAACAGGAATGGTGCCCAGTTTCTGACTAAAAACAAAAAATAATAATCTCTCCAAAGATCAGAAGGCTGAGAAAATGAGAAATCTTGCAGATTCACACCAAATGAGTGAGTGGAAGACATTCATAGAAAAGCAAGTATTCCAGTATTTGAGGGGATTGGATAGCTCCTTTTTAAAATGTCTTGATATATATAGCTATATGGACACACAGAAATAGCAACTTCAGTAAGAAAAATAATAATTGACTAATCATCAGATGAATCTGTCAATTAATAAATTACAGATTTCTAATTATTTTTAAGGCATACTGTCGTGTTTTTCCAGAATAGAGCTTAAGACTAATAAACAAAAGTAAAGTACTATAGCATGTGTGATATAGTATGTGAGATCCATCTGAGCCAGTCTTAAGCAGCAGAGCCTGTTACTTTGAGGGTTTTAAAAATTATTATTTGCAGGACCTACCGGCAATGCCAAACACTAAGGAGGGAATCTGGCCAACTGCCAGAGGAACTTGGCATTTCTTGGGCGAGAGGAAAAACAAATGAGAGTCTCCCGTTCTTGAGGATTTGACACCTATAGAGAACTGAGCTGCACTGCAGATGTGGCAGACACAAAACCACATTGTGGGGGTACAGGAGTTGGTGGGTCCCTGAACTCCACATGCTGGATGATATCTTCCGCTTTGTGAAATGGGAAATGCCCTCCCACTCCACCCAAAACTGGTTCTGGATTTCCCCCCAACCCGGAGGAGCAGATGTAGGAATGACAAGGGGAGGGGGGAGTCCTACTGCAAACTATGGGCTGTATTCCACTTGTACAGTTATTTGGTTGAATACAGCCCATACAGTGGTACCTCAGGTTACAGATGCTTCAGGTTAAGAACTCCGCTAACCCAGAAATAATGCTTCAGGTTAAGAACTTTGCTTCAGGATAAGAACAGAAATTGTGCTCTGGCGGCGCAGCGGCAGCGGGAGGCCCCATTAGCTAAAGTGGTGCTTCAGGTTAAGAACAGTTTCAGGTTAAGAACGGACCTCCGGAACGAATTTAGTACTTAACCAGAGGTACCACTGTAGTTTGCACAATGGCAAATGTCTTGTCTCATTTTTATTTGGTGTGGGTACAAATTGGTGACATCCAGAGCCATCTTTCCCATAGGGCTTAGTGGTGCGTCACACCAGGGCGCTAGCCTCTCAGGGGCGCCCCAGCAAGTGGGGGAGCTGCGCAGCTTTGCCGGCGGCCTCCTCTTTCGCTGCACGCCCGCCAGCTGCGCCCCGCCAACCACAAGGCTGGCGGGCATGCAGTTTCACTCCCAAGCCTCTGCAGGGATTGCTCTCCTCCCAAGGAGGCTTGGGACCATAATAATAATAATTTTAATAATAATAATTTATTATTTATACCCTGCCCAGCTGGATGGGTTTCCCCAGCCACTCTGGGTGGCTTCCAGCAAAATATTAAAATACAATAATTCATCACATATTAAAAGCTTCCCTAAAGAGGGCTGCCTTCAGATGTCTTCTAAAAGTCAGATAGCTGTTTATTTCCTTGACATTTGATGGGAGGGCGTTCCACAGGGTGGGTGCCACTACCGAGAAGGCCCTCTGCCTGGTTCCCTGTAGCTTTACTTCTTGTAGTGAGGGAACCGCCAGAAGGCCCTCGGCGCTGGATCTCAGTGTCCGGGCTGAATGGTGGGGGTGGAGATGCTCCTTCAGGTATACAGGACCGAGGCCGTTTAGGGCTTTAAAGGTCAGCACCAACACTTTGAATTGTGCTCGGAAACGAACCAGAGGCTTGGGAGGGGCGCAACTTCCCTCCCAAGCCTCTGTGGGGATCACTGTCCTCCCGTGGAGGCTTGTGGGAGAGTTGCACCCCCCCCCCCGATGGCTGGCAGTGCGCAGCTTCGGCCCCCCCCCCCATCTGTGGTAATTTGGGGGCGCTGGGTGGATATTTGCACCCTGGCGCCGCATCTGCTAAAGATGGCCCTGGTGACATCCCTACATTCTGATTCCAGATGAAGCCCAACTGACTCAGCCAAGAAACAAAACACCTCAAAACAGTTGAGGGACTGTTCTTGAGTAATTGCAGGGGTCATTTTTTAAAAGAGAGAGAGAGATCTCTACTGAATTTCAAGAGAATAACAGATAGTAAACAAACAGAACAAAAAATGCAATTCCCAAAATAAAAGAAAAAGGGGCAGCTCCCTGCTTCGTCTAGCTCAGGTGCAGGTGTAAAAGAACAATAATGAGGAAACAAAATAATATAGCTGGGGAGTGGATGACCAGAAGCAGCCTGAAAATGATTATTCAAGATATTATGGTTTGAAACTATCGAGAGTTTCATATGTCTGCATAGCATGAAGACCTGCCCTCTTATTTCCAGTAGTGTTAACACAGAATCACAGAATCAGTCATACCACGCTGAAACAAAGGGGTCTTTTTTAAAAAGTTGAGGAGTCTATTTTTAACAGAACCACAGAACTTGAACTGATCCATTGGTTTGAGGCTGCATGTATGTTGTGACACGAGAAGCAGCTACATATGTGCCAATAAGGAACCACTGAAGTGACAGATGTTGGGGTCTCAAATTTCATCAGCCCCCTGTGCGACGCCAACATTGCCCCCCACTCCTCTCATGCTCCATTCTAAAGTATAGTTGGGGTGCCCTCGGCAACACCCCCAAGACTCTGTGCCCCTAAATCTGTCTCTGACCACTGCAGACAAGATATTGGGGCATAAACGGCCTCGGTCCTGTATACCTGAAGGAGCGTCTCCACCCCCACCGTTCAGCCCGGACACTGAGATCCAGCGCCGAGGGCCTTCTGGCGGTTCCCTCACTGCGAGAAGCAAAGCTACAGGGAACCAGGTGTCGTGTCCCTAATGGTAACTGTAGCTAGCTGTCAAGAACGCACGCCACTCCGAGAAGTCAGCGGAAAGAAGTCTTGAAGTTTATTGTACAGCACACAGAGAAACGTGGAAAGTCCGTGAGGATTCTGAGGAGGCCATCTCAGAATCCCCCTTTAATACACCTTGCTGGGTGACTCCCAATTCCCCCCTCCCTTCTGCCCTAAAGGTCCGGGGGTGATCCACTTCCCCACCCGGGATGGCTTGGACAAAAGAGTTAACTGCTCTGGTCTACCTGCACTATTCATGGGTGCTTTTTGCATTGTTATTGCGATGCTGCCGGTTCCGCTGCTGATGGCTCGTTAGCGGTCGTTATCGCCCATCCTGGGGTTGTTTACCCCGTGGGGCATGCCTGGGCGCGACCCCACTGTCTAGTCGGGTCGCGACATCCTGCCCCCCCGAAACTGACACCCCCCTCCCCTGGGGAGCGTCCTGGGTCCCGGGGCCCCCCGGCCGGTTCGGCCACTGCTGGTGGAATCTCTTGACCAGCTGTGGGGCCAAAACATCCGACGCCCACACCCATTCTCGGTCCCCTGTTGCAAAGTCCTTCCACTCCACCAGGTACTGCAACCGCCCTCTGTGGGATCTGGAGTCCAAAATGTCCTTGACCTCATGGTGCTCCCCTCCCGCCAGGATCAACGGGGTGGGTGGCGCCGCCACGGGATGCCAACCATCGTCCTCCGGGGACTTCTTCAGCAAGCTGAAGTGGAACACCGGGTGTATCTGTTGCAAGTTCTTTGGGAGTTCCAGTTTCGCGGAAACTCCATTGATTGTCTCTAGCACTTTGAACGGGCCCAAGTACCGGGGCCCGAGTTTCTTGCTGGGGAGGCCCAGTTTCAAGTGCCGCGTGGACAAGTAGACCCGGCACCCCGCTTTGATGTCCCCCGCCGGTCTTCTTCGCTGGTCCGCCGTCCTCTTCTGCGCCGCCTTGACCTCCAGCAGTTGTTCCCGAAGGGATTCCCAGCACCTGGCCGTCCTCTCTCTCCACTTCCCGAGCTCCTCCGGTTCCCGGGCGGCGGGCTCCCCCAAGTCCGGCAGGTGTCTCAGATCGGTCCCGTAGACCACGGCGAAGGGGGACATCTCCGTGCTGCTATGTACGGAGTTATTGTAAGCGAACTCCGCCAGCGGAAGCAGCTGTGACCAGTCGTCCTGCTGGTAGCAGCCAAAACACCGCAGGTACTGCTCCAGCACCTGGTTGACACGTTCCGTCTGTCCGTCAGTTTGGGGGTGGTAGGCCGAGCTGAGTCCCTGTTCGATCCCCAGCAGTCCCAGGAACGCCTTCCAAAATCGGGACACAAACTGAGAGCCGCGATCGGAAATGACCTTGTCTGGAACCCCATGGAGCCGGAAGATGTGCTCCATGAACAGCTTCGCCACCTGGGTGGCGGTAGGCAGTGAGGCGCAGGGCACGAAATGGGCTTGTTTGGAGAACAGGTCCACCACGACCCATATCGCTGTCTTGCCTCGGCTGGGTGGCAGGTCCGTAATGAAGTCCATGGAGATCACCGACCAGGGTCGAGGTGGGACCTCCAGAGGCTGTAGGAGGCCCTGCGGCTTGCCCACTGCCGGCTTGCAGGTGAGGCAGATGGGGCAGCCCGCAACGTAGTCCTTGACATCTTTACGGAGCGTGGGCCACCAGAAGCTCCGCCGAACCAGCTTCCACGTCTTGACGAAGCCGAAGTGCCCTGCTGCTTTGGCGTCGTGGCATGCTTCCAGGGCGGCCCTCCGGAGGGGTTCCGGGACGTACGCGGCGCTCCCCCTTCGCCAGATGTCCCCTTCCAGTGTCAAGGAGTCCCGCAGGCTCTGTAGTTCCGTGTCTGCCGGATATGCTGCCACTAGTCTGTCGCGGAGCGCTGCCGAAGGCTGGCTGCGCTCCCGGGGGGGTGTCCCATCCTGACCCCCTGCCTGTCCCTCTTTCCTCCTAGCCTGGTTACGGGTGGTGACGGCTCGGGCTAAGTGTTTGTCCTCAAATAGCGGACGCATTTCTGTGCGGACATCTGCCTCGTACTGGGGCAGGCGAGACAGGGCGTCCGCGAGGAAGTTTTCCTCCCCGGGGATGTGGCTTAGCTTGAAATCGTACCGGGAGAAGAACTCTGCCCACCGCATGTGCTTGGCGGTCAGCTTCCGTGGCTGTCGGAGGGCCTCGAGGTTGCGGTGGTCTGTCCAGACCTCGAACGGCTCCTTTGCCCCCTCCAGCCAGTGCCTCCACTCCTCAAGCGCCATGCGGATGGCCGCTGCCTCCTTCTCCCAGGTAGACCAGTTCCTTTCCGTTTTCCCAAACTTCCGGGACAGGTACGCTCCGGGTCTTAGGCGGCCCTCCCCGTCCCTCTGCAGGAGCACCGCTCCCATGGCCACATCACTAGCGTCCACCTGTACCACCATGGGCCGGGCTGAGTCTACATGGATCAGCGTAGGCTCGGCGGCGAACGCCCCTTTGAGCCCCTGGAAAGCCTCCTCCGCCCGGGACCCCCAATCCAGAGCCGCCCCGGGACGCTTGGCCCCCTTTCCTTTCCCCTTGGTACCTAGGAGATCGGTGAGGGGGGTCACCAAGGCCGAATAGTTGGGCAAGAAGCCCCTGCAGAAATTTGCGAACCCCAGCAGGCTCTGGAGTTGGCGCCGTGTCCGCGGCCGCTCCCACCCCAGGACTGCCTCGACCTTCTGGGGATCCATTGCCACCCCCGCCGCAGAGATCCTATACCCCAGGTAATCTAAGGAGGGGCGGTGGAACTCGCACTTGGGCAACTTGACGTATAGGTGGTTGTCCAGGAGTCTCTGCAGGACCTCCCGGACCAACCGGACGTGTTCCCGGGGGTCCCGACTGTACACCAGCACATCGTCCAGGTAGACCACTACCCCTTTGTACAGGAGGTCGTGGAGTATCTCGTTGATGAGGCTCATGAACACCCCCGGGGCCCCGCTCAAACCGAACGGCATTACCAGGAACTCGAACTGTCCAAACTGGCAGTTAAAAGCCGTCTTCCATTCGTCCCCCTCCCTAATCCGCACCCGGTAGTACGCCTCCCTTAAGTCTAGCTTCGTGAAGATCGTGCCGGTACCCAACTGGTCCAGCAGATCCGGGATGAGGGGGAGCGGGTACGCGTTCCCTGCCGCTATGGCGTTCAACCCTCTATAGTCCTGGCACAACCTCCGGGTGCCATCCTTCTTGCCCACGAAGATGACCGGAGCCCCCATGGGGCTCTTGGCGGGGCGGATGAACCCTCTGGCCAGGTTCTTGTCCAGGAACTCCCTGAGATCCTGGAGTTCCTCCCCGGACATCTTGTAGATGCGTCCCTTGGGGAGGACCGCATCTTCTGGGATGTCGATGGCGCAATCTGTGCGGCGGTGGGGGGGCAGCTCGTCTGCCTCGGTTTCCCCGAACACTGCCGCCAGGTCCCGGTACTCCGGGGGTATCTCCGGCGCCACCACATCCAGCTTGCCCTCGTCCCCGTGGACCCCTTTGGCCTCCCCCTTTCCGGGGCACTGGGGGTCCGACCCGACCCTGTGCTGCCCGCACCTATCCCGGTCGAACGTCAGGCGCCCTGAGCGCCAGTCTACTATGGGGTTATGCTCCACCAGCCAATCCAACCCCAGCACTACCCGGTACCCATCCGTGGGGACCCTAACTAGCGTCCTGGACTCCCGGTGGTCCCCCACCCACAAGGAGACCGGCCCTACTTCCACCCCAAACGGGCCTCCCTTTATGGGACTGCCGTCCATCTGGACGAAAACTAAGGGGGTGCTCCGAACCTGGGTGGGCAAGTCCAGTTCCTTGGCCACTTCGGGGTGCAGCATACTGTGGTCGCAGCCCGAGTCCAGCAGCGCATCGCCCGTCCATTGCTTGCCGCCGTCCGGGTTTTCCAGCCTCACCCGGACCAGGTTGGGTGGTCTTCCCGCCCGCTTCTTGGGGTCCACTGACCCTGGCGGGACCTGCAGCCGAGCGTCCTTCACTGCAGGTCCAGGTCGTTTCCCGACTCCGAGCCTTCGTAGTCGGACTGGCGCTTTTCCCTTGGCTCCGACGCGACAGCCGCCCGGCTCCCGGTCTTGGGTGTCCGGCTGGTTCCCGACGTCGCTTGGGACCCTGCCAGGGTCCGAACCTCTCCTGGGGGTCGCTGGGGGCACGCCGCCGCATAGTGCCCTGCCCCCCCGCACCTCATGCAGAGTCCATCCCGGCGTCTCCTCTCCCGCTCCGGGTCGGGGGGGCGCTTGGGCCGGGGGGCGCCCGTGCCATTGGCAGGACGGGGGGTTCCTGAGTTCTCCGCGGGCCTTCGATCCTTGCCCGCTCTGGGTCCTAGCTCCAGCATCCCCAGGTCTGCTTCCAACTGAGCCACCATGCGGCACCAGCCGTCCAGCGTCGACAGCTCCCGAGGGGTCCCTTTCACTACGGCCCACTTGCGGAGCTCAGGATGGAGGCCCTCCTTGAAATAGTGGATGAGGACCTCCTCGTTCCAGGAGGAGATTTGGGCGGCCTCCCCCCTGAACCTGTCTACATAGTCCTGTACCGGGGAATCCCCTTGCCTGGCCTTCTGGACCCGTCGCTTCGCCTTCTCCTCCGCCTGCGGGTCTTGGAAGCGCTCTCGAAGGGCCGCCAAGAAGTCCTCCAGGTCGGCCAGAGCCGGATCCCTGCGGTCGACCAGGAGCATGGCCCACTGGCCGGCCTTCCCCTGCAGGGAGGAGATGACCGCCGCTACCAAGTCCTCTGGGTCGCAGTCGTCTCCCCCGTACCGTCTGGCGTGGTTCCTTGCGTGGAAGATGAAGGTGGAGAGTTCCGCCGGGTCCCCCTCGAAAGTGGCCTTCAGCTCCGGGGGCGGCCTCCGCCGTGCCCTCGCCCTCCGGCGGACGTGCCTCCCGCGGGTCTCCGGGACCGCTGCAGCGCACTCGTCCTCGCTGCTGTCGCCCGTGGAACTCCCCGCCACTGCGTCGTCCTCCAGCCAGCTGCTGCGACGTCTTGGCGGGAAAAACAGCTGCCCCCTCAGGGCCGTCCCGTCCAACCACATCAGCCGCTGAGTTGCTCCGGGCTCCTGACCTGAGCCCTCCCTTGGGGTCTGCCGACTGCAGACCCCCGATCCTGCGTAGCCTCGGCTCCCCCCGCCGCTGCGACTTGTCCGGGGCACCGCGCCCCCACAGGACTGACTCTCGTGTCGTCCTGGTTCGCTTCTCACCTCCCGCTGGGTCCGCTCCGCCGACTGCGGTCCATCCTGGGGCCGGACCAGTCTTCCCGGGTCCGCTCCGCTCCGCTGGGGTGGAGGTGAGGGGTTTGAGTAGACGGGCGTCGCGCAGCCCACTCCGCCATCGCTGTCTGGGGCCCCGCTGTGCGGGCACAGTGTCCGGGGCCCCGCGCCTCCGCAGGCCTGGTCCAACAGCCGGCCTGACTCCTCGCCGACCCGCAGCCGCTCCCAGATGAGGTGGTTCAGCTGCTCCTGGAGCCGGCGTAGCTCGCCCAGGCTCCCGCTGTCTGGTCCGGCCGAGGAGAAGCTCCGTTGATTTGAGGTGGACAGACCCGCCGCCCACTCGGGTAGGGCGCTCGAGGTAACGGGGGTCTGAAAACGTGCCGCTCCGCGCCATGGGGTCGCCATCTCGGTAGCTGCCGGTAAGCGATCCCAACACGATACGGACGTTGAAGTTTTTTCGCGGAGAATCCTCACTATGTCGTGTCCCTAATGGTAACTGTAGCTAGCTGTCAAGAACGCACGCCACTCCGAGAAGTCAGCGGAAAGAAGTCTTGAAGTTTATTGTACAGCACACAGAGAAACGTGGAAAGTCCGTGAGGATTCTGAGGAGGCCATCTCAGAATCCCCCTTTAATACACCTTGCTGGGTGACTCCCAATTCCCCCCTCCCTTCTGCCCTAAAGGTCCGGGGGTGATCCACTTCCCCACCCGGGATGGCTTGGACAAAAGAGTTAACTGCTCTGGTCTACCTGCACTATTCATGGGTGCTTTTTGCATTGTTATTGCGATGCTGCCGGTTCCGCTGCTGATGGCTCGTTAGCGGTCGTTATCGCCCATCCTGGGGTTGTTTACCCCGTGGGGCATGCCTGGGCGCGACCCCACTGTCTAGTCGGGTCGCGACACCAGGCAGAGGGCCTTCTCAGTGGTGGCACCCACCCTGTGGAACGCCCTCCCAGCAGAGGTCAAAGAGATAAACAACTATCTGACATTCAGAAAATACCTCAAGGCAGCCCTGTTTAGGGAAGTTTTTAACCTGTGATATTTTAATGTATTTTAATATCTGTTGGAGGCCGCCCAGAGTGGCTGGGGAGACCCAGCCAGATGAGCGGGGTACAAATAATAAATTATTATTATTATTATTATTATTATTATTATTATTATTATTATAGCATCCACAGGTGGGTCCCAGGTGGTGCTGTGGGTTAAACCACAGAGCCTAGGGCTTGCTGATCAGAAGGTCGGCGGTTCGAATCCCTGCGACGGGGTGAGCTCCCGTTGCTCGGTCCCTGCTCCTGCCCACCTAGCAGTTCGAAAGCACGTCGAAGTGCAGGTAGATAAATAGGTACCGCTCCAGCGGGAAGGTAAACGATGTTTCCGTGAGCTGCTCTGGTTCGCCAGAAGCGGCTTAGTCATGCTGTGCCACATGACCCGGAAGCTGTACACCGGCTCCCTCGGCCAGTAATGCGAGATGAGCGCCACAACCCCAGAGTCGGACACGACTGGACCTAATGGTCAGCGGTCCCTTTACCTTTTATCTACAGGTAGCAATGGATGCCCTACCTGTTAGAAGAGTCACACCTCCCCCTCAGTGCTTGGGAAATGTGGCCTTCCTGCTAGAGAAGCAGCCCAGCCACAACAAGGGAGGCTATCTGGGCTGGCATGATAACCTGGGAAAGTTTCAGTGCAAACAGCCCCCAGGGCCAGGCTGAGTAAAGAGGATGTCTGCAGTGAAAAACATTGTGCCGCCTACCTGCCTTGTGCCTGACTTCTGCCATCAAGAGCCACAGCCTTGGGCAAGAGGGAAAGCACAGGTTTCTCTAATTCCACCTGAGCGCAATGACAGAAGCAGCAAGACATGGGAATGGGGGATGCCAGCCTCTCAGCTCATAGCAGGTCGGGAAAGTTCAGCTTTCGTTTCAGAGGCAGAAAAAATTAAATAGGCTTTGTAGTGTTTATTAAATTCCCTTTAATTATAGGACTGGGCTAACTGAAGACAGTTTAATTAAAATAGCTGTTGACTGATGGTATCTTCATGTTGTAAGTGAACTGGAGCACTTCAAAAAAAAGGAGGGGGAAGACACAGAAACTCTGCCGTGTGGCAAACCTGTTCCCATTTATTTCAGAGAGAGCAGATGGAAGAGCCAGTGGGTCCGCCTTGCTGACACTTGTTGGAGGATAACCAGCTTTGTCAAAATGGGTGAGCGCAACACTGCCACCTAGTGCTGACACGTAATCAGACCAGCCATTTTGTTGTGTTATAATTCAAGTATTATTTTTATGATGAATAGCCACTTCAGAGCATTTTATTTAGAAATGTATTTATATAAGCTGCTTATAGATTGCCTTAAAAAAAAAAAAGCTCCCACAGAAGTTTTACAATGCAGATAAAGATGTGATAATACCACTGTTGAAAATGTAAAACAACAACAATAAAAGGTTAAACCAGTAGGTGGCAGAGCAGGATATAAAATCCCATAATAATAAGAAATTGAGGTTCACAATTAAAAGGCCTGGGAGAATAAAAAGGCTTTGGCATGACAACAAAATTAAATCAAGCTAGGCATCAGGCAAGGCTTTCTGCGGAGAGTATTTCATAACCACCATTGCAGTTTCGAAAACATTTTCCAAGGCAAGACACCCTTGCTCCCAACCCATCCCCGCCAACATTTCTCTGATGAAAATAGGGACATTCTATTCTACATCAGGAAGCTTCTCCCGCGTTTGATCTGCCACACACATAGACATCATGCACCCACATACATCGCTCAGCTTGAGCCAATTACCACCTGTCTGCCTAACCTACCTTACAGGGTTGTTGTAAAGGAAAAAATGTGTGAGGGGAGGGATCATGTACAACACTATCAACAGATCAATGGAATGGAATGAAATTTTACCTGTAAGCTGCCTTGAGTCCCTGTCAGGGTAAAAGACGGGATAGCTATATGAATGATCAGGAGCATACCAGAGAGTAAATCCTATTGAACGCAGTAGGACTTAGTTCTGCGTAAAAATGCTTAGGATTGCAGTGTAAGGCTGCACAGTCTTTACCCAGTTACCTGGGAGTAAGCTCCGTTGAATACAGTGGGACTTACTTCTGAGTAGATAGGTAAAGGCTTGTAGTGTAAGGCTCCAGTTACAATAAAGAAATAAACACTCCACACAATTCCTTAAAAATGGCTGGCGGCTGAAGAATTTAAAGTGAATTGGTTACATTTTCCTTCAAAATTATAGGAAGGGCTTCGTATGCCGGTTTCACCGTTTCTTTCATTTGGTGCAGGTACAGTGGTACCTCGGTTTTCGAACAGCTTAGTTCACGAACAACTTGGAACCTGAACGCTGCAAAACTGGAAGTAGGTGTTCCGGTTTTAGAACTTTTTTTTTTGGATGCCAAACATACTCCGTTTTCAGGAATTGTAGGAAATGATATTAAGAGACAAGATAAAAAATTATTTCTATACGCAACAACGGCAGCAAGAATGTTAATGGCACAAAGATGGAAGCAAGAAGAGTTACCGACAAAAGAAGACTGGCAGATGAAGTTAATGGACTATGCAGAATTGGATAAGATGGCAGGAAGAATTCGAAACCGACGGGACCAGGAATTTCTAAAAGATTGGACTAAATTTGAAACATATCTGAAAGACAACTGTAAACAACAAATCACACTAATAGGCTTGCATGAAGTTTTGTGAGGTTAATTTTAAAAAATATTACTGAAATAATATTAGAAAGTAATATTGGATATAGATTATTTAAAGTAATAGTGAAGTATGAAATACAAAAAGAAGTTAAGAAAAGTGAAAATCTCGAGAAGGGTTGATGGAAGTCAGGAAAATGTATTTGTATAACACATGAATGTTGAATGTTATTTAAAAGACTATATGTAAAAATCTTTAATAAACAAATTATTTTTTTTAAAAAAAAAACATACTCCATTTTCAGTCCTCCTGTGTTTCCTGTTGCGATGCTAATCTGCGCCCCCCCCCCAATTGTAATTCAAGCCTTCTGTTTCCGATTGCAGTGTTCTGATATTTGGAGCTTACATTTGGTGCTTTTGCTTTTGCTATTTATTTTGCGTTTTTTGTTTTGAGGATTTTTCAGTTAATTTGTTTTTGTGACTGTATGGATGCCAGTTCAGCTACTGATTGATTCATTGATTGATTGTGTGACTGTGGAAATGGATAAAAGCCCACACTTCTTCTAGGCACAGAGTGTGTACCATTCAGTCATATTTACTTCTTTTCTGGGGAATGGAGGAGAATGAGCCATGTTACCCAGACATCCTTCTATTAAGTACAGTACCCAAGACTGCTTGGGTTCTTGTCAGCTACATCATGGGAACAAATGGAGGAGCAGACAATTGAGAATGGGAGCACAAGACCCCCAGAAAAACAACCAGGGGATTTTTTCACCACCCTCAGTTTGTAGCTACTGGTTACTCTTAGTGTTCTGTATTAGTTATTTCCTTCAGAATGTTTCTGCAGCCTTTATTCTGGGTTCCTCCTGAATAAGACAGCTCAGCCTGAACTAGAAGTTCTTTAAGGAAATCAAGGTGCCCCTGATATTCTTGTAAAGAAGCTGGTAAAATGCGGGCTAGACAATGCTACCATTCAGTGGATTTGTAACTGGCTGACTGACCAAACCCAAAGGGTGTTCATTAATGGATCCCCTTCATCCTGGAGAGAAGTGACTAGTGGGGTGCCACAGGGTTCTGTCTTGGGCCCAGTCTCATTCAACATCTTTATCAATGACTTGGATGATGGGCTCGAGGGCATCCTGATCAAGTTTGCAGATGACACCAAATTGGGAGGGGTGGCTAATACCCCAGAGGACAGGATCACACTTCAAAATGACCTTAACAGATTAGAGAATTGGGCCAAAGCAAACAAGATGAATTTTAACAGGGAGAAATGTAAAGTACTACACTTGGGCAAAAAAAATGAAAGGCACAAATACAGGATGGGTGACACCTGGCTTGAGAGCACTACATGTGAAAAGGATCTAGGAGTCTTGGTAGACCACAAACTTGACATGAGTCAACAGTGTGATGCAGCAGCTAAAAAAGCCAATGCAATTCTGGGCTGCATCAATAGGAGTATAGCATCTAGACCAAGGGAAGTAATAGTACCACTGTATTCCGCTCTGGTCAGACCTCACCTGGAATACTGTGTCCAGTTCTGGGCACCACAGTTCAAGGAGGATACTGACAAGCTGGAACGTGTCCAGAGGAGGGCAACCAAAATGGTCAAAGGCCTGGAAACGATGCCTTATGAGGAACGGCTTAGGGAGCTGGGTATGTTTAGCCTGGAGAAGAGAAGGTTAAGGGGTGATATGATAGCCATGTTCAAATATATAAAAGGATGTCATATAGAGGAGGGAGGAAAGTTGTTTTCTGCTGCTCCTGAGAAGAGGACATGGAGCAATGGATTCAAACTACAAGAAAGAAGATTCCACCTAAACACTAGAAAGAACTTCCTGACAGTAAGAGCTGTTTGACAGTGGAATTTGCTGCTAAGGAGTGTGGTGGAGTCTCCTTCTTTGGAGGTCTTTAAGCAGAGGCTTGACAGCCACCTGTCAGGAATGCTTTGGTGGTGTTTCCTGCTTGGCAGGGGGTTGGACTGGATGGCCCTTGTGGTCTCTTCCAACTCTATGATTCTATGAAATTAGAAGCTGAGCTGCCATACTTGTAACAAAAAAAAAAGCTAATGCTATTCTAGGCTGCATCAATAGAAGTACAGTGTCCAGATCAAGTTAAGTAATAGTACCACTCTATTCTGCCTTGGTCAGAATACACCTGGAATACTGTGTCCAGTTTTGGGCACCACAATTTAAGAAGGATGTTGACAAGCTGGAACGTGTGCAGAGGAGGGCAACCAAGATGCTTAAGGGTCTGGAAACCAAGCCTTACGGGGACTGCTTGAAGGAGCTGTGTATGTTTAGCCTGGAAAAGAGGACATAAGATAGTCACCTACAAATATCTTAAGGGCTGTCACATGGAAGATGGAGCAAGCCAGTGGGTCCATGTTATAAGAAATAAGGTTCTGACTAAACATCAGGAAGAACTTCCTGACAGTCAGAGCTTTTCAACAATGGAACTGTCTCCCTCAGCAGGGACAGATTTAGGGCTGTGTGAACAGTGTGCATGTATTGCAGGCATCTCCGAAATCCATTTCGGGGGTTCGTTTAGTCCCTGTGGCAGTCTGCCTCCTGGGGTAAAACCCTAAAAAAAGCTCAACAACATCAATCCTTAAAAAAAGGTCAACAAGGTGCAAAGAAGGAGGTGTGAGGGCTCTGACAGGGTCCTAGAGTCCTCCTTCATTCTTCCCAAAGCCTAGTTAGCACTTTCCCAGCTTTGGGAAGGAAGTGGAGGGCTTTAGGACCCTGCCAGAACCCTTATACTTCCTTACCAAAGCTGGATGCCTCCTTACCTGTATCTGAGAAGGCAACAGGAGGGCTAGAGGGGCGTGACAAATTTTGGGTTCACACAGGGCACTATAGTACTCAAGTTCACCACTGCCCTCGGAAGGTGGTGGATTCTCCTTCTTTGGTTTTTAAGCAGTGGTTGGATGGCCATCTGCCATTGATACTTTAGTTGACATTCTTGCACTGCAGGGGGTTGGACTAGATGACCCTTGAGGTCCCTTCCAACTCTACAGTTCCATGGTTCCATGATGTTCAATAAGAGGAGGAAGAGGAAGAAGGTTATTGCAGTTGCTTGCGTTTGTATTACCTTCCTTTCACCAGCAGTCCCAGGCAGTGGCATAGCATGGGTTGCCAGCGCCCGGGGTCACACGATGGGGGTGGGAGGGAGGGAAATGGATGGAGTACGCATGCGCATTTACTGCCTAATGGTGTTCACATCACCCAGGAGATCGCAGTTGCAGAGATAAGAAAAGAAGAGCCATTCTGTTGTCTGAAGAGGTCACTTCCTGGTTTGAATGGAGAAGCAGTTTTCAGTGGAGCCCAGCGAAGGAAGTGGCAGCTCCGGGTGTTGAAATTCTGTGCCCACTCTACACCAGCAGAATTCAACATTTGAAACAGGGATAGGGTGGGTCCTGAAAATATATCTCTCAGGTATCAAAACTATCCTAAAGAGGTAAGTTTGCAGCATCTGAAACGGTCTTCAGTGGAACCTTGTGTTACATACCGTCCCCCTTGCAAACGCTGCGGGTTACAAGCTCCGCTAACCCAGAAGTAGATGCTCCTGGTTGCGGCCTTTGCCCTGGGATGCGAGCGGATGTTGCGCGGCGGCAATGGGAGGTGCCATTAGCAAAAGTGCGCCTCATGTTACAAGCGGTTTCGAGTTGAGAACGGACCTCCGGAACAAATTAATTCGTAACCAGAGGTACCACTGTATTGTAAGGAGTGCTCTAAGAATGGACTGTAATCCATTGTTCTACAAACTTTTAAGAAGTTGAGTTTTGGTGTGGAGAAATGAAACAGTGTGACAACCCAGACAAGGCTTCCGTATTGAAAAAGCTGCTATCATGTAAGCCTGCACCCTCCATGGCATAGGTTGCCATGACAACATTTAGCACAGCTGAGATACCGTCTCAATATCACTTCCCTGTCACTTCAGAGTTCTCTCCCTTCTACACACTGCATCTGAACATCCAGTGTTAGGGCTCAGCCTGGGTGCAAAGGCCCAGCTCCTTCCGCCATCCCGACTCACGTGGCCCCTCATTCCTTTAGTTCAGGCACTTCCGTCCCACAAGCTCCTTTCTTTTCCATGTGGGTTAGTGCTGGGACCAGTCAAGGGAGGGTATCCAGGTGGAATGAACAGCAGGATGGAAGCTGGAACCAGGGCATAGGTGTCAACCCTCCCTTTTTTTGCGGGAAACTCCCTTATTCCAATGCCGTTTCCCGCTGCTATCCCAGATTGTTGATATCCCTTAAATTTCCGGGATTTCAAAGGAAGCAGCTCCTCTCCCTTCCTGCCGGCCAGGGAGGCTCCTCAGCTGCGTTGCTCGGCTGCCAATAAGGAGTCTGAGACCGACTGGGGGCGGAGCTTGCATGCCTTGTGCAGCCAGACCCTCACGCCCAAGCAGACAGACAGCCTGCCTGCCGTCTATGCGCTCGCTCTTTCGCTCACCCGTTTGCACGCAGCCTCTGGAGCGCAGGGTGGCGAGGCTACTTGGTGCCATTGCACCGCCCTCGCAGCATCCCTGAGCCGTCTGCCTGTTTCAGAAGGGGCCCCGAGCTCACTCTGCTTCCCCTCCTCACGTCACCGTGGACAGGCTTAAAGGTAAAGGTAAAGGGACCCCTGACCATCAGGTCCAGTTGTGTCCGACTCTGGGGTTGCGTGCTCATCTCGCTCTATAGGCCGAGGGAGCCGGCGTTTGTCCGAAGACAGCCTCCGGGTCATGTGGCCAGCATGACAAAGCTGCTTCTGGCGAACCAGAGCAGCGCACAGAAACGCCGTTTACCTTCCCGCTGGAGCGGTCCCTATTTATCTACTTGCACTTTAACGTGCTTTCGAACTGCTAGGTGGGCAGGAGCTGGGACCGAACAATGGGAGCTCACCCCGTCGCAGGGATTCGAACCGCTGACCTTCTGATCAGCAAGCCTGTGGTTTAACCCACAGCGCCACCTGGTCCCTCGTGGACAGGCTTACTTTCCCTTATTTTCAAATCCGAATGTTGACAGCTATGAACCAGGGTCAAGCTGGGTCGTGGAACTGGCAGCTAGCAAAGCCCATTCCCACAGTGTGCCCCCCCAAATAGAGTCAATCTGTGGCATTGCGACCCTTGCCAACACAGCAACGTCAGCAGCCATGCGCATTAAGCTTACTGCCTTAATTAATTAATTAAATTGTATACCACTGTATCATTTTTTAAAAAATCAAAGCAGTTTACAGCAATAAAATAAAACCATACACTAAAACCTATTTAAAAAAAGTTAAATACAGTCATCAATGAACCATTGTGGAAGGACGTACTATTAATTGCCTGTATAGGCCTGGCAGAGTAGAAATGTTTCCAGCAGGTGTTTAAAAGTTGGCACAGAAGGCTCCTGCTGAATCTCTCTTGGCAGAGGATTGCACAGGACTGGGCAGATGACACTACAGGCTTGGTTTCTTGTTGCTGTCAAATGAGCCTCGCCAACTCAGGGAACCACCAAGGATGCTCCTGCGGATGATCTCCGTGATCAAGCTGGGACATAAGGGCTCAGGTGTTTGATCCCTGGGGTTGTTTTCAGACACTCTTAAAACAAAGGGCCACTGCCAATCCATATGTGATTTGACAAGGAGGAAATAAACACACAAAGACTGACACAAGGAAATGCATAAGGAGATAACAGGGGACTAAAGAAATGAAAAGTGGAGAAAGGAGAAGAAAAAGAGACATGTAGTTGAAAGGAAAATGGAAACAGTACAGAGAAGGTTCTCCATGGTACCAGTTGTTGTGTGAAATGCTTGCCTGTCTCTTCACCAGAAGCAGCTCTGCACATTAGAGGAACAGAATGCAGCTCCTATGACTGAGAAGAACCAACCGACTCAAGACTGAGCACAAACACAAAGGCCCCACTAGATGCAACACTATACTGCAAGTCCCACAAGTCTTTTCTTCGTCTTACGTCCATCACATACTGCATAGCTGTCAACCCTCCCTTTTTTTGCGGGAAACTCCCTTATTCCAATGCCGTTTCCCGCTGCTATCCCGGATTGTTGATATCCCTTAAATTTCCCGGATTTCAAAGGAAGCAGCTCCTCTCCCTCCCTGCCGGCCAGGGAAGCTCCTCAGCTGCGTTGCTCGGCTGCCAATCAGGAGTCTGAGACCGACTGGGGGCGGAGCTTGCATGCCTTGTGCAGCCAGACCCTCACGCCCAACCAGACAGACAGCCTGCCTGCCGTCTACGTGCTCGCTCTTTCGCTCACCCGTTCGCACGCAGCCTCTGAAGCGCAGGGTGGCGAGGCTACTTGGTGCCGTTGCACCGCCCTCTTGGCATCCCTTATTTTCAAATCCGAAAGTTTGGGAAAATCCCTTATTTTCAAATCCGAAAGTTGACAGCTATGCATACTGTAAAGTTTGTTCTGCATTGCGCTGGACCATGTTGAATCCATTTTCTGTGCATGAAAAAGAAATTGCCTCAAGCTTTCATATTTTGAGTTGCATTATATATTATTATACT
This sequence comes from Darevskia nairensis, assembly GCA_034642065.1. Taxonomy (NCBI): domain Eukaryota; kingdom Metazoa; phylum Chordata; class Lepidosauria; order Squamata; family Lacertidae; genus Darevskia; species Darevskia nairensis. The sequence continues at coordinate 491,401 of JAWWNI010000889.1, forward strand.
GGCCTGTGGTGATGGCTTTTAATTATGGAATTGTATTTTATTATTATTATTTTGCTATTGTGCTTTTATGTTTTAAACATTTTCTCTGGGCCTCCTCACAAGGGCAGAATTCCCTGCAAAATAGGTATAAATGCATTAAATAAATATGAGTGAATAAATAATATGGGGTGGAGGAAGGATCCTACAACTGATTGTAATGTGCAGCTGGAGCAGGAGTCAGCTCATATTTCTTCAGCGTTTTTATTTCCCTTTGTCTCTCCTGATAGTTCCTGTCAGTGGCTTAGGATGTGTGTGGCTTTCTGTCTGCGCCTCTAAACCTGGCTACACCTCCACGGCCTTCTAGACATGCTCCTCATTTGCCTGGGTGTCAAAGATGGGTGTCTGCTTATCCTGAGAATATGTCCTGATAGGAAAACTGTAAACAGCATATTTAAATCAAAATGACACTGACAACCAAGTCAAAAACATCAGCGAATGTCACTGAATGATTGCCCATGGTTGTATCCCAGGGAAATGACGCCGAAATTAACTAATTAATTATTTTGTATTTTAGCTCCATGACAAAACAGACCACCACAGCAAAAGGTCTTCCGGAATCCTCCATTGTCAAGGACTGCCGACCTTGGTCCCATGTGGTGAATGACATAAGCACAGTCCCACAGTCAAGAACCTTCTGTGAAGAACTGCTCACCACTGCTCCACATGACGAAATGCAGAACAGCAGCTCCTCAGGGAAGAACCTTCCAGATCCAGCCTGGTTCTTGCCACGTTTGCTGTTAGCTGCTCCTAGTCAAGAAGGAATATAAGGGGGGCCTGTAATGCCACTACTTAATCTATTAATGGCACTGCTCTGATTCCAAAATTAAAGCTAGATACAGGAAGTCACACTTCCATCATCTCCACAGCAAGGCAATAAGTTAATGCAGGACAGTATCAATATAATGTACAGTGTTTCCCCTATTTTAAGACACCGTCTTATTTATTTTTTCCTCAAGAAAACACACTATGGCTTATTTTGAGGGGGTGTCTTATTTTTATTACGTAAGCACGCACAGAACGACGGCGCTGGAAACTTACCAAGCGACGGCGCTGCTGCGAGGCTCCTGGGGAGCCGGTTAGTCCGCCTTGTCCCTGAAGGTTGGAGGGATTTTATTCGCCCCACCCCCTTGGGGGGAGCAACAGCCAACAGAGAAGTTTGGCTTTCCCCCCTCCAGCTCAGCCCGGCTGCAGGTGGCTGAATGTTGCCGCGCTGTGCGCTCCGGCTGCGCCTCCTCTGTCGGCCTCCTTCCCCTCAGGCCAAGATCCGTTTGGAGTGTGCTCCAGCCGCCTGGCCAAGTGGCCGCAACGGCTCCTTGGCAAGGCCACGCTCGAGTTCTGAGGCTACAAAGGACGGGACGGGCGCGGAGCTCTTTGTTTGCTTGCTGGCAGCGGGGGGAGAATCCAAGCTGAGCTTTGAGGAAACGGGCACCAGAGAGACCCGCTTTTGCTGGGCGCTCTCTCCTGCTCCTCCTCCGCCGTCTTCCCTCCTCGAAACTCGACAGAAGCCTTGTTTTCCAAGGGGCCTCTTGGGCCGCCCCGTGCACTCTGCACTAAGCGGAGTTGGACGAGCGCGCGGGTGAAGAGACCTTCGGAGTGCCTTTGTCGCACCCGCTGCCCCTTCCTGTGCGCCCTGCTCTGCAGAGTTCCTGAGCACTGCTTCTGGGGCTCACTGGTTTTGGTGGCTGGACTGGACACCCAGCCCCGCCTTTTCCTTGGCGCCGTCCAGTACTGCGCCTATCACTATGGCTTATTTTCGGGGTAGGGCTTATATTTCGCAAATGCGAAAAAAAACTGCTATGGCTTATTTTATGACTACATCTTAAAATAGGGGAAACAGGGTATGTACTACATTTTAAAGTCTGTATAGTGACAGGAGGAGGAGATTGTTCAAACCATATCCACTTCTTTGCCATGCCCCCCCCCTCCCTGGGCATGCCCTATCTTTTAGCAAGTCATAGTCAGCTCCTTTCGTTATAGCAATGAATTTACAGCAAAACAAAACAAAACACCGGCATCAATACTGCTGATTCAGCTGCCAAAGGACAAGAACCGCATGCTAAGGTGAACTGGCATTCAGGTTTTGAGTTTGCTTTTGCCAAAATAGAAGGGGGGCTTGCCTACTTGTGCCAAACCTCCCTGAAACTCCAGTTAAGTTTCCCAGATTTCAGTTGCTGCAACCATGGCTTTCGCTCATTTTGGAACCCAGAGCAGTTACAGGTGACAGTGCAAATTTTTGTGACTGCAAGGCAACCAACACCATAACCAGACAGAACCACTTAAGATCTTCACTCATGCAACAGGCAAGTGAAGAAAATGGACTGCATAGATGTACAAACATAACTTGGGGATTAATGTCTGCCATTCATGAACAATTATCCAATCTGAACAGAAGAAGTAGGAAATGAGATACAATCCTGGAGATCTCATCAATTATTATCTGCAATGTTGGAGAATTTATTTGTTTTGTTATACAGCAGCTACAGCTTGGAAAATTTTGTATTTGTGTTTTGTAATGATTTAATTTATACACATATATCCACATGTGCTTTCATTTTTAGCTGTCTATGTGTATTGTAAAGGTAAAGGTAAAGGGACCCCTGACAATTAGGTCCAGTCGTGACCGACTCTGGGGTTGCGGCGCTCATCTCGCTTTATTGGCCGAGAGCTGGCGTACAGCTTCCAGGTCATGTGGCCAGCATGACTAAGCTGCTTCTGGTGAACCAGAGCAGCACACGGAAACGCCGTTTACCTTCCCGCTGCAGCGGTACCTTTTTATCTACTTGCACTTTGATGTGCTTTTGAACTGCTAGGTTGGCAGGAGCAGGGACCAAGCAACGGGAGCTCACCCCGGCCCGGGGCTTCGAACCGCCGACCTTCTGATTGGCAAGCCCTAGGCTCTGTGGTTTAACCCACAGCGCCACCCGCATCCCATGTGTATTGTAATTATCCATTATTTTTTATTTTGTTCCATTGTCACTTGCGTTCCTGTGTCTTGTGTCTTTCAGAAGCTGCTATTCAGTTGTCTATATTCCACATTCTGAAAAAGGTCATGAAGACTTTTCCAATTCTTTTCAAAGCAACATTTATATTTCAGAAGTTCTTTTTCTTTTGGTCTCTCCTATCTCTCTCACCTGTAGCTGGCGTAAAGGTTCTGGAAACTCAACTCGGTCATTTTTCTCTAACAAAGCATGTTTTCTAGTTCTGATAAAAGCAAATAATATACAATGAAAATACAGTTTTTGCAAAGCAATATAGATGATATGCAGTGCTATAAAAGGTCTTCCACTTCTCAATTTATGGGGCATCATCCAACTGCAACATGGACAGCATTTGCTAGGAAAGTCAGATTTAGTCTCAGCAGAAATCCTGGCTACAAAATCTCATGAGGCAGAATCTACAGCTACATGTCACAGACGTACAGGGAATCCAAGAGGCTAGAGCAACGGAGAGGAAAAGTGTGCTGCCAACCCAATAATCTCCAGCGGACCAACCTACAATATTTCTGCTTGAAACAGCCAATCAGATTGGAGGCTATTTATTATGACTTGAAGTGGACTAAGTTGCTTCATCCACCCTGACTGAAGTTAAGCCTACATCCCTGGCACAGGATTATATGTAAAAATAAATAAATACAACTTTCCACCAAATCAGAAACAGACAACCCCGTCAACAGTGGAGAAGCCTGTTCCTCCCCCAGTGACGAGTGAGACACCAAGCCACTGCCTGGCACCTGCTTGCTGCCTGCTTTATCAAATGCTGCAATGCAGTTGCATCAGAATTCACTGTGTGAGCAGAGCAATGCATGCCCTGCACAATGCCTGCTAGAGGGTGTGGGGTGGGATGACTGCTTACTCAAGAAGGGGCATTTCCCACTTTTTCCTGTGACATGTTGGGAGGTGATCAGGCAAGGCAACCCAGCAGCCCAGGCAAGCAACAAGAACGGCTTGAGGGCTCAGAAGGAACAGCCTGGGAGATGGCTACCACTGCCCTCAGCATCTGCTGCCTGAGGCAGTCGGTTTGTTCTGCCCTGCGAGAAAGCTGTCCCTCAGCAGAGTGCTACCTGGGTGTCCATTTGTGTGTTCCCTGCTCCTCTTCCAGCACAACCACAAGATTGGAGGCATCAGCTTCCATCTTCAACTACCTGCAGTTTGTTGTTTTGCTTGAATGAGGACAAACCGTCACTGCAGTTACGGTAATTTAAACCATGGTTATCTGAACAAAGATCACACTACAGTTCCTGATCCTGGTTTGTTCAGATAAAGCAGAGTTTAAGCTAGTGCTATTTTTCTAGAAAAAGAGGTGCCAGAACTCACCCTTGTTCTCTTGCCTTGTTCTCTTATAATGGCAATAGCGTCCGCCTGAGTTCCGGCTGAAAAAAAAGACCTGGTTTATTCTAACCACATTTCCCAGTTCAGTTAAAATGTCATGTTGTGGCTCAGAACTGTGTGTTGCAACACGTTAGTGTGTCAGCTGCAGTGTGCAGGTGTGTCACATAAACACTCCCTGCTCTCCTAAACTCTGGTTTGCTAGTAAAACTGAATTACTGTGTAGCGAAATGATGCAAAACTGAATTACTGTGTTGCAAAATGATGCATTTCCATAAACTGTGTCAGCAACTTGAAAAGTTTGGAAAGCTCTGTTGTAGCTAGTTGATAACAGAAATGAATGCTTACGGTCACCTCCTTGCAGCTGAACTAGGGGCTCACATACATGACGCTAAACGATGGTTTAGCATTATATATAAACAAGATCACTGACACTTTAGACATGCTCTAAAGAGGAAAAATATCTAATTTTAACACTTAGGGAGCATGTCAAAAGAAGGCCCTAGTTATCCACCGGTCAGTTTATTCACATGGAGCTTCGGAGTCAGAAGTTTCTTGTGTACTGTCTTTTAATTTTTTATGTAAGCATGTACTCAGCGAAATTAAATATTTTAAAAAGGAAAACCCATCCTGTTGGGCATTTCTCCTTTGTCTTTGGAACCATGCATAGAAAGTTTTAATGAAAGGGCTAGTGCTGTGCTGATTTTATTGTAATTACTCTTATGTTTTTAATACTTTATATAGTTTTAATTCAATCAATGTTTAATTAATAGTTTTTAATGGCTGTTGATTTCCCCAATGTTTTTAGTTGCTGATATTTTTATCTGTAAGCCGCCTTGAGTCCCTGTCAGGGAAAAAGGTGGGGTAGAAGTAAATATATATTAAAAAGTGGCAAGGCTATTGCCTCTTCTCCTACACTAGAACCCTGATGGGGATGCAAAAAACTCCTTAGGCATCTGATAAATCATTTGCTCAAGTGATCATCTGAGGCGGGTGGCTGTGTGCCCAGCACATGTTGTCTATGTGCATGGGAAAATATGGTCTGGCCACACTCTCTGCTGGCCAAAGGCCCCTGGCGCATTGCCCAAGGGGGAATTTGGAGCACAGGCCAGAAATGGCCAGCCCACCTCTGGCCGAGAGGATGACTGCATGTGCCTGTGAAATATTGGGCAAGATCCAACATCACACCAGTAGATGTGACAGAACTTCTTCCTCTCCTCCCAACTGCACCCTCCACCCCCCAGTCTTCTCCAGAGGGTTACCACCTACAACAAATAAATATTCCCAGATAATGGCATTTCTGGTACCAGTAGGAACAATAATCTTTTGGGAGAAAATGAATCCAAGGAGGAGCTTCCAGTCAAAAACAGGCTCTAGAGGGATTATTTAAAAACATAAAGGATTTGGATGATTGTTGTGGAGGGAAGTAAAGGACTGTAATGCTCAACTGATTAACTGGCTAGAGGAATCGTTAAAGATTTCTGATGACTGGACAGGTGGCCTCATCAGGCTGCAGATTTCTACACAGAATTAGTCACAACTCCTAAAAGGTCTAATATTTAATACATTCCACAATTCTTCCAAAACTTTAACCTTTCCAAACTTTCCCTGTCATATATTATGAAGTATCCTGGGCCTGTAGGCTTTTGTAAATTTATTCTGATATGTTAGCTCCTGATCTGTTTCAAACTATCCATGAGGCAAACACAGCTGGTTGCAGGGCCAGCAAAAGACATTTTGGCACCTGAGGCAAACCACAAAATGGCAGCCCCCCCCCTTCCCCACCAGGGAAGAAGGGGGCAGGGTGAATATCAATATCAGGAACAAAGGAAAAGGAAAGATCAACACTGGGATCCACTGCCCCTGTGGATCCTGTGACAAAGCGGTCCCCTCAGCTTGCCTCTTGAGTGGGCCGGCCCTGGCTGGTTGCCACCACAGCTTTTATGCCGCATTTCATGTTGCCAGCTTCCCAAGGCTCCTCCTGTCAACTAAAGGGAGAGCCCAAGGGTTGCTGCTGAGGGCACAGGTTCAACAACCCTTTGATCTTGTCACTTTGGGGGCGACATTAGGGAAGACAATCCCTTGTGTGTGTTGTCATCTTCCTCTCCCTTCGAAGGCAATGGGACTCGCAAGGTATATACGTACCCCCCCCCTTTTTTTTATTGTCCAGGGTGACTTTATCACATCACTTCTCTGAATAGTTTCATTGTCTGGCTTGAAGATGACACAAATTATTCCACCCTAGAGTGGTAGGGAGGGGGGGTTGCTTTTTGTTTGGAGAGTATCTGTAGGGTTTCTTTGGCTCTCTTTGAGAGCCAGTGTGGTGTAGTGGTTAGAGTGTTGGACTCGGACTGGGGGGGGGGACCCAGCTTCAAATCCCCACTCAGCCATGAAGCTCCCTGGGTCACCTTGGGCCAGTCATGCTCTCTTAGTGCGACCTACCTCACAGGTTGTCACAAGGATGAAACAGGGAGGGGGGGATTTTGTAGAGCACCTTCAGTGCCCTGAATGAAAGGTGCATTATAAACAAACAAATATTTTTCCTAACTCTTTTATCCCTGCCTCTCGATCCTTAAATAGAAAAGTTTTAAAGGCACATGTAAGGTGACCCAGGTGGCGCTGTGGGTTAAACCACAGAGCCTAGAGCTTGCTGATCAGAAGGTCGGCGGTTCGAATCGCTGCAACGGGGTGAGCTCCCGTTGCTCGGTCCCAGCTCCTGTCCACCTAGCAGTTTGAAAGCACGTCAAAGTGCAAGTAGATAGATAGGTACCGCACCGGCGGGAAGGTAAACGGTGTTTCTGTGCGCTGCTCTGGTTCGCCAGAAGCGGCTTTGTCATGCTGGCCACATGACCTGGAAGCTGTATGCCGGCTCTCGGCCAATAAAGCGAGATGAGCGCCCTAACCCCAGAGTCGGACACGACTGGACCTAATGGTCAGGGGTCCCTTTACCTTTACCTTTAAAGGCACATGTGTGATTGCTTCTGAATGTCCACTCCCCCTCATCACTGAAGGAAATAAAAAGGTAAAATGTGAAAGAATTCAGGTAACTCCTTTCAAACTTCCCTCTCCTTTACCCAAAATATAAAATTGCAAAACGGGTGTGTTTGTGAAAGGCTCCACAGAGCCCTCCCCATCCCTTCATAGCTCCACCCACATATACATGCCCCAGCAGCAGCAATAATCTCAAAAATACATGGATAACAATATATTGTTTCTCTGGATTGCATCAAAAGCATCTTAAGTCAAAAGGCTGCTGGGTGGGTGAGGGGGGAGGGAAGAGGCACCACAAAACCAATCCAAGCAAAAAGAGACCCTGCAGCCAGGGCACACAGCTGGCTGCTAACAGATAACCCACCCCAAACCCCACTTTCCACCAATGCAAACACAGGCAGAGAAAGCAGCACTAGCATGCCTAGCTTGTCCGTGAGGCAAACTGAGGCAGGCGGCAAGGGGCGACTCTACAGGAACAGCCCCCCACCCGTGCAAAGGCATGCTCCCAGACATGACATCTGGTGGGGGGCCAGGGCCCCCCCCCCAAAATTTTCAATGAAGGGGCCGGGCCACCTCTAAGTTCTGCAGTGGCTGTACACGCATGCCGTGGGGCGTGCTCGCATCTCGCACACAAGCCACGGGGCATCTGCATGACACAACAACATGCCCTGCCATGCACACATGGCGCTGTGAGCATTAAACACCCATTTGCAGATAGTAAACTCAGTCCTTTACAGCAGAATGCAGCAGAAGCAACTGTGGTTGGAATAGTAACATCTAAGGTTTTATTTATAAAGCAAATAACAAAACAACAAGACAACTCTCGCATCCATCTTCTTCAGCAGAGGGGCAGAGAGAAGAGAGAGGGAGGAGATATTTAAATAGTTCCCATACTCATACATCAATTAAGAAATTAAAGTAAATAAAGGCAACCCGCAACATTATGCAATGTGAGAATGAGACATTACAATACTGACAGGTGCAAGCATGCTGCAGGGCATGCTGATGTCATGCGCGCATGCCACAGGGTGTGTGCACATGCCGTGTTGACATTGCACGGCCTCTTCAATCATGGGGGCAAAGTGGAATGTGTGAATGCCGCCACTGGCATCCTTGCAGCCTAAGGGGAAGTGGCTACAGCGGCTTCTGGGCTCCAGCAAGATCTTCTGAGGCCTTCCCGTGGGGCTCTTGTCAAACCGGGTGCACAAAAATCATTGGCGCACAAAATGCAGAAGCACATAGCATCACCTCTATGTACCTCAAATACACATGCCTTCCCTCTGCATATCACCGTGACAGACAAGAAGCAGAATGACAGAATGTAACATACTATATAGTAGTCTAGGCCCTGAAATGAAGCCAGACCAGAAAAGGTTACTTAGCCCTGGATCAAAACTATACTGCCCGCCCCCACTTCTCTCTAGGAATACAAGATCTCCCCTGGGGTCTACTCAACATTGCTTTGTAACATTTTACAAGAAAAATCCCAGGCAATAAAGATTCTTGTGAGTTTGCTTGAAAACTACTCAACACTTTGGACACAAAGGCTGCACATAGCAGAGTTCATGATGTTATGGCCCAGGAGTTGGAACAGAGGAAGGTTCTGAGGGGAAGACTGAAGGCAGAAACCAGTCCTGGAAAGTTCTCTAGAAGGCCCTAACCCTCCTAGCAACTCCCAGGGGAGAAAAAATCCCAGAAGCCAGCAATGTCTTCACCTGCCTAGCCATAGCAGGCAGTCCGTACCTTTCTCCTCCAACTCTTTCCCAAGGGCAGCTCCCTACCACACTACCTTCAGGGGCCCACCTCCGTAAGAGGCAGCACCTGAGGAACAGGGCACAACTATTTTAAAGGTAAAGGTAAAGGTAAAGGGACCCCTGGGGACCAGGTGGCGCTGTGGGTTAAACCACAGGCTTGCTGATCAGAAGGTCAGCGGTTTGAATCCCTGTGACGGGGTGAGCTCCCGTTGCTCGGTCCCAGCTCCTGCCCACCTAGCAGTTCGAAAGCATGTTAAAGTGCAAGTAGATAAATAGGGACTGCTCCAGCGGGAAGGTAAACGGCGTTTCCGTGCGCTGCTCTGGTTCGCCAGAAGCAGCTTTGCCATGCTGGCCACATGACCCGGAGGCTGTCTTCGGACAAACGCCGGCTCCCTCGGCCTATAGAGCGAGATGAGCACGCAACCCCAGAGTCGGACACGACTGGACCTGATGGTCAGGGGTCCCTTTACCTTTAAAGGGACCCCTGACCATTAGGTCCAGTCATGTCCGACTCTGGGGTTGCGGCGCTCATCTCGCTTTATTGGCCGAGAGCCGGCGTACAGCTTCCGGGTCATGTGGCCAGCATGACTAAGCCGCTTCTGGCGAACCAGAGCAGCGCACGGAAATGCCGTTTACCTTCCCGCCAGAGCGGTTCCTATTTATCTACTTGCACTTTGACGTGCTTTCGAACTGCTAGGTGGGCAGGAGCTGGGACCGAGCAACGGGAGCTCACCCCGTCACAGGGATTCGAACCGCCGACCTTCTGATCAGCAAACCCAAGGCTCTGTGGTTTAACCCACAGCGCCACCTGGGTCCCTGCTATTTTAAGCACCAACAATTTCCCCAGTGTGGGGAAGGGGGGCTTCAAACACCAACCTGACAGCAAAACTACTTGAAACAGTCGTCTCCCAACCAGGTGTTCTCCACATGTTTTAGACTTACCACTCCCATCATCTCTGACCATGGGCCGGAAACATCTGGAGAGCAGAGGCTGAAGAAAACTCTCCAGTCTCCACTGACTCCAGGTGATTCCTTGAGGAACACTAGCTCCTGACTCTGAGCTCCACACTGAGCTGACCATGGTCCTGCTCTCCTTGTAGCCAGCCTGACCCGAACCCATTCCATAGTGAGCTGACCATGGTCCTGCCCCCCCCCAACTGAGTGTTACCTGTGCAGCCTCGGGCCCCAGCCAAGAAAGGAGACCATAAACGTTGACAGCTCAGTAAATAGGTTAACACTGTAAGCAGAGCTGTGGGCATTCAACACATCCAAATGCACCAATTATTTTATAATGGGATCATTTAATATAATAGCAGAACACGTCTTGGCCCTGGCACAAGAAGATTGTGGGATCCAGAACAATGTTCAAATGAGCAATGCATCCTACATCCCATGACTTCTGAGGAGGTCCAGTTCTGTGCAGGACAGAATTATAGGCACCTGTGAACATCACTCCACTGGTTCAAGGGTAGAGAAGAAGCCCATTACAGCAATTCACCTTATAATGAAGTGCAAGATAAAAAGGAGGGGATGCTGCAATCTGCACCATGCCTGTGCTGAGGAAGTGCTCCTGATAACCCCACAGAGTGTTTTAGCTAGAAGGCATTCCTCAAGCCGTTAAAGTGCAGAAATAAACTTCCTTTTACACTGAGCCCTTTTCACAGAATTAACTTGTGATTTCTCAGTTTAAAAATACATAGGATGAGACCCTTTCCTAATATAAGAGAAAAAAATGTGTTAGCTGGTGGTGCATCCCCCAATTTTTAGTCCTCTAAAATGAATCTATCACTGGCTTTCTTAATTTTATCTGCTGAATTTTTGTGAATGAGCAGAGGGATATGCCAAACATTCAGCTAATCAGAAGCATGGAAAAGGGGGAGTGATGATTATTCTCAGGGTACCTGCTATAGTTTAACCATTTCCAGGTATAAAAGCTTGCCACAGATCCCGATGGGAAATGTTGGACTTCAACATTCCTTCTCTATCACAGAGAACAAAATTATACAATCAGATACCCAGGGCCAAAACTTATATCTGGGAACCGAAACATTCATGTATATGACTTCTGTCTCTAATGGACAATTCATCAGCTTCACAGTATTAATATTCACCTTCATTCCTTGCTGGCAACTGAAACTCACAAGGAACTTTAAAAAATCATTATTAAGTGAAGAACCAACTTAATTGCTATTATCAGTTCTCTTGTATGTAAAAGTACTAACTCTGGAAGTACCGGTATATAGGTGAAAAAAGGTGAGGAGAACTTTTATTACATACATCTGTATGACTGGCATGCTACAAAGCTCTTAATGAATAAATGATCCAATTAACCCAATAGATGCCCATGTGCTGTCAATTAGAACAGCTTGCTCATACATTCTTTATGCTATAAAGATTGTCCCCAGGGAATTCTGTATTATTCATGAGTATGTTGAAACTTCATAATAGCAAAGATATTCAGGGGAGAGAAATTATGGAGACTGTGGGTGTTAATCACTTTGAACAATATTAGTTATAAGTACTGAAAAGTCGTGGTTAAATATCAGGAAGCAGCAATAATCGTAAACAGTCCAGCCCGTTACTTTAATGGAATAATGCTCAACACTGATTAATTTTGATTTGATCGTGCCCTTCAAACTATTATACACTTTCTAAACAAAGTATTTGCATGAGGAAGATCACAATGAAACAGCAATAAAACCAACTCAAAGGAAACCACCCAAGGCTGCCTTGTCCCCCTCCCAATAACCCAAGGCAGAAAGAGAAGTGAATGGGAATGATGAGCAGCACACCCCCAAGCCTGGCCGGCATGAAGCCACTTTCACCTGACCTGTAAACATCTGTGCAGGAAGGCCTCTTGCCAGGAAAGGCAGTCCTAAAACTGAGTGGAAACCACCCTATTATCACTTTTATCAAAGTATAAATTGAATTAAGGTTTGAATGTTTTAACTGTCTTTCATTATAACGTTTTGCTTTATTATTATCTTTCTAAGTCACTTTGAAGTTCTACTAAATCAAGGGGTATCTAAATTTTGTTACAATACTGTATATAAATAAATGGCACCTAAGCCACCAAAAGCTATATTGTGGCTTAAATTGGGCAGGTTTGAAGAGGAAAACCAGAAATTCTCTATTACTAGGTTTAAAAAACCTGTTACAGGTAGATAGCCGTGTTGGTCTGTCATAGTCAAAACAAAATAAAAAAATTCCTTCCAGTAGCACCTTAGAGACCAACTAAGTTTGTTCTTGGTATGAGCTTTCGTGTGCATGCACACGAAAGCTCATACCAAGAACAAACTTAGTTGGTCTCTAAGGTGCTACTGGAAGGAATTTTTTTATTTTGTTTTAAAAAAACCTGTTCATTTCATCACGGCTTCCTTAGGCTAAAAGAGAATGAAGCTAAATCAGCCATCCAATCCAATATAGCCAATGCATGTTTACGTGGAAGTAAGGCGCACTTTGTTCAGTAGAGCTTACCGTCTCAAATAAGCATGCATAGATTTATAGCCTTAGAATATGTCAGTTCTCTTTTAAGCTACAGTCCCTTCCTTCCAGGTCAACACGTGTGCTGTGCAACCAAGTTGTACAACCCATTACTTAGGAGCTTGTGTTGTTTCAACTGCCTTGAGTTTCTGGGGTTAGACAGTCCAGAAAAATCTGCCAACCTACGGCCAGTCAGCTCACACCACAATCATTACTGGAACCACACAGTAAAACAGGCCACCCAAAATTACAAATATGAACTACTGCTTCATTTTCCAGATGATCATTTTAAATATACACTTTTTATCTCAAAAGAAAAAAAAGAAAAAAGAAAACCCCCTAAAGGGAAGCACAAAAAAATAATTAGGATGAAAAGGAGGCTATGGAAAGCACTGAGGGCTTTTACTTGGGAAGAATGTTCTAAAGCCATCTGCAGTTTATAAATTATCTGCATTAGAAAATGTTTCTGTCTGCCACAGGCATGCAATGCATCAGCTAGAGCAGTGTTCCCCAACCTTGGGCCTCCAGCTGTTTTCGGACTACAATTCCCATCATCCCTGACCACTGGTCTTGCTAGCGAGGGATGATGGGAGTTGTAGTCCACAAACAGCTGGAGGCCCAAGGTTGGGGAACACTGAGCTAGAGGACATAACTTCAGAGTTAGAGAAGGAAAAGGAAGGAGTGAGAGGGGTTAAAGCCGCACTCCACCGGTGCTGGTGTTCTAACCAAATTTGGAAGTCCCCAATGCCTGATTGCTTTAAAAAAAAACCACCCATCAGGCTGGATCCAAGCATCTGTTGTGGCCCTAACTTAGGCGCTTCCTTGAACCTAAGGGGGTGTGTATCCCCTTAATCACCTGCACCCAGCAGGGAGGAGACCTCTTCGCTCTTCAGTGAGAGGATCCAGCATCTGCCCTACCAGCGTCACAAGCAAAAGAAACGTGGTCCCTGACAAAATCCAAACTTTCCTGTGAAATGCAGCATAAAATCTGCAAAACCCGGGGCCACACAAACTCCAGAGCGGCAAACGAGCATCTGCAGCAGAAGCCCGCACACCAAGAAGCGCCCTTTTCCGCTCAGAAAGAAAGGTGGCACAAAGGATTTCCATGCAAAAGACGCGGCCACGGGGCGCCCCTGGTCAGTTGTTTTCTCTGGAGAAATGAGAAGTGGCTCAAAGCAACAAATGGAGCCATTTAACACAAAGGGATGGGGGAGAAGAGAGAGGGGGCGTTGTTTACATAAGAAAGTTGCTGCTGGCAATGCCTTACACAACGGAGCGCAGCCTGCGCAAAGAGGGGCGCCCGGGGCAAGGCAGGCAGCAGCGCCCCCGGCCTCCTTTTCCACCCCCGACCCGCCCCCTCAAGGACAGCAGCGGGGTTCAGGGGCGCCCACCCAGAAGACCGAGGCCCCGACAGGCGCCCGGGCGCCCTCCCAGGCTGCGCCCCGCTCGCCAATGCAGCAATGCAGAGGAGCGCCAGAAGACCCGGGCGCCCGCGCTCGGCTGGGCTGTGCCTTCTGCAGGGCCGTCGGGTGGCACTTGCCGCCCCCTCCCGCCGCCCCTCGGCCACACGCCCACCCCCGCCGTCCCCCCCCTCGACGGCTCACCGCAGTCGGCGCACAGGATGCGGCCCACGTCCTTCTTGAGGTTCTTGCCGCTGGTGTCGAGCGGGGCGAAGGAGGTCTTGAAGACGAGCGGCTGCTCGGTGGGCTCCAGGAAGAAGATGTAGCGGTGGTTGCGCTTGATTTTGGAGCAGGGCGCGGGCGCGGAGCCCACGCGGATGAGCTGCTCCCGCTGCAGGCCGCCGCTGTTGAGGGGCCACAAGTCCAGCACCTTCACCAGGATGCCCGGCGGCGGCGGAGGGCCGTCGGCGCCCTCCTCGGCCCGGCTCCCGTTGCCCGTCGGGGCGGCGGAGGCGGGCAGCGCCTGCACCTTGCCCTCCAGCACCACGGCCGCCGAGTACGCCTGGTCCTGCACCGAGCGCAGGCTGGGCGAGTAGCAGGCGAGCGACACGCCGAAGAGCAGCACGCACAAGCCGGGCGCCGCCGTCGCAGCCCGCCGCATGCCGAGTCAGCCCCCGGAGCCGCCTGCCCCGGCCCTCGGCCGCCGCCTCGCCCGCGCACCAGGCCCGCCGCCGCCACCACCACCGCCGCTGCGCCGCTCCTCCTCGGGCTGCCGCTGCCGCGCCGCGCCCAGCTGCTCCTGCGCCCGCCGCTGCTGCCGCACTGAGCCGTCCGTCGCTGCCGCCACCCAGGCGCCGCACCGCGAGGCAGCAGCAGCAGACCTGCCGCATCTGGCCAGGCCATGGGGGGACGCCGCCGCCGCGGCTCCAGCGGCACAACCGGAAGCGGCGTAAGCTTGGGGGGGGGACGGACGGACCGGCCGAGGAGCGGCGAAGGGGCTGCGGATCCCGCCCCTCTCCCTCGGGGGCTCCCGCGCTGGACGCCGCCGGAGGAGGGGGGGCAGGGGAGCAAGAGCCAGGAACCCCCGCCTACCCCGCGCGCCTCCCTCCGGTCCCGCTCCGGCCTTTGGGCAGAGGGCGCGGCAATCCCCCGCGGGCGCCCCCTCGGCGGCGACCTACCCGCCAGGTAGAAAAGCCCGCCCGGCAGGCGGAGCCGCGGAGCCGCGCCAGGGCTCGGCGTGCCCCGGCGGCGCGGGAGCCCCCCGGGTTCCGGGCCAGCCCTTGCCGTCCCTCCGAGGCGAGCGCCTCTTACGCGGCTCGCCAACCCACGCAGAGGCCTCCGAGGGCAGCCTGCTTGGGGGCGGGGGGGGGCGGCAGGCAGGCAGCCGCTGGCGGGGAGAGATGCGGCGCGTGGCTTTTCCTTCCGCGCGCGCGAGAAAGGATCCCGCGTGTTCGCATCTGTTGCGGGCAAGCGAAGATTCTCTTGGGCTTCGATCCACCAGAGAATGACAACCTAGCGGGATACTTTGGGAGCCCGAGGAGAAGCCTTGAACCTGACGGGAGAGAGGTTGGCAACAGGTCTTCTTTATTTTTATTTTATTTAAAAATGTTCATGGGAGTTCCCCTGGAAAGAGTAAACCCAGACCAGGCCCACCATGAAGCTGTGATGGGCTCCTTGGAGACTGCCCCCCACCCCCACCCATGCTGCCTCTACAGCAGGCTCTCAGTGATTAGGAGATGCTGCTGGCCTCCTCCCAGCCCCAGACAGAGGGTGGGCCATATGGGCCACTTGGCCCGGGCCTCCGATTCCAAAGGGGGCCTCAGTCAGCATATTCACAATCGCTCACCTGGTTGTGTTGGAGAGGTGAGGGATTGTGAATACGCCCTCGGTAAGCAAGTAAGGTCTTAGTCAAGTCAAGTGTTTGTGGTGGGCCATGTTTTTCATGCTGTTAAAAGTTGGTGAGTTTTTGTTTGAAATCTTGTTTGCCAAAAATTTAAACCATGCGTAACTTAAAGATGGGGACGCGGGTGGCGCTGTGGGTTAAACCACAGAGCCTAGGGCTTGCCGATCAGAAGGTCGGCAGTTCGAATCCCCACGACGGGGTGAGCTCCTGTTGCTTGGTCCCTGCTCCTGCCAACCTAGCAGTTCGAAAGCAAATCAAAGTGCAAGTAGATGAATAGGTACCTGGCGTTTACATGCGCTGCTCTGGTTCGCCAGAAGCGGCTTTGTCATGCTGGCCACATGACCTGGAAGCTGTACACCGGCTCCCTCGGCCAATAATGCGAGATGAGCGCCGCAACCCCAGAGTCGGTCACGACTGGACCTAATGGTCAGGGGTCCCTTTACCTTTACCTTTAACTTAAAGATAAGTGTGTTGGCTTTCTTATCGCTGAATTTTTTTTGAAAATGATGAAAAATTGATGAAGATGTGGCCATTTGTTTAAACTTTTGTTGACTAGGCCAGGAATATTACTTACACCCGAGGAGTACATATAGCTCAATGAGGATAAAATTTGGTGGAAACCATGTTTTTTAAAGAAATAGTGTCCTTCTCACAAGCATTCATCTTTTTAAAGAGTAGAATAAGAAGATAATAAATAATAGTCAAAGTTGTCTACTTAAAAATAGATTTTTAAATACATTTTTGAACTATTAAAAATTGTATAATACATTTTAAAATGAATAATGTATTTATTGTAAAATGTATTTAAAATTATAATACATTATAAAAAAAATACGTCATCGGAGATCCCCAGGGTAAAAAAAAAGGGGGCCACATTATCTACCTGGCCCAGGCCTCTGCCTGGCTCTGCAAGGGCCTGCCTCCTCCCCCTCCTGGGGAGGAAATGGTGGGGGCTGCCTCCTGGGTGCTGCTTCCACTGAGCCTGATGCACATCTTCGCTCAGTCCTTCTTCCCTGGTGATTTGCCTCAGGTGCCAAAATGTCTTGGGCCACCCAGCCCAGATTAAGAGGGAGGGGGGGCGATGCAGGCTGGCATTCTGATGCCGGCGATGTCATGTGGACTCTGCAAAGTAAAAACCAAAAAAAGAAAGGTTTGTGCATGATGAATCCTGATCCCACAGGAAACACCAACGTGGAAGCACCCAAAAGGGACGCAGGCCAAGGCATGCTACTGGCTTCTGAGAAAGCTGGCACTGCCCCCATTCATTGCCCAAGAGCCTCTGACTATTAGAAGTATCTCAAAATGGAGGCATCCTTATCTCAGAACGATTCCAGTGCTCAATATACCAAGCCACACCGAGAATGGAATGCAGGGTCCTGCTGGTTTGGTTGTGTCTCCAGACACTTAGGTTGAATTTAGATTAGAAGCACTGCCAGCAGTAAAAGAAACACACATCTCTGCTTGCTGAATGAAGACTTCAGAGAGAGATTCAAAGAGAGAAAGATGCTGAGAGAGCATCCTATCAACAGGAGTGTTCCAAGAAAAGGTAACTTCTTAATTGCTTTAGAATATGTTTTGATGCTCTTATGTGAAAATAAAAAGCCCTAAAATGACTTAGGCCCCAATTACCTGAAATAATAATAATAATAATAATAATAATTATTATTATTATTATTATTATTATTATTATTATTATTATTTATTTTTACCCCGCCCATCTGGCCGAGTTTCCTCAGCCACTCTGGGCGGTTTCCAGTCAAATGCTGTCTCCATCCTTACCAATCTTCCTAGGGGTTAAGATACACAGATGGGGCTCTCTTGGTAGTTCTGCCACACTCAGAAATGTGGGGAATGGAAGTCAGGGAAAGGACTTTCTCTGTGGCAACCCCTAAATTGCAGAACCACTTCCGCACAAAGGTGTGAAAGTATTTGGTTTTGTGGGACCCATCTCTTTTGCTGTTGTTCGAACAGTTTTGTTTTATAAATGCAACAATTTAATCTGTTTTTATGGTTTTGTTCTTTCTTGCTGTAAGGGACCTTATGATGAAGGATGAGTAAGACATTTAAAAGTACATAAGTTGTAGCTTAATAGTACCAGTTGATTGTGAAACACTTTTAATCCAAAAACTTCATGGAGTTTTGCGGAAACTAAAACATAACACATTTATAATGGCATACAGCTTTCTTGGACTGCAATCCATCGGATGTAGGAAGCGTTATTTTGAGCTGCAGGTTCCTGGTGGTGTGAACTGATGAAACTGACTACAGTCCACAAAAGCTTATGCCATGGTAATATATTTCTTAGTCTTTAAGATGCCACAATACTCTTTGATGACCTTGTTGCAAGAGATTAATATACACACCCTTCTGGAAACTTTTAATTGAAATAGTCTTCAATTGTTTGACCATGATAACCTGTTTTTCATAGAATAAAAAGCTAATACTAGAAGGGCAGTTGGTTGAGTGATCGCCACAGTCAGGGATCAGAATGTGAACAGGTGCAGAGAAATAAAAAGGTTGGCACTTCTAGCATCTCATCCAAGCAAACTTAACATCCAGTATATCAAGGCTAGCCAAGTGGTGAACCTCCTGGAGATTAAAAGGTAGGGGGTTGTTTCTGACTAAGTCAAAGTCAGAGCAGACCCACTAAAGTCAGTGAATTTAAGGAAGTCCTGACTAACTTGAGTTCACTGATTTCAGTGGGCCTACCCTGAGAATGACTTAGCTGGCTACCACCCATTTTTAAATTTTATCCCAATTCATTTGAGGGGTTAAAAAGGTGTCTGAATAGTGCAATAGTCCCCACAGTGCTCTGTAAGGGAAATCCCTTATTACTTAGTAATGTCAGCTTCACAGTAGAGCCCCAGCATCTATGCAGAAGTGTGATCAGGTAGCAAAATAAACTTCTAGTCCCTAAACTACTCTCTGGAGAAATGTTGAGGTCTTGCACAACAAACCCACATTCAAAAAAGATTGAGCTTTTAGTAAGAAGGAAAGTGTCAGGAAAATGCAATGGAAAGTGTTGGATAACAAACAAATATGAAAGAGCAGAAAAGAGAAAGGTTTCTTTGTGTTGTTTGTCTCAAATTAGACCTAATATAAATAAGATTACCCAGCAAAAGCAAGCTCACATCTCACATTGAGTCTGTATACATACTAAAGGTAAATATGTAAGAGGCTCATTTATATTTTGCAAATGATTCATGTTCTTTTGTAGTTGCATTGTTTTATACTTTCTGAATGTCCCATGATCATATTATAAAGCAGTTGTGTTCTATGTTATAAAACAGGCACTGCTAGGAGTTGTTTCTCATCAATAAAAAAAACAAACTGGTGTGGCATGAGCAAATTTTTATTCTGAAAGTGTGGCCCAGAGAAAAAAAGTTTGAAAACTACAGTATGTGACTAATTCTGTAAATATTTATAAATGTGGGTGACCGATCTTTTGTCGTTAAGATTATGTGCTAGGTGTTCAAATGGCATTCGTTTTCATTTACTTGCTGTTTAACAATATCGTTTGCAATAAATGAACCAACTTGCCTAAATTTCAACCAAGAGTGTTCTTGTTCATTTGAGACTTCCGAGTTTTCTCGAGCACCAATAATGCAGTGTTCCTTTAGGAATCTGAGGCTTCCCTTCCTCCCTTGAGAGGAGGAGGCAACACAGGCCTGGGTGCCGCATTGGGGGAAGAGCTGGGACTGCTACGCAGCCCTGAGCCTCTGCTAGTTGCTACTGTGGTGTGACAGCTCTGTAACAGGTAAGCTGCTTGCATAGCCTTGCTAACTCAGCTCTGGATTTTGCTGGACAGCTCCCCTGCTGGTCTGCGCAGCTCCAGCTGCTCCAGTCCCCAGCAATTGTATTCTCAGTACGCAAAAGCAGACAAGAGGCTGGCAAGCATCAGGGGTAGCCAACCTTGCAGATTCCGTTCAAGTCACTGTATTTCTCTATGCCGCTTTCCAGTCACACAAAGGTCAGCGGTTGCTACACACACAAAACTCACCATCCAGACAACAAAAGGCATTATTGCTGTTCAAGGACACATTTCAGCCATGCAAAAGTACGAATAGAATCCCAAAGTGGCTTGCAAACAATTATTTAAAAAAAAACCCTAACATAATAGAACACCACGCAAGTATAGCATAAATCATCAGTAATCATCAGTAAAACAATTACAATCAATAAAACACTATTAACAAACCAGTAACTAAAAATAAACTGAACATCACACTTACAGCATGTCATATTATATGATTAACAGATCAATAATGTATTTATAATCTGTAAAACAATATTAACAAAATAGCAACTAAAAATAAGCTAAATTAATGAACCCACACTCCCCTCCCCCAATGACTCAAAACCTTTCAATTAATTGAAATACACATCCACGTCCACCATACAGAAAGACCCTGATCTAATAATTAATTATGAGGGTGCAGGGCTGTGTTACAATGCACGCACACAATTATCTTTGCAAATTTTCTCATTAAGATAACTTCATGTGTGGCAAGACTCACATTACTTGACATGGCTGTAAAAGTGCAATCGTGCCTTTAAAAAAAAAGTGCTGAAGGTCACATCTTTCAGTTTTCTTTGCCCCTGAGCAAAAGGATAAGAGTTACTCAAAAATGTTGGGTCCTGAAGAGGGGAAAGCATACAGACATGTTAACAGCTAATTGGTATCAATTTACCGTCTTTCCCCCTTTTTAAGACACCGTCTTATAATTTTTTTTCCTCAAAAAAACACAGGGTGGCTTATTTTAGGGGGGTGTCTTTTTTTTATTACGTCAGTATGGTACGGTACAGCCTCCCCCTGCACGCTGCGCAGGCGGGGCAGAACTCCGCAAGAGGCGCATTTCCTCCCCTGTGCCTCTCACTGGTTCGCTGGCTCCCTGCGCATGCAGGAGAGGCTGAGGAGGCGACAGGAACTATGGCGGCACCACGGCTTACTTTTGGGGTACGTCTTATTTCTCACAAAGGTAAAAAAAACCTGCCATGGCTTACTTTATGACTACGTATTAAAAAAGGGGAAACGGTATTGTATATAAAAACAAACGGGTCAGTAAGAGAAAAGTCATGGAAGCACACACATGAAATTGGCCGGGGCAGCCTCTGCCTCGGCGCCCCCTCAGCGCTACACCCCCGACTGGCCCAGCTTGGATGCTCGGCCGCTGCTGGGCTGGTTCGACGCCGCCAAGGTCGGCGTGTTCGTCCACTGGGGGGTCTTCTCGGTGCCGGCCTGGGGCTCCGAGTGGTTCTGGTGGCACTGGCGAGGCGAGAAGCAGCCCGACTTCGACCGCTTCGTCCAGGCGCGTATGTTCTAGCGCCCATTAATTTAACGGGCTAAATGTCTACTAGTGATCTATAACGGGGTGGCCAACTCCCAAGAGACTGCGATCTACTCACAGAGTTAACAACTGGCTGTGATCTACCCCCTTTTGGGGAGTTCAGGTCAATGTTTTTGAGCTTTTTTGGGGGGGAGGAAAGCCCTGTTTCCTTGGGGTGCAGGAAAAAATTGCATTGTTTTTCAGCTGCTTTGGGGGGGGAGCCAGTGATCTACCAGAGACGTCCAATGATCTACCGGTAGATCACGATCTACCTGTTGGACGTACCTGATCTATAAGAAGTGTTTTCCCTAAGTTCACAAGACGCCATATTCTCCAGTCCGGGATGGAAACCTGCAGCATACAAAACAAGGCAAAATGTCGTGTGATATCAAAAGGGTTTATATTTGGTTGCATTATAAAGCTGCGCACATTATAATTATCAATGTCACACACATGGCGATTTTAAAAAAATCTTTATTATTAGCATTATTTTCTTGGTTGTTGTTCATATTTTTGAACAATTTAAATAAGGAATAAACAGAAAAGAAAAGATGGGAATCCTCCCCAACTGGAGGCACCACACTGGCTATCTCTGATAGGCTCATTCAGGACATGTTCTGTGTTTCTGGGTGGGAATTCTGCTTAGCCCCCACCCATTTTCAAGAGGCAGAACACATGCAAAACACAGCGGTGTGTGGCATCTATGCTGAAGAGGGAAATACTTGAAGGAAACAACAAGCACACAATTCTACATTTCAAATTCAAACATCTGCTGTGTTTGTTTTCAGGAAGGGAGGAGGTTCAAAATATATTACAATAACTGAAGTGGGGCTTGTATCACAGTTTTGCTCTGCGTTAACCTGTCCCTTTAAGATTGCCCAGATTCTCTTGCCCTCCATCATGTGTAAATAGAGAGGTCACACCTCTCTTCTGCCAGAGCTGAATACACAGGCTGAATACACCCGTCCAGCAGGGATGTTGGGGGGAGGGTGTCCACAAATAGTTACAACTTTTCACAGTCCCCCACTGACACCTAGACTGCTTCATGCTGCAGTCATACTGGTTTGACAGCTATGATCATTCCTGGACCCGAGAGAGCCTGGCCACAGTAGTTCATGCACTTGTTGCTTCAAGATTAGATTACTGCAGTGCTCTCTGTGTGGGGCTTCCCTTGCACTTGATCTGCAGGATGTAGTTGAACTTTCCAAACTTTTCATGCTGGTGACACACTTTTTAGACATGCATCATTTCACGACACAGTAATTCAGTTTTACTAGCAAACCAGAGGTTAAACCAGTGATGGCTAACCTTGACACTCCAGATGTTTTGGGACTACAACTCCCATCATCCCTGACCACTGATCCTGTTAGCTAGGGATGATGGGAGTTGTAGTTCCAAAACATCTGGGGTGTCAAGGTTAGCCATCACTGGGTTAAACTAACCCTTTTCCAGCCCTGGGAGGAGTGCGGGAAGCGTTCACGTGACACACCTACACACTGCGGCTGACACACTAATGTGTCACTAATGTGTCTTGGGCCCAGTCTTATTCAACATCTTTATCAATGACTTGGATGATGGGCTTGAGGGCATCCTGATCAAGTTTGCAGATGACACCAAATTGGGAGGGGTGGCTAATACCCCAGAGGACAGGATCACACTTCAAAATGACCTTAACAGATTAGAGAATTGGGCCAAAGCAAACAAGATGAATTTTAACAGGGAGAAATGTAAAGTACTACACTTGGGCAAAAAAAATGAAAGGCACAAATACAGGATGGGTGACACCTGGCTTGAGAGCAGTACATGTGAAAAGGATCTAGGAGTCTTGGTAGACCACAAACTTGGCATGAGTCAACAGTGTGATGCAGCAGCTAAAAAAGCCAATGCAATTCTGGGCTGCATCAATAGGAGTATAGCATCTAGATCAAGGGAAGTAATAGTACCACTGTATTCCGCTCTGGTCAGACCTCACCTGGAATACTGTGTCCAGTTCTGGGCACCACAGTTCAAGAAGGATACTGACAAGCTGGAATGTGTCCAGAGGAGGGCAACCAAAATGGTCCAAGGCCTGGAAACGATGCCTTATGAGGAACGGCTTAGGGAGCTGGGTATGTTTAGCCTGGAGAAGAGAAGGTTAAGGGGTGATATGATAGCCATGTTCAAATATATAAAAGGATGTCATATAGAGGAGGGAGAAAGGTTGTTTTCTGCTGCTCCAGAGAAGCGGACACGGAGCAATGGATTCAAACTACAAGAAAGAAGATTCCACCTAAACATTAGGAAAAACTTCCTGACAGTAAGAGCTGTTCGACAGTGGGATTTGCTGCCAAGGAGTGTGGTGGAGTCTCCTTCTTTGGAGGTCTTTAAGCAGAGGCTTGACAGCCACCTGTCAGGAATGCTTTGATGGTGTTTCCTGCTTGGCAGGGGGTTGGACTGGATGGCCCTTGTGGTCTCTTCCAACTCTATGATTCTATGACACACAGTTTGGAAAGCTTTGCTGTAGTTAGTGCAGAATGCTGCAGCGCAATTGCTGACAGGAGTGAGGCTTTGCCTGCATGTAACACCTGTTACTCAGAGACCTGCACTCATTGCCGATTTGCTACTGGGCCATGAACAACTTTGGACCAGGGTACCTACAAGATTGCCTTATCCCACTCAACTGCTCCAATCAGCAGAATTGGCCACACAGTTCTGCATTTGTAAGAACTTGCTTGTTTGGTGTGGCAGCACCTGCACTTTGGAACTCCCTGCCTATTGAGATCAAGCAGGCACCCTCACTGTACTTTTTTTGTGCCTGCTCAAAGCATTCTTGTTTGAACAAGCCTACCCAGATACGTAGGGATGCGGGTGGCGCTGTGGTCTAAACCACAGAGCCTAGGGCTTGCCGATTGGAAGGTCGGCAGTTTGGGGTGAGCTCAGGTGGGGTGAGCTCCCGTTGTTCAGTCCAAGCATCTGCCCACCTAGCAGTTAAGATAATTTATTGTCATTGCACAAGTACAAGCACAACACTGTACAAGTGCAACGAAATTGCATGCCATCCCGTAAAAACCATAAAGAAAAAGAAAAAAAAACAGCACAAAACACACACACACCAAAAAAAAGCCACACACACACACACACACACACACACACACACACACACAACACCCATCACAGCTCTCCAAGGTCATATTATCTGGTTACAGCATTTAAGATGGTTATAGCTCTTGGGTAGAAACTGTTCTTCAATCTATTTGTTCTTGATCTAATTGTTCTATATCTTCTACCCGAAGGCAGTGGTGCAAAGAGACTATATCCCAGATGAAATGGATCCTTTAAAATATTGTTTACCTTTTTAAGGCAACGGGAACTGTATAGTTCTTCCAGAGATGGGAGAGGATGACCAATAATATTTTGGGCTGTGGTTATGACCTTCTGAAGTACCTTCTTCTCCCTGGTTGTGCAGCTGGAGAACCAAGCACAAATACAGTATGTAAGAATTCTCTCTATGGAGCCTTGGTAGAAGGACACCAGCAGTCTCTCACTCAGATTGTTCTTCTTTAAAAGTCAAAAGCACGTCAAGTGCAAGTAGATAAATAGGTACCGTTGTGGTGGGAAGGTAAACAGCGTTTCCGTGTGCTGCTCTGGTTCGCCAGAAGCGGCTTAGTCATGCTGGCCTCATGACCTGGAAGCTGTCTGCGGACAAACGCCAGCTCCTCGGCCTATGGAGCGAGATGAGCGTGCAACCCCAGAGTCGTCCACGACTGGACCTAATGGTCAGGGGTACCTTTACCTTTACCCAGATACGTAGAAAGTTGAGATAATTTTAATCTGTTTCAGTATTTTAGGTTTTGTATGTTTTTAAGTAGGGTAGTAAATTTTTCTTGATTTTACTATTTTATCTTTTTGTAAACTGCTTTGTTTGTTTGTTTTTTACGATCAAGCAGTGTATAACTTTTATGAAATAAATACAGTAAACAAAAAATTCCCAACCCCATCCATGTATACCTAGAAGTAAGACTGGCTGGGTTTGATGGGATTACTCTTAGATAAGTTTACAGAGTATTAAAAAATAAAGTAGATCAATACAGCTACTGTACTGGAAAGGAAGGAACTTTAATGTCACACACACAGAGAGAAGGACATTAATTTGTTCTCAAACAGCTGGGGGTGAAGCCGCTTTGATGACCAGTAAAACATACCTCTCAACTGTCCCGATTTAAGTGGGATGTCCTAGAATTATAGAAGTCATCCCAGCATATCCTCTCTTTTTCGTCTGGTGCTGTGGTGCAAATCAGAGTGCCGGAGCTAAAAACCTGCTCTCGCACTCTTCAGCAAGTCACCTGACCCCCACAAGAGCTCAGGAGCAAAAAAATGAGTATCCCGATTTTGACTAGGAGGATGTTGGAGGGTATGGTACAATCATGACATGATTGTGACATAAATTGTTCACAATAGTAAACAAAAATGCTGCCCCTTCCAATTGTTCTGAAATGATATAGAAAAGGAAAGGACACTTTAAGAAGCCTTGAGAAAAGGAGGAAACAAACAGGTAGGAAGGAATTGGGGTAGGATGGAAGTGTGTGGCATCTTCAGAAGGGTCGGAGGCTGCATAGAATGATATTGTGGGCTGGTTATGGCCCCAGGTCACAGACTGCCCACATGTGAGCTGTGCAAATCACATGATGGATCAATGTTTTCCTGCTTTTCTCCAAGTTCTGAAAACTGATCCCACTACTCAGACAGAGATATGCCACAGGCCCCACCTCAGAGAAACTCCCAAGTCCTGGTAGTGACAAAGCAAGGCACACTGCACAGGGCCTCACCACTGCCTCCCCCTCAACTGTAGGGTGGCTGAGGGAGATGTGGCGGGCAGACGCAAGCCCCACACTGCCATTTCGGGCAGAGCAGAGCCTGGAGGTGCCCAAGCCAACACATCACTCCCAGGAGAGACACGTGGCTCAGGCATGTTGCAGGCCCCACGGTAAGTGCCAGCCCCATGGTGTGGCGCCCAGTGACCCCCACCCCCTAGCTATGCCACTGGCTGGCACATTAGCATGGGGGTGCCTGCTTTGAGCCTTCCAAATGCCATGTTGGCTGGCCAGGCTCCCCCCTGCGTAGGCAGCCAGGTGAAAACACATGGTTTTCGCGCCACCCTCCTTGGATCCCATCCTCGCAAGGCTGCTGGGGGGCAGCAGCGTGGGAATGTGGCAGCTGTGCACCCTTCACTCCCAGCCTCACCAGCTGGGATCGAGGGATGCATGCATGGGCATAGCCAGGATTTTTGTTAGGGAGGGCAGGCCTTTTGCTGTGGATGGGAAAACTCAGTTTGCTATGTATTTTTTATTGATTTTTATTGATTTATGGGGGCAGCTGCCCCTCCCTGCCCCCCCTGTGGTTCCACCCATGGGCACATGGCTGTTGCACCCTCCTTGTGCCACCCGTCCTATATCCAAGCCTTGCAAGGCCACTCTTGGGGAAGATGGTGTGGGGATGTGTTCAGGGGCGTAGGAAGTGGCGGCGGGGGGCGGGCCGCCCCAGGTTCCATCATGGAGGGGGTGACAAATTATCAAGGAATAATTACTGCCCTACTAGGGTGGTTCATAAAAAACATTTTTTTTAAAATGCCTGCTCCAAAGGTCTTATCTTACTACACTAGGGATTATATAGCTATATATGAAATTTCATGCATATCAGTTAATATCTTGACCCTCCTCCACGAAAATAGCTGTTTACTTGGCTGTTTTCCTATGTCGTGAAGGCTGAAATTTCAATTTCACTTACTGTTCCCAACCCTAACCCTGCGGAAAGCCATCTAATTAGACTTTAATTTGATTTTGACATGTTTTTAGGAGGTAATTTAATTATTGTTTGATTTTATATCAATATTATGTATCTGATGTTAGCCGCCCTGAGCCCGACTTCAGCCGGGGAGGGTGGGATATCAATAAAAGTTTATTATTACTTATTATTATTCCTTTGTAAGAAGATAGGAAATAACGTGAAACCATTTTTGCAAGCCAAAAAAAAAATTAAAAAAAATCAATGTGTATGGGGGGGGTGACAAGAAATTTTCCGCACCGGGTACCACCTGACCTTCCTATGCCTCTGAGTGACGTGAGGAGGGCAGAACAGCCATGCCACTTGGGGCTGGTGTTGCCCCTGCAACGGTGGGGGCTGTGTGGGCGCTGTGGGCTCCATTTGTCCTCTGCCCCTTGTCCTCCCCATGCGGCATGGAGACATACTCTGCCAATGAGGCCGGTCCCTTCCTGGAAGCCCTTTCCATGCGAGTGGAAGCAAGGCTGGAGTTGGAACTAGGACAGAGCTACGTATTATGAAATCGTGACAGAAAGTGAAGCTGGGGCAGGAGATTGCTTTTCAACAACAGGAAAAGCAAAAAGACTTGAGTTGTAACGTTTTTTAATAGTGCAAATGACTTTGAGTCACCACTAGAGGGTAGTACAAACGGTCTGTTTTATTTCTAAACATATTTCCGGTTTCTGTAAGGGAAGAGTGCATTTTGTTCTGATGTGGGTATAGTAGCTCTCGGGTCTCACGTCGCCACACTCAAAGCTCACCAGAAGGAACTTGCGATGGGGGAGAAGGGCAATCTGCATACACAGAAAGCACTTAGCTTGGCCTCAGCACACATGGGAGCTTGAGCACATTGGCTGTCACCCCTCTGCCTAGCACCCTGATAGGTACCTCCAGGCACCAACACTCGACCCCCACTCAAAAAACTTTGTTTTAGTCAGGGTAGAGCAGAAAGGGGCCTTGAGACTGTGTGTTTCGCCCCACCCCAGCAGTGCAGTGGTCCTCCACTTTGGCGATGTCACACTCAGCAGGCCTGCAGCAATGAGCCCTTTCCTATCTGCTGAGGCTCCCTGGGCGATTTCAAAGCCCCAGGAGATACCTCTCAAAGAGGAATGAGAGTACCATCTCATCTCTGGAGAGGTCATTTCCTGATTCACACTGAGAAGCTATTTTTAATGTCTCCAGGGGCAGAAGTGAGAGCTGCCTATAGAAATCAATAGAGAAAGCCAAGGTTTTAAAGTAGCCAGTGTAGTGCCATCCATATCCGCAAGAAATAAATAGCAAAAAAAAAAAGGTGGCAGCAAAAACAAATGTCCCTGCTCTTTCTAACTTAGTTTTTGTTCTTTTAAAAACATTTAAAGATAACATTGCAAATAAAATTCCAAAGCAAGTGCAGTCCATTCTCCACGTTGCAGGTTGGAAGGGGCTGTGGCTGGAGGAGAGTGACTCATGGCAGTCCCATATTGTAGTCTGCAGATCAGATTCCGAGTAGCATTATCCAGAAGTATTAGACCCCTGCTGCAAGTTGAGAGTTGAGCTAAAACGCAACCTAAGAATGAAATCCATTGCCTTTATCCACACATTGCAGCTTGGGCTGAAAGGTTGTGTATTCAATGTACTGGCAATACCTCTATTGCAGGTTGGAGAGCTGCACTGGGAAAAAGCAGCAGCTCACAGCATCCAGTCAAAAATCCCCCATTCATCTCAAGTTGCAGCAAAGGTAAAACTGCTTAAATAGCCCCCTCAGATCTCCTTCTAGGCCAAATTAAGCACTCAGTTGCATGCAGAAGTAGGGTTGCCATATTTCAATAAGGAAAAACCAGGGCACCCCAAAAGATGAGCCCTGGCAGAAGCCTCATGCAGCAGGATTTCCCAGAGTTGAATTAAAAGTCTGGGAACAGGCAATATTCCTATGGTTGAAAATTCACTATAACCCAAAGGGATTGTTATCTCACTTTCTGGCTGCAGTCCCTTATCCACCTTGGCTTACACAAATTGTCAACAAGATCAAACAAATTGGCCTAAACCCCGAAGACCTCTTTAGTGGACCCTTGAATAAGGCAAAAACATCTATTACTCAGAGGCTTCTCGATATCGAACTGCAAAAAGATGCCTTACTTCCTGAGAATTACAGGTGTCTAAAATCTTGGCCCAACTTTTCAGCTGCCCCTTATTTATCTAATATTACTTATGAATCTTACAGATGGGCTTTTTCCAGAGCCTGATTTGAGGCACTGCCTACAGCTGTACTACACGGCAAATCCCTGCGGGTCCCTATCCAGGAGCGCCTATGCCCATGCATGACCAAGAAGGTGGAAACTGTTACTCACATTCTTCTATTCTGTGAATTTTATAGTGAAGAACGGTCTCGTCTTATATTACCCCTTTTATCAAAATTTAGACCCTTGCAATATTATCTGGAATTTATTCCTGAAATCCTACGCAAATTCCTTTTGGAAGTCTCTTTGAGCTCAGTCTCCTATGCTGTGGCCAAGTTTTGCACCTTAGCCATCAAAAAACGCAAATCGCTTCTACTGGAAAATACACTATAAATTTCTTTTGCGCCATTGGTTTTTTTTTCTAATCCTTAGGATTTTGATGCCCTGTAGCGATATTCTGAACTTTTAGGTATCAGAATCCATATATTTGTGCTCAAACTACATTTTGATCATGCATCCATATAGATCCTCAATCCAAAATGTGGCCAAGGTAGCACTACTATATGGACATGTGAACTGCTCTTTTATCAGCACACAGGAAGAAAAAGAACTATATCTGGGCATGCTTAGGAAAACTGAAAACAAGGGCAAAATTGCATGTAATGTGCTACCGGTACTTCTGGAATGTTGGTGGAGAACTTTAAGTGATTGACAGCAGTATTCTGAGACAGTTGAGGAAATATGCTTTAGGCAGTTAAGAGAGTCTGCTAGAGAGCTAAGTTGAAAGAGTGTGGGGGTATAGAGGAATGAGAGAATGGAGGGGCAGGCAATGCAAAACAGATTTATAAATGAGGATATTTCTCTTTGACTGTATATTTGACCTGCCCGATGAGGCATGTGTGTGTCTTCACCTGCTTCCCTCGGATATAGTAAAATTGTCCCTGTTAGATAGTGGATCCAGTTCTTAAACTGACTATGACTAGCCAGAGCTTCAGGAGATGCCACTATCTTCCTAGGCTTTACAATACGTATATTAATGTATTTATGATTCAGAACTTATAATACACTTAATAAAGTAATTATTATTTGTTGCTGTTTTCCCAAAGGAGAAAAAAAGAATTCTCCACCCTCGGTTTTTAAGTTATTGTTAGTAAATATTAACGTGCCTTAAGATGAATGGCTTAAAAGCTCTATTAAAAGCTAAATCTTTTAGTATTTATTGTCAGTTGGTTTACAACAATAGGCTTTGCCTCTTCCACGAGTCTGAAGGACAATGTCCACTTGAACCTCTGTCTCACACACATACGCAGAAAATGAATAGGTAGCACATGGGCAGAGTGAAAGCCCTATAAATGGCTGCATGGCTTCTCACCGCTTGCTGTGGTGAAAGTGTGTGTGTGGTGGAGGGGGGCTAACCTTGGGGTCCCACATACTCATGACTCATTTATTTCTCTATTATTCAGAGCATCTGTCTCCTGCTCTTCAGTCAAAACCAGCTCCCAAAGCCCCTTACATAAAATCGACACAAGTCCCTGCACACAGGCTTACAATCTAAAAATGAAGAAAAGATAACCAGCCTGACTGCTATGAATCTGTGCTACCGTGTTTCCCCTAAAATAAGACACGTCTTATATATATTTTCCCCTAAAAAAAACACAGTATGGCTTATTTTTGGGGGGTGTTCTTAACCACTCCGCGTGGGTACGCTGCATAGCCACGCCTATCCAGACCATCTTAAGGGAGAGGCGCTGTGTCACTATGCCTTATTTTCGGGGTATGGCTTTCGGGGTATGGTGCTGGAGGAGACTCTTGAGAGTACCATGGACTGCAAGAAGATCAAACCTATCTATTCTTAAAGAAATCAGCCCTGAATGCTCACTAGAAGGACAGATCCTGAAGTTGAGGCTCCAGTACTTTGGCCACCTCATGAGAAGACTCCCTAGAAAAGACCCTGATGTTGAGAAAAATGGGGGGCACAAGGAGAAGGGGACGACAGATGGTTGGACAGTGTTCTGGAAGCTACTAACATGAGTTTGGCCAAACTGCGAGAGGCAGTGAAGGATAGGCGTGCCTGGAGTGCTCTGGTCCATGGGGTCACGAAGAGTCGGACACGACTGAACGACTGAACAACAACAACAATGGCTTAAAGGTAAAGGTAAAGGAACCCCTGACCATCAGGTCCAGTCGTGTCCGACTCTGGCGTTGCGTGCTCATCTCGCTCTATAGGCCGAGGGAGCCGGCGTTTGTCCGAAGACAGCCTCCGGGTCATGTGGCCAGTATGACAAAGCCGCTTCTGGCGAACCAGAGCAGCGCACGGAAACGCCGTTTACCTTCCCGCTGGAGCGGTCCCTATTTATCTACTTGCACTTTAACGTGTTTTCGAACTGCTAGGTGGGCAGGAGCTGGGACCGAACAACGGGAGCTCACCCCGTCGCAGGGATTCGAACCGCTGACCTTCTGATCAGCAAGCCTGTGGTTTAACCCACATTATATTTCGCAAATGCGTAGAAATCCTGCTACGGCTTATTTTAAGGGAAACAGGGTATTAAGAAAAGCAACAGAAACAAATTCGGGGAGGTGGGGGGGGAGGATCAGGAGAAGGCAACAAGCCTCCTTCAAATGCAGCGCTTCAAAACGCGAGATGAAGCCCCCCCCCCCAAAGGCCAGGAACATGCCGGCATGGGGCTGGGGGGGGAGCGATGGACAATATCGTTGCCCGGCTGCCCCCGCACCGCGCGCCCCCCGACCACAAATGCGGGGGCGGAGAGGGGGGCGGGCCGCCTGAGCCGAGAAGCGCCTCCCTCGCCAGACTCGCGCGTCACGCAAACAAAGCAAAACTCCGCGTTGCGGGGCGGCGGGGGGGGGCATGCTCTTTCTCTTTCTCTCTCTCTCTCTCTCTTTCTCTTCCCTTCTTCCCGAGGCCCCGGGCGGACCCTCCATTCTTCCCCGGAGCGCCCGGCCAGGGGACGCGCGCCAGGCCGAAGCGGGCCTCCCGGGCTCGTCCGAGGCCGCTGCCCGAGCTGGCGGAAGAGGCGGCGGCGCCCAAGGACAGAGCGCCGGGTTACGCGCGAGGTGGCGCCGCCCGCCCGCTCGCTTGCCACGACTCGCCGCTCGTCTGCAGGGGGAGGCGGAGGAGGCGGAGCCCCGCCAGCCGAGGGCCCAGGCTGCCGAGCGAGGCCTGCTCTCCTTCGGCCGCCGCTGCTCCACTGGCCAGGCCGGAGCGCGCACAGGCTCCTCCGGTCTCCGCGCCGTTGCCACCGCAGCAGCAGGCCGGCGAGCCGGCCGGGCGGAGAAACAGGTGCCCGGCGGGTGGAGACGCGGCTGCGGAAGAGCGAGCCGAGGAGCCCCGCCGCCGCCGCCTCGGTTGCGCCCGGTGTCCGCTTGCTGCTGCTGCTGCAGGGATCGCGCTCGGTGATGCTCCGTCTTGCAGCAGAACTTAGGCTGCAGGGAGGAGGGTGATGGACCTGTGGCTCGGTCATCGCCTGGCGGCCCAGGCAGGAACGTTGCGAGAATCAGCTGCTCGTTTACTTGGGAGTAAGTGGCATTTAACTCCGCCGCGAGCCTTACTTCCAAGTAAAACATGCCCAGGCTCGGTCGGTAAGGATGGCATCGCTTATGCGGGAGATTGTATTATAGTAAAAAGAGCCATGGCAAGACGGAATAATAGCGGCAGTGGCGGCGGCGGCGGTTTATTGCAAAACCTACGGATTTGTGTGATTATAATTATTATTAGGACCACCAAGGTGCATCATATTGGCGGAAATATTGAAAGCGTTTGCAACCTGTTAATACCCGTACCTTCGGTTTTTCACGTGTTGGTTAGGAGGAGGATAGGAGCTGGACATGCCATGATGCCAATTTTGAAAAATAAAACTCTTTAAAAGTTTGCTACAGTGTATCAAATGACAGATTAAGCAGGTGACAAGTAGCAGTTTCAGTGTTGGAGAAAAATTACTGTATTTGACTTCTTAGCAAAACGTTCCTTAATTTGTATTCTACTCTAAATATAATCTCCAGTGTTTTAAAGCGACTTTATTGTACTGAGTCAGACCACTGGTCCATCTAACTGCGCATTGTCTGTGCTGATTGACAGCAGCTCACCAGCGCTTCAGGCAGGAAGTATCTCCCTGACTTACCTGGAGGTGCTGCACCCCTTCCCAATTTTAGTTCCTTATGTAATAAATTTTCCAGCTGTGGGAAACATGGGCTTTCTACAACTTTTCTGAATTAAACATATTTGATTCTTTAAGGTTTAAGGTAAAAATAAAGGCAAGAGCCTACTTAAGAGATTTTCAGGGTGAGGTCTGTGGACCACTGATGGCTGAGGAGCTCCATTTAGCTGGTCCTCAGAAAGGTTACAGAACAGTCCACAATATCTGTACTTAGCCTTGACAGTTCATTCATTTCTTCCCCTCTGATAGCTGGGATCAGGGGGCTAGGGTTGTGTAATCGTGGTTATGGCCATGGTTGCATTACATAGGAAAGACTATGCTCATTAAAATGTGTTTTGTAGAACAACAAATTTAAAAAACAACAACACATTATTAAGCCCAAGACCCCCCAGCAATTTTTCTGGTGGTTTGCAAAGGGATAAAAGCTGTTGCCTTAAATGTTGGGAAAGGGGAGAGTTTCATAGGTACTGGCAATGGAAAATTCTTTACTGCAGTGTGATTTCACCTGCTATTTAATATTTTCATTTATTTTGTGAAAAGTGCTAGCTGACAATTGTTTAAAGATACTATAGGTTGAAGCTGTAAACATTCAAACTTGACCATTACTGAACTAAAACACAAGTTATCAAAATAAAGTACAGTACTGAAGTGCACTAGGGTTTTTACCCTAGCAGATCTGCAATTGTTTTCTGTAGTGCAATCATTAATACATCTATAAG
Source organism: Darevskia nairensis (assembly GCA_034642065.1). Classification (NCBI taxonomy): domain Eukaryota; kingdom Metazoa; phylum Chordata; class Lepidosauria; order Squamata; family Lacertidae; genus Darevskia; species Darevskia nairensis. The sequence goes on from JAWWNI010000889.1 coordinate 525,466, forward strand.
ATTATATTAATATCAAATGAACTTTTTCAGACTGAGTGTGATAAAAGCAATAGTGATAGGCAAAAACACACTTCTGCTAGCACTGTGATTCTAAGCATGCATATTCATATCAGTCCCAATTAATGCACTGAAACTTCAGCAAATTTGCTTAGGGTCACACTACATGGATCAAATTTAAACATAGTTGCAGAAAACCAACCTTTATTTCCTCTGCTTGATATAAAATATTTGTGTAGTCTCTTAGTCTGTTGCAAGAATAGTGGCCCATAATTAGTAAATAGTAAGATAAGATATAATTACAGTACCTGCAGCTATTGTTATAATGATGATTAGAAAACTTTTTTCATTCCTCTGGTTTATTTGTGGGTCTTTATGTTTTAAATTTAAGTTTTTTGTGGCTCAATTTCTTTCTTTAAAAATCTACAAGATCTGTAAGGATGTCAGACATCTTAGAGAAGCTGGTGATCTTGCACTTTAGTGAAACTGATGGATTCAAAATTCAGTAGTCCCAACTCAGGAGACTAAAATCTTTTTACATACTTGAGAAATTGTAGCCTAAGGGGTTCAAACTCTTACTAAATAACTATTTCACATGTTGTGAAAGATCAGTTTTAAATCATTTTTACAGATAATATAAATACAATTTTTTCTTTAAAATTTCATATTTTTACAGTGTAGTATATAAATGACAATAGATGTTCCTCAAACTAAAACTTTACTATAATCAACCTTTCAAAGCCAATAATTTTTAAATTATTTGTACCCTTTTATTTCCTGTTTTTCTCAAGTATTTTGTTTCAACAAAGCTGACGATGTACATGTACACAATATTTTCAACAATTGTTAACTTTTTATTATTAGTGATGAAAATGGTTTAATTGGCTGTTTCTTCTGTTTTAAATTTATCACTTCCTAAGCCTTTGGATGTCAGTGTGTTTTGAGCCCCTTTATTCTCCTTGTATTTCTAATTATTCTCCTTGTATTTCTAATTTTCATTGAAGCTTCAAAAGTAACTGTGAGCTCTATAAAAAAAATGAAAATGTTGCTTAACATTTGTTGTTTTATTCCATGCAGAGTTTTATGCTGGTCGTTTCCCCTGTTTACTTAAAAGTGAGCAAATCTTTACTTTGTTTTCTTGTTGAGTCGTCATGCAGTCATAGTCTTGTGGAAGTTTTAAAGAAATTCATTTTTCTTCATTACTGTACTTTTGAAATCACTTTAAATGCCAACTTGCATGCCATAATTATGATGCTTTTAAACGAGGCAACTAAAAATAGTTTTTTTTAAAAAATGTATATACCTTATTTGATAAATAAATACATCTGAATCCCTTCTTGTATGTGCTTTACTTTTTACATCCTACTTTTTAAAGATCTAGTTGTGTAGCATTAAATTTTGTAATTAGATTAATAAATTAACTATGTCATTCTTACTCAGAAGTCTCATTGAATTCACTGTTTTGCTAACTTAGGAAAAATCAAAAGACAAACTGCTTCTAATTTGATTAAAATCAGTGTGAAATCTCAACACCTGTTTCCACAGCAAGTGTAGGAGTTGATAGACTTGCTGGTTTTTTAGTGTATTATAATAGAATATTCATAAGTAGCAGATGTATGTTAGCTTTAGTCATATAATGGAATATTTCTACACTGGAATTTCAGTAAAGCTTCAATAAAAAATTCTAGGGGGAGGTTTTACAATTGCTATTATGTGCTAAAAGCATTTAAAATCTATTTTAAGCAGCTTTAGCAAACTAAATGTATAGAGAACTACATGATTTATATACATATATAAGGATCATTTTTAATGATTTTAATAAGCACACTTTTATCTGGAAATCTATGTTTTCCCTCCCAAGAGTAGACAACAATTTTTACATTCACTTTATTTTTAGTTGTCAACCATATTTCTCAGAGCTTGGGATTTATTTTATGAAAAATAAAGAAGTTAGATTCAAAGCTATTAAAATAGAACTGTATGGGTAGGAAATATTACTTAGAAATTAAAATGGAATGTTAGCTGTATGAACTAACCAGATTTAAAATCTTCTACAAAGATATACACACACTTACTAAAATAGCTCCAGAATGTTGTCACATATTTGATGTGAAAGGCAAACCCTAATTATTTCATTTTGGCTCACCTACTTTGTTTAAAATTCAGCAATGAATTGCTGTTGTTTTGGCCATAAAATCTTCTTTAATGTTTTGCTCTTACAATGAAGGGGGACTTTCGGATTCCAAACCTGGACTACATTTCCTTCCAGTAATTTCCCTCCCACAGTCACGCAGGCATATCTTCTTCTATCAAGGTTTTTATGTTTTTAGTCCATGCTTCTCAAGTAGGTGGCAGCGGCATGAGAACTGGGTCTCATCTCAAACTGGTCCTCTAATAAACCGTCGGGTTAAAAAAAAAATGCTGGCTGAATGCGTTGCGCTTATGCGAAGTGAAAGGACAGAGGACTCGCTTGCTGACCAAGGGAAGGTTGCAGGTGCGAGTAGATGCGCTCTTCGCCGCTTCTCTTCGAGTTCTTTCCATTTGGATGGAGCAAAACGGGGTTGAGTCCAAGGCTGCCTCTCTCCCATCCCCTCCTCGGCGTTTCTGTCCGAGTGAAAACAACGCTTGGTTCTTGATTTTTTGCTTGGGGTCGGGAACCGAGGAAGAGGTGGTGGTGCTGCACTTTGGAGGATGCTTTGGCCGCGCGGCTAGCGGGGAGGCGCAACCAGCTCGCCATGGAGGCTGAGGTCCCCCCACCGCCGCCGCTTTGAGCCCCGCTTATCCCCGAGTCGCTTCGGCGGGACTAAGCCCTCCAGGCAGCTCCCTCGCCTGCAGATCCGAGCCGGCCAGAAAGCAGCTTGCAGGAGCAGCCGACGGCGAGCGGCGAAGGAGAGCCACCCCCTTCGCTCACCTGGTCCCTCTGCTAAGGAAGGAAGCGTTCCGGCCGCCCGAGCCGCGGCTTGCGAGGAAAGCCCTGGGGAGCCACGTCGGCTCTTGCCCGGGGAATCCAGTGCGAGGGGACGAACTTCGCGCAGCCAAGTATCCGCAAAGCATTCCTGACAGGTGGCTGTCAAGCCTCTGCTTAAAGACCTCCAAAGAAGGAGACTCCACCACACTCCTTGGCAGCAAATTCCACTGTCGAACAGCTCTTACTGTCAGGAAGTTCTTCCTAATGTTTAGGTGGAATCTTCTTTCTTGTAGTTTGAATCCATTGCTCCGTGTCCTCTTCTCTGGAGCAGCAGAAAGCAACCTTTCTCCCTCCTCTATATGACATCCTTTTATATATTTGAACATGGCTATCATATCACCCCTTAACCTTCTCTTCTCCAGGCTAAACATACCCAGCTCCCTAAGCCGTTCCTCATAAGGCATCGTCTCCAAGCCTTTGACCATTTTGGTTGCCCTCCTCTGGATGTGGGAGAAGGGCTCCCATCATGGGAAGCTCATTCCCTCGACTGCACTCCGTCAATGCAGCCGGTGCGTAAAACCTTGCAGCTCCCGGGTATCTGGAGCCCTCCGCGATGGCGGTGGCTGGTCACGCCCTTTCCACGCCTGCAGTTTGCAGGGTCTTGCAGGGAAGGCCTAGTATGAAAGCCTTAGGAAGCAAGGCCTGGAAAGGCAGAGAGAGCGGCCCTAGTGATTCTGTCCGCTTCTATTCCAAATGGAGACTCTTGTTCCCCTGTGCCGTCGCAGGCAGGCCTGCTTTTCACCGGTTATGCAGAAATACGGCGCGGCGATGGATGGCCACATAAGCAGCCCTGCTGTGAAAGGGGAAACGCAGCTGCTCGAGGTAGATCTCAAGCCACGTTCATAGAATCCTAGAATTATAGAGTTGGAAGAGACCACAAGGGCCATCCAGTCCAACCCCCTGCCAAAACCACGACGCACGAAACCCCCTGTTCACCACGACGCACAGCAGTTCCTCCAGTTAAAAGGACGCACTTGCAAGCAGACAATCCCACTGAATTTACTGGAATAATGTATACATTATACATGTATCTGAAGAAGTGTGCATGCACACGAAAGCTCATACCAAGAACAAACTTAGTTGGTCTCTAAGGTGCTACTGGAAGGAATTTTTTTATTTTGTTTTGACTATGACAGACCAACACGGCTATCTACCTGTAAATGTATACATGTGTGCGTTTATAATGCTCTTCTGACTTCTGTGCCCGAGTCCTGCCCAGAGGCTGCACTCGCCCCAGTGCAAGCAAGCGAAGGGGTCGCGTCCTGCCAACATGGGCTGGGCAGGAGCAACATAACAAAAGTTTGCCAAGTCATGAATCTCCCTCTTCCCATCTCTCAGGAGGAGGAGATTCATGGGCAGCACTGGCAACAGGACAGTTCCCTTTTCACGGGATGGGTGTCAGGAGGAGGCCTGGTGGCGTCCTCCAGCTTCTAGGAGAGCCCTAGCAACCAGGCGAAGCTCTTGCGCGGGATCCAGAGCTGAACTCCTCCTCCCGCTCAGCAGGGCGCGCAAAAGGGCGCCGGAGTCGCTGCTGCCCAGGCGGGCGGAGCCGGGGTCGCCCTGCTGAGGGGGGCAGCGCGTAGCCTGAAGAAGGTGGCCGGAGCTGCCGCTGTCCGGGCAGGATCTTTGAGGCAGGCGGCAATTCCCGCCGCCCTACCTCAGGCATAGCGAAATCCCGAAACGGCCCGCCGCCGCCGCGCCAGCCTCGTGCCCAAAAAAGTTGTGTTGCATTGACTCTATAGCATATTTATTGAGGGAAGATGGAAGAGGCTCCTCCTTCCTCTTCGCCGGCCGCGGACACGGATGAGGCACGTCGGCATCCTCCAACCCGGGCCCAGCAATTCTCATGAAGAATTCTCCCGCCCCCGTTTTTCCCTCCTCCTTCCGGGTACTTTTTATTACTCTTATTGCTACTACTGTCCCTGAGTGAGTGAGGCCCTCGAGAGCCCTTCGCCGCCGTCCCGCGCCTGAGGTGCTTCGGACTCGGGAAAGCGCGGCTGCCCGAGCGGGATCCTCCCTCCCTCCCTCCCTCCTTTCCGGCGAGGAGGAATCTGGAGAAGCGCGTGAAAGACGCCGCCTGAGGGGAAACGGCGGGAGCTCCACGGACGCCGGTCAGTTCGGGGCTATTTCGGCGCGTGTCTGCGTCGCCCTTCCCCTCTCAGCCTTTTTTTTTTAATGGGGTGGAAGAGAGACGGGGGGGGGGCCCTCGCCGGTGGGTGCGTGTGCGCGCGCGAGGAGGAGAGTGACAGAAAAGGGGGGGGGGAAAGGAGCTTGGCAGCCGCTCCGTCTGTCTGTCTATCCCGGCCGCGGGGAGGGGGCAGCCTCTCCCTCCCTCCCTCCCTCCCTCCCTCTGACGGGCGGCGGCGGCGGCGTGAGGATCCGCGCGGGTCCCTCTGAGGGAAGCAGCAGCAGCAGCAGCAGCAGCAGCAGCACCGGGCGCGAGGGCGGAGGGGCAGGTGGGTGGGGCCTGAGCGCCAGTCAAGCGAGTTCCTCTGTGCCCTCGCCCGGCCCGGGCGGCGGGGCGCTGTCGGCGGCTGCCGCCTCACATCCTGGGGCTTCTTCTCCTTCGCTCGCTCCCTCCCTCCCTCCCCGCCGCCTCTCTCTCTCTCTCTCTCTCTCTCTCGCGCTCCCTCCCTCCCTCCCTTCCCGGCTACTGTACACAGTCGCGCGCGCCTCTCTCTCTCTCTCTCTCTCTCTCTCTGCCATGTTAGCCGCTCTCTCTCTTTCTGTCTCCTCCACAGATCTCGCGAGAGCGGCTGGGTGCTGCTGCTGCTGCTGCTGCTGGTGGCGGCTGCGGAGGGGGTTGGATCGGCGGCGGCGGCGGCGGCGGCAGCAGCAGGAGCAGTAGCGGCGGCGGGAGGCGGAGGAGGCGGCGGCGGCGGAGGCGGCGGCGGCCGGGGGGCGCAGGCGGGCTTCGGGAGGCCCGGCAGCATCATGGCGGACAGAGACAGCGGCAGCGAGCAGGGTGGCGGCGGCGGCGGCGGGGCTCCGGGCCCGGGTGGCGGTGGCGGCAGCGGGCCCGGCGGCGGCGGCGGCGGCGTGGGCCTTCAGCACGAGACGCAGGAGCTGGCCTCCAAGCGGGTGGACATCCAGAACAAGCGCTTCTACCTGGACGTGAAGCAGAACGCGAAGGGCCGCTTCCTGAAGATCGCGGAGGTGGGCGCCGGGGGCAGCAAGAGCCGCCTGACGCTGTCCATGTCGGTGGCCGTGGAGTTCCGCGACTACCTGGGCGACTTCATCGAGCACTACGCGCAGCTGGGCCCCAGCCAGCCCCCGGAGCTGGCGCAGGCCGCGGACGAGCCGCGGAGGGCCCTCAAGAGCGAGTTCCTGGTGCGCGAGAACCGCAAGTACTACATGGATCTGAAGGAGAACCAGCGCGGGCGGTTCCTGCGCATCCGGCAGACGGTGAACCGCGGGCCGGGCCTGGGCTCCACGCAGGGGCAGACCATCGCGCTGCCGGCGCAGGGGCTCATCGAGTTCCGCGACGCCCTGGCCAAGCTCATCGACGACTACGGCGTGGAGGAGGAGCCGGCCGAGCTGCCCGAGGGCACCTCCTTGACGGTGGACAACAAGCGCTTCTTCTTCGACGTGGGCTCCAACAAGTACGGCGTCTTCATGCGGGTGAGCGAGGTCAAGCCCACCTACCGCAACTCCATCACCGTCCCCTACAAGGTGTGGGCCAAGTTCGGGCACACCTTCTGCAAGTACTCGGACGAGATGAAGAAGATCCAGGAGAAGCAGAGGGACAAGCGGGCGGCCGCCGCCGCCGCCGCCGCGGCCTCCTCGCCCTCCTCCGGGGGAGCCGAGCAGCCGCCCGAGGCCGAGGGGGGCAGCAGCAGCAGCAGCGTCGCCGCCGCCGCCGCCGGCCCGCCGGGAGCCTTGCTGCAGGCCGAGGAGCCGGAGGAGGATTGATCTCCATCCCTCCTTGCCTCCTTCCTTCTCCTCCTCCTCCTCTTCCTCCCCACTGCCTTCCTCCTCCCCACTTGGCTGCCTCCTCCCTGCCCTGCTGCACAGAGACACTCGTAATAATAATAATGATGACGACGACAACAACAACAAACAACAACATCGCCACACAGAGAGAGAGATACGTTATACTGTAAGCGAGCGAGAGAGAGAAAACCGACATCCACACCCTGAAAATAATACATGCAGTTAAATATACCTGTTGTTCTAACTCCAAGGGGAGCACCACCGACCACCCACCCACCACCAAAACTGACAGCCGAGCAAGCAACTTCTTTCTCTCCACCCCATCGCTGGATTGTTCCTTCCACTCTTGCCCATCGTATAAAACAGTAAGCAGCTGCTAAAAACAAAAAAAACAAAACAAAAAAACAAAAAAAAATACAAAAAAAGTAATAACATTATATATGATGAACTGTGTTTCCTACTTGATTAAAAATATAAAGAACTGAGTGTTTATTTCCCTAATTAACCAAGAACTTTTGTACACGTTTAAGCTATTATTATTATTATTAAAAAAAAAGTGTTTGCAAAAATGGTCAAGATTAAAATATTGCTGAATTATATTAAAAAGAGAAAATGTCCTTTTCATGTTGAGCTAACATTTGACTTTAGCACAAAAAGAGATATTTTAGAACACGTAAAATAATATTTTTAGTTTTTCTTCTCATTTTGTTACCAAATTTCAAAACCTTACATGAAGGTTATTATAGTATATTTGACACCCTATATACCTGTGATTAGAGATGTGTATATATATATGAGGGCTAGGCATGCTGTGTGTCTGAGCTTTGTCTAAATGTTATGCAGAAGTCTGTAGAGTTAAAAGGTACGTAGGTTTAATTCATGCAAGGTAAACAATAAGTGCTCTCTTTTATACAATATGCATTGCATCTGGACCTTAAACATATAAAATGGTCAGTGAAACTTCTGTGAACATGAAGAAAAATTATTAAAAAGGCATTTAAATGAAATTTGCTAACTTGTGATTTTTATGGTTTGAACCAAAGTTATTCAAATAGTTAAAAAGAGAAAGAGAGATAGAGAGAGAGAGATGATCTCCCATATTTTTCTGCACCTATTTGGTTTACAACTAAGTAGGTATATTGTCCTTATTGTGTATATGAGATGTACTTGTATTGTTCATAATATATTTTTTTTATGATGTGTACTTAAAGTACCGTACTTCACGTGCAGCAATTTCCAGTAAACCTGTTTTTGAATAACAGGCGGTGAAGGTTTTTTTTTTTTTCTGTGTGTGGCCACTAGCACTATCCCTTGTTTAAGTCTGAATTGAAACTCCTGTTTTGTGCTAGTGCTAACTAATTTATATAGGCCTGTCATGGAAGTCAATGCAACATGATTATAGAGTAATCCTACTGAGCCATGGATTTTGAATTTCCTTTAAAAGTGAAAGCCAAGTTGGTGTGCTGTAAAAGAAATTTTAATGTAGCTGTGGTGCTAGTTATTACTGGCTACATACTTTATACATGTAGTAAGGATACCCTGCCCCGCCCCCAACTGTGCAAGTTCCCTAACCCTTCAGTTAAAAGTATGTACTCTGTGTGATTATATCAGAACTGTAGGGTATGAAAACAGTCTGTCAGAACACTAATCTGTCAAGTAGTGTTCTCCAAATTGCAATTGTTTGTAGTAATATACTTTTACAGGTTTTTCTTTTAAAATGTTTGTGTGCTTTTAATTGACTAACTTCTTGCTGCTGTATAGTAAAATATTAATATATTTTTATCATTAAACTGCTGCATGACTATCATCATTGCAAGTGAAAAGAATATGTTATAAATGATGCCTTAAAACAGTAGGAAAAATAGTTGGAATTCTGTAGAAACAGTCAACAATATAAGAATCTGTGTGATTCTTGAGATCTGGAGTGTATTCATTTTCTTAACACCCTGACAAATTTAACAATTTAGATTTAACTGCTGTATGTTGAAGATGCTACCAGTAGGAAAGAGATTTTCTAAGCTTCTCATTGATTGTAAGAGGTTGGGCCTAGGAAAGACAAAGAGATTGTTCAAAGGAAATGTATTTTCTGTTTTCATTAAAGTATAATTCCCTTTTTGGAGATGCACTGTTAAGTGTCAATATAAAATCTGTTTCCGTTGTATCATCCATTTCCAGTTTAACAATTTTGCTACTGGTGTCCATAGAGCACCAAATGTGCAATAATGTTATAGTGGTTAGAAATTTTTGTTTTGAGAATCACTGGAATTTATTACATTACTTTCTAAGGTGCACTTTTCCATATAGCAAAAATAAGCTTCCATGGTGCGTAATGTCATAACTGAAATGGTTTTTTACTGCATGTAAACATTGACTGGTAAGCCTTCTTTGTTTTAATTGGAGAGTTTGAGCAGTTTAATACTGCATTTGAATGGTGAAAGAATTGCATTCTCCATGCTACAGGTAGTTAGGAAAGTTTTAAATTGCTTAGATTCTGCTATTTGGTTGTCTCGGTTCTACTATTCATTATAGTTTTAAAAGTTGCAATACTGCAGATTGGCAGATTTTTTTTTTATTTTTTTAGCAATAACTTGTGTAGGTCGGTGTACAGCAAAGTGTCTTTATTCTCTTGGAATTAATATAAACTTTGTTAAAGAGCAAAATCCTTACTCAGTTTTTGGCTGGACATAAACAATTGTCTTCAGAAGAGCCGAAAGTGTTTTGTCTCATGATATGAAACTATATTCCATTTTATCCCACTATTGTCTCTGATAAAGGGTTAGTTTTGCAGGTTCACAGAACAAAACAAGCACCTCTTTAATTAAGAGGCCAAAGTGGAATGCGCATACATATTACAAGCAGTGACTCTTTCAAATCACTTTTTACTCTCTGAAAAGCCTATTGTCTGATTCCAGCCAACATGTAGATTGGTTTAGTCATTGGAATCAATAGAATCAGCATTTTGCCTATTTCCTTTTTCTGAGAATCAAAATGCATGAAAAGGAACTCTACTTGACCCACACATTTGAGAATCTTACCATTGATCTGAGTAGGTCAAGCTGATGTGTGGGTTATGCAGTTGTCCTGGTATGGTCTGCTAATTACCACAGTTTCAGCAGCATTTCTGCGTCCTAAGTCTGAACGTTGTGATTTATATGCACACTGTAGATATCGTGCATTGACTTGATTAATAGTCATAATACTTTATGTTGACTATAAATGACCTTGTTTTGAGTTTCACTTTTCCCAGTTGAGGTGCTCAGTTCTTTACCATGGTTGTGCAGCTCACTGTTTACAATGAGCAACAGTGAAAAGACCTTGTCTTAAGGTCAGGGGGTTAAAAAAAAGAGAGAGGTATATTTGACCATATTTGGTGTTTCAAAAAACAGTATGCTCAAATGTGCCAAGCAATCCACCTTTGGAAAACATGCCTTATTTTCCTTAATGTTTTCAGTGTCTTGTAGGGAAGTTCCAAGCTCATAATGCTACTTTATATGAAGTGCAAGAAAACTTGAAATCTACTGCAATACAAACATAGTCTGTTTTTGTTTTCCTTTCTAAGCTAAAGCGACACTGTCAAGTAACTTAACATTTAAAACATGACCTCCCTTTCAGGTGATTACAGCATGGCAAATAATGTCCTTACTTTGAGTCCACATGTTTTTTTTTTTAATTGCTCTGTCAGAAATTAAATAAACACATTAAAAATTAGACACTGTTGATTCATGCCTCTTTATTGTTTTATGCTGTAAAATGCAGTTTTCAGCCAGAGGGGGAGCTAAAGTAATAAAAATAAAATAATTGAATAGGGAAGAAATTATAGAATTTGACTACCAGAAGAAATGAGCAGGGAATCCAGCATTTACTAAACAAATGATTGAGGGGTTGAGGTAAGACTCTTTTCAAGTTCAAAGGCAAGCCTTGCATACTGGTGGTGGGAAACTTGTGAAAATGTAAACATTTAACTGAAAAATACTTGACAGTGTCACTTTTTAAAGTATTCTTGCAGGAGTTGCAGCTTGCAAACAGAACCACCCTCTCAGAACTTTGTAAAATGTAATAGATCTGTTTACTGTACAAAGAACTACTGGTACCATATCAAGCAGCAAAGAAAGGTTAGAGGTGCCTGTCATAGGCCAATAACTTCTTTTGAAAACAATTACATATTTGGCTTTCAAAACAGCACTGCAACTATTTCTTTGATCAGCCTTGTCCCTTTTAAGCTGTGCATTCTGTTGTATACTGTAGTTGGCTAACAAACAAATGGCATTTGTATGCACTAATATATATTCACTAAGAGTGTACAATACAAACACACACACACACACACAGAGAGAGAGGCACTAAAAGTAATATATATGCACTACTGAATGTATATATTATTATGGCTGTTAGTTTGCTATCTACATTTTGTTAAAAAGGCACTAACAAATCCTAACTATTCTGCATGGAAAAATATATACCCTGACTTCTGATAGGTTGGAAATAATAAATAATTCAAACAATGGTCGGAATACCCACAATGGGTCACAGTATTTTATAATTGGTTTCCATTAAAATACTATTTTTGGCAGTTTTTATTTAATTTGGAAAATAGTTTTTTACTTTGTACTGGCATACCTAAATAGGTAGATCTTTTTGAAGCCAACTGGTCAGTACATTTATAATAATAAAAAAGGCAATGGATTTGTTTTGCTGGTACTCACTGCTTTCATTTATTGCATGTACTAATGCCCTAGGTTTTATATGTGCCCTGAAACTTCAGCCATTGAAATGACAGAACAGGAGATAAATGATAAATATTAACTTTACATATTGAAATGCTTTTCATGTCCAAGTTGCTTTCTTAATATTCAGTGGCCTGGTTGTTGCATCCATTCCAGACATCCAAACAGTTGTTTGAAGCATTGGGAATTATGTGTCCCATGTGCTTCTAACCTATCATGTGCCAGTTTCTCCATTTCCAGGTTTCCTTTAGTTAGAGATTCTATGTAATCTTGTTCAAAAGGCTAAATAATTATGTTCATAGTGCAGGTTGTATGCCTGCTTCAAAGCATTGTTTGAAGGTTGTCATAAACCATAGCCTGGTTTAGATGCACTAGCAAACTCTGGCTAGAAGAAAACGGAAAACAGAGACTGGTGGTAAGATGAGGAACAGGTGAGCCCCCTGGCACATTCCTGATTCTCCAAATCTTTTCTCTATGCTATAGACTGAGGCCTGTCAGAATTGGGCAAGTAACAGTGAATTGGAGTCCAATTTTTATTGAACTTTACTGCTGACCATTTTTTCCCCCTTCAAAGTTTTTTCTAGGCTGTTATTCTGTGCACACTTGCCTAGGAGTAAGACCCGCTGAACACAGTGGGGCTTGTTTCCAAGTAAGCACACATAGGATTGCAGTGTTAAACACAGATTTATTTGTTTATTCATTTTAAATGAAGATTTAACCATCGCTTAAGAATTCTTGATCAAAGACGACACTTGTCAAAGTGTTGATTTTCATGTTGTGAATTACTTAGCAAACAGGCATTGTGTTCAGGGGGTCGATTCATGTCTAACCGGCTTAAAATTATGAAGGCTGAAAGTGAAAAATTCTGGCATTGATATACAAAATGCGTAAGATATGCTGCATATGAGTAATAGAATGCGCTTGGCCCATGCACACCTTGATTTCAAACTTAAAACAATTTGATTGGAGAATCCAGAGGGCTATTGCTTTAGAGGTCTGCCCAGGTGTTGGGCAATGGGGTCTTTGGCTTTTCTTCCCCGTGAACTGCAGACCCTGAGACATATTCCAAGGCACAAATTACTCTGAAACTCATGCCAGTTTCTAAAGATGTTTGCCATGTAGCACAGAGAGCTGCTGTTCAATAAAGTTGAGTGTTCCTGTAGCCATTTAGACCTAGTTATGTGGTTTAGATCCTGATCTTTGCCATGAGCGTCATTGAAAGGACTGCAAGCTTTGTATATTACAAATTCTACCTTTTTGCTTTTACAAAGTTCATCAGTCATCGTAGGTGCCTGCAACCTTGGCCTCTTAAAAAAGAATATTCTTCTGCAAATTTTAAAGCTTGTTTTAATGTTAGCATCTCTATCTGTTCATTCTTCTAAAGCGTAGAGGAAGCAGTATAATGGTGACATCTGAATGATTCCTTTAAAAAATAACTGAAGATGTATGGGGGTGTCTTGCAAACCCTTTGGAGAGTTTTTAAAATGCCCCCCAACAATCCAGTGTTGTTCATAAAGTTTCTAGTACTTTTCAGTATGTGCTCTTGTACAATACAAAGTTTTATCCCATTTTGCAAAGACTAAAACTAAAATTTGCTGTAAAGGGGGGGGGCTGATAATTGCCCTTTAGGGGACCACATCTTTCAGTAGTGTAGTGCTAAACCATGTGTAGATTACCTGAATTACACACAGAATCTGTCCATTTCAGTTTTTGAAGACGAATGCATTTTTTTGTGTTTTTGACTCAATAAACTGCCCTGTTAGTTTCTCAAAACATTGAGGCTTTTTAGTGTAACTATGTTCCTTGTGTAGTATTTAGCAAAGTTTTGCTCAGGGTAGACCCATTGTAATTCATGAACATGTCTATGGTAAGCCCACTAATTTCAGTGGGTCTACTCTTGAGTTAAACTTAGTTGAATCTCACCCTTTATTTTACATTGTGAAAACAAATCTAAAGGAGTTTTAAGTGTGTGGCCACAGAAATGTGTGTCCCTTCCCAGTTTGCTCCTTCTCAGTGTATCTTTTGTTATCAAAAGATAGGATCAAATATTTTGGTAAAGTGTACTACAGCGTTGACACTGGGAGTCAGTCCCTAGTGATGCCATATCTCATACGGCTTTTCATTTCTTCACATAGGACAACTGTACTTAGCTTTGATGCTAATTTTAAACACATTGAATGTGGAGCTGATCTTGAAGATGGCTTGGAAGTTGCAAAATGCTGTTGTGCCCTTGGTGAATATTTGGGAGATGGGTACATGTTATACTAGTCCTGCGACAATTGTACTGATTAAGGTTGCTTCCAGACCCACAGAAAAGGCCTTCTCATCCCGCAACCCAAGTATCTTCAGACTTCTGTCTTTGCTCGGGAAATCAGTCTCTGCCCTGCGCAGTGTCAGGCTCTTTGCTGCAGTTGCCCCTACAGTGGTACCTCGGGGTGCAGACGCTTCAGGTTACAGACTCCGCTAACCCAGAAATAGTACCTTGGGTTAAGAACTTTGCTTCAGGATGAGAACAGAAATCGCGGGGCGGCGGCAGCGGGAGGCCCCATTAGCTAAAGTGGTACCTCAGGTTAAGAACAGTTTCAGGTTAAGAATGGACCTCTGGAACGAATTTCGTTCTTAACCCGAGGTACCACTGTATTTTCTAGATCTTCTAGAGCAGGGGTTGTCAACCTGGTCCCTACTGCCCACTCGTGGGTGTTTCAGGATTCTAGGTGGGCGGCAGGGGGTTCTACGGCACAAGCTGAATCCTCCTTCCATTCAGCGCTGGTGGGCGGAAAGGAAATGTTACCATCAAGAAAGATGCGTTAGTGGGCCGTAGGTATAAAAAGGTTGACTACTCCTGCTCTAGAGGAAGTGTGCATGCACACGAAAGCTCATACCAAGAACAAACTTAGTTGGTCTCTAAGGTGCTACTGGAATGAATTTTTTTATTTTTTATTTTGTTTTGACTATGGCAGACCAACACGGCTGCCTACCTGTAACCTGCTCTAGAGGGTGTTTATCCTTATTTTCAGAAAAATTTGGAACTTGGTTTCAGTTTTTATTTGGCAAAACTGACTGAGTTTCTTTGCCGACTAGAAAAAACCAGCTGTTCTGTTTAACTTCTTTTTAAGATAAAGTTTGCTTATGTATCACTTTGAATGCTGGAAAAGCAGCATATAAATGCTTTAAATAAATAGTTTGGCTGTTGAAATGTTGCTTTATTAACAGGTTAGTATATATTTATTTTTCATTAGAAGTTGCTGTTTAAAGTTCACTGTAGCAGCAGATGTTTTTTCCATTAAGTTCCTCCCACAAAACAACCTCCTTTGAGAGGTAAACTTTATAACAATGGCATTTATAATTTTGTTTAAGTAGATGAAAAGTTGCAATTTTTCTAACAACCCAAAGGGTTTTTGTAACAAACATCCTTAATGGCATCTGTTTCTGAGAGCTTGTGTGTTGGTACCATATTTAACTTGAATATGAATAATTAGCTTGTTGCGTGAGGATCTAAAGTAACTGAAAGCATATATGCAAATCTCTCTTTTGTCAGACTTGGAAACAGCAGAAGGAAGCATCAAGTGAAAGTATAATTTTATGTGTATCCCTGTTAACTGAACTATATAGAGTTCAGATGGATCAATGGCCTTGCTTAGACTATGGTGGGCCTTTATCAATAACTGCTACCATATATAACTAAAGCTGATCTAGTCTTATTGTCACTACTGTAATGATTTGGAACAAATGTGGTTTCAAAAAAAATAGTCAGCCTAACTTGGGTTGTAGATTGGGTTGTAATTTGGCTATCTTGAATTTCAGACGTTCATATTTTTAGGCTTAGGTCACGAGGATGTTCAAATTGAGTTTTGTTTTCATAGTTCTAGAAACCAATAACTCTGCCCAATTTTCACCCCAAAATCCACTTTGGAATCTTCCATTGTGTAAGTCAGGCAAACAACCATTGATTTCCCCATAGAGGTGGCTTGAGATTCTTGGAGCTTCTTGTATTTGCTGGACACTAGAGATACTGATACACAGCGGGTGGCGCTGTGGTCTAACCCACAGAGCCTAGGGCTTGCCGATCAGAAGGTGGTTCGAATCCCCGCGACGGGGTGAGTTCCCATTGCTTGGTCCCAGTTTCTGCCAACCTAGCAGTTCGAAAGCACGTCAAAGTGCAAGTAGATAAACAGGTACCACTCCGGCGGGAAGGTAAACGGCGTTTTCATGCACTGCTCTGGTTCACCAGAAGTGGCTTAGTCATGCTGGCCACATGACCTAGAAGTTGTACGCCGGCTCCCTTGGCCAATAAAGCGAGATGAGCGCCGCAACCCCAGAGTCATCCGCGACTGGACCTAATGGTCAGGGTTACCTTTACCTTTAGAGATACTGAATGCAGAGGATATTTATACCGGTGAACTTACTCAAGGAGTTGCCTTAGATTGTCCAACATTGTCCATTCTAAAACAGTGTGCTGAATGCAAATCAAATTATGTTTCTTCCTATATACATAGAAATGTAAGGCCGTCATTGTATGGCCCTCATTGAAGGATTGTAGTACCACATCACAGTCCTGGATTTGCAGGAAGTCGGGAGAGGAGCAAAAGGGAAGGCATGTTGCAGAACACCAGTGGCCATGGCATGGGAGTAAGAATGGAGAGACACAAGGGGGAAGTATGAGTAAAGCAGGGATGGAGGAAACAATGGCAGAAGCTTATGTGAAGTACCTTTCATGCAATGGAAAATCTGAGGGCTCTGCATCATTGGAGGGAAAACAGCCATTGTAAACAATGCCAGGGTTTGGCAGGGGTGATACTCGTGAGGCTGAGAGTGGCAGTTTAAAACAAGGTATGAGTACAGTGAGAAGGGAGTTTGGAAAGGCTCTGTTATGTTAACTTTTGGTGTTAGCGCCTGTGTTGTACCCATCTCTACTGTTTCTCCTTGTTAAACTTTTTATTTAAAACAGCAACAACAACCCCTCAGTGTCCCTCCTCCCCAGCTTTATTCAAACTTCTGCCTGTTCTTTGAGTACAGGGAGAAATAAAACAAAGACTGTTTTAAAATTCTCACTTCTCCTGTCCTCAGCTGCCTCATGTGAGAGAGATAAAGGATGTGGAGCCCTCAAATATTCCATGGTACCTTCCCGCCATTGTATTTCACCTCCTGGTACACTGTGCTGTCTTCAGTATGAAGTACCAGATTCTATGTAGTACTTTAGAAGATATTTTATCAGCAAGCAAACACATATACAGGCGACTCCTCGCTTACACAGGGGTTATGTTCTGGGTTCCTGCACAGATAAGTGAAATTGTGTAAAGTAGGGAGCACCCTCTAAACCCCCTCCCTGCCGCTCTCCAATCCATACCAAAAATACTGTATCCAAAAATATTACAACTAGAATTGAAGCTCTGTGGCTGGCAGGATAATAATAATAATAATAATAATAATAATAATAATAATAATAATAATTAGTATTATTAGTATTATTAGTATTATTATTATTTATTTATACCCCGCCCATCTGGCTGGGTTTCCCCAGCCACTCTGGGCGGCTTCCAACAGAACATTAAAATGCAGTAATCTATTAAACATTAAAAGCTTCCCTAAACAGGGCTGCCTTCAGATGTCTTCTAAAAGTCTGGTAGTTGTTGTTCTCTTTGACATCTGGTGGGAAGGCGTTCCACAGGGCAGGTGCCACTACCAAGAAGGCCCTCTGCCTGGTTCCCTGTAACTTGGCTTCTTGTACCGGTAGTGAGGGAACCGCCAGAAGGCCCTCCGCGCTGGACCTCAGTTTCTGGGCTGAACGATGGGGGTGGAGACGCTCCTTCAGGTATACTGGAGGATGGTGGGAAAACAGGAGGCTGTGCTCCCCCGCACATCAGCTGTTAGGCGGGGAGGCTGAGGAGCCTAAACAAAGCCCTGCTGCACCTCCAGTCTCTTCAGTGTGTCGTCCGTCCTCACTGATGCTCTCTTTCGGCTCCAGGGAGGGTCTCCTCACAAGCCATGAGGACTCTCCAGCTCTCTCCCGCCATTACTGGTTTTGAATTGAATTATTTAATCATTTCCTGGCACCACACATATGTACGGTTGAGCACAAGTAGAACGAGTGTGAGTGGGGAGTCGCCTGTATGTACAACATCCATCAATTGAACTTAACATGCTCTAACTGAATAAGCTAACTGACAGCCTTGCTCTTAGGATTCTATCCATCTTACAGGATCATTTATCAGCATGAGGTGTGCAGGCAAAGGAAGCTGCAGAATTAGGAGACAGGAGGAGGCATGAAAGTGAGAAAAGTCTGTGTGCAAGAGAGAACTGAAAAAAGGATGAGGGTGAAACTGTTGTGTATGTGCAAAGGGAGCAGGAGAGCAAAATAGGAGAGGCAGCGGCATGGCGTAGCCAGGACTTATATTGGAGGGCAGGATCAATGTTAGAGGGAGCAGAACTGAGCTGTCTGCAACACAATAGATGGAAATGGGTATTCTTTGTGTGCAAGGGAGAGCTGGGAAGAATAAGGAGGGTGGAAGGAAAAAGGGAGTGAAGGTAAAAATGGAATGGGGTTGAAGAAGAAAGCAGGGAGATGAAAGGGTCTGAAGAATAGGAGGGGTTGGCAGCTTCATAGTTGGGTGGAATGGGCAAATGGCGCTGCGTAGTTGCCATGTGTGACAGGAGCAAGATGCAGGAGGTGACCATGGGGGTGGTTTGTGTGCAAGGGGGGTTACACAAAAGGAGGTGCAATATAGAGGTGAAGCTGAAAACAGGTGCAGAGTAGGACTGCAGAAGAGAAGAGAGAAATGGGCGTGGGAAGGGAAAGCTTTAGGAGGTTCATGGGGCCATGCGGGTGGCAAGCAGATAGAGCAGCGACACAAACCCGAAATATTTTTGTCAATAGGCATTATGTTAGTTTAGCCTAGCCGTGATAGGTTTATGCAACTCTTCTTAAAATGAGTTTTGTGTTTTTGTCAGTTGCTGCTTCAGGGGCGATCTTTACAAGTTTACTAACTGCAAAAGTCCTACAATATCTGGTCATACAAGCTTCAAATTGAATTGCATAGTAACTTGTAGAATAGTTGGATATTTCACTTTGTGTGTGTTACTTAGCATATCACTTCTGCAGACTACAAGACTCTGAGCAAAGTCTTGGTTTGCTTTTACTGTTATACAATTTCTGATGATATTATATAGTGCTTAGATTGATGAGCTTTAGCAATACAAAGTTTGAAAATTCTGTTCTTTAAAGAATTGAGAAAATTTGTATATCAGTACAAAATTAAGGAGTAGCTACCTCTCTGAGAAAAATTTAGTCAAGAATGGTGGAGTAAGAGCAGTTTTTTGCTTGGTTTTTAAATGCTTTGAGGTTCAGGAATCACATATTTTTCTGACCATTTCTATGCCCAACTAAAAACATGGTTTAAATTTCCCTCCTTTTGGAATCTTAGATTATGTCAAAAATTTCAAGAATATTGCAGCAGGTTCCTCTTCTGTTGTTTGGTGAATTACTATTTTTCCTAGTAATGGTGCTAAGAAGCGTTGACATTTTTGAATGCTAGACCCCAGGTATTTCAGAGGAGCAAGTTATTGTGCCAATTCAAAAGTCCAATTGTGCATGGAAGTTTATATGAACAGCAAGAATGCAGCCCCCCCTCCTGTTTATGTACATTCAATATGTGTGTGGCTCATAGCTGTCAACTTTTCCCTTTTTTTGCGGGAAATTCCCTTATTCCAAATAGGATTCCTCACAAGAAAAGGGAAAGGTTGACAGCTATGGTGTGACTGTGCATACGTGCATTGTGCCAAATGGCAAAAATGCTCCTAAAAGAGCCCAGAAAGGTGCAAAAACTATGCCTATCATTTCCACGAACCCTTGCAGACCTGTGTAGTGTTGGGGTTTGAGCAAGGAGGTTTGGAGGGAGCAATTGTGGTGGAGTTTGACAGAATTTAACGTCTGGTAAGTGCTGATGGTTTTTTAAGGGGTTTTCAAGGATTTCCAGAGGTTTAGAGCAGGGGTAGTCAACCTAAGGCCCAGGGGCCGGATGCGACCCAATAGCCTTCTCGGATGGTCCATTAATCAGCGTGTTTTTATATGAGTAGAATGTGTACTTTTATTTAAAATGCATCTGGGTTATTTGTGGGGCATAGGAATTCGTTCAATTCCCCCCCCCCAAAAAATATAGTCCGGCCCACCACATGGTCTGAGGGATGGTGGACCGGCCCACAGCTGAAAAAGGTTGCTGACCCCTGGTTTAGAGGTGTCTGTAGGCTTTGCCAATGGTGTTTCAAATATACACAATTTCATAACCCCCATAAATGGGTAGTTGCCCGTACTACTAATGTTTCTGTAAATGTCCGTCATCTTGTATCTGGAAGTATATGGAATCAGAACTTAAAAGGTAGACTTCCTGTCCAAGTATATTCATTACTTTAACTTGCAAGGCTGGCAAAAGAGAAGAGAATCTAGAAGAGAAAATGCTCAGAGAAGGGAAATGGTGCTTTAATGGGAAGCATTCATATGCTGGTGAGCTTCCTTTAAAAGAAAAGAAAATGTTTGGGATGGCGGCTTGCATTACTTTTTAAAGCAATCAATAAGATACATGCAAATTCCACTATAAATGCTATGAAGATGCTAACAAGTAGTTCAAAGATAAGCCATTATTTCCAAGGAAATAAAACTCCACCGTAGACATGGCCTTTGAAGGATGTGGGACAGAGCAGGCCTTTTTCAGACATCCGTGTATATAGGAGGGAAAGAAGCTGCCAGCACCTTCCTGGCCTTTCCGTCAGTGTTAACATCACATGGATTCCTCTGATTTCCTTTCAGTTGGATCAGTTTGGAAATGAGACTACATTTATTCTAATTTCTGGTGACAAATCAGGGTGTCCATCAATTGTGTTGATATTCTTGGTTACATGGTAGGCAGTGTAGTTTCGCTAGTAGGGAAATATCAAGGCTGCTTTGACCAATTTTGTAATAGCATAGTTTTGAGTGGGGCTAATTTGCTCCTCATGGCATTGTGCACAAGAAACAACTGTTGAAGTCAGTATGCAAAAAAATATGAGCATGGTGCACTTCTTAGATTACTAGTGTATATGTTTGGTGTTGTTTTCTTTTTTAACCAAGATTAGTGTCATGAAACTACCAGGTGGCATTACAGAGCTAAATCAGGTGGTACTCAAATCCTTGTACTGAGGCAGAATGCAGAGTACTCCAAACACAGTTGCGAACCAAGAACGGGGCTATGGATATGAGGACTTGTATTGTGCCCATAGATTTCTGGTGTGAGGGGATAACTTTTGTAGTTTAAGGTTAATTAACTTTCTGGCACTCTGATCCCAAATGCTGGCATTGCCACAACTTGTTTTTGGCATGCAACAGAAAGAAGGCTAAGGTTTTTATATATTATAACCATCTGCCTCTGGTGCTGGAGAAACATCTTGGCAATGTCTGTATAATACCCTGGGTTGCAGAAGTTGTGATGTAGTCCCACAGTCAGTATGACAGAGGTAAGGTTTATGTTTGTAACATAGCAATTTGAACCATAGTAGCTCACGGTGAGTAGGGACCCAGGTGGCGCTGTGGGTTAAACCACAGAGCCTAGGGCTTGCTGATCAGAAGGTTGGCGGTTCGAATCCCTGCGACGGGGTGAGCTCCCGTTGCTTGGTCCCAGCTCCTGCCAACCTTGCAGTTCGAAAGCACGTCAAAGTGCAAGTAGATAAATAGGTACCACTCCGGCGAGAAGGTAAATGGCATTTCCATGCGCTGCTCTGGTTCGCCAGAAGCGGCTTAGTCATGCTGGCCCCGTGATCCGGAAGCTGTACACCGGCTCCCTCGGCCAGTAAAGCGAGATGAGCACCGCAACCCCAGAGTCGGACACGACTGGACCTAATGGTCAGGGGTCCCTTTACCTTTACCTAGCTCACGGTGAAGGCATTTTTCAGGACCAGGCAGAATAGCTTTCGGTTCTCCTTTTTGGAAATGGGCGATTACTAGCCAGCTTCAGTTTACTGCCAACAGCATCCAGGAGCTCTGCCTTTGGGGGCAAATCTTAGGAAAGGATTACTTGGGTTGGGGGCAGGGCCTGCACACAAGATTAATGGCACCTTCATGCCAACTCTCCTCAAGTCATGGGACAATAAGCACAATGGGTGATGGTTTTTGCAGTATGAAAACAAAAAGTAAAGTAAATAGAGTTTGGAGACAGATGCTTCAAACTGCTGGCTCATGCCTTAAAGAAGACAAAACCCAGAAGCTTAGTAACAGGCATTAGGGGAAAGTGTGTTGTGAGGCTAAGACAGAAGAGGCATCAAATTCTGTGCTGCCCTCTACTCCTTGGACAATGCTTGGATGCATAGATGCATAAATCCACAAATGCTCATTTGTTGAGGGTACACCTCAGAGTTCTGCCAGGTGAGCACAGAAAGTTCTTGAACCAGCCTATAACAGAAATGGAAGTCAATGAAGGTGTAAAATGACGAAAGAACAGAAATTGCCTGGGTTTGAATGGTTTCAGTGGGGGCTTCTATGAGACCTTCTGAGCTGAGCTGACCTCATGCCTGACCAAGCTGCTCAATAAGATTCTTGAGTGGGCTACCTTACCAGACATGGGTAAGCAATCTAAAATTGTGGTTCTCTTGAAGCCTAGTGGCCTTTTACCATCCCATAGCACTGATAAACCAAGACGACAAATTGCTATCGGCAGCGATGGTCCTCAAACTGAACGTTTTCATCAGTGACTATATTTCCCCTGATGAAACTTGTTTTATCCCTAGGTAGAATATAGCAGACCCCATCAGAATGGTGCTGAATGTGGTTATACAGAATCCCAGCAGTACTGTTCTCAGTGGATATCATTAAGGTATTAGATCGTATTGAATGGGGTTGCTTTATGTGTTTGCTTGATAAAATGGGGTTTGGCGATAAATGTATCTGTTCAATCCAACAGCTCTATTCAGTCACAACAGCAACAATTAGTAAGAATGGGCCTGTCTTCCCTGGTGTAAATCCCCATAGGGCACTAAGCAGGGATACCCCCTGTCACCCCTATTGTTTGCTTTGGTGATTGAAGTTTAGCTGAATCAGCAAAGGTGCCTGTGACAAAGGAGGTTTAGTGTTGGCAAAATTAATTTGTTACAAGAATGCATTTCAATTGAAGCAAATAGTTCACATTTTCAGAGGGTCAAAGGTTGTCCCATGGCTACTCTTACCCTTTCCTGATTTGCTTTATGCAGCATGAGGAACCCATTCCTGCGTGCATACTAAAGGTTTGGAAGCACTGGGTCGGGTTTCTGCCCCCCACCCAGCCATCCCCTATTATCATTTTCCTACTTCATCCTGAATTCTGGAATAAGGATAAAGATATGCATTATAGAGGATGGGAAGCCAGGGGCCAGTTTTGAGTTCAGGATCTCATATAGATTTTGAGTAGAATCTCAGAAATATAATCTCTGATCTGATGCCGGCTCTTCTGTCAATAGAGTGAGAGTGCAGAATTTATTTAATAGTACACAAGGCTCTGGTGTCTGTGCTGCAAGCAGCTGCCCATATGGAAACAGTGAAACACTGGAAGGTAGCAGCAGGGTTCATTGTGGCTGGACAGGAGCTGGGAGATTGTTTGCTCTCTCTCTCTCTCTCTCTCTCTCTCTCTCTCTCTCTCTCTCTCTCTCTCTCTCTCTCCCTCCCTCCCTCCCTCCCTCCCTCCCTCCCTCCCTCCTAACTTAGATGAGTGTGCTGTAGTTTTCTAAGCCTTCCTCCATGCAAATTAAGTTTGCTGTAGTGTTGCTCTATGGAAGACAATTATCCATGTCTTGCCAACTACTGTCAGGGCTGTAGATCATCAACAAAGCAATAACTTACCCGAGGCCAGTGAAGTTAACTCATTATTTGAGGAAACAAGCACAGCTCGGACCTAGCATTCTCAGAAACTCTTTCTAGGAAGTCTTGCCCTGATGAAGCAGTTGTGAGGACGGAAGGTGAGCCTCAGTAGGACTCCTCCTCTTCTGGGTCTTTCCCACACTGTCTCAGGTGGTTTCAGTGCACAACCACCCTCTGCTCTGCCCATTTCATTTCTTGGTGAGTTCTAAGAGACTAGAGAGGAGGGGAGCTGGTTGCAGCAGGTGGGAGAGACTCCCTGGATTCTTCAGCAGCCTGTCTCAACTTTGCCTCTTGACCACCCTCCCTTCTGGCTTCTGCTTCAGCCTCAGAGTGCAAACTGCTCTCTGCCGTAGACTCTTCCTGTTCACTAAAGCCTGTCGCCTCTTCTGCAGCTGATGCCTCCTTCCAGCCTGCTTCTTCTCCCTGTGACCACTCATTGTCACCCCACCACTAATTCCCTAGGCTTCGTTCCCTAGGGGGTTCCCCAACTGATGCCCCCCACCTCTCCTCTGCATCTAGCCAGTCCATGGCAGCTACTAAGTGTGTTGTAAAGTCTTGTATCTTATCTGCATGACGCTTAAGCTTTTGACTTTGTAATACTTCTGTCTGCTTCTCTTTATGTTGCAATGATGTGTGATAGTTGGTGTGATCAAGCTTATTGATCATGTTTTAGTCATGAATAGACAGTTTTCAAACATTCTTGTTATTTCACAGACTGCCTTCCAACTTATCTACAATAGCCAGATGGGTGGGGTATAAATAATAAGATTGTTATTCTTATATAGGCAGACAGTGCAGATGCTTAAGAAAGGTGTAATGTGCTGGTGATGGTAACCTCTCAACAGGATTTTGGGCTAACTGGAGCTTCCAGCCCATCCTCAAGGGCAGTCTCAAATATAGTGCATTCCAATAATCAAGTGTCGGGTTTACCAGCATATGGACCACCATGGCCAGATTATCCCTGTTGAGCAATGGCCATAGCTGGTATACCAGCCAAACCTGGCAGAAGATACTTTCAGCTACTGAAGCCACATGAGTCTCTAGTGGCAAAGATGAATCAACTACGAGGCTGCTCCAAAAAGTTTGTGATCCTATCCTGAACAGGCAAATAGGCAATTTCCTGGATCCAGGAGCAACTCACACACAATTCCTCCATCTTGCCAGGATTTAATCTCAGTCTATTGACCCTCACCCAGCCTACCACTTCATCCAGATACTGGCTCAGGACTTGCATGCCCACTCCTGATTCAGATATTATAGAGTACTAGAACTGAGTGTTACCAACATACTGAAAGACTTGATGCTCTAAATCTCCCAATGACCATGCCATGAGGCTTCATATAGATGTTATATATGGGGACTAACAACTAGTCGCCCAGTGCTGCTCTTCAGAACTGATCCTGCAAATACGAGTGGAACCACTGAAAAAGAGTGTCTCTGATCCAGGCAGATACCATGGTTGATAGTATGAAAAGCTGCTAAGAGATCAAGTGTAGCAGAGTCACACTCCCCCAGACCATTCTCAATTAATGTGATCCAGCTGGGTGACCAGGACTGATTTGATGCCAAAGCTAGGTTGGAACCAGATTGGCAAGGGTCAAGATAATCAGTTGCCTCCAAGAGTGCCTGTTGTTGATCCACCACTACCTTCTCAAGCATTTTCCACAGAAAAGGGATATTTGTGATCAGACAGAAGTGATATACTATTGGATCCAGAGTGGAGTGGATCTGCTTTTTTGAAGTGGCCGCACTACTGCGTTCTTCAGGGCGGTAGGCACCAGTCCCTCATTTAACAGCACATTATTAGCACACCCTGAACCTATAAGGTAGCTTCACTTCGGCAAGATGGGCAAGAGTTGCGAGGTTAAGTTGTTGCACACATTGTCACCAGGCTGCTGTAACACAAACTGATGCCACAACACTTGCTCAGTTGGCGCATTGCACATCTCAACAGAGTAGCATCAAGGTTGCTACAGATGCAAGCAACTTTCTCCAAGTGCCTTAGAAATTATTCTCAGCAGGTTACAAAGGACTTTATTGCTCCATCCATAGGGGCAGATGATAGTAGCCCCCTGGATGCTCTGCAAAGCTCAACTGGATGACTACATGGGGATGCAGTGGAAGCAAAATGAGCCGAATTTGCTTTCCTTGCTGCCACGCAATAGGTACAACTATGTGCTCTCACTCAAGTTCGATCAACTTCAGATCATTCATGTCTTGTGCCATTTCCGCTCTAGCCATCTTCTGGATCATTTTATTTTGTGAAGTTCTGCAGAATACCAGGGAGGCTGCTCAGAAGCGACCATGTCAATAGCTCATCACAAATCCTCATTTCAGGGGGGTACCAGATCATTGACAGGATCACCAGTTCTGTCTACAGGAAAAGTCCCCTAGAACATAACTACAACTCCCATCAGCCCCAACTAGCAGGCTGTAGTCAAACGACATGGGGGGGGGGCTAATTCTGCTTCATAGCATTCTCAGATGTTTTCAGGAACAAACTCTGTGAATAGGTCTTCTAGCCTATTTTGGATACCAAAAGTTCACCAGGAGGTTGTCTTACCATGGCAACAGGATGGTTTGGACCCCCCCCCCCCCGCCACAGTTTTCCAATCACCTATCACATTGCCTGGAGCAATGACTAATTCAGGGTTGAGACCTGCCCTGTGTGTTGGACAACTTTAGTCCTGAATTTATGCACAATTGAATTAAACTACAGTTTAGGGGCTCAGATTTTTTGGGGGGGGGGAGGCTAAATTAAAAAAAAAACAATAATTAAGATTATTAGTTTTTATAGAATCATAGAATCTTAGAGCTGGATTATACCCAAGTGCCATCTAGTCCAACCCCCTGCAATGCAGGAATCTTAACTAAAGCATCCATGACAGGTAGCCATCCAACCTCTGCTTAAAAACCTCCAAGGAAGGAGAGACCGCAACCTTCTGATGGAGTCTGTTCCACTGTTGAACTGCTCTTGCTGTCAGAAAGTTCTTCATGATGTTTAGCCAGTGTGGTGTAGTGGTTAAGAGCGGTGGACTTGTAATCTGGTGAACCGGGTTCGATTCCCCACTTCTCCACATGCAGCTGCTGGGTGACCTTGGGCTAGTCACACTTCTCTGAAGTCTCTCAGCCCCACTTACCTCACAGAGTGTTTGTTGTGGGGGAGGAAGGGAAAAGGAGATTGTTAGACACTTTGAGACTCCGTAGGGTAGTGATAAAGTGGGATATCAAATCCAAACTCCTCGTCTCCTTTCTTGTAACTTGAAGCCATGAGTTCCAATCCTAGCTTCCTGAGCAGGAACTGGTTTCACCAACATTTGGAAAAAAATGTCCTATGTTTTGGAATGCATGTGGCTTGTACTTTGCACGAACCTCTGAAGAGGTGCACTGTATCAGTTTTGCATTCTGTACATGAAAGCACATCTTTCCACCATCTCACTCTGTATGAGTCGAGGCAGGTTTTCCTCTCCCTGCAGCAATCTTTCCAATTGCAGCATTTTCCTTCTAAGGAGTAAAAGTAACAACTACCATTTAACTTATATGGAAGAAAGTAAATGGACTCGCACCTTCTCGCATCCCCAGTAACTGAGAATCCAGCCTTCTTCTGTGAACAGCGGTCCTATTCTGTGTTGTATTTCTTGGCCACTAGAGTGTGGTAGAATGTTGGAGACTGGCCTTCATATGGTTTGAGATGTTCTTTAACAACACTATTTATGGGCTGGAAGGAGCCGCCATCTCTTAGGGAGAGCTCAGTTTTCAGAGGCACAATAGCTTCCCGGGTGAGAGATGGATGAATCCCTACGATGCTTCTAGATAGAGGTCTTGTTATTATTTTTAATAACATTTTATTGATATAATTTCAGTGATAAATAAATTAAGTGATATGGAGGGGGGAAAGGGGGGGAAGTGGGGGGGGGGAGAACAAAGATGTGTAAAAGAAAATATATATACCAAAATTCAATGTAATATACTCCCATACATTCTTATATGAAGTGATATAGTGTTATTATCCTAATACGTATACAGATACTAATAGCCTACTACATTCTGTATAAACTCATTCCAAACGTTGTCGTATTTATCCAAGCAATGCCTATTTCTGCAAGCAGTTCATAAGTGAGTGTTGTCATATTGTCAATCCATTGATTAAAGGGTATCATGATTCTTCCAATTCATCTGTATCAATCTCTTGGCCACAATTAGGGTGCGTAGAATCCATTTTTGTTG
The DNA here is from genome assembly GCA_034642065.1 of Darevskia nairensis. Taxonomy (NCBI): domain Eukaryota; kingdom Metazoa; phylum Chordata; class Lepidosauria; order Squamata; family Lacertidae; genus Darevskia; species Darevskia nairensis. The sequence goes on from JAWWNI010000889.1 coordinate 553,166, forward strand.
TCCCATTGTTAATTTCCATACAATAGGCTTATAGTTCGAAATAATATTCGCAGGTGCGCAGCCAGGGAGTCATTTTGGACTCACAGCTGTCCATGGAGGCGCAGGTTAATTCTGTGTCCAGGGCGGCTGTCTACCAGCTCCATCTGGTACGCAGGCTGAGACCCTACCTGCCCGCAGACTGTCTCGTCAGAGTGGTGCATGCTCTAGTTATCTCCCGCTTGGACTACTGCAATGCGCTCTACGTGGGGCTACCTTTGAAGGTGACCCGGAAACTGCAATTAATCCAGAATGCGGCAGCCAGACTGGTGACTGGGAGTGGCCGCTGGGACCACATTACACCGGTCCTGAGAGATCTACACTGGCTCCCAGTACGTTTCCGAGCACAATTCAAAGTGTTGGTGCTGACCTTTAAAGCCCTAAACGGCTTCGGTCCTGTATACCTGAAGGAGCGTCTCCACCCCCACCGGTCAGCCCGGACACTGAGGTCCAGCGCCGAGGGCCTTCTGGCGGTTCCCTCACTCCGAGAAGCGAAGCTACAGGGAACCAGGCAGAGGGCCTTTTCGGTGGTGGCGCCCGCCCTGTGGAACGCCCTCCCATCAGAGGTCAAAGCAATAAACAACCACATGACCTTTAGAAAACATCTGAAGGCAGCCCTGTTCAGGGAAGCTTTTAATCTGTGATATTTTAATGTTTTGTTTTTTAATATTTGCTGGAAGCCTCCCAGGGTGGCTGGGGAGACCCGGCCAGATGGGCGGGGTACAAATAATAAATTATTATTATTATTATTATTATTATTATTATTATTATTATTCTCTGAAAGTTTTAACCTTTTCTGCGCAATCATAGTTATACACTCCAGAACTTTCTCCCAAAACTTAGTAAGTACAGAACACTGTACAAACATATGTTTCAGGGCGGCATATGTCCTTGCCACATCTCCAAAAAAGAACAGCTAGTCCCTTTTTATACAACCATAAAGGAGTCCCATAGATTCTAAATATTATTTTCTGTAATATAAGTCTTAATTTAAGGTCCATCGATACCTTAGGTATTGAGACTAAAACACTTTCCCACTGTCTGGGTAGTATTGGAAGTTCCAATTCTTTATTCCAATCATTTCTTAAAGTCTGCATATTGGAACTTATTTATTGCTAATACATATTTCTAAAAAGTAATCACTGGCTTTTTAGTTTTGAATGAGTCATCCAATTGCTCCAGTGTCTCAGATGTGGGTGGCGCTGTGGTCTAAAAACCACAGAGCCTAGGGCTTGCCGATCAGAAGGTCGGCGGTTCGAATCCCCGCGATGGGGTGAGCTCCCGTTGCTTGGTCCCTGCTCCTGCCAACCTAGCAGTTTGAAAGCACGTCAAAGTACAAGTAGATAAATAGGTACTGCTCTGGCGGGAAGGTAAACGGCGTTTCCGTGCGCTGCTCTGGTTCGCCAGAAGCGGCTTTGTCATGCTGGCCACATGACCCGGAAGCTGTACGCCGGCTCCCTTGGCCAATAAAGCGAGATGAGCACACAACCCCAGAGTCGGTCACGACTGGACCTAATGGTCAGGGGTCCCTTTACCTTTACCTTTACATAATTTCTAAAAAGTAATCACTGGCTTTTTAGTTTTGAATGAGTCATCCAATTGCTCCGATGTCTCAGGTATCTCGGAAGCTGACTGCCAGCCCAAACACCCTTGTTAGGAGATGTTGTAATGGAAGATAATGCCATTGGGCTGCATCTGATAAATGATATTTTTGTCTTAAAATAGCTTAGGTATAAAATCCATCTTCCTCATCTATCAGTTGCTCCAAAGTCAAAACACCTGTTTCCATCCAATTTTTCCATGTTACCATCTTTTTTTTTTTGCAAATTTTAGAGTAGGGTTTCCCCACAAAGTAAGTTTAGCATGTGAGAATGGTTCATTTAATTATTGCCAATATATTTTATATCCTTCTGACTTAGTTGTTGCCGGAGTCACCTGACATTTCAAATATTTTGATCCTAGTATTGTCCAACCAACCAAAGGTGCTGTATGTGTATATTCTAGGGTTGCCTACAGTGGAAAATTAAGACCAACAATAGGTTTCCAATATTTAATATTTGACGGTAAATAAGCATAATGATATAATTCTGAATTCTGAATTCTGAAACTGCTTTCTTTGAAAGTATGACCCAGATATAAAAACTGGAAGTCCTCTCAGAATATAAATAAATCTGGCAATAATATTCATTTTGAGAGCATTCACCTTTCCCCAAAGGGTAGGTAGGGTTCAGTGACTCCCACCTATCAATATCTCTTTTATTAATTTATTTATATTAAATGTGACTAACCATTATATAATCCCTTGGTATTAACATAACTACACATTTAATAGATTTGGAACTAATCCAGAATTGATATACCTTGAATGAATGTGTAATCAGATTTTTGACCTATTGGAATCAATTCCAGTTTGGACCAATTAACAGAATAACCAGATATTTTACCAAAAACATCAAGATGGGAATACTAGTCTGAGGTTGTGAAATAAACAAAAGAATATCATCTGCAAATAAAACTAATTTGCATTCAACTGAATTATGAGCTGTATGTATATACATTTTATGTATATAACATGAACAAAAGTAGGCTTCTTTAAAGAAAAACATTATTTATTAAGTTTCATATTTATTTCTTATATATCATAATAAAAGTGAATTTTCAAAATCATAACTGGATATTCTGGATTTGGGACAGAAAGAAATGGTCTCTGTCTCAAGCATCATTCAGAATGCTTAGGTTCTCTTGAAGATGTCTGGAAAATTTAGGCATGCAAAGTCCCACTACCCACTCTGAGCAGACGGCTTCTGGTTTGAGGCAATTACTTTCCCAAAAGAATTCAGGCATGGTAACCTGGATGCGGGTGGCGCTGTGGTCTAAACCACAGAGCCTAGGGCTTGCCGATCAGAAGGTCGGCGGTTCGACTCCCCGCGACGGGCTGAGCTCCCGTTGTTCAGTCCCAGCTCCTGCCTTACATGCCCCTATTTTTCCTGTTTTTGAAACCCTTGATTTATAGCGAATCTTGCACCAAAGTGGCGCTTTAGCATTCTGTACACAGCTCAAGCATTTCATCTTGTTTACTGGTACATCAGAACAAGGGAGGAAGGCAATAAACCCTGCGTTGTTATTATTATTATTATTATTATTATTATTATTATTATTAATCTTGGTAGTAGTAGTAGTAAAAGGGATGCGGGTGGCGCTGTGGGTTAAACCACAGAGCCGAGGGCTTGCCGATCAGAAGGTCGGCGGTTCGAATCCCTGCGACGGGGTGAGCTCCCATTGCTCGGTCCCTGCTCCTGCCCACCTAGCAGTTTGAAAGCACGTCAAAGTGCAAGTAGATAAAATAGGTACCACTCTGGCGGGAAGGTAAACGGCGTTTCCGTGCACGCTCTGGTTCGCCAGAAGCGGCTTAGTCATGCTGGCCACATGACCCAGAAGCTGTACGCCTGCTCCCTCGGCCAGTAACGCGAGATGAGCGCCGCAACCCCAGAGTTGTCCGCGACTGGACCTAATGGTCAGGGGTCCCTTTACCTAACCTTCTTCAGACCCTCTCATCAATCTAGCAGTTTTAAAGAATAAAATATGAATAATTTTTCTACTCCACATAAACCAATATTTACCAGTAATCTTATGTTTCTATTTTTGTTTTTTTGGCAGACGTTTACCAGTAAATATCGGTTTATTCCTGAAACCAGAAGCCCTAAACATATCTTTGTTTATAAGGTCAGTCTTCATTTCCTGTTTCTGTCCTCCCCCATTGACTCACAAATTCTATCGCCTTCAAGGTAATGACAAGCATGTCGTATTCTGTCTTCTGTTGCACTTGCAGCACTTTTCAAATAAGTGAACTTTGCTAGTCTGTATGAACCTAAATCACGAGTGGGATTTTAGCTAGCGAGTCCCGTCAAGAAAATTCCACCCAAGGACTTCCACTTGTGCAACAGGACTCCCCCCCCCTCTGCACTCCCCCAAATTTGCTGGGGGGGGGGCAAATTACTACATTGAATTCCTCCTTTAAACTTTTAGGAAATATTTTTTAAACATAGAAATTTTACACTGGGGTAACTTTGGTAAAGAAGCCTAGCAAATATTTTACAAAAAAATTAATTGTTTCCATGCAGATGCTTTAGATCTTTATAACTGAGAGTTTTCACGAGAACCAGTTTCTTCTTCAGCAAAGGATGTAGAATATGTAGACATGTCTAAATTTTTGGAGGGAAATGTAAAAATTAAAAATTAAACGTCAGACTGAAAACAAGTTAGAAGTATGTTTTAAATTCCAGAATACAGACTTAAAGTCTCTTTTCCAAAATGAAATTCTTTTAAAAATAAAAGTAGGATTTTAACACTAGTCAGCATTGAACAACCTTCTGCTATGACTTGAAACCGAGGAGCAGAGAAGCAGGCAGCTGCTCACAATAATATAATAACGTATAAAGCAAAATAAAAAATTCCTTCCAGTAGCACCTTAGAGACCAACTAAGTTTGTTCTTGGTATGAGCTTTCGTGTGCATGCACACGAAAGCTCATACCAAGAACAAACTTAGTTGGTCTCTAAGGTGCTACTGGAAGGAATTTTTTTTATTTTTTATTTTGTTTTGACTATGACAGACTAACACGGCTACCTACCTATAATAATATATGTAACTTAGCTTCAGTTGTGTTAATGGTGCAAATGTGCATTCTTTCTCAAGAAGTCTCTAATATATATACATACATACTTTTAGAATCACCTTGCAAAACACTCTGAGGGGCTGTGAAATCATGCATCCATATCTCCATGTGCTTGCATTCTTTCCTAAATTTGGTGTGTGCACGTAGAGAGAGCCCCCTGCATGTGGGAGCAGAAATCTTACTCTTGGTCATTCTGCATAGGATTCTATGCATGTCTGGATCATTCATACCAGGGATGGGAAGCCTGTGACCCTCCAGATGTTGCTGAACTGCAATTTCCATCATCCCTGACCAATGACCATGCTGGCAGAAGCTGATGGGAGTTGACTCCAACAATTTCTAGGGGCCACAGATTTATATGTTACATCCAATATGCGGAGGTCAATATGGGACCAAGGGAGGTAGGATCCTGTTGCCTCACCATGTTGTTTCCCCCAGTTTTGTGAATGTGGGAGCAGCATTCTGTAGAGTTCCCTATATTTGTGATGATAGCACAAATCAAAATTCATTCATTCCCTGGATAAAATCCTAGTGTGTTGTTGAGTCTTTACTGTGTGCTATCCCAATTGAAAACTCCCTTTCCTCCATTTTTGTGCAATATAATTGGCAACAACTTTAATCTGAGCAATTGACACTGGCCTTTCTTCAAAGCATTCAAAAGGCTTGAGGAGAACCCCTATTACCACTGTGGAACACACATGGGAAGTCACTTATTTAAAGTCAAGGACAAATTATCTTCAGCACTTACAAACTGCAATGCAAAAATACTATTACAGTATTAGCCTTTCCTATATAAGCAATTCCTTCATAATTTCAAATTGGAAAGAAGATTATATTAATGGTGTGTATCAGTCTTGGTATTTACTGTCACTATTGCAATTTGATAACACTGTCAATATCTAATTGTTTAATGTGAATAATCTATGTAAATTAAAAATCATTCCACGCTCTGCCATCAGTATTATTACTGTATGGGTATTTTAAAGGAAAGAAGGTAGCTGTGTGTAATTCTTAAACTTCTCTTATAGGGCTGGATAATAATAATAAATATTTCAAGACATGGAATTCTAAACCCCACATTGCTGAAGCTCAGTAGTTGTCTCATATCTTAAAAATGGAGTGGTAACAAGCCAATTTGAAATTGTATATGAAATAATGAAATAGCAAATATTTACCGGTAAATATTTTTGATAATTAGAGGCCATCAGAGAAACAGTTTTTTTAAAAAAAAAGTTCTCATGCAACACACAGAAACCCCTTCTATACTTCTATGCTTCTTCCATTACTGCAGTAGCAGGAAGTTAAAATCAGCTTGCAACATTCCTCTGGCCTTACATGCCCCTATTTTTCCTGTTTTTGGAAACCCTTGATTTATAGCGAATCTTGCACCAAAGTGGCGCTTTAGCATTCTGTACACAGCTCAAGCATTTCATCTTGTTTACTGGTACATCAGAACAAGGGAGGAAGACAATAAACCCTGCGTTATTGTTATTATTATTATTATTATTAATCTTGGTAGTAGTAGTAGTAAAAGGGATGCGGGTGGCGCTGTGGGTTAAACCACAGAGCCTAGGGCTTGCTGATCAGAAGGTCGGCGGTTCGAATCCCTGCGACGGGGTGAGCTCCCGTTGCTCAGTCCCATCTCCTGCCCACCTAGCATTTCAAAAGCACGTCAAAGTGCAAGTAGATAAATAGGTACCGCTCCGGCGGGAAGGTAAACGGCGTTTCCATGCGCTGCTCTGGTTCGCCAGAAGCGGCTTTGTCATGCTGGCCACATGACCCGGAAGCTGTACGCCTGCTCCCTCGGCCAGTAACGCGAGATGAGTGCCGCAACCACAGAGTCGGACACGACTGGACCTAATGGTCCAATACCTTTACCTTTAGTAGTAGTAAATTTAATTTCTACACCTCCCCTCATCGAAAGACCACAGGGAAGTTTACAGTGTAAAAACAGCATTAGTTATGCCTAGGGTTGCCATACGTCCAGAACTTCCTGGGCATAGCTGGTCGGTATTCAACCTTCGCAAACAGCGTCAGGATGAAAATCACTGAAATGTCTGGGAAATTCTAGACGTATAGCAGCCCAGGTCACTAGTGTAGATTTCATTAAAAATAGCTAAAGAATTCATTTTATTGTGATTTCACAACTTTGGACAACCCTCCCCCCCCCCAAAAAAATAACAAAAAGCTCAACAACTGTCCGGCTTTTCACATTTTGAAATATGACAATTCTAGTTATGCGTTAAACTGAAGGACCTCTCTTATACATTTCAGATGAATGGCAAAGAATTCAATTGACATCTGTGGAAACAGCATTAGTTCCCGGAAGCACTTCCTTTACACGATTATGTACCTGCATACATACACCTGGAATTCCAAGATTTCATTGTTCTGCTGAGCATTAAAGGCAGATGGAATCCCTTGGTCCTCTAATATAGGGTGCTGTTAAATTTATACCCAAGAGCCCCCCTCCCCAGCCCTAAAAGAAGCTCCTCCACCCCACCCCCCTTGTAGGAAGGTACATGTCATTGTGAAGAGAGGCCAGTTCAGCCACCTCTGGAATTTCAGCTGATGGGGAGAGTGCAGCCATGATCACAGTTTATGCTAACTATTCTCCATATAGTTGAGCACTTCGTACATGATTGCATGGAAGGATTTAGCAGTGCAAAGCCCTCTTTTTCTCTTTTTTTCCTTTTCAGAAGATGAGGACAAAACCTGTAGCGTATTTTTTCACATGTGAGTTTTTCTGAAAAGACCAGGAAAAAAAAATCTCTCAAGAAAGGCTAGAATTATATCTCTCAAGTCTCTGCATTATAATTTTTTGCTAGTTAATCTTTATTAGATGTACTCCGATCTCTGCATTATTATTATTATTTGGCTAGTTACTCTTTATTAGATGTACCAATATCCATTGGTGGTCATGTTTTTCTGTAACGTTTTAATTACCATACAAGCATACACTGTAAGAGTACACACTTATTAGAAGATTGGAATGTTGAACTAGGCAAAAATATTTGCTTTTATTTATGTAAATGGCTGCTATCCTGTTTTTATTATTCCTGGCTACCATCTCATAACTGTTGTATTTTGATCTAATGGGCAATGTTCAGACATTCTGTGGTTTATGTATTTGTGTAATTGTATGTATGTAACTACTAACTCTAGATTGTAACTAAGAAACATGTCCGTTTCACTTATTCAGAATAGTATATTTCCTGTCTAAAAATATTTTCAATTATATGAGAAAAGGAATTTATTTTTTTTTAAAGATTTGTCCTGCAAGGTCTGGTTTCTCTGCTTTTAAAAAATACTGCCGGGGCCGCTATCTAGTTTCACTTGATAGACCAAAGTTACCATTGACACTGTCTTGCAATGCTGAACAAATTTATATCCTTTGCACTTTAAATGAATACAAGATAAGGAAAATCAAAGTGTCAATTGTATATACATTCACTGTACAGTAGAATGTATATCTTTAGTCAGTCTGACTGTGTTTATAAAGGGGGTATTTTCCTTTGTTGTTGGAAGAGGAGTACTTGAGCAATGTATTTGCTAGTCAATATAAAGTGTTTACATGTAATTACTTAATAAATTATTTGATTTAAGATGCATTATAGTGATTTTTAAGTGTCAACCATTGGGGATATCTTTTAAGTTCCTACTGTTTTGAAAATCTTTTAAAGCAGTCACTTTAAATGTATTCAGTTGCTCAAAACTGAGCTTTGAGGAAGACACAAAGCATACACTTCTGCAAGATTTAACAGGACTGCTGAGTGTACCATTTTGTAACATCCACAACATGCACACGTTGAATAAGGAAATATTATATACAGTAATTCAGGATTCTAAATGCAGCAGTGCCTACAAAAGATATGCCATGATCTTGTTGATAGCAAGGAAAACATAGGTATATAAAGGAGAATTCCTGGATGCCAAGATCCAAGTTTGGTGAGAGAACCCCAGCAGAGATTTAAAACCACAAAATATGCAGCAAAGTAAAGCATGGAAATATAGGCTGTTAGACTTTTAAAATATGCCCTTCTAAGCTGCTTCCAAAGTTCCCCTCTTTCCCTAGCAAAGAAAAAGACCACACACTTGGTAAATTAAAAGTGGTTTAGTTACAAACTCCCCAAGGGTCAGATTCATGTGCTTTTCCATACAGCATTCAAAAAAAAGATGCACGGGCAGTAACACTTGACTTAGTTACAGTGGTGAAACTTCCTAAATTATTTGTATAGGAAATTATTAGCATAGGCTTGTAAAAGCCATACAGTCTGAGCTGCAGCTCAAAACATGTTGTGCTTGTCTGTTAGACTGAGGTGAACAAAGGCCTTTGATTACCTTCCTCCCAAGATGAGGGGGAATGACTTAGATAAGCCTGGCAGGACAGCATACTCTATGGCATTAACCATTTCATGCATTAATTAGACTTATGCATGTTGGTTGTATGAGGCTGGTCATCCCACAAACTACTTCTCAGGGAAATATAACCATTGCATGGGCAATTAATGAAGCACCCACAGTTCTAACTTGACTCGAAGGTTCTCAAAATTGTCTCTTGGTAGTAGCTTGATGAGAATGTCAACTGCCATTTCTTTGGTTTGACAATACGCCAAATCGACAAGTCCATCTTGTGTCACCTCACACATTGTGATATTTCACCCTAATGTGCTTGGTTTGGCCCAGTAAACAGGACCATTTCCAAACATAAAGATAAATCCACCTGTTGATTTGTAATCCTTTGTGTCTCTGGCACGGTCAACATCTGTGTAACCTAGTAGTTTTGGATAGTTGTTGGCTGGCAGTTTAAGTTTACAGCTCATGGTTCCCTTTAAGATATCTAGCAACTCTTTTCACAGCAGTCCAGTCCTTCTCAGTGGGAAAGCTAACGCTAACTTTCCTGCTTACGGTTTTAATTTTCCTGCTTAGGATTCCCACTGCATTTGCTATGTCAGCTCAGGTTGTTGTGGTTCAGTAAAGGATCTTTCATATAGCCACTGGCGGAGGAAGAGGAGTGCGGGGGGAGCGCACCGCCCCCGGCAGCTCGATCCCAGTAGGGTGCCATCGCGGCTGGGCCCCCTGCCCGCGCTGGTCGTCACGCCCCTGCAGGCGGCGTCCCCGCCCCCAGAACGCATGCCACGCCCCTGCGGGTGGCACGCCTCACCCCTGGGACATGCGCAAGCCCCGCCCCCGCCTGCTCTCTCCCCCCCCCCCCCGGTGCTGGAGTATGAAGCTCTGCCACTGCATATAGCTGACGTGTACCAGATGTTGTCTGGGAAGAGTTCAGACTTATCTTTACTCTTTAGAAAGTCAGTCACTATTGGCACGGCTACTTCCTTGACTTCTTTCACTCCTAGACTGTCAAGCGATTCAATAACTTTCTGCTTTTGACTTAGAGTGAAAAGAATAAGGATCTTATCTTCAATTTGAATACCCAAGAAGAAAGAAGTATTTCCCAGTTCCTTTCTCTCTACTTCTTTGCTTAGGTATTCCACAACTTCTTTTGCAATACTTAAATCATCCACAAAGGCCAAAACAAAAGAAAATGGTTCGTTTTTGCCCTTGGTGTAACAAGCACTTCCCTGCATGACCATGCATGTACCCCAGTTGTGTGAGCTTCCTGTGTCGTTTCTCATTCCATGCTCTAGCAGCTTGTTTTAATCCCTAAAGCCCCTTCTGAAGTTTGTATACTAGATATGCTTCCTTTGGTTTGACAAAACCTTTGGCTTGTTTCATTTACAGAACTGGCCCTGCAAAAATGTGGTTTTAATGCCTATGCATTTATTTGTTCAGAAGCTACTATGCTCAAAAGCAGTCTGATGGTGGGGTGTCTCACTACAGGTGCAGAGGTTTCACTGTAGTCTTTCTCATACTTTTGCAAGTAACCTCAAGTCTTGCTTTGTAGTGCTCCATTTCCCCCTTCTGCACCCTTCTCTACCTTAAACACCCACGTACTTCCTATTGCCAATCCCTGTGCAGCATTCCTCCACAGGTGAGCTTCAGCAGCTTGCATCTGCTCAGTCTTTTCCCAGGTGAAGGTTTCTAGGGGTTGCACCAACCTCGTGAGGTAGGACAATCGTGGGGTTGGAACACCTTCGTTGCGTCTCAATGAGCACCTGACATCTGGCTCTGAGAGCTCATCAATCTCTTCATCACCATCTGATGTAGGCATCTGATCATCAGTCTCCTCCTCTCTGGTTGTGCTGCTTCTTAGAATCTGCTCCTTTGCTTCACTTTCCTGTTCAGCATCTGCGCTACGTGATGTGACAGTAGAAGGCCAATCTAGACTATCATTCATCAATCCAGGAAAGTTTATGAGGGCTTGTGCTTCATCCTCTAACTCGTCAGAAAAGTCTATCACAGTTCCTCTCTTGTCAGCTTTCCTGCGCTCCTCAAAATGAAGCACATGTCTCGTGCTGACTTTCCCAGTATTCAAGTCCATTACTGTGAATTATTTGCTCCCTGGAGCACAGCCAATCATAATAGTCTATTGTGCTCTGGGATCTAACTTGTGCCTATTCTCCTTGGGTACATACGCATAGTCAATACTGCCAAACACACATGTGTGTGACATATTAGGTACTCCCTCACTGCGAGAAGTGAAGTTACAGGGAACCGGGCAGAGGGCCTTCTTGGTAGCAGCACCCACCCTGTGGAACACCCTCCCATTAGATGCCAAGGAGATAAACAATTATATTACTTTTAGAAGGGACGCGGGTGGCGCTGTGGTCTAAACCACAGAGCCTAGGGCTTGCCGATCAGAAGGTTGGAGGTTCGAATCCCCGTGACAGGGTGAGCTCCCGTTGCTCGGTCCCTGCTCCTGCCAACCTAGCAATTCGAAAGCACGTCAAAGTGCAAGTAGATAAATAGGTACCACTCTGGCAGGAAGGTAAACGGCGTTTCCGTGTGCTGCTCTGGTTCGCCAGAAGCGGCTTAGTCATGATGGCCACATGATCCGGAAGCTGTCTGCAGACAAACGCCGGCTCCCTCGGCATATAGAGTAAGATGAGCGCACAACCCCAGAGTCGTCTGTGACTGGACCTAACGGTCAGGGGTACCTTTACCTTTACCTATTACTTTTAGAAGACATCTGAAGGCAGCCCTGTATAGGGAAGTTGTTAATGTTTGATGTTTTATTGTGTTTTTATATTTTGCTGTAAGCTGCTCAGAGTGGCTGGGCAACCCAGATGGGCATATTATTATTATTATTATTATTATTATTATTATTATTATTATTCCATGCCAAAATTCATAAGGTGTACATGTAGCTCCCTTGGTTGGCAGTCTATTTTGGAGATACACAATCCTATAATTCCAGATGGGAACAAGTGATTAGAGGCATACTACCTGAGCTATGAATGAAATGTGAATTAATTCTTTGAAACCTAAGTATTGTATTGTATTGTAGTACTTTAAAGTGTGACATATTTATTATGTATAATCTTTTGTGGAGTAGCGTCCACTTCATCAGATTCATGATATTATCCTCGGTTGGCAAGTATTAATGGAGGCATAGGGCAAATGTAAAAGGCAGGATGGAAACAGAAGTACAATTAAAGCTTAAATGTATGCAAAACAAGCATAGTGATCATTCACATCCACAGTAATTTGACAAAGCATCTCCTACTGTGTTAACAATTACTGGTACTGTGAATGTTCACTACTTACTTTGCATACATGTAAACTTCTAACTGAATTGTCAAAGTTAGAATTTTTATGAAAGTTCATCCCACTGTAAACATCATACACACAGAGACACAGAGACACATACACACAGCTGCCAGTTGAAGATAATACTTCAAGCATCTGAGTAGCATCCATGAAAACTTATGCCATAATACACTTTCTAGTATTTAAGGTGCCACAATATTTTTCCTTGGTTTTTCTGTAAATGTAAACAGTTTACTTGAAATGCAAACATGCTTTTGTGTTGTTTATACCGCATGTTCCTCAGATTAAGAGCAGAATGAGGCAAGGATTGTTTTTGTAGCTTAGTGTCCGCATGAAGCAAAGCTGACCAAAGTGGTGTAGCACATGATGGATTTTATTCTGTTGTTCTGTTCAACTCTTTTAAAACTTATTGACTGTTACTGTGTCTGTAACAGGAAACAGTTTTGGGAATCCTGTGGCGGTTAGCTTTCAGTAGCCTAGTTTGCACATAATGTTGAACCATAGTTTATTAAATCATAGCTTAGTATTATGTGTGAATTCAGCTCAGCAGCTTAACTATATGGTTAAAGGTTGCTCATTAACCAAAGTTTGTACTTGGTTTATAAACCTTAGTTAATGTTAAACATATGTGCAAACCCAGACCCCCCCTCAACTATGATTAAGGAGCCATCACAACCTAAAAGTATGCAGAACCAAACTCAATCCTAGACACTATTCTGTGATGCAATAAACCAGGTACATCCAACTCCCAAGAGACTGCGATCCACTCCCAGTATAAAACAGCTGGCAGTGATCTACCCATTGTCGTTGGAGGGGGGGAGGTTAAGAGTTGTTTGGGGGGGAGGTCAGAGTTGATGAGCTATTTTGGGGGGAGGGAGGTAATGAAACGCTCAAAAATACACCACCGCTCATAAGCGGGCGCAGAGATATAGACAAAGTTTATTATCACAAATGACAGCCCATTTCACACTAAAGACGGACAGAACGAGGGCAGCGGGGGCGGAGACTTTCAATACAATGCTTTTATCAGCCTGAGATCAAAAGGGAGCCCGCGATCAACCACGATCATCTGGGGATCTACCTGTTGACTGGTTGGACATCGCTGCTCTAAGCTTAACTCTTGCACAAGTTAGAGGCCGCATCCATGACAAGTTAGAAACATCCATGGCTGCAAATCTATAAGCACTGCAGTTGGATTACAAGGTGCCTTAATGGCATTAGAACAGCATTGCAAGGAAGGTTCCCCAACAAATAAAAGATAATGGCCTTTGGCATTATCTCTGGTATACGGCCAGGCTTCACTTTTTTTCCTGGGTTCAGCTGCTCATCTTTCTTTTCTCTCTCTCTTTTTTGGTACGTGAGCTCTGCTTTATTGATGTACACAGTTGTACTCTACAACCTGATACACCTGTTACAGTAGGTAAATCATCCCAATTATTTATAGAGGATAGTGCTCGGGAAACACAACTGAACTTGAACACAAAACACGACATTGCAACGGGGGCACAAGCAACTCCTAGCAGCTTGAGACGTGGGGAGTTCATCAGCTGAAAAGTTTTTGACTGCACTGCTCAGCCCTTTAAAGTTCCATACACAAAATCTGCCATTTTTAGTTTTTTTTACATTATAATAAACCAAGGTTTTAGGTAATTGTCTGCAAGAGACCTCAGCTTTAACTATGGTTAACATTAACCATGTTTTGGTGTTATGTGTGAAGCAAGCCACTATAATGTTTCCAATAAGATTGGAAATGTCATGCTGACTTCCTATGAACTCCTTGGTTTTTTCTTTCTGGAGGTCAGCCATATTCTCTCTGACTGTGGAATACAGCTCCATGGGGTAGGAGGGATTTCTAAAATATTTCAGTAATCAGAAATCTAAATGCATAGGGAATTGCACAGTGACTGTTGGACAATAGGAGGGTTTGGATGTCTTGTGCTTTGTGGTTCTTGTGATTCCTTTGGTGTACTCAGGGGCGTAGGAAGTGTGGAGCGGGGGGGCGGGTCGCCCCAGGTTCCATCATGGAGGGGGTGACAAATTATCAAGGAACAATTACTGCCCTACTAGGGTGGTTCATAAAAAACTTATTTTTTTTAAATGCCTGCTCCAAATGTCTTATCTTACTACACTAGGGATTATATAGCTATATATGAAATTTCATGCATATCAGTTAATATCTTGACCCTCCTCCACGAAAATAGCTGTTTACTTGGCCGTTTTCCTATGTTGTGAAGGCTGAAATTTCAATTCAGTGGAGCACTTACTGTTCCCAACCCTAACCCTGCAGAAAGCCATCTAATTAGACTTTCATTTGATTTTGACATGTTTTTAGGAGGTAATTTAATTATTGTTTGATTTTATATCAATGATATGTATCTGATGTTAGCCGCCCTGAGCCCGACTTCGGCCGGGGAGGGCGGGATATAAATAAAAGTTTATTTTTACTTATTATTATTCCTTTGTAAGAAAATATGAAATAACGTAAAACCATTTTTGCAGGCAAAAAACAAACAAACAATGGGGAGGGGTGACTAGAAATTTTCTGCACCGGGTAACACCTGACCTTCCTGCGCCTCTGGGTGTACTTTATACTAGAACTTAATGTAAGAGGTAGGCTTGACAAAACAATTTGTGGTTACATCAGTTTTGTTTTACCTGACTGTATAGGGGCTCTACTGATGTACCTGATGAGCTGTTAGACAGCTTTGATGGACCAGTGCATCATCTCAGAGGATCATCATTATTGGAGGGCAACTGTTCCCTGGCAGCCTGTTTCCTAACTGATAGGCCCACTCCTAGCTTTCGTTTCTTGGTGAGAAAATGGTTTCCAGTTCTCATGGTTTTCCAGAGAAGCTTATGCTGCTCTTTGCATTTCTAGAAAATGTGAATGAATTTTTTTAAAAAATAATTGACTGTAATATACATTCCTTTTTTAAAATGGCACTTCCCACTTTTTGTTTCTCAGTAACATTTGCAGAAGATGCTTTTAAGGTGCCCTTGATGTCATGCTGATCATACAGCTTAGTTCTAGGTTTAACTGAAAATTAACTGTGCAGCAACTCAGTCTTCAAATCATTATAAGAATGCTTGCTTCTTCCTTTGAGATGATTCAAAACTCTTCAGATTTGGTTGCATAGAAGTATTTTGAAATAAAAAGCCACCCCTTGCTTCAAGGAAATCAACGTTTAGATATGGCCAGAAGCAGTAGCCATAGAATGGATTGTTTATTTAAATATTTATAAATCACACTTTTGTCAAAATACACCCTTCAGAAATGACCAAAACAATAAAACACCAGTAAAGAGATGCATGAATACTAGTTGGCAAAAGGAAAATTCACATTGCAAAGACCTGTCTAAATAACACCATTTTCAGGAGATGTCTTTTAAAAAGCAGCAATGACTCCTGCTGAAACTCTGCTAGGAGGGAGTTCCACCCTAAAGGGGATCTCAGAGATCAAGGTGGAACCAAAGGACTCAGGCCGTCCATAAGGTACTTTGGGACCAAGTTGTTTAGGGCTTTGTGAATTAACACAAGGACCTCAAAACTGGCCTGGGAAAAAATGGACAAGCAAAGCAGTTGCATTTTGCTCCTGTGGGCAGTTTGGCTGCTGCATTCAGGTTCCAGACCTGATACAACAATAGCCTCACTTAAAGCGCATTAGAGTAATCAGGTCTTGAGGTTACCAATGCATGGACCACTGGGGTCAGGCTATTGCAGTGCAGGAACAGTCATAGTCTTCAATATTGTGGCCCCAATAGAAATACAGCTAGTATCATCCCTACTAATTTTCAGGTGACTGGTTAAATTGGTTTTATTTTGGGTTTTTGCACCATGAATGATGGTCAGATGCTTTCAGGTGTTTTAAATTTTGTCTATTGTATATTCTCATTTGCTAGTTTCACGCAGATGTGAAGAAAAGCCAGGAAATAGATCCACACAAACAGAACACCAACATCTAGAAATTGTTGTAAGAAAGTATGTAATCCATTTAGTGTTAGTTATTCTTGCTGATGCAAGATCCTAGAAGGAAATGACAATGGAGGCTAAAGCGGTATTAAAAATCTATAATATTCTTAATAACACAGAGTCATTTGTTTTCCTAGCATCTAAAAATTAAGATAAAAATAAATGTGAACAACTGCATACAATATATGTGAACAAACATACAAAAGTGGAACGAAGGAATGAAAGAGAGGCTGAGATACCATTCTAACATAACAGAGATATAGCAAATATATTTATCAGTGATATTCATAAGTGCTAGTAGTTGGTAACACATTTCTAATTAGATTTGGATATAAAGTGGCAGGTTCTGGTGACTAGGAGTCACCTTGAAGAGTCTCGCACGCGGAAACAAACAAGTCGCTGTTCCTGGGAACCTACAACCAAAAAGAGGTGATTGGGAAACAAGAGGGAGGCGGCTGTTGACAATAATGAGGATATGCCAAAGGTAACCTACCACTAGATGTTATACTTGTTATGTTTAGCTCACATTAGCAATGCAGCAGTACAGATATCACTCCAATTTCACTTGTGTGCCGGGAGACTCTCAAATACTGTAAAGGCGCCTAACCATCTGCCAGAATCCCTTCTGGAACGGCACATCGCGTAGGGCAGTAGCCTTTAATGGGGAACAGTTTTGGTCAAAGATCTCGTTTACCTTTGACCTGCTTTGTTTAATTGTGACCCAGTAGGCTAATAGTCCATCTCATAGAGGGTAGCTATAAAAGGTTATTTATACTACCATGCTAGCTGCAATGGCATCTCAGTGCTGATGTTGTCCTGAGGGCAGTATGAAGGTCAGACGCACCACTGAGAGAGTATTAGCATGCATTTGTTACTGTTTAATCTGCTGTGAAGCTGGTCTGACCTCGTGTCAAGCGGCTAGAGGAGCAGGAGAGGACCCGGGGTGGAGAAAGCGCCGTGAGTGGAGGGGGGGCTTTCTCCATCCTCTGGACCCCCTGGGGAACTCAACAAAACCTGCCGCACCTGGAATTGGGTGTGGAGAGGGCACCTGAATGGGACACGGCTGTGGGTAGCTGGAGGAAGGACCATCCCTCTTGGGCCTGCCCTAAAAAGCAAGTCTAGAGGGAGAGACTAAGGTGATGGGACCAGCTGGTTCCAGGAACTCTTCTTGTTGTGAGACTTTTGTGGGTGAGCTGAGAGTTTGTTGGGTGAGAACCAAGGGGCTAAGAGGGAGGGTGTGTCAGAAGGAAAATGAATTGATAACTGATTTTTATATATGTTAGTAACTTTGTATTAATATAACATTTTTATATGTAACTGTGTATTTTTGTAATATTTTTAAAAGTTGTCTGTTGTTGCTTCTTTTTTGTATACCGCTTAGAGATGCTTATAATATATTAAGCAGTATAGAAATCAATCAATCAATCAATCAATCAATCAATCATGGCACAGAAGCACATGACAGAACTGATAAGTGTTCCCCTCTATAGTTCTCAATTCACTTTTCACTGAACCTCTAGGAGACCTCATTAAAACCATTTGCACAGTCTCTGAAGGTTGGCTGCTTCTGAGATCTTAGTTGGATATTTAGGGTTTCGAGATCCAGAATCCCCAAATTTGGACAACTTAGGCAGATGTTTGCTTATATTTGCATTCCACCCAGGCACAATTTCACAAGATGACACAATGTGTATAGAGAAATGTTACATTTCAGGCTTTTGTTGTCGTTGTCCTTCTGCACCATACATGTTGGCTTCTTGGCTTTCCAAAAGAGATGAAGAGTTAACTTCATGCTATTCAGACTTAGCAGAGTAGAACCTACGTGCGGTGATTGATCTGAATGGCTCTCTATCCCAAATCCAGTTGGTATCTCCATAGCTGTGTCTACATATAACACGAAGATAAGCTCCCCAGAAGGAGATCGCAGTTGCTTTGCTTCTCCCTGGTTCTTACAACTGAGTACCGCAGCTAAGCCATTCAGATGGTTAAGCAAAAGAGAGCTCAAGCACAGTCATGTGTTCAGATGACAGACTTAGCCAAGCTTCACTTTACCTGCTGCACTGCACTGAGCAAAGCAGCTACAATATCTTCTCCAGGATCTAGGACATTTGCACAATCCCAGCGCACCATAATTTGGCTTACTGTGACATGCGAACCATATGAGATGTCACATTTCAACAAGGACCTTTGCATGCTAAGTCCAGGATGTGTAGTTAGAAAAAGTGTGATTTTGGAGGGACACAATGGCATGGATTGGGCCTCTGCACATTGGACCCTATGCTCCTTTTCCAGCACTTGGATAACAGGAGGACACCTCATGTAGATCCTATACATTTAAAGCAAGAGCTGTCATGTCACTGAAAAAAGACCCCTCCACTTGTGAGTATTTTTGTTTCTTGAAGCAGATGACAAAGACTTGTTTGTGGGAACTGAAGGACTCAAAAACTGGGAATTGTTACTTGTCCAGCTTCTAATCGGCCAGATAAGATCACGTTGCTTGGTAAAGACTTTATATTTCTTACAACTTAGGATGCACAAATGCACATATTGGCAAATGCAGAATGATGGGAGTCCTAATTTTCAGTGAGTCATTTTGTAACCATGCATATATATTGTATTCAATAGATGGAATATCTAATAAATTAGAATATCTGACCTCGTGATTTTTTTTGGCCACTTCTGGGTTTGGTTTGATGTGTGTATGTGCAGTTGCACAAAGATTGAGCATCCATAAATATGGGGTTGAATATCTAATTTATTGTAAGCAAGATAAGAGCACATAATAACTTTCATTTGGGGGCTCTAATTCTTTTTAAAATGGGGAGGGGTGTTGCCCCCCTGCTCTACACAAGTAGGGTAGCCAGTAAAAATGGTTGGCAGCGGCGGGGGGGGGTGTGTGTGTGTGTGTGCGTCCAGCAACTTTAAGGATAACAGTTAACAGTGGGAAGAATGAAACACAAATGGGCTGATTTAAAGGGGAAATGTTGCTGTTCTCTAGGTAGAACCAACGGCCCAGTCCTTCCTGCCAGGGTGTTCAGAGAGGGTCAGCAGGAGAGAGGAGCTAGGAGCAGAAGAAGTAGATCTCAGAACAGCTGCTGCTATGAGGAGGGTCTCCCCCTGCCTTTCTAAATTCTGCGGGGAGGAGGAAGAGAGGTGAAATTGCTATTTACTGCTCTTTTCCTCAAAACAAAAAATTATGCTTAAGTAATCTGTAGTGTAGTTTGACCCCTAGTATTTCCTTCCAACCAAACTACATGGGATGAAGATGTTGCAGATCAACAGAAATGTCTCCCACGTTGGCCTGGAGCATCCCTCTTTATTCAAGATGGCAGAGGAAGAAGACTCAAAGAATGGAATGGAATGTGAGTAACAGCTCTGAATAATGTCAAAGAATATATCGTGCTCCTAAGTACTTTTTCAATGTTCTGGTTGTATTCTCCATCACTGAGAAAGACATATATACAAAAAAAGGTGTTATTGAAAGCTCTGTGTATATGAGCGCTACAAATATCCCAGTTGTGATGACCTTTCCACATTAAAAGCAAATGTGGGAACTGTGAAAATGTGGATTCTTTGCATTTATCTTCACTGTGAAGATGTAGGGCAGATTCCCTTTCCTAAGCATGAGTTTTTCAGCAAGGGAGTCTGAGGAACTGAGGTATACAGTAGTGACAAGAGATGAAGTTCTTGTCCTTACTGACAAACTAAAAAACAAAGAAAATATCACCCCAAACGTGAAATTGATGTTTTAACAGAACTATGTAACTTCTCCCTAAGATCAGCCTCAGAGGACTGGGAAGGAACCAACGTTAACAGCAATTTTTAAAAAGGTGTTCAGGGGAAATTGAGGAAATTACACATCTGTCCTGGGTAAAATGATGGCAAGATAAGATGACATTATGAAGCATATTAAAGAACAAGTCTTGCTGAAGAAGAATCAAGATGGCTTCCACCAGGGTAAGTCCTGCCTCACTAACCATTTAGAGGTTTTTTTTGAGAACATCAATAAGCATGTGGATTGGGGTGATCTGGTGATCTGATTGGGGTGATCTGGTGGGCTCCTGATGAGAGACCCTGGCCGTGTTGGGGGTGCGTGCAAATGATCACCCACAAAAAGCTCAACAACTCATGGTGATCGCTTGAAAGAAGCTCAACAACTTTTGGAGCGATCTCCCCAAAAATCCTGCTGTTCGCCCGGATTTTTACTTCTTGAAATATGGCAATCCTGTTATAAAGGATCTTAAGCTTAGGTTGATAAAGGGATCTCTCCAAACTGGGTGAATAGGTTAAAATGGCAAATGCAGTTCAGTATAAGTAAGTGCAAAGTGATGGAGACTGGAGCAAAAATCCTAACTTTGTATATACATGGAAGGGGTCTCAGCTCATGATGGATAGCTTAGAGAAAGCATAGACCTAGTTTGTGGCTGCTACGGGGAAAAGGCAAATTCTTTATTTGGGATAATTAGGAAAGGGATTTGCAATAAAGCTTGACATTATCCTTAAAGGTTTTATACAAATCTATGGTTCGGTTGCACTTGCAATACTCTGTACAGTTGTGGTCACCTCAATTCAAAAAGGATGTAGACTTGGAAAAGGGCAGCCTAAATGATCAGGGGCTTGAGCATCTTCTCTGCAAAGAAAGGTTACAACTTTGGGGGCTTTTTAACTTAGAAAAAAGGCGACAAGACAGAGGTGTGTAAAATTATGCATGGCGTAGATCAGTGGTTCCCAATTAGGGGTCCAGGGACACCTGGGGGTCTACAGAACACACCCTGGGGGTCCACGGCCCCATCCCTTGCCTCGTCCCCAACTAAATTTTTGTCAGTTTTGCATGGTAACATCACAATTTTTACGGGGTGTTTTAGCGCTGTGTGATTTTTCAATATATTGGCCAAAATCAGTTTTGAAATCACAACCGCAATAACGCTTTTGACCTGTCAGTGCACAGCAATATGTCGCTCCTTGCGCGAGGGAGAACAGGGCAGCTAATTTCAAGGCACCGCTGATATTGCACGATGATCTCAGCCAATAGCACTGCTGATCTGAGCTGCCTTCCCCTCACGCTGATGGAGAACAGGGCAGCTGATCTCCCTCATTCAAGGCACCGTGGCACCACCTTCCCCCACCTTGTGTGATCTCTGTGACTGCTTCTTCCCTCACCCCCACACCTGATCTCCAATTTCAGACATCGTGGTACATAGGAATATTGCAATGTTTAGCTGCCAATATATCATGATGTGGAAAACCAGATATCGCTCAGCCGTAGTCTGTTTTTTAGTATACCTAAAATCCTTTGCTTATTAGGGGCTACCCCACATTTTGTTCAAAAAATTGCTTTGCAGAGGTAACTACCATAGAGTTATTCAAAAGAAGGGGGTCCATGGCTTGGCTTTTGAAAAATAGGGGGTCCTCAGTAATTAGCTAACTGGAACCACTGATTACAGGTAGGTAGCCGTGTTGGTCTGCCGTAGTCGAAACAAAATAAAAAAAATCTTTCCAGTAGCACCTTAGAGACCAACTAAGTTTGCTCCTGCCCACCTAGCAGTTCAAAAGCACGTCAAAGTACAAGTAGATAAATAGGAACCGCTCCAGTGGGAAGGTAAATGGCGTTTCCGTGCGCTGCTCTGGTTCGCCAGAAGCGGCTTTGTCATGCTGGCCACATGAACTGGAAGCTGTACGCCGGCTCTCGGCCAATAAAGCGAGATGAGCGCCGCAACCCCAGAGTGGGACACGACTGGACCTAATGGTCAGGGGCCCCTTTACCTTTACCTTTAAGTTTGTTCTTGGTGTGAGCTTTCATGTGCATGCACACTTCTTCAGATACCACACGAAAGCACAGGAAAGCTCATACCAAGAACAAACAGTTGGTCTCTAAGGTGCTACTGGAAGGAATTTTTTTATTTGGAACCACTGGTGTAGAGAAAGTAGTTAGATCTCTTCCTCTAGTCCCAGTTTCCTTCTGCATCACCTCTCTCCTTAGGTTGTGATTCTGAGGGCATGGACTGTTTCATCATTGACAGAGCCCGCCCCCCACCCCCACCCCATGACACAAGGTGAGGCAACTGCGGCAGGATCCACAGGAGCAGAAGATCCCAATATAGGTCTTTATTCTTTGTTCCCTTGTATTTATTTCTGATCTCCATATCTCCAGACATGACGGGAGTTTCATGCTGAGCTGATTCCTGAGCTCCTTTGCCATTATGGAGACTTGTGTGGAGGCAAGGACCCTTCTCCCTTTCCAGCCATCATGCATTTCAAATGCGCCATCTGTATTACAGTAAGCGTGATTGCTCTGCTCCCTCGTGCTCACTAAGCTACTTGCATTTTGCGTTTCTTCAGAATAGAGAACCTTCTTTCTCATCTTGAAGGATAATTGTGTTCTGAGGGCTCATCAGAGACAGCAGCACACAAATTGGTCATATCCACACGGTGGTTAAGCTGCAGGAGGGCCCCAAATCTTTCGTATGTTTATCCAGCCCTGGTCACGGGTCCTTGTTAACATAAATGCAGGGGCGTAGGAAGTGGGAGGCGGGGGGCGGGCCGACCCGGGTTCCATCATGGAGGGGGTGACAAATTATCAAGGAACAATTACTGCCCTACTAGGGTGGTTCATAAAAAACTTATTTTTTTTAAATGCCTGCTCCAAATGTCTTATCTTACTACACTAGGGATTATATAGCTATATATGAAATTTCATGCATATCAGTTAATATATTGATGCTCCTCCATGAAAATAGCTGTTTACTTGGCTGTTTTCCTATGTCGTGAAGGCTGAAATTTCAGTTCAGTGGAGCACTTACTGTTCCCAACCCTAACCCTGCGGAAAGCCATCTAATTAGACTTTCATTTGATTTTGACATGTTTTTAGGAGGTAATTTAATTATTGTTTGATTTTATATCAATGTTATGTATCTGATGTTAGCCGCCCTGAGCCCGACTTCGGACGGGGAGGGCGGGATATAAATAAAAGTTTGTTTTTACTTATTATTATTCCTTTGTAAGAAAATATGAAATAATGTAAAACCATTTTTGCAGGCAAAAAACAAACAAACAATGGGGGGGGGGGTTTGACAAGAAATTTTCCACACTGGGTACCACCTGACCTTCCTACGCCTCTGCATAAATAGCAAACATATACAGCAGAACTTGCCTTCTGCCCTGTGTGGAAGGCCCCAGAACACGCTTCAGTGGCAGTGCTCCATGTGCTGCACTATCTCACCAGAGTGGTGCATGCTCTAGTTATCTCTCGCTTGGATGTGGGGCTACCTTTGAAGGTGACCCAGAAACTACAACTAATCCAGAATGCAGCAGCTAGACTGGTGACTGGGAGCGGCTGCCGAGACCACATAACACCGGTCTTGAAAGATCTACATTGGCTCCCAGTACGTTTCCAAGCACAATTCAAAGTGTTGGTGCTGACCTTGAAAGCCCTAAATGGCCTCGGTCCAGTATATCTGAAGGAGCGTCTCCACCCCCATTGATCTACCCGGACACTGAGGTCCAGCGCTGAGGGCCTTCTGGTGGTTCCCTCGCTGCGAGAAGCCAAGTTACAGGGAACCAGGCAGAGGGCCTTCCTGGTAGTGGCACCCGCCCTGTGGAACGCCCTCCCACCAGATGTCAAAGAGAACAACAACTACCAGACTTTTAGAAGAAATCTGAAGGCAGCCCTATTTAGGGAAGCTTTTAATGTTTAACAGACTATTGTATTTTAATATTTTGTTGGAAGCCGCCCAGAGTAGCTGGGGAAACCCAGCCAGACAGGTGGGGTAAAAATAATAAATAATAATTATTATTATTATTACATAACCTTTGTACTGAGCACCTTTGTACATGTGAGTCGATTCAAGTACATGTTCTCTCTGATAGCCAGTTCTGGCATGGAGATTCCATTCATTTGGCCTGACTCACTATATGCTCAATGCGTGTGACTCTAGAGGAGCGTTTGGTGGCCTCCACATGGGATGAGTAACAAAGAAACGAGCGCTTAGGTACCACAGGAAAGAAGAGGAGCAAGACTTCAGGCATCCTGTCATAGGTAGCTTAGCTAAACATATGCAGGAGGAGTGGGTGGGAATGTTTTGTCGTAAGCAATGTACCAAACCTTCCCAATAATTCCTGAAATAAAGTTGCAGATATGAAAACGGTGTTCCTTAAAAAAATAAAAAATAAAGATATCAGCAGTTTTTCCTGAGTAATTCCTAAGTAGCCAGCCTTCCAGCTTTATTTCCAAAAGAATCTTCATTGTCTTTGTACTAAAAGCCTCTATCACAGTTAAGGCACAAACTAATCAGCTCTGTTTAAAACTAGGTCAGCGCTGCCTACAAGTGAAAAATGAAGAGGAATTTAAAGGGGCTCTAGGCTAGTTAAGGAGCTAAGACAGCTAGCACATATTCTTGTCTCTATCTGCCTTTTTCTTTTAGCAAAGGGAGAGCCTGGCTCTGACCTGACTGAGGTCCTCGGTGCTTTCCAGTTTTTTGTACTTCTTGCACGTACTGCTGGGGGGGGGGGAGTATTCCTTTCATCCTAAGAAGGTTTTTGGCTCTTTTTGCCATGTTCGCAATCTGCGGAGCATTACATTTTAAGTCAAATCTTAGACTACTGCGGGGTGAGGAAGACCCCGGAAGATGATGAATAACCACTGATCTGCAATCTCAACATTCTCCTTGTTAGAGATGGCAGATTTTTCAAAAGAAGTCCGGATTGCAATTTTATCCAGTTGTTACACCACACTTTTGTCCCCACGTATTAGCCTCACAAAAGCCCTTTGACATAGGCTAGACTGAGGAAAATTGATTGAACTCAGCTCATGCAGTGCATTTGGCAACTTAATGAGAATTTGAACCGGCGGTTTCCATAGTCAAACTCAAAACGCTCTAGATAATGTGTCACACTGGCCTTAAAAAAGAGAGAGTGCAATATAAACTCCACTTTTCACCTTTAGGATAATATCTTGGATAGAATTTGTATCATACCTTGTCTGAAAATGCGGCTGGCAGGATTCAGTTTGCTCTGCAGTCTTGCCTGGGAAAGGAATATCAGATTTGAGAGACCAACTTGCAACATAACTTATTAAATCGTGTGCCCTCACTTTTCACAATGACCGTTCCCCACATCAAAATGGGGTGTGCATTTTGCGTGGTTGCGAGCAGCCCTCTGGGATCACATGCAGCTCCTGGCAGTTGGGTCTGGCACCGCCTTCCCAGGTTGGATACCTGTGGTCTCCACCTATGCCAGCAGCCGCCCAATCCCGGCTGGGGAGGTGTTGCCAGGGGGATTGGCCAGGTAGAGGGAGGGAACATACCTTACAGGAGTCAGTCATTACCTGGGAAGCGGCTGTTGGATCCAGTTCCCTCACTTTTCACAAACCACCACCACCAATCATCAGATGAGTTGTTCTGGCCATTCAGGTCCACTTTAAAGGAACCAAATGGAAGACTGGCCACTGTGAATTGAAGGTGGGTGGAAAAAGTAATATCTGCTCATATCACATCATTGCTGCTAAAGTTTTTACAGGTGATTATAGTGTTTCACCCGGAGAAGGAAATGGCAAACCACTCCAGTATTTTGCCAAGAAAACTCTTGCCAAGGAGAAGATTTGAGAAGAAAGTGAGAGTTTCCAAGGCATGCTCTGGTTCATGGGGTCACGGAGAGTCAACCACGACTAAGATGACGAAACGACAAAAACAATAGTGTCACAGACCTGCAAAAGTAGCCAGAGTTGACCAGAAAAAGGTATGTATGCACGCTATGAAAAGCAAAGCCTCTCAAGTCAGTTACAGCTCTCTTAAAACTGTTGTCTCTCTCCACCCTTAATGTGCCTTATTGCCTTCTACAAAAGCTGAGGTGGCTGCATGGCCTATTTTTAGGAGACCTGCTCCATCCAGACACTTGGAAATCAGACCAGTCAGACAAGCAGAGTTTGGTGGCCTCTCACAAGGAGGAGCAGGCAGAGGCGTAGCAAGCCCAGGTGGTACCCGGGGCGGAATTTTTTTTGTCACCCCCCCACCTCTTTAATTAAAAATAAATAAATAAAAATAAAAAAGTGTCACCCCCCTCTGATGGTGCCACTTTGCGAGGTGTGGGGGTTGTGTGTGTGTGTGTGTGTGTGTGTGTGTCTATTATCTCTTTTTTTCAATAAAGTTTAAAAAAAACATTAATAAAAATGTAAAAAAATAAAAATAAAAAGTGTCACCCCCCTCTGATGGTGCCACTTTGTGAGGTGTGGGGGTTTTGTGTGTGTGTGTGTGTGTGTGTGTGTCTATTATCTCTTTTTTTTCAATAAAGTTAAAATAAAAAATAATAATAAAAAATAATAAAAAATAATAAAAATTAAAAAGTGTCACCCCCCTCTGATGGTGCCACTTTGTGAGGTGGGGGGTTGTGTGTGTGTGTGTGTCTATTATCTCTTTTTTTCAATAAAGTTAAAATAAAAAATAATAATAATAAAATGATAAAAATTAAAAAATAAAATAAAAAGTGTCACCCCCCTCTGATGGTGCCACTTTGTGAGGTGTGGGGGGGTTGTGTGTGTGTGTCTATTATCTCTTTTTTCAATGAAGTTAAAATAAAAATTAAAAAATTAAAAAAAATTAAAAAAAAATATTTTTTTTAAAAAGTGTCACCCCCATTTGGGG
Organism: Darevskia nairensis; assembly: GCA_034642065.1. Classification (NCBI taxonomy): domain Eukaryota; kingdom Metazoa; phylum Chordata; class Lepidosauria; order Squamata; family Lacertidae; genus Darevskia; species Darevskia nairensis. Next base: position 580,150 of record JAWWNI010000889.1, read on the forward strand.
TGGGACCCGGGGCGGCCCGCCCCCCCACCCTCCTTGCTACGCCCCTGGTAGCAGGTCACTCTGCGCCAGGACTGTGCCATTGTAAGGAAGCCACAGCCACCCTCATGATTTAAATGTGATTATGGTGATGTGCGGGAAGCTTGTATCTCCTGGTTTTTATTATGGTGAAAACTGAATAAATGTTTTCCAAATACAGGTAGGTAGCCGTGTTGGTCTGTCATAGTCAAAACAAAATAAAAAATAAAAAAATTCCTTCCAGTAGCACCTTAGAGCAGTGTTTCCCAACCTAATCTAGGCAACGGCACACTTGTTTCATTAAAAAAACCTCGCGGCACACCGCTCCTCCCCCACCCGGCTGCGCCGGGTCTCCTGACCCAGAGTTACCTCTGGGATCAGCTGTAGCGCGGTGTCCTTTCTCCCGCCCATCAGCTGGGGCACCAGGTCGGGATTCTCCCGCGAGGCTTCTGTTGCTGCTGCTGCAGCAGCCAAGGGAGCAGCGCCGCCCTGGCTTCCGCTTCGCCGCCGGGCTCCAGCATTGCCGCCGCCACGGTCCTGTGCAGCGCGGGGCTGCAGGGCACCCTGGGCTCTGATTCTCGTGCGAGGCTGCTGTTGTTGCTGCTGCTGCAGCAGCCAAGGGAGCAGCGCCGCCCTGGCTTCCGCTTCGCCGCCGGGCTCCAGCAGCACCGCCGCCACGGTCCTGTGCAGCCCTGGGCTGCAGGTCCCTTTTTCCGCGGCACATCAGCCGGTGTCTCGCGGCACACTAGTGTGCCGCGGCACACCGGTTGGGAAACGCTGCCTTAGAGACCAACTAAGTTTGTTCTTGGTCTGAGCTTTCGTGTGTATCCACACTTCTTCAGATACACTGAAACAGAAGTCACCAGACCCTTATATATAGTGAAAGGGTGGGAGGGGTATTACTCAGCCTATCAGCCAATCTCCCATTCCCACCACCCTTCTGAGTAATACCCCTCCCCACCCTCTCACTATATATAAGGGTCTGGTGACTTCTGTTTCAGTGTATCTGAAGAAGTGTGCATGCACACGAAAGCTCATACCAAGAACAAACTTAGTTGGTCTCTAAGGTGCTACTGGAAGGATTTTTTTTATTTTTTGTTTTGTTTTGTTTTCCAAATGTCATGAAAATATAACTCCATTTTCAGTTGCTGGAAACAGCAGGAAGGTTTGTCCCAGGAAGTGGTGTTCTCAGAGGAGAGATGGGAGGCAGCTCTGATCCTCAGAGGTAAATAACATCAGCAGAAAAAGTGTCATGAGCCCTGGCCAAGTTTTTCTCAGAGTAGACCCATTGAAATGAACATGACTAACTTAGGTTCATTCATTTAAATAAGTCTACCCTGAGTAAAACCTACTTGAATGCCACCCATTGTCTTATGGGGGGGTAAGGTGGATTTTCATATGAAGGATATTAATAAAATTAATTGAGCTATAATTAACACATTTCAGCAGCATGCTGAAATCAGCAAAAATAACTCACCCAAACCTCTTTCCTTGTTCTTTGGAGAGAATGAATTTGTTATAGTACTTTTCTTCTGAAGGGCTATTCTTGCCCTTCCAAACCAGAGGGCAAGAAGCAAAAAAGAAAACATCACACCCATCTCCTGTATGGTATCTACTCTTTTTTGCTGCATTTATGGTGTATTTTTATGGTCAGTGTGCCTGGCTGCTAGCGAGAAGGTTGGTGGTTCAAGCCCACCCAGGGACGGCTGTGGGCAGGATACCTCCATTGCAGAAGCTTGGGCTAGGTGACTCTCAGGATCCCTGGCCGCAGCTGAAGACTTTGGGCAGGATTCAGCTCATGAGCCCCGGCAGTGGAGCCTCATGCAAGGACTTCCACTCCCGCCCCGTGGTGTGTTCAGTTCAGAAACAGAAAGAAGAGCAAGATTTAAAATCTGCCACCAACCCAAAATGTGCTAATTCAACACTCCCATTAACACCACCACAAAGCCTTAATTTAGTAAAATGTGACTCTGGGAAAGCCATAGAATCCAGTGTCCAGCAACTAACAGTGTCCAACAATGCTGTTGCCTCTACTATTTTTTTTAATTTTTATTACAAAAAAAAGGCTTTTCTCTTAAGTGTATGAACATCACGCTCTGTGGATGTGCAAAAAGTAAACATGAATGTACTACGAGACATGGTTTGTACAACAGACTCAAACGGAAGTGTATAATAGCTTGTAAATATATGAATTGACCAATACCCAAACCCACACAATAATGATGATGACAGTCAATACCGTATTTTTCTGTGTATAAGACGCCCCCTATTTTGGGGGACTTCAGATTAAGAAAATGGGGGGAAATTGCCCCATGTTTAAGATGAACTCCCTTTTCTTAACACAATTTTTAAAGAAAAAACCCAGTCTTATACACGGAAAAGTACAGTAGATTTGACCTTTTATGTTTTTAAAAAAAATATTGTAATGTTTTTTGAAGATCAGATGTTACTTGTTTTGAACAGTTCTGTTTCCTCTGTTACACACACACACACACACACACACACACACACACACACACACACACACACAAAACTATAATTAAATATTGGGAATGAACGTTTTGGCAGCATCTATCCCAGCAGCTAAGAAGACAAACTGTGAATGCACATCTGTGTCTACAAAACATGGACCAAGGTCAAACTCACCCAGAGCTGTCTTTCCCATAGGGGTTAGTGGTGCGTCGCACCAGGGCGCCGGCCTCTCAGGGGCGCCCCAGCAAGTGGGGGAGCTGCGCGGCTTTGCCAGCGGCCTCCCCTTTCCCTGCACGCCCGCCAGCTGTGCCCCACCAACCACGGAGGAGAGCGATCCACGCAGAGGCTTAGGATGGAAGCTGTGCCCCACCAACCATATGGCGGGTGGGCGTGCAGCTTCCCTCACAAGCCTCTGCGGGGATCGCTCTCCCACAGCTGCATGGGGGAGAGTTGTGCCCCCCCCCGGATGGCTGGCATTGCACAGCTACGGCCACCCCAACACTATCCGTGGTAATTTGGGGGCGCTGGGCAGATATTTGCACCCCAGTGCTGCATGCGCTGAACTCGCCTTCCCAGTTACCCTTTAACGTCTGTTGAGATTGACACCTGAAGTATAATAATAATAATAATAATAATAATAATAATTTATTATTTGTACCCCGCCCATCTGGCTGGCTCTCCCCAGCCACTCTGGGCGGCTTCCAGCAAATATTAAAAACAATACATTAACATGTTACAGATTAAAAACTTCCCTAAACAGGGCTGCCTTCAGGTATTTCCTAAATGTTATATAGTTGTTAATCGCTTTGACCTCTGATGGGAGGGCGTTCCACAGGGCAGGCGCCACTACCGAGAAGGCCCTCTGCCTGGTTCCCTGTAGCTTTGCTTCTCGCAGTGAGGGAACCGCCAGAAGGCCCTCGGCGCTGGACCTCAGTGTCCGGGCTGAACGGACACTGAATGGTGGGGGTGGAGATGCTCCTTCAGGTATACAGGACCGAGGCCGTTTAGGGCTTTAAAGGTCAGCACCAACACTTTTAATTGTGCTCGAAAATGTACTGGGAGCCAATGTAGATCTCTCAGGACCGGTGTTATGTGGTCCCGGCGGCCACTCCCAGTCCCCAGTCTAGCTGCCGCATTCTGGATTAATTGCAGTTTCCGGGTACCACCTTCAAAGGTAGCCCCACGTAGAGCACATTGCAGTAGTCCAAGTGGGAGATAACCAGAGCATGCACCACTCTGGCAAGACAGTCTGCGGGCAGGTAGGGTCTCAGCCTGCGCACCAGATGGAGCTGGTAGACAGCCGCCCTGGACACAGAATTAACCTGCGCCTCCATGGACAGCTGTGAGTCCAAAATGACTCCCAGGCTACGCACCTGGTCCTTCAGGGGCACAGTTACCCCATTCAGGACCAGGGAGTCCCCCACACCTGCTCGCACCCTGTCCCCCCAAAACAGTACTTCTGTCTTGTCAGGATTCCATAATTCAACCAGGAAGATTCCCTCAGCAATTCTGAGGACACACACACAAACTGCCCCTGATCCTGAACATACAAAATAAGGAAGATCAGGTGAAGGAGGAGGGGTTGCTGAAAGTGAATAGCAATTTAAGGGGCAAAAATACAAAGTGTACAGCAACTCATAAAATGATCTTGTCTTGCATTTATGGCAAAAAGGCTCACTATGAATGACCAAGGTGGGGGAGAGAAGGCAGAGAGTGAGCCCTGGTTCACACATAACTGACCTCCATACTCTTTCCCCTCCAAAAATGCTTGAACTAAGCCCTCTTACATAATGACGGTTCATACGGAGGCCCCACCCATGCAATTTAATTCTCTCCATCAAGTGTTGCAAACAAAATCAGGTGATCCTACAGTGCCTGGCTGACATATTCTTCCAGGCACATGGCAGGGAGGGGGGCACCCACCTCTTCCTCTGATTTTTGAAGGCCCCACCACCACCAATCGCAGAAGCAAGCAAGAGTTTTTGTGCACTGAGGATGGGGGAGGAAGTTGACTCCAGTCTGCCAATGGGGCTTCCGTGGATCAAAATTAACCAGCCAAACGTCATCTGCAGGTCTCAAAGTATAACATGTACAGAACTAACAAGGGAAGACATTTGGTTTGTCATACGGGAAAGTGTTACTTTACCTCTGGCCTAAGGAGAATGAAATTCTGGGAAGCAGTTTTTTGTTTTTAACTCTTTTTACTGATAATGTTATTGTTTTAGTCTCTTTGTAAACCACTTCAAGGTGATTGCTGTTTTACAATTAAGCAACATATAAATTTTGTGAAATAAATACATTCCTTCCTCACCCCCATCCGTGTCACAGTTTGCGTGCCAAAAAGTAGCTAAAAAGTCTGGGGGAAAGCAAAAATGTTGAACATAATACAGTAACTTACAGTATAAAGAAGGCTTGCACATCTTCTTGCCTAGCACACTCAACACAATCCACTTGCAGACCCTCCAAGTGTCCCCATTTTCCAGGGACGTCCCTGATTTAGAGAAGTCGTTCCAGTTTCTGATTTGATCCTGGAATGTCCTGCTTCTTCTTGGATGTCCCTATTTTCCTTGGAGAAATACTGGAGGGTATGGAGTTATCCGACCCTGAGCCATCTGAAGGCAATCCTGTATAGAGAAGTTTTTTAATGTTTAATGTTTTTATATATGTTGAAAGCTGCCCAGAATGGCTGGGGCAACCCAGTAAGATGTGTTGGGTATAAATGGAATGGGACATCCCTATTTTCATCGGATAAATGTTGGAGGGCATGCACTTGCTTTTTCTGCCTGTCTGAGGCTGTGAAAATGGAGAGGGCTTGTCAGGCAAATGAAGAAGAAGGAGAAGGAGAAGGAGAAGAAGAAGAGGAGGAGGAGGAGGAGGAGGAGGAGTTTGGATATGATATCCCGCTTTATCACTACCCGAAGGAGTCTCAAAGCGGCTCACATTCTCCGTTCCCTTCCTCCTCCACAACAAACACTCTGTGAGGTGAGTGGGGCTGAGAGACTTCAAAGAAGTGTGACTAGCCCAAGGTCACCCAGCAGCTGCATGGGGAGGAGCGGAGATGCGAACCCGGTTCACCAGATTACGAGTCGCAGTTCACAGTTTATAGCTTTGGGTGACATTCAGCTTGGTGCATCACATGTTATTTATATTATGTGTACAAAGGCAGACTAAACTTGGATTATAGTTTTTTGAAAACTGATGGCTAGTATTTAGCTTTTTAACAGGATATTATTTAATTTATATAAATTATCATTCATTATATAAGATATAATTTTACTTCAATTTGTATCATGGCCCCACCTGCTCCCAATCCACAGAGCCAGTCCAACAGGATATCATGGTCCCATTGTACCAAAACCTGCTGAGAGGTTGAGGAGGATCAACAGGGTCACTCTCCCCGTCTCTCTCTCTCTCTCTCTCTCTCTCTCTCTCTCTCTCTCTCTCTCTCAACAGAAACCATCCATGAAGGAGACCAAGATCCAATTCACAGTAAGGAGTGGTTGTCCCGTGCCGTCCCGTCCTGTCCCGTCCAGTATTGCTGCTTCCTGGCTGTTCATGGTGTGACTCACATGGCAAATTCACCAACCCCAACTTATTCCACTACTTCTGCTTATTCCAGGATTTTTCAGACTCGCTTTTTTGTTTGGGTTGTCCTGGCAACTGTTGATTTCCATGTGTGCCAACCACTTGTTAATATTGCTGTTTTCAGTGGAAATAGCTTCAGTTCTGCAGAACTGGATGGGCACCTTTCCCCTCACCTTTCTCCCCGCTACCTGAATCTGAATTTGTGTGACAGGAAGACAGTTTGATCCTCATTTTATGCTCCATGACCAGACAGTCGTGATAATTTCCTTTTGGATGCCACTCCTCCATGCAGCTGTGGGAGAGGAGAGAGCGTGGGCAAGATGCCACTGTTTAAAAAATGCGATAGAATGCATTCCAGATATTTCTTTTCTGTCTCAGAATTTGGAGCTTTCTTACAAACATTGACATTTTGTATTCCAAACTTGTAATGTTATCTGAATAGTGAGATACTTGTTTCCTTGGACAACCATACAAGTGCTGGCTCTTCTCTCTCTCATGTAAGCAAACTAAGATTCTAGAGAGATTTTTCGTAGCATGGTTTGCTCTTTGTAACAATCCGTCCTTTTTCTCTACACAAAGTTTTGATAGCCAACCAAAACTATATTTATTCTGCTTGCTTGTTTTTATAGTCCATTATCAAGATAGTTTCCTAACATCAAACATCTCCATCGAAGGGATATTTTGCCACAAATAATTGCAACATCTCACAAGAATGTGCTTGGGAGTACGGGGAGCCCATCCTGGTCATAGCTGTCAACCCGCCCTTTTTTTGCGGGAAACTCCCTTATTCCAATGCCGTTTCCCGCTGCTATCCCGGATTGTTGATATCCCTTAAATTTCCCGGATTTCAAAGGAAGCAGCTCCTCTCCCTCCCTGCCGGCCAGGGAGGCTCCTCAGCTGCGTTGCTCGGCTGCCAATAAGGAGCCTGAGACCGACTGGGGGCGGAGCTTGCATGCCTTGTGCAGCCAGACCCTCACGCCCAACCAGACAGCCAGCCTGCCTGCCGTCTACGCGCTCGCTCTTTCGCTCACCCGTTCGCGCGCAGCCTCTGGAGCGCAGGGTGTCGAGGCTACTTGGTGCCATTGCACCGCCCTGGCGGCATCCCTTATTTTCAAATCCGAAAGTTGACAGCTATGGTCCTGGTTTGCCTCTGGCTTCAGAGAACACCTTGGCCTTTAGTCCAACTCTGAGATTCTAATTGCTTCATACTTAGGATAAATGAGATGCTTGGAATGCAATTGTTGATTTGAGTACCTTTTTGGCCACTAAGAAGTGCTATAGATTTTTTAAAAATCATCTGTGTAAAAAGTTGTATGTTTGGGGGTTTTTGTGTCAAGGGGCAATAAGCACCACCTGGAAGCTCAGAAATTTGTCTGGTGCATTAGTGGCTTTCAAATATTGCTGCACAACCAAAGGTAGACAACCGACAATTGGATGATATGTTCCTGGTTTGTCTTCACTACTGAGGATTGGGGTTTGGGGGGGGGCTGCAATAGATGAGAATGCATAGCTGTCAACCTTCCCTTTTTTGGCGGGAAATTCCCTTTTTCCAGTGCCATTTCCCACTGCTATCCCGGATTGTTAGATATCCCGTAAATTTCCCTGATTTCAAAGGAACCAGCTCCTCTCCCTCCCTGCCGGCCAGGGAGGCTCCTCAGCTGCGTTGCTCGGCTGCGTTGCTCACCAATAGTTACAGAGAATAGGATGTCATTAGACAACAGCACTGTTTGTGCTTTGCTTGCATGTAAAATCAACCACTCTGGCCCAGCCCACAAATACACTCCTTCCAAAAGAGTGTTAAAGGATGCAAAGCCTGCAACACGTTTGTATAATAAGTCATTAATGGATGCCAAAAGAGTGAACCTGATCAATCCCCTCATGAAGAATTGACGCTTTTGAATTGTGGTGCTGGAGTCCCGTGGACTGCAAGAAGATCAAACTGATCCATTCTGAAGGACATCGGCCCTGGTTGCTCACCGGAAGGACAGATCCTGAAGCATCTCATGAGAAGAGAAGCCTCCCTGGAAAAGAGACCCTGAGGTGGGGAAAGATGATGGTGTGTAGCCTGGTGTAAATTAATTTGTAGCCTGTGGGGATTACCGCGGCGTGGACTGTCCCCGAGAACCGTAGACTGTCCCCGGGACAGGTGAGGCTGCTGATCCCTTATTTTCAAATCCGAAAGTTGACAGCTATGTGAGAATGAGAGCATTATAGGGACAATCCCCAACCTAAGTAGAAAGAAACTCTACTGCTTCCATGCCCAAAGCCTTCAGATGCATTCCATCATCTTGAGATTATTCAAATCAAATAAAGAAATGTTTGTCTGAATTTAAATGAAAAAAATAGACTAAAAAGCAATAGTAATGTGTACATTGCAATTCATTTTCCTCATCCATTAAAAGTGTGTGCACATCTCTTGTGGAAGAAGACCCTGTTTAAAATTCAGAGCAAAGGTGCATATCATGGACTTGGCTGGCACGACACAGCTATAGTGGCTGTTTTCAAGGCTGAGAACATCAGATGAACCCAGTGATCAAATTGCTGTCATCTGAGCAATAGAAGCAGTCAATGTGGAGGAAGCAGAAGAAGCACAGCAACTCTTCTAGGTCAGCTGAGTTTCCCTAATCGCAGCTGAAATCCAAAAACTGCTTAATTTAAAAAACCAACAGTGATTTTGAAGACCATGGTGTAAGAATAGAAAAATGTGGTGGCAAGATAAAAAGAAATAAGAGGCATGAACTTTAAGCATCCAGGCTAGCAATAACTGCCTTGTCTTATGTGTCCACAAATATTCCTACTGAACAGAATTGTAGGACAATGTTTTCCAAACTTCTGATAACTGAGATGCATCTTTTTTACCACTCAATTTAGGGTTGTTGCCAGTTAAGAAACTGTATTGCACAATGCAGTCAGGCGGAACTCCCCCCAAAAGCAACTTCCACTTTTGGTTTAGAAAGCCATCCATTTACAATTGATGGTACAGCTTTCTCTTTTGTTTGCAGGTAGAACTAGAGAGGGCACTGCCACCTTGTGGCCATTTCCTCTCTCCACAGCCACCTGAAACCAAGCAGGAAAAAATGGGAGCGCTTTGGGAGGGTGCATAGTCCTGCCTAACAATGTTGCAATATAATATAATAAAGCCTGGGAGTTGTAATCCATCAACATCTAGGGACCTAAGGCTGAGAAAAGCTCATCTAAACTCTCATATCCCGGCTCAGTCACTGAGATCATCTGCTGCAGTGTTGCTGGTTGTCCTCTGAATTGGTGAGGCTCATTTGTCATCAACATGAAATAGAGCCTTTTGTGTCATCACCCCAGTCTTGTGGAATGCTGTGCCAATATAGATTTAGCAGGTGCCTTCTGTTTTAACTTTTAAACACCTGCTGAAAACTTTTTTTATTCTGCCAGCTTCATGCAGGAAATTAAGAATGCATTTTTCCATAATAGTTTGTTGGTGGTCTCCCACAAATTTTAAATTTGTAGTGTATGGGAATAACGCAAGCCATACCTACAGAGTACAGTCTGCCCTGTTCTTGTCCACACACTTCATGGAAGCATGGGATGGGTGGACCTGACACGCAGATGGATTACTCTAGCAAACATTACTTAAGAGCGGCTAGGCAGAACGACTGCATGACCCAAAGTCCGTGTTCTCATAACTCTCCCATGAGAAAACTATGTCTCCCAAGTCCGCATCCCTCAACACAATAACTACAAAGGTTCACTCCTCAGTTTAATATAAATGATGTGTCAATGGGCAAATCATGCTGAACCATGATAGATGGATGTGTGACGTAGATCAGAGCACATGTGGGCACTGGAGCATTCTGCTCATGCCATTGGCTATTACTATTGGGTGTTGCTGGGTGCTGGATAGGTGTACAATGATGATTGGTTGATATTTAGCTGATGCCTGTGATTGGCTGTTGTATTTATGCATGTGTATTATATTCCAATAAATATGTGGTGACCGGGAGTATCCATTGCTCTCATCCCACAACTGATAGCTTACATCAATGGTCTTGTCTTGTCCTTCATGAGAGCCCACCATTTGCGACGCAGCCTCTGCCGATCTACCTCATCTAAGCTGTCACAGTTTGTGACAGCCTTTGCTGCTACCTTGCCCAGAGGTTGTTGCTACATCTGGTGACCCCCGACGTGCCCTCTTCGTGCCTTCGTGCCTTCTATTGGGACGTCCCTGGCCCTCCTGTATTCACCGCCTGGAATAGGCTGTGCACCGATCTCGTCGCTGGTCGTCGTGATCCCCTCGTGAGTATGGGAGGGGTTTTTTCGCAACTCCAACAGAACCATTTATCTGAGCTGCGTGCATTAACCAGGAAAAACCCCTATTTATTTCAATCTAATGGCAAGTTCCTTCAAAATTCCATCTCCAAATCTGAACCTGCCTCCTTGCTGGGATATGTTTCGGTTCATTGCCCGTCATATCCTAATGCCTGGAAGTTGGTTTTTGAATGCCTCTTGGCACATAACCATTCTCTTATTAAACCATTGCTAGACCCCCCATCCTATAATTCTTCTGTCCGCATTGTCGCTCCCTCTATCCTTGGTGCTTCGTCAGCCCCTGCTCAGGCACCCCCCTCTCCAGAGCCACCCCCTCCACCTCTCCCCCCTCTGCCCAATCCTGCCAGGGTCTCTGATCCTTTTTGTTTGCCTGCCTCACACCCCCCTGCGCCTGACCCCCCTTGCGCTCCAATCACGCCTGCAAAGGTGTCTGTTCCCTTTTGCCTGCCTGCATCAAATCCCTCTGTGTCAGACCCTCCTTGTGATTCCGTTGGGAACGTTAGAACAGCTCCTTTTAAAGCCGCTTGCGATGGCAGTCTTTCGGCTGATGAGCTGGCTGCGTTTTTTGTCTTTTCCGTTACGCAAGGACTTTTTACCAACATTGCAAATACCTTTTACATGCTTCCCTGAGATTGGAAGGATTTGGCCCACATGTGCCTCACAGGTGCGCAGTATGTGAATTGGGACCAGGAATATCGTCACAATGCTTTTGATTTGGCCAATCGCTTGCATTTGCGATATCCTTCCCTCACACCAGACCATCTTTATGGTGCAGGACAATTTGAAACTGTTGCTTCTCAGGGTCTCCTCCCCTTTGCGCTCCTTGTTTACATCAATGCAGTTGTCTTGCAAGCCTTTGCAAATTTAGAGAACGTTGAAAAAGGCTACTGATTCACGTTCTAATATTGTTCAGGGCCTTTCAGAGCCATATTCTTCTTTCATTGAGTGTCTCCAACATTTTATTGAATGTCAAATATCTAATTCTGTCATCAATGGCCCCTTCCCCTTGAGAAATTGCTTGCTCTCACTTCTCTAGTTGAGGAACAATTGTCTCTAGGGCATCTTGAACCTATGCTCAGTCAATACACTATTCCGGTTTTTTAATAAATAAGAAAAGTGGAAAAAATGGTGCTTTACTTAAGAGCCATGAATTCCATTCTTCAACCCATGGGGGCGCTACAGTGCGGTCTCCAAAATCCAATTTTCATCCCTGCCTCTTATGATTTGATGGTAGTGGATCTTATGGATTGTTTCTTTACTATCCCCCTTCATCCCGAAGACAGGCAGCCTTTTGCCTTCACCATTCCTGTTACATCTTGACAGCGGCACCAGGGCCCCCTGGCACAGTTTGCCGCGCCCTGCCTGAGCTCACTGACACCCTCCATCAGGCAGGCCTCGTTATTGCCCCAGAAAAGGTTCAATCCTCCCCTCCCTTTTCCTATTTGGGACATAAGGTCCTTGCATCTGCTGCTATCCCCCCCTTCCCTCATTTTTCCTTTGGCCCCACTATTCTTACTTCCTCCCAATGGCACGCTGTTCATTTGATTGAGGAAGCCTTGCAAACCAAGTGGGTGGATTGTGCAGCTTCTAATGTCTTTCTTTCTCTCATACTTCTGAATACCCCCCGAGCCACTATTAATCCCAAACCTTTCCGCTTTGCCTAGCCTTGCACCAAAGGCCGTTTTCGTGCAAAAGCTCTTCTTGGACGTGAACCTGAAACCCTTTTTGTTCCCTGTTCCTTGACTATTTGGGACACATTTTTCATTAATTCTGAAGCCCTTCAGGCTGCTCTTGCTGACTGGCCTGGTAAAGTGAGTTGTCACCACCCCTCTGATCTCCGCTTCCAACTCACACGCAATGTCCCCCTTGCCTGGGACCCTCCTGTCTCTCAGGGTCCCATTCCTGATGCCCTGACATTGCTTGTTGATGGCAGCAAGACGTATGGCTCCTGCGTCTGGTTTGCCGATTCCAAATGGCATACCTTAATTACACCATCCCAATGCTCGGCTCAACGTGCAGAACTGGCTGCTGCTTTTCTTGCCCTCCAGCATTTTCCAAAGCAGCCTTTCAATCTCATCCTGGACAGTTTATATGTAACCCAAATTTTGCTTACCATATATGCTGCCTATCTCTCCCCTTCTATTGAGCCTGATCTTCTCTCTTTTTTTATTGCTCTTTAACAAAGCATAATGAATCGCTCTGCTTTATTTTTTTGCAACGCATATTAAAAGTCATCAGTATTTCCCAGGCCCCCTGCAGGAAGGCAATGATCGTGCAGCTCAAGCTGCATCCCAGGGTCCTTCTGCATTTTCACTCAATGCCATGATCCCATGGGAAAGCCATTCCTTTTAACAAAAAGGCCCTCATCAAGGAATTTGGCATCACAGGGGCTGAGGCAACTGCTATTCTTCAACAGTGCCCCACCTGCAGCAGGCAGTCTGCCTCAGTCCCCATAGGAGTTAATCCTAAAGGCACATCCGCCTGCCAAATCTGGCAAATGGATGTCACCCAATATGCACCCTTTTCTCCCTGGAAATATCTCCATGTTTCAGTGGATAACCCCATAAGGGTGCCCCCACTCTTCCAGAATTTCAAAACCGTCTCAATTTGTGTCTTTTTACTCTGAATTTTTCAAACTTCACGGGTTCGCCAGCCACATCTGCGGCCACCCGTCATTTTTCTACCTCCCCAGCAGCACGCCCAGTCAAGCCATTGGTTCTTTTTCGCCATCTTCCGGATCCGAAGTGGATAGGCCCTGGAGAGCTCATCACACATGCCAGAGGCTATGCTGCGGTCCAGTTCCAGGATGAAGTCATACGGGTTCCTGCCCGGGCTGCCACCCCCCTTCTTCCTCTACTCCCCCTCCTCCTTCTCCTGCCTCTTCCCCCTCCCTTTGATTCCATTTTTGCAGGTACTGATGATTGCCGTCAATGCATCACTATGGCACGAAAAGGCAGCACGCTTACATCCACCTTGGTTTACCATACCCAACAGCCTCGTGCCTGCCGCCCTCTCCATCGTACCTGCCTACATCATTCCACAATGTATCACCTCTGCAACTCATCCTCTGGAACTGTCTGCTATCATCCTGAGCTCCCGGTTCGCCTGAATGTCACCATATGGGCTGGACTGGCTAGAACATCCACGCGCCCCAACCCTGCTGGTGATGGCCGCCTGTATTATATGAATTCCACAGCAGCCCTAAAACAAGGAAAAGAGGAAATCTCTCTCTCATTTGATTCCTGCACTGCCCTCTCCAAGGGTAACGGCATCCCCTGTGGTGCCGCTTCCTGGGTCACTTCATATGCCACAAACCACAAGTACTTGTGTGCCACCAATACACAATGGCAGTACGGCTCCCCTGAAGCCTGGCACCCCTGCGCAGGCTATGCTGGCTGCCCTCACATTTTTTCCTTCCGTAGGTTTCAAGCCAACGTGGTCTCCTTATCCATCAGCAGAAACCACCCACCAGTCGTTAGCCATGGGTTTGGCGTCAATGGCACCGGCTCCGACCCCCTCACGTACATTACAGTGACTGTTTCTGAAATATTTGAGGGGTCTCAGCACTCTTCACATTGGTCGGTTATGACTCTTTGACAAAATTAACCAATAACCCATTATAAATAAGCCAAAAAGCCACTAACTTGTTTTTAGAATTAGCATAAGATATTGCAAAAGAACTCAGTAAAAAAAAAAAATTGTTTTGTGTGGGGGGGGACAAACATGGGGGAACAATGGCCATGGGAATCTCTTGAAGCCTCCCCAGAAACATACAACAACATGTCCAATGCAGGTAACATTACATCCCGCCTCACCAACCAAGACATGATTGGTCTCTTACCACAAACCTAGTTGGACATAACTGCTTTACTCGCAATGGTTCCATCCCTGTAGGTGATCTCATCCGCTTGGGTCTCTGGGACAACACTTACATCTCATGGGCCTCCCCCAGCGACATGAGCCCCCCCATGGTATAACACATCTCTCCTTCCTTTTTTGAACTCCTCTGCCCTCATTTCTTGGGCAGCCCCCCAGAATATGTGTTAGGTATGTGGTAAATTTAATCTAATTGCTGTCTTCAAATCGATCCAGTTGGTAAGGTTGTTCAAACATTCACCACAGAAATACGACAGCTGACACACAATCCAGATCAAGTGTGGAAAGGCCTTAACTTACATGATGCTTTCGGATCATGGTTTCCGAAGCTTCCAGGCCTTCAGGCCATTGTGGCCCTCATTGGTTTTATAGCTTTGGGATGCATAATAATTCCCTGTGTATTGCCTATATTAATAAGAACAATCACTAATAGTTTATCATTGCTTGCGGAATGCAAAGCTACTGCCCAAGTGCTGATTATCCTTGCCCAGCAGCCCACTGCTCCAACCCTTGCTCCACCTCCCTCCCCCCTACTTGCTCTCGATCCATGGGAAGAGGTTTCTCGGACCAGCTCTCTGAGCGTCCAAAAAACAAAAAACAGAGGACATATGGGAATAACGCAAGCCATACCTACAGAGTACAGTCTGCCCTGTTCTTGTCCACACACTTCATGGAAGCATGGGATGGGTGGACCTGACACGCAGATGGATTACTCTAGCAAACATTACTTAAGAGCGGCTAGGCAGAACGACTGCATGACCCAAAGTCCGTGTTCTCATAACTCTCCCATGAGAAAACTATGTCTCCCAAGTCCGCATCCCTCAACACAATAACTACAAAGGTTCACTCCTCAGTTTAATATAAATGATGTGTCAATGGGCAAATCATGCTGAACCATGATAGATGGATGTGTGACGTAGATCAGAGCACATGTGGGCACTGGAGCATTCTGCTCATGCCATTGGCTATTACTATTGGGTGTTGCTGGGTGCTGGATAGGTGTACAATGATGATTGGTTGATATTTAGCTGATGCCTATGATTGGCTGTTGTATTTATGCATGTGTATTATATTCCAATAAATATGTGGTGACCGGGAGTATCCATTGCTCTCATCCCACAACTGATAGCTTACATCAATGGTCTTGTCTTGTCCTTCATGAGAGCCCACCATTTGCGACGCAGCCTCTGCCGATCTACCTCATCTAAGCTGTCACAGTTTGTGACAGCCTTTGCTGCTACCTTGCCCAGAGGTTGTTGCTACAGTAGTGTGTTTTTATTATGTATATAAATTATTCTAAACCACTTTGATATTTTTTAATGATATAACATTGCATGGGACGCGGGTGGCGCTGTGGTCTAAACCACAGAGCCTAGGGCCTGCCGATCAGAAGGTCAGCGGTTCGAATCCCCGCGACGGGGTGAGCTCCCGT
The DNA here is from genome assembly GCA_034642065.1 of Darevskia nairensis. Lineage (NCBI taxonomy): Eukaryota > Metazoa > Chordata > Lepidosauria > Squamata > Lacertidae > Darevskia > Darevskia nairensis. Next base: position 595,832 of record JAWWNI010000889.1, read on the forward strand.
TGCTTGGTCCCTGCTCCTGCCCACCTAGCAGTTCGAGAGCACGTCAAAGTGCAAGTAGATAAATAGGTACCGCTGCAGCGGGAAGGTAAACGGCGTTTCCGTGCGCTGCTCTGGTTCGCCAGAAGCGGCTTTGTCATGCTGGCCACATGACCCGGAAGTTGTATGCCGGCTCCCTCGGCCAGTAAAGCGAGATGAGCGCCGCAACCCCAGAGTCGGACACGACTGGACCTAATGGTCAGGGGTCCCTTTACCTTTACCTTAGCATTGCATAATTTTAAACATGAATGAATGAATGAATGAATGCTGGGGAAAGACCTCAAGTGCTGATTTATGCCTGTTTTGCAAAAAAGATATCCCAATGGTCTTGGAGTTACGAATTTACCTGCTACCGTTGGCTGTGTGACCAGATGCAAAAGTGGCCCAAGCTCCTGCACCTTTAATAGTTATCCAGAAGAGGAAAATTCTGCAGGTGTAGCTTGCAGAAGATTGTAACACCCAAGATAGGAACAGGTTTTCAAACAGCGTCTCAAGTATTGTAGTCCCAAAGAATCCTTAAAGGTAAAGGGACCCCTGACCACTAGGTCCAGTCGCGGACGACTCTGGGGTTGCAGCGCTCATCTCGCTTTACTGGCCAAGGGAGCCGGCGTACAGCTTCCAGGTCATGTGGCCAGCATGACAAAGCTGCTTCTGGCGAACCAGAGCAGCGCACGGAAACGCCGTTTACCTTCCCGCCGGAGCGGTACCTATTTATCTACTTGCACTTTGACGTGCTTTCGAACTGCTAGGTGGGCAGGAGCAGGGACCGAGCAACGGGAGCTCACCCCGTCGCGGGGATTCGAACTGCCGACCTTCCGATCATCAAGCCCTAGGCTCTGTGGTTTAGACCACAGCGCCACCTGCGTCCTTAGATTCTGTAATTTGAGCCCCAAATACCCACCCAAACACTGCCTCCTGCACCTTTTTTCATGTTTTGCCAGCTTCTTTGTAACACTCTTTGGCTAGAGGGAACTTGCTTGCTACTCTAACCATCTGTGCTGCAGAAATAAGCACATCAATAGTGCAATGATGGGGGAGAAATAAGATTCAGTTCCCATTTAATCTATCAAATCCACACATTCCACAACAATACAAGAACTGAAAACACAGCCAGCCTTCAAGATTCAGGATGATCCAAACTTTGTTTTGCTGTTGTCACGGTCCTTAAGGAAGAAGCACCCTCCTGATAGTTAACTCATTATCACGAAGAGAAATACTTACAACAGTTTCTGCTCACACACATGCTTTGAGCTTCTAGACGGCTGTCCACAGGTCTGGGCCCTATGAAGGAATTGCAGCAACCTCTTCCAGTTTATATACCGGTACCCTTCTCTGGGACCAGGTGGCGCTGTGGGTTAAACCACAGGCTTGCTTATCAGAAGGTCAGCGGTTTGAATCCCTGCGACGGGGTGAGCTCCCGTTGCTCGGTCCCAGCTCCTGCCCACCTAGCAGTTCGAAAGCACGTTAAAGTGCAAGTAGATAAATAGGGACCGCTCCAGCGGGAAGGTAAACGCCGTTTCCGTGCACTGCTCTGGTTCGCCAGAAGCAGCTTTGTCATGCTGGCCACATGACCCGGAGGCTGTCTTCGGACAAACGCCAGCTCCCTCGGCCTATAGAGCAAGATGAGCACGCAACCCCAGAGTCGGACACGACTGGACCTGATGGTCAGGGGTCCCTTTACCCTTTACCTTTTACCCTTCTCTGACGGGTTGCATGCCCAGAACCTGAGACTCCTGCTGCACAAAAATTGTCACTGCTCTTCCCTTTTCAAGCCTATCCTGGTTCTAAGAGACAGTGGTGTGGGGGGAGATGGGGAATTTACTGACCCATCCTTCATCTGACCCATCCTTTCTTCATCCGCCACACCCTGCTGCAGGGCAGGTGTCGGGAGCAGGTCAGGAATAACTCAAAAGGTGTCAGTGAAGTTAACTCTTTATTCAAAGAAATAAACCAGCTCAGGCCTAGTGAGCACAGCAACTCTTCCCAATAGATCTTGTCCCAGTGAGGCAGCTGCGAGACTGAAGGTCCCCCGCCTTTCCACAGCTCACTGTCTTCTCCTTCCCCTGGGTCCTTCCCATGCAATCTGAGACTACTGGCGCCTTGTCTGTCTCTGCTCTGCCCTCTTCATTCCTCTACAGCAGGGGTGGCCAACTCCCAAGAGACTGTGATCTACTCACAGAGTTAAAAACTGGCAGTGATCTACCCCCTTTTGGGGGGTTCAGGTCAAAGTTGTTGAGCTTCTTAGGAAGGAGGAAGGCCCATTTTTTAGGGGTTCAGGTCAGAGATGTTGAGCTTGTTTGATGGAGGAGGAAAGCCCCACTTTTTTGGGGTGCAAGGCAAAAATGTTGACTTTTTTAGGGGAGCCAAAGTTGTTGAGCTACTTTGGGGGGAGCCAGTGATCTACCACAGACGTCCAGTGATCTACTGGTAGATCATGAACTACCTGTTGGATGTGCCTGCTCTACAGGTTCTGGGAGACCAGTGGGGAGGGAAACTGGTCACAGCAGGAGTGGGAGATCCCCTGGCTTCCTCACCAGTCTGACTCATTTCTGCCTCTTGACGCCCCCTCCTCTCCAGCCTCTGCCTCAGCCTCTGATCCTAAACTGCTCTCTGCCCAGATTATTCATGGTCACTAAGCTCTGTTACATCTTCAGCTTCCGACACCTCCTCCCCCCAGTCTTCTCTCTCTGACCACTCCTCAGGCTCTGAGTCTTCTTCCCTTCTCCCCAGCTGGTGTCTCCCACCGCTCCAGCCAGTCCATGACCCCTGCACACCTTTCTCTGCCTTGGGCTGCCCTGCCTTCCCCTCAACTGGCTCCTGCCTTGTGGGTTGCGCCACACCCTGTAAATCGCTGGTCCCCTCTAGTCACTCCCCCAGTCCTCTGCTTCAGGTTGATAGGCAGGGCAGCATGTGTGAAACACTTGCCCCTCCCTCCCTACCACTGGGAGTCTCTACTTGCTCCCTTGCCTTCCCTCTCTTTGACTCACCCAATCCCCACCCAGAGTAGAAGGGTGTTAAGTATAATGGTTTAACTGACACAGAAATGAACAATGGCTAAAGGTAGCCTATATTGCAGAGGTTTAACATGGGTTTTTTTTCCCATGGGGCACTTGGAGCTCTTGCTAAGTAAATGATTAACTAACTGATTGTTGTTCTCTGAGAGTTGTAACCTTAGATCATGTGAGAGGTATTGGGTTGCAAAATCTCCATTTTGAAGGGAGTTGCCTTTGAGTCTTTGTCTCCCAAACTCAATTAAGTGAAGATGTAAAAGAAGCTATCTCCCTTAAGGGAGAGCAAACAGCCTGGAATGCAGGCTGGGGAGAGAGACCTTTGCTTATAGGTCTGTTTGGATTATTTCGTGTTTTGTAAGATGCTGAGCCTGTGCTGGACAGCACAATATATTGTATGGATATTTTAGATGTATCATTTGATGTATTCTGTTTTATTTTAAAGAGTTCTATCAGTAAAAGTTTGAATAATATTTTCATGGGTCTGGACAATGATTTATTCCAAAAGGAGTCAGTTCCTATGCTTCCAGTCATTTCAAACTGCACAATATTAATATCTGCAACACAGGTCAGGTGAAGGAGAGGAGGAGGTGACTCTGGTCACTTACATGCCTGCAGCCCCCCTCCCAGGTGCTGGTGGAGTGGGGTCCTCCCTGCTGTGCCATCCAGAAAGGAGTAAGCAGGCAGAGGTGGCACCTCTGCCCATTCCCGCTGGGCAGTGCCATGGGGTCCAGCCCCCCCCCCTGCTTTACAGGGCTCACTGAGGACGGGGAGAATGGGAGCTCCTCATCTTTGGTGGCAGGACGTAGAAGATGACAAGGCTTGTTCCCTTTTCAAAGTTGCAGATGTCCCCTCTTGCTACACAACCCTTTGTGCAGGAGATCCACCCGCTTTTGCGCGCACACGCACACACACACGTCCCTGAGATTAAGAAGAGTTTGGATTTGATATCCTGCTTTATCACTACCCGAAGGAGTCTCAAAGCGGCTAACATTTTCCTTTCCCTTCTTCCCCCACAGCAAACACTCTGTGAGGTGAGTGGGGCTGAGAGACTTCAAAGAAGTGTGACTGGCCCAAGGTCACCCAGCAGCTGCATGTGGAGGAGCGGAGACGCGAACCCGGTTCACCAGATTACGAGTCTACAGCTCTTAACCACTACACCACACTGGCTCATGCTCTACTGACTAAGGTCCCCAAAGCATGTTTTCAGCCCACAACCTGAACCTGGTGCCACCAGGACCCCACTGCATGCCGAGAACCAAGTGTGGGATGCTTCATGAACCTGGGCTGATTTGATTCCTACATTGCCCTACCCTCCAACATTTCTCTGATGAAAATAGGGACACCCTGTTTTCCATCAGGGAGCTTCTTCTGCATTTGATCTCACTGCACACATAGACGTCATATACACATCAACATTGGTCACCTTGAGCCAAGGACAACCTCTCAGTCTCACCTACCTCACAGGGTTGTTGCAAGAAAAAAATGTGCAAGGGAAGGGATCGTGTATTACACCTTCAACAGATAAATGGAATGAAATAAGAGTTTAGCTGTAAGCTGACTTGAGTCAGGGGAAAAGGCAGGATATGATGATGATGATGATGATAATTAATGGAAACTGTGAGAAGGATCAATAACATATCAGAGAGTAAATCTTATTGAACTCAGTTGGACTTAGTTCTGAGTAAAAACGCTCAGGATTGCAGTGTAAGGCTGCACAGTTACCTGGGAGTAAGCTCCACGGAATGCAGTGGGACTTACTTCTGAGTAGACATGTAAAGGCTTGCAGTGTAAGACTCCATTTACAACAAAGGAATAGACACGTTTCTTAGGAAATGGTTGGCTGCTGAAGCATTGCAATTAAAGAATTTAAAACGGATTGGTGAGCTTTTCCTTTCAAAATTATAGGAAGGACTTCATATGCCAGGGTGACTGTTTCCTTCATTTGGTGCAGGTATTTTATTTTCAGGTTAAACGGACTCTGTTTTTGCACCCACACCCCTTTTAATTGTTCTCCAAGACATGGAGGTGAGGAAGAAGGAAAACTAGGACATCCTGGAATCAAATCAGAAAGCCAGGGGGGGGGGCTTCTGGAATTCCGGGACTGTCCCTGGAAAATTGGGACACTTGGGAGGGTCTGCATTGCAGGGAGTTGGACTAGATGACCCTTGGGATCCCTTCAAACTCAATAATGCAGTGGTTCTCAAAGGGTGTGGCAGGAGACGATGGCAAGTGTGGTGGAAGGGTTCAAGGACAATCAAAGAAACAGTTAAACATTTCAGTATAGTATAGTATAGTATTAGTATTAGTATTAGTATTAGTATTAGTATTAGTATAGTAATGTTGTTGTTCAGTCGTGTCCGACTCTTCGTGACTATACTATACTGTATAGTATAGTATAGTATAGTATAGTATAGTATAGTATAGGAAATATTTTTATCTGCAGCATATACTGTATAGTATAGTATAGTATAGTATAGTATAGTATAGTATAGTATAGTATAGTATAGTATAGTATAGTATAGTATAGTATAGTATAGGAAATATTTTTATCTGCAGCATATGGGTGAGAAGATGAACTTGCTTGCCTCAAATTAAACCTAATACTGTATAAATGAGATCACCCGGCAAAAGCAAGTTTACAAGCCTCACTGAGTTTGTATAATACCTAAGAGGCTTGATTATAGTTATATTTTGGGAACGATTCATGTTCTTATGTGGCTGCGTTGTTCTATACTTTCTGGATGTCCCATGATCATGTTCTAAAGTCGTTGTGTTCCGAGTTATAAATCAAGCACTGCTGGAAGTCTCTTTCTTTTTGCTTCCCGGTGTATTCCTTTGCAATATTAGCAAACCTGGCGTGGCGCGAGCGAGCAACTTTTTATTCTGAAAGCGAGCAGGACCAGAGCGAAAAGCCTGCGCGAAAGCTTGCTCTTTGTGCGCGCGCTCGCGGCGGCCGCGCGCCTGCCGTGACGCAGCAGCAGCCCCCGCCCTCGTGGGCGGTCGGGTGACTTCACGGCGGCGCGCACAGACTCTGCGGCTCTAGAGGCGCTGCTGTCGATCGCGCGCCCACTTGCCGTCGAGCGAAGCAGCAGCAGCAGCAGCAGCATCCGGAGGCGGCGGCGGCGAGGAGAGCGGGCGGCGGACGAGCCTTTGCGCGGAGCAGGTATGGCCGCGGCAGGGAGGCGCGGGGGGACGGGCCACGGGCGCGGCTGGCTGCTCTTGGCGGGGGGCGGGCGGAGCTCGGCCGCGGCTCTTGGAGACCCTCGGCGCCGCTGGCCCTCGGGCTCCCCGGGCGGGCGGGCGCTGCTGGAGGCGGCGGAGCCTCCTCGACGGCAGCCGCGGTCGGCCGAGCCAAGGGTTGGACGGGGCTGGCGGGCGCCCTGCTCCGGGGGCGCCTTTTCGGGAAGGTGGGCGGGTTTTGGGTGGCGCGCCTGGCTTTGCGCAAGCCCCGCGACGTGGAGACGGACGCCGCCCCCCTGGCCGAGGCTCGCGCGCTTCTCCGGCCGGGCTCCGTCTCGCGCGGGCAGCTCGCCTCCGTTTCCCAGCAGGTGCGTCTCCTTCTCGCTGTTCTTGGCTCAGGGCCCTAATGGGTTAATGGGTCTCTTTGGATCAGCTGGGCGATCCTAGCCTGCCCAAGCCTTTGTTCCTTAGGGGCTTGGGAGGCGGTGAGAAAGGTGGGCGAGGTTATTCAAAGCAGGCTGGCAGGCGGGCCCCTGAAATGCCCATTCTCTCCTTAAGCTGGGTTTTTAAAAAAGGGATGGGTGGAGAGAAAATATATCCCCACATTACAGCTCTACTATGAAGCTCACTGCGTCATCTTGACCTGGTCAAGCCCTCTCAGGCCTCATGACCCCCCTGGAGGAGGAGGAGGTTGGGAAACCTATATGTTGCCCTGAGGTCTCTGGGATGGAAAAAAACGAATACAGTTTTATTCAGACTAGACCTTTGACTGCAGCATATTAATTGGTGTCTTGCTAACTTGGCAATAGTAGGACGAATTTTTTGTAGCAACAAATTAACATTTCAAGAATGTCTTACAATCTACCATAGGGAAGTCCATGCTGATCCTGATTCATTATTATTGACCTGTCTGAAAGTAGGAGACTTGTTGCAAATATGTAGATACCATGCATTGCCCATAGAATAGGGGCAGGTTCTTGTATTAAAGGCCGTTTTGCATTTGCTCCTCTGTCTCCATCCCTTTTCTGGTATTGGGCTATAGTTTATTTATTTTTCCCTCCCCACATGCTCTTGAAATTTATTTTATTTTATTTATATCCCCCCTTTCTTCCAATGAGCTGAAGTGCATCTTTCTCCCTCACCCCATTTTATCATCGCATCAACCCTATGAGGGTAGGTTAGGCTGAGAGGTGGTGACTGAGAGGTGGTCACCCAGGGAGCTGGGTGAGGATTCAGACCCTGGTCTCCCAGGCCCTAGGCTAGCACTAACCACAGCAGCACACTGGCTCTCTCTAGGCAGTTTCACATTAGCTTTGACGTTTCTGATTAATGAAGATTGTCTGACGCCTCCTTTCCCATTAACTCTTGAGTAAAGTTTCACTTCCTGACTTTTCACCTCGGTTGCAAAGGAAAACGATACAGTATCCTGCATACGTCATGGGCCATGTGGAAGATGCTCACTTGTTAAATATAGTGTCTTGGGTGCTTCCATGATTTGCAGTAATTGTGTGAGTAATCTATGAGAGCTCCAGTCCTGCCTCTCTTAACCCACTTAAAGATTTACTTGTAGGCAGCTGCGCTGAAAGTTTCCCACTGTAATTGAGTAGAGATGCACATTGATGGCTTGCATTATCACATGCCACAGCTGTCACACTGTGAACCTTCCCCTTCTGAAGGTGCAGAGTGCTTCCTCTTCCCCTCCTTCCAATTTCTCCAGTTCATTTCAAAAAGTTTGTGCAGGAGACATTACTTTTATTTCCAACATCTATTGCCTGCTTTTTAGCCGTTTCGCTTTCTGTCTGGTTCACAGTAAGATAAAACAATCAAATTGCAGCAGTTAAAGAACACATTTAAAACCACATGGAATATGAAATAAGGCCATGGATAAAAATAGTAAATTCAGCAATAGATGAAATAGAACCGTATAAAGCAGCAGGTGCAAAATAAAGCAAGCCTGCTATCCATGGGAATGCTCAAGACAAATACAAAGGTGTTCACTTGGTATTTATGCCGTGGCTGCTGGTGCATTTGAGATATCATGTGGGGGTTTTTCCACCTTGGGCACCGAAATGTGCCCTGTGATTTTCAGGATTGGAGCAAAAGTGTATGAAAGCAATATAAGTGCAGTATGGCTAGAGCCCTATTTGGGCATTCAACCATCATGGGGTGGGGAGTGTGTAGGGGCACTGAGGTAGGGAGTGTGCTAGACATGCCTTCAAAGTCCCCTTCCACCCCACCTGGAATAGGAGGGTCTGGGGGAGGCTGCTAGGTGTGTTTAGACTATTGCGCTGAGAAGGCAGGGGGTTTGCCAGTACATGAAGACTGAATTTGTTTAGAATCCCCCTTTGCAACCTTCCTGTTGAATGTGGGAAGGTCTCCTGGGCGTGCAGGGCTTGTACACGTGACATGGCTGCCCCAGCCCACGTTCCCTTTGAACTGCCTGAAGAAGGTTTGGTTGTTTCGTAGTTTTACTTGGGTCCTCTTTCAGCTTACTCTTCAGAATCTCCTTAGCAATATGCTTATCTGCAGGTTGATAGCTGCTGAAATGACACAGAACTGAAATCTGACCGGATTACCACTGTAAGCAAGTGAGGTCATCTTATTTTCAGGAGAATTCTGAATGACTAAGAAGTTTCCTGTTGTGCACAAAACTAAAGGTTGAGGCCCAGTGTGGAGGCAATATGAAATGCTTGCTGGACAGAGTGCAAAGGATACTGAGTTTAGAAAGTTCAGTTTCGGGAAATACTGTAAGAAGAAAAAGAATCTTGGCTGACTTGAAGAAGGGAAATGGCTGGGTGTTCATGATGGATATATAGTTCTGTCTTCATGGCATAAGACTTCAAATATTAATGTGTGTGCAGGGATTGAATGATGCTGCCTTCCTATTTAACGTAATATTTAACACTAACGTTATTTATGATTCTTGACTCTGATGGGCTTGAACAAATGACTTAGAACTTGCTTACTGTAACCTGAATTCCATAGGCCTTTGCTGGGCAACGTCAGCTTTTCAACATCGTGATGTATCACCAGCCACACATCATGACCTGGCAATAATGCACTGCAACGTTGAAACGGAAAGTGGAACAAGCTGTATTGGCCGGGAGCTGAGGTCAGCACAGCTTGTTCCTCCCACAGGGTGCTGGGGTCGGAGGGAGTCAGTCGGGCTGTGGTAGCCAAGCGCAGGGTCTGTCAGGCTCTCTTTGCAAGACTGCCTCCACCCTTGCTTGGTGGGGCAGGCAGAGAGAAAGAGGTAGCCTGCCCAACACACACCCCATGCCAAGGTGGCGGCAGATGAGGCAAGCACATGTGGGCCTGCCTCAGCCACCACTGCCTTGGCACGGATGGGGGGAAGTTTAATTAACCCCCCCCCCAAAAAAAATCTCTGCTTTGCTTGAGTTGGAGGTGAGTTAGGGGGTCTGTTAGACATCTCCATTGAGGGGCAGGCAGCCGTGCACCCCTCAATAGAGGAATTTAAATGAGCCGCCTGCTCTCCCCGGCCGATGTAGCTTGTTCCTCCCTCCGTGGTAGGGGGGGCAGAGTGAGGTGTCAGTTTCACCCAGTGGTATATTGCAAGTGAAACCGCCATTGCTCCTGAGTCCCTCTGCCTCCATCCGCCCGGCTGCAGCTTGTTTCTGCTTCGGTGTGCTGGGCACTGGTGGCAGAGGGACTCAGTAGCTATGGTGGCACTGACCCTTGCAATGTACTGCCGGGTGAAACTGCCATCACGGTCTGGCCCTTGTACCGATGTACGGTATTGATACATCGCCCAGGCCTAGTTGTGAAGAGTGGTTTCAACCAGGCCTAGGCTGTGGTTTCAGCTCCTGGATTATTCTTACTAATCAGAGTTTAAACAAACCATAGTACCTAAATTCGGACATCACTGGGAACTGTTGTTGGCTTCATTCCTTCGTGGTTAACCTTCCAGGGACCTCCTGATGCTAGGGAAGATCAAATGTGAAAGCAACTTCAGCAATGGATGCTGCTCTTACTGTTGTACAGTAGACCTACACTGAGTATTGATATCTGCCTCTCTCCAGGCAAGCAAGCAGGCAGTATCACAGTGCAATGGCATATTTTAGTCCTGCAAAAGCACTCAAGCAGGTCTGGTGAGGGGCATGGCCTGGTGAGGGTCCTGCGGGCTAGTAGCCATGCTTAAGCTCTGCACTGAAGGTTCCCCATCCCTGGTCTAGGCATGTAATAAAAAGGCAGTGAATTGGAAGAAGTCCTGTGTTGTGGTTTCCCCTTAGCTCTGGGTTAGACTCGCTGCCTCTTTTCTCCTTAGAGCCTTTGTGAGGTTGGTCTCCCAACCAAGTTGACTTTCCCTCACAGCCGTTGAGGTGTGATGGATGCCACCTGGGGATTAGAGTTGCACAGTGGTCATCCAGGTCTAGCCCTAATGCTTCCCCAGCAAGGTAACTGAAGACATTTTGGGCTTACGCTCCCATCATTGCTTCCCACTGGCCATGCTGGCTGGGACTGGTGGGAGTGGTACTCCAAAACATCTGGCGGACACCAGGCTGATCTCTGGTGGGTTAGGGATAGAGGTGAAAGCTATTTCCTGGTTCTGCTGAATCTCTCAGCGACTTTCGATACCGTCAACCATGGTATCCTTCTGGACTGTCTAGGAGAGCTGGGAGTTGGGGGCACTGTTATGCAGTGGCTCTGCTCCTTCCTTCTGCATCATCCCCAAAAACTAGTGGTGGGGGGTGAGTGCTTGGACCCCTGGGCACTCACTTGTGGGGTGCCTCAGGGCTCCATCCTCTCCCTCTTCATAGAAATGCTTTTTAACATCTGTATGAAACCGCTGGGAGAGATCATCAGGGAGGCTGGGTTTTCAGATGATACCCAGCTCTACTTATCATTTAAATCAGAACCAGGAAGGCAGTGAAGGTGGGTGTCTGGATGCTTTTTTGGGGGTGGGGGTGGGGGATGGTGGTCAACAGATTGAGGTTGAATCCCGACAAGACAGAAGTACTGTTTCTGGAGGACAGGGCAGGCAGGTGTGGGGAATTCTCTGGTTCTGAATGGTGTAACTGTGCCCCTGGGAGTCATTTTGGAATCGCAGCTGTCCATAGTGTCAGTAGGAGAGTCCTTAACTTAGGGCACATCCAACTCAAATCCCCCCTCCAGAATATTCTGTTTAAACTCTTACAGGCCTGAACAGGTCAATTTCCTCTCTCTCCTCTGACCACCATTTTCCTTGGAGGTGGGGGGCTTGTTTTCAAACGACCTCTTAAGCTCCATGTCTCAATTGCCCAAGTTCTCATTCTTTTCAACTCCTTTCTCCCCCCCCCCCAGCACAGAGATAGGAAACGCCTATAGAAAACATTGGGCAAATCTAGGATTTTAGTTTCCCCATGCCTGGGTAGCAGCAAGTCTCTTCCTTGCCTCCCTGAACACAAAGATAGCAGCAGCGATGCTTGCTCCTGTCTCTGACACCCCCTTGTATTAGGTAAGCCCTCAAGACTTTTCCTGTTGCACATTGACTCTGAAGTAACACATTAGTGTGTGTAGCATTGTAGCCATTCCTCCTCTTTTTCTCCCAGTTTAGTTTCTGGTTGTTTTACGCCTCTCTTGCTTCCTTTCCCATATTATTTTTGTGCTTCTCTCTTGCCTCATTCCCATTCCTTCCCTTCCCACAGCCTGATCTTACGCATTGCTACTTGGAAGTAAGTCCTAGTAAGTGGAACTCTGGTACTCAAGGAAGTCTGCATGGTAGCAGTGTGGGGACTGGGGTGTGTGGAGTTCACACTTAATTTTATATTGGTTGTGGTTGTCGTTCCACTTCGTCCTTTCCCGGGGCTGCCTCTCCAGTTTTCTGCTGTTAGAGCAGTGCTCTTGTCTTCCCTACAGAATAATAACAGGCATCTGGGATTCCTTGTGTTGTAGTTACCAAATGCCAAGAGAAAGGCACTCTGCATGTGCTTAGGTATAAACATGACCTGGATGCCTCCCTCTTTCCCACTAATACTAGCAGGTGACCATGCTAGTATTCTAACCGGACACCATGCCTTGGAAGCTCAAGAGGAAAACTGAGCAGAGATTCATACTTTCTAATGGGAATGGGGAATGCTTGCTGTTGATAACAAATGGTGTGGGAAAGACAACCTGTCCCTGTTTAGAGGGACCACTTTTATTTTTGTCTAGGGCTCATTGAGAATACCAGGCACACATAAGAAGGCAGCAGAAGGACGTAGCACAGCAGCCACCAAAAATAATTGCTGGCAACCAAGCCTAGTGACAGTTTGTCCAACTCTCTTTCTGCCAGGGGTTAGCAACTGGTCTAAATCAGGCCCTCAGGGGTGCTGCTTCCTAGCCCCCAAGTTAATGGTGAAATGTGGATGGGGGGGGAATGGCAAAATGGCACAGGTGGAGCACAGCTGTGGATCTTGCCAGCTGGAAAATCTCACTGTGGTCTTGCTAGTGTCACCTGCCTGTGGAAGGTCCTGTGAGAGGTGTGTGATGTCTTCTCAAGAGTAAGCATCCACGCACGCTTCTTGCTAAACTAATAGCTTTATTTACAGCATCAAGCATTACAGCGTTCACAGTTCATCATCCGTCTCATCTGAGTCAGATACCCGGAGTGCGGGCTGTCGCATAAGACCCCAGCATAAGAGCTTCGGGAAACCGAAGCGCCGCCTACCTTCCTTCCGCTTCCGCGGTCTGGACCTGAGTGGGGTCGCGCTGGTCGCTTCCCCCATACTCCCGTCCTGACCACTCGGTGTCTCTAGGGCTCTTGCAGCATCCCAGAGACTCCGCTCCGCTGTGTCCACCTCCATTTCCTGTCCCCTGCCTTCCGGTTGCTCTGGGGCTCTGGCAGCATCCCTGAGCCCTCCCGCTTCTTCCTGTGGGTTCAGGGCTTCAGCTTCATCCCAGAGCTTGAGCACCTCTTCTGGTGTTAGCGGGGCTCTAGCCTCTCCCCAGAGCCCATCCCCCAGTGGTGGCACCTGGGTTTGCGCCTCCCCACTGCTGCCTTCTCCCTGACTCTCCTGTGAGTCGCTATCCGATCTAAACTCCTTCCGTTGTCTCCAGCTGCCTGTGTCCTCCGACCCTGCCTTGGGGATGGACCAGTCCCTGACAGTCCTCTTGGGGGTTCTCCTTATTGAGTTCTCAATAGCATCCTAAAACGCATCTCTTCACACAGGTTTTGGGTTGTTTTTTAAAGGTAAATTGCCTAGGATCTTAACCAGTGAAGGATGGTTTGAAAATAATAAAGTATTGCTGTGGCAAAACTAGTTTTTTAGTTGAGGCAATACCTGTATCCCGCTGTTGTATAAAGCAGGATGACTTACTGGTAGTTTCAGTTAAAATTAAATGGGGCAAGCAAAGCTGGCATCCCGTGGCTGCTGAATTACCGTAAGTGGCAGCACTATCTTTCCACAGCACTAACGTCAGTAACAAAAATTCCTATGCGGTTATTAGGGAAGGTATGGCTTGTGGAGAGCATTTCTTCCTGAAATGTGTTTTGGTCAATGGAGATGCTACTCCCATAAGTTGCTAAATATAATAAGTGTGTAGGAAAGTCAGCGGTTGTGCTTAAGCTACTCAATTGCAACACGTTTTAAGGAAATAAAACACGGAGAGATAAAAGTAACTTGGCACGCCATAAGTATACAAGCATTTCTGTTTTGCAGCTTTAAATTTGATAAGGGAGGGAGATTAAAAAAAATTAGTATATGTAGATAATGCACTGATAATGGGCCATTCACAAAGCAGCAAATGGTCTGTACTTTTTATGCAGTGCTTGGTAGTGTTCACAGCAGGCCTCATCTCTGCAAATGCTTGATGTTTTCTAAAATGCAGCACTCCACACTTGTGTTTGGGGCTGGGTACGTATTCAGTTTCTTCCTGTGGCTTGTCCTGCAGTATTCCGGCTACTCCAAGATGGGATACTCTTAACATGCTCTTCCTCTTCTCTGCTCCATGATCAGGAACATTTGCTCAGTGTGTCCATTGCCATCTGAAGTCCAGTGAGCCTCTTCAGTTTGGCCTGATGAAGTCCTGGTCTCTGAAGTCTGCTGTACTGCTTTGGATAGAGTTCTGTATCTTTCACTTAGTTTAAAAAATATATTTATTTTAGAGTATTGTTATCTCCTGTGTGAACTATGGATGACGCTTTTAATCAAATGATCAATTCAACCTCTTGCTTGACAAAAGTATTCCCAGTTAATTGAGAAAAGTATTTAGAAAATGTTATTTTTAAGATAAGCACGTAATTTAAAGTGAGGGGAAGGGCCATAACTCAGTGTCTTCCTTCAAAGCAGAAGATCCCATGTTCAATCTGGCATCTCCAGGTGTGGACAGAACTGAGCTGGATTTACCAGTGGTCTGACTCTGTATAAAATGGTTTCCTTTGTTCCTACATACTGGGCACCATCTTGAAGGCATTTCCCCCTTTACTTTCACACAGGAGAGAATGCCTGATTCTCTCATATGCATGTTCCATCTCAAAACGGTGGGTGCCTGTTTTATTCTTCTTCACAACTGTCATTTTAGTCATGTGCAGTATTATTCAGCTTTAACTTATTATCAAATAAATTGATTTGATGAATATTTTTTAATTGGATCACAACTATTGAGAAAACTCTCTGGGCTAGGACAGACATTTGAAGAAAGGGAATAAAATGATGGAATGAACCTGCTGTTCCAAAACTCCAGGGGATTAAAGCATCCAGAATAAATTCTGCAGTCCACTCCTGACATGCACGTGTAGAGCTATCTTATCCCTATTTGAGATATAAACACATTTAAATAAATAATTCCAGCAGTATAAATACATTTGTCCAGTTCTGAGGCCCGTCATCCCCTCGTTAGATCCCCAGAGGCTTCCCAGCACAACTTGATTCCTACAGCTGACCATTAATGTTTCTGGAAGAGGCCCAAAATTTGTTTTTTTCCGGGAACTCATTCTTGCTCTCAAACTACTTCCCATTTAGCCACTCCCTTATTCAGTGAGGACCATTTTAAAAGCTTGACTAGAGGCTTCAAAAACTAAAAGCTACATTCCTGGTCTTGTATCTGCCGGCAGTTCTCATGGCGTTGGACATACATTAGTAGCTGAAATTTCTTGGAAGAAAATGTGCAATGCCCGAAGGACTGCCTCTCTCCATATGAACCTACCTGGAGCCTGCGATCATCTGAGGCCCTTCTTCATGTTCCTCCTCCACGAGAGGCCCGGAGGGTGGCAACATGAGAAGGGGCCTTTTCTGCAGTGGCTCCCCATTTGTAGAATAGCCTCCCCAGGGAGGTTTGCAGGGCGAAAACATTGCTCTTCAACCAGACCTTTGGCTGATTTGCAATCTATGCCCTATTAGATGTGTGGCTATGGGTGAAGGGCAGAATACAAAATCAATAAATAATAATGCTAATAATAAAAGTAGCTCAAGGTTGAGTTGAGAAAGAAGTTCCCTTGTTCACGTCTCATGTCAGTTGTGACCTCACTAGAGAGTCCTCAGGCAAGAGAAGAGAAAACTCAGCTCATGAATAGGCCTATAGGAAGGTGCTGTGTCAGACCACCGGCCCATCTATTGTCCAAGCCAGGAGTCAGCAACCTTTTTCAGCTATGGGCCGGTCCACCGTCCCTCAGACCTTGTGGGGGGCCAGACTATTTTTTTGGGGGGGGAATGAACAAATTCCTGTGCCCCACAAATAACCCAGAGATGCATTTTAAATAAAAGCACTCATTCTACTCATGTAAAAACACCAGGCAGGCCCCACAAATAACCCAGAGATGCATTTTAAATAAAAGCACTCATTTTACTCATGTAAAAACACCAGACAGGCCCCACAAATAACCCAGAGATGCATTTTAAATAAAAGGACACATTCTACTCATGTAAAAACATGCTGATTTCTGGACCGTCCGTGGGCCGGATTGAGAAGTGATTGGGCCGCATCTGGCCCACGGGCCTTAGGTTGCCTACCCCTGGTCCAAGCTGACTCCCAGTGGGGCTCCAGGGTTTCCGCCAGGAAGCCGTCTTAGCCCTACCTGGAGATGCCAGGAGTTGACCACGCTCTTATCACTGAGCTGTGAACTGCCCCACGCTCCCAAGCTGACAAGAGATGGAACCAGGTAGCTTCTTGCCAAGATCTCCCTGTAGCAGCCATGTAATGTGGCCTCTGTCGCTTTCCTGCCCCAGCCAGTGAGGTGGAGTGGAGAAATGGCCCAAATGCACAACACACAACACCTTGGCATAGGTTTGCAGTCTTCCTAAACATGGATGAGAGAAGGGGAAATGCCACGCTGGGATGAGCTCCTGTTGATGGTTAATCAGTCAATCAACTTCAGTCTACTTGAACATTCCCTGGCCTCTTCGCTACTGCAATTGTGACGTATTGGCTTGTTTTTAAAAGCACGTTGAAAT
Source organism: Darevskia nairensis (assembly GCA_034642065.1). NCBI lineage: Eukaryota > Metazoa > Chordata > Lepidosauria > Squamata > Lacertidae > Darevskia > Darevskia nairensis. Next base: position 612,426 of record JAWWNI010000889.1, read on the forward strand.
GTCTTGTACTGTATTGAATTGTTTCATTGTACATTGTCTTGGTATTGTTTTCATTAGGTGGTCTATCAATATTTTAAATAAATGAACTTGATGCTGCAGCCCCATATGGAGTCTGTGGCTGGAATGCTGCTCTTGGAAGTTATTGTGAAATATTCCTGAAGAGTGTTCCGGTTTGAAAGGGGTCAGACTCAGTTATTATTTCTGTCGCTTTAAGCCAGGCTGCCTCTCTTGTCTATTCCCAGTATTAATTTGTTACAGGGATCTCTGTACAAGTGGAGAGCAACAGCATTCCTTTAATGTTGCGCCCCTGTTTTCTTTTGTTTTTGTGTAAGCCACAACTCAGTTGGCCTGTCTGCTTTGTGGGGGATCAGGCTCCTTTTACACTGCATTGCTGTTGGGTGGATTCAAGTCTCTCTGCCTGGGAAGGACGGAGCCAGAATTTATTTGTGGCTGAGTGTGGCAATTGCTTCAGGTTCTGGGGCTTTTGAGAAAATCAGATTAGCTGTACAAAAGCAAAGTGTCACGAACACCAGCAGGAGGCATGTGGAAAAATCACCTCATACTGATGACTAGCTAAGCCAGGTTGACATGTAAATAAGCAGAGGAACCATGGATTACACCTTGGGGGAAGAGACAAGCACATCCTCTCGAGATGTTGAACTACAGAGAGTGTAAACAAAGCCACTGAGAATGCCGCTTTTAGCACATAGAAGTGGGAGGGCCAAAGAAAAGAGAAGGCAGAAAAGTGGGTCCTGGTGACTCTTAGACAGGAATGGGGAGCATAGCTGTCAACTTTTGGATTTGAAAATAAGGGATTTTTCCGAGCCTTAGCTGTCAACTTCTGGATTTGAAAATAAGGGATTTTTCTGAGCCTTAGTGGAGAAGGCAGAAAAGAGGGTCCTGGTGACTCTTAGACAGGAATGGGGAGCATAGCTGTCAACTTTGGGATTTGAAAATAAGGGATTTTTCCAAACTTTTGGATTTGAAAATAAGGGATGCCGCCAGGGCGGTGCAATGGCACCAAGTAGCCTCGCCACCCTGCGCTCAAGAGGCTGCACGCAAACGGGTGAGCGAAAGAGCGAGCATGTAGACGGCAGGCAGGCTGTCTGTCTGGTTGGGCGTGAGGGTCTGGCTGCACAAGGCATGCAAGCTCCGCCCCCAGTCGGTCTCAGACTCCTTATTGGCAGCCGAGCAACGCAGCTGAGGAGCCTCCCTGGCCGGCAGGGAGGGAGAGGAGCTGCTTCCTTTGAAACCCGGGAAATTTAAGGGATATCAACAATCCGGGATAGCAGCGGGAAACAGCATTGGAATAAGGGAGTTTCCCGCCCAAAAAAGGGAGGGTTGATAGCTATGATGGGGAGGGGGCCCTGGAGAACCATTCTTCTGTCTCTGATATTCCACTTGACCTGTACCCTCCTGCAACTTGTTCTTTCAGGAGGTTGACCACACCTTGGAAGGGGCACTGGGCCAAGTGGCCTTTGAGACCCCTACAGTTATATCATGTCGAATAAGAAACACAGGACCTGGAAAGCTACCTGCTTCCTTTTTTTCCAGTGGCAGTTACTTGCTGAAATGGCCCAGCTTGGTCGTGAAGCTGCCTTGCTGCTAGCTGTAGGGAGCCAATCTCAGCGGCATAGGCTCCCACCGTCCCTGTCAGCTGAGGGTGCCTGAAGACAGCGATTCCCTGAGGCTGTGTGGCCAAACAAGCCACTTTTGTGAAATGCAGCAGGACAAACACGCCTGACTGCTTTGGATCTAATCAGACTTAAAGATCACATAGTCACAAGAGTGACGTGGATACACAGGGCTGCAGGCTGGGTTACTAAAGGGATCTACTGCGTACTATGCAGGGCGTTCTGGGCTGGTGCGGGCGCAGGCCCACGGCCTGGTATCTGTTGTTCAGAAACCGAGAGCCAACCTTGTCCTGCCCTGTCTGTCCTTGGATCATCAGCTCTCCTCAACAGCTGATTAGCATCTGGAATGGTAAACAGGTTTGTTGTGTTAAGGCTAATCAGGAACAAAACTGGTTCAAGGCAACTGTTTTATCTAGAGAGGTGAAAAAAGATGTAGAAAAAACAGGTTTGTTTTTTTAAAAAAAACAACTGAGGGGTGCAGAATGATTTGGGGGGCTGAAGATGCCCTCCTTACAGGGGTGTAGTGGCACATTTTCTAAGTGCAGTTGCACATTTTGACAGCCCTCATAGCTTATCTGTGACCCCAGTAGAATCCAAAATAGGCAGGCAGATATGTTGATCTGGCAGATATGTAGCTATATAATAAATACCCCCCCCAAAAAAAACAGCTTTACATAGCCTTTTGATCAGGGTCATCTGGTGGTAATAGAATAGTGAGCTAGCAGAGGTGATCTAGTGGTCAGCCTTTGGGGAATTTGGCTGGAGAGTTGGGGGGGGGGTTTCCTCATCCCTGATCAGACATGTGTTGTAACTGCAGTCCTGCACATCCTGTTGAGGGAGGGTGTGCCACTGAACTTAGTGATGCTTGCTTCTGACCACATCGCTTCAGCTTGTAACTATTTCAGCCAGCTGAAATGCGGCTTTTTCAGGGTGGATTTGATTTAAATCAAATTGATTTAAATCACGATTTAAATCACTAGTCAGCAAGGCTTGATTTAAATCACTAGTCAGTAAGACTTGATTTAAATATTTTTTTTACAGAAAGACTCATTCTTGCTGGTATAATCTTAATATTTACAACCATATGAAGGTTTCATTTTTGGAATAATAAATTTTCAGAGTAGTTTTTACAGTTATATCAAAAATTACTGATTTGGTTATACTACTAGAAATACATAGATAATTAAGTTAACTGTTTATATTTGGACAACTTTTCTGCTGTACTTTATTGGAAAGAGAAAAATAACCATTTCCTTAATAACCATTTAAACAATTTATTTAACTAAAACAATAACATGATAGCATATGTATCCATGTTTGTTAACTGATGTGGTTAAACAAAACAAAAAAAACTTAGACTGAGTTTTAGCACACTATAAACTTAAAACAAATCCTTATTTCCTGATGAATAGCCTTTGGACTACAATGTAACTTAAATGGAAGACTATATTTAGAAAGATTTTTCCTCCAAAAGCATTTTATTTTAAAAATCCAATTTAAATAAAAAAAAATCCGATTTAAATTAAAAAAAATCCGATTTAAATAAAAAAAAATCCGATTTAAATTAAAAAAATCCGATTTTTTAAAAAAAATCATTGATTTTTATCTACCCTGGGCCTTTTATCTTTCAAAACTAGAAATGCAAACAACCGTTCAAAGATTTTATCTGCTAGAGTGAAGCAGGAACCCTGCCATCAGAGAGAAGCAGCTTCTGCTTAAGCATTTTCCTCCTATGCTTATCTGCCACACACAGAAATACTAAAAACTGCTTGCCTGCTTTTGCCTTAATAGCCTCTTGATCTTGAGGTTTGCATTGCATGCAGCGCAAACAGTCACGCCCAGCCCTGGATCTCTTATCAAAGTCCAGTTCCAAATCCATGCAGCTCAGGTCGGTGTTTGCTCAAAAGGGATATCCACATATTCCAGGCACACCGTGACCATTTGCAAGGCTGAATGAAGAAGGGACGCAGAGCCCTTGCAAGAGCAGGGAAGAAGCAGCTTTCCAGGAGGCCATTCATCTTAGGGGAGTAGATCTGGCCAGCTAGATGGTGCCCTGGGGAGTTGCAGTCTGACAGACATGAACCCAGGACGCACTGCACTCCCTTCTCTGCTTTATGACTTGACAGGCGAGAGGAGGAGGAGGGAGGGTCCTGGGCTGAGAATGATAGTCAGCTGAAGGCTGGATTAAGTCACAATGCTTCCCATTTTGAAACTCAAGTTTTCTGGGCAGGCAGGAATATCCTAACTTTGCTGCAATGGAAAAATGCTGGTTCATATAACAAAAGAGATGGCTTATACAACCTTGGAATGTAGTCCACCAGTACTGCAGAATTTTGTTGCTTAGAGACAAGACATCGATTTCTGCTTATTTTCTGGTAGGGATGCTGTCGTGTACAACTAGTTGAAAGCATTTTATTTATTTGTGGGCTGGTCAAGTGGGGGGTGGGGGCCTGGAATGTAAATAGTGTTTGTCTGCTTACCTGCATTCCTGTGCATAAATATATTTAAAGCCATTCCCATTGATCTAAAGGCTGAGTTTAGTCCTAAGCAAACATGCGAAGGATCATGCCCAAGTGTTCAGAAATGTTCACAAGCGAGGGTTGTTAGCCACCAGGCAAAATAGTGTTTCTCCATGAGATGAAATGTAAATGCTTGTGCTTAGTTATTCATAATTTGTGAACGGAACATATTGCAGAGCTTGGAGACTTAAAAATAGTATGCGGTCATCTTCACAGCTGTGTGGATGATCCTGGTGAGATTCAGGGTAGCATCTTCTAGATCAGGCATAGGCAAACAGCCCTCCAGATGTTTTGGGACTACAACTCCCATCATCCCTGACCACTGGTCCTGTTAGCTAGGGATGATGGGAGTTGTAGTCCCAAAACATCTCAAGGGCCAAGTTTGTCTATGCCTGTTCTGGATCCTTGCTGATCTTTGCATCCACTAGAAAAACATAAGAAGTAATTGACTTATTTATGTTAGGGGGGCATATCTTCCCATGTCCATGATGCGTGTGAATGTATTTGTATAGAGATGTATACCTGTTGATTTAAAAATAAACAGTTAAATGTGTAACGTTGGGTTGCTGCTTTGAAATCAAACTGGAATATTTCCTGAAAGAGTGCTAGCATTTAAAACACAGATCTAATGGCTCCTGGAGTCGGGCATAGTTTGGGCTGTGTAAGTTTTGTGCTTTATCATAATACTCAAAATCCTGTGCTTGACAAAGCTTAATTCTGTGACTTCTATGTATCAGCAAAACAGCAGTATTTACTTTCTGCAAAATGTGCTTATTATCATGGAAGGGTTGCAGAATTCTGTACAAAGCATTCATGCACTACATCTGATCACTGGACACATGAGGCCTTGTCGGTCATGGTCCGAATATTTTTTGAACCCTGTTTGTACAACCTTAGTGGGTAGGAATTTGTTCTAATTTAAAAAGAAAAGCAGAGTCCCTCGGCATGCCGCCTTCTGTGTGCATAACCCTGGGCATTGATCATGCATTGATGTTGTGTGTCTCTCTAGACATTTGCATGCCTAAGCCACTGCTCTGCTTGGGGAAATATACTGTGTAAAACCTATGACTGACTAGACTGACTTGGAAACCATTATGGTAGGAGATCAGTTTGTGAGGGACGTCACGATTAAGTATTTTGTATACAAAAGTTGTTATTGAAATGGCTGGTGGTAAGGCCTGTTCCATGTGTAAGTCAAAGTAAAATCTGTCTCTGTCCTTAGGAAACACTTGGCATTCTACATGAACTACGAAAACCCTCCGCCATATCCTGGCCCGGGCCCAACTGCCCCATACCCACCTTACACCCATCAACCGGGTGGACCACCCGTTCCTGGTCCCTACCCTGGCTATGCACCAGAGCCCGCAGGGCCATATCCAGTAGGACAGCCAGGCTACCAAGGCTACCCAGCCTATGGATGGCAGAATGCTCCTCCACCTCCGGGACCAGTCTATGCAGATGGACCTAAGAATACAGGTAATAATGTCTGCTGTACGCCTGGAGCCGCACTGCTTCATGCTTTTTCATGAAGGTTTCCCCCTTCTGTTACAGATCTGAAGCAATATGTATGTTTGTTCCAGTCCTCTGAATAAGGGGGCTTGGTAACAACGTGGACTTGGGAGGAGGGTACTTATTAATATTCCATGTGCTCTGCTCCATCTTGTTTGTTCTTTTGAAAGAGGAAGGTATTTCTATTAGGGTTCTCCATATTGGAGAATAAGTTGGTGGCCACTGGCTTCCCTTTGGCTGTAGTTGCTTTCTTGGTAAAATGTGTGACTTTCTGACCTTAGGAATTTGCTATCCTTCTGCAAATTAAGTTCCAGCCCCTTTTATAATTGGTACCATCAACACCTATTTTAATGGCTGTTACCTGTCCTGGACTGGCAGATACTATCTTGAGATACTGCAGTACCTTCCTGTTTTCTTTGGGCCCTGTGGCAATAGATGTCGACACAAACAGGAATAAACATTCCTTGAGAGGAAATCATGGCCAGATATGGGAATGTCTCTAAGGGACCTTTGCATGGTCAGGCATTTGCCAGGATCCACCACCGACTGAAGCCCTTGAAAAATGGCTGCCAGAGTCTTGCTAAATAGTGGGAAGTTGTTCTGGAGGGGAGGGAGCAGCCGGTTAGGCTAGCCTTCGCCTTCTCAGTGCCCTCCAGGCCTCTTGGACAGCAACTCTTGTCAGTCCCAGCCAGCGTGTGGCCGTTTTCACCACTGGCCACACTATTTGGGATGACTTCCTTACCTGTCAATCAAAATGTGGCTGTCGGGGTCAGTGCAGAGAATGCTTAATAGCAGACCCATTGGTGTTTGCACAGTTGCAGCCTAATCCACATTCCATGGGTGTTTTTGAGGATGGGCTGGGATTCTTGGCTTTAAAACAAACCCAAATTGAGTGGCTATTAAATTATAGAAGATAAGGCAGTTAAATATATGAAGATTAGGCAACTTTTAAAATTAGTTCATGTGACTTGCAAATGCTACACAAGTCTTTCCTGAAACAAATGGAGGCTGCATAATATTGGGACTTCCAGGGTTGTGTCATCCCTCAGCTGAGGGTGTTTTGCATATAGAGGGAAATAGTCACTCTCCTGTGTGAAATCCCAGGTAGCCATTACTGTCACTTCATGTGCCAGGCTTGAAGAAAAGGCTCCTCCCTCCTCTGTGGGGGCTCCTTGGGGCTCCTTCCTAGGCCTGTTCTCCACATTGTCTCTTCTCTGATGAGCTGAGGATGCCCAGTGCTGTGCTACCTCTCTGACCCGGACACTCCTGCTCAATAGATCCTGCTGTTCCTCTCTTCCTCTTTCATCATGCATTACCTTGACTTCTGCAACCTTCTCTGCTGGCTTCCTGTGTCCCCACCTAGATCTTTTCACACCTATCTCAAACTCTGCTGGCAAAGCTGTTGACTTTTTCTGTACTCTGTCTCCATGGAACCCTTTCCTTCATATCCAGCATAAACGTCTTGTCCTTTGAACATGGTCCTGCCTTTCCCACTCTTTTCTGTCTTCTGAATGTGTCCTGCTCTTCCTGACATCTCTCAGAGTTATTTCCCTGAGCAAAAGTGTGTTTCTTTCTTCCATCTTTAAAAAGCTCTTTTAACTCACCTTCTCAAGAACACAGCACATCCTTTGCCTCAATGAATTCTGGGCACTGTCGTTGGTTAGGGGTTGCTTGGAATTGTAACTCTGCAGGGACAAACTACAGTTTCCAGAATTCTTTGAGGGAAATGATGAGCTTTCAAGGTATAGTGTGTTCACAGGCTTTTTATCACTTAATCCTCATGCCAAGCCTAAGAATGTGCAATTGCATTTGCTTGCATGTGCAAACTGCCCTTATTTTCCCCTTCTCCTCCCTCTGTCTTTCCTGCTGTCAAAATGCAGGTTGTCAACACCTGGGAGAGCAACATGTTTGTATCGCATCCTTTCCCCCACTGCTAAATTTCTGTTCCTGCTGTGTGTGTTGATGGCATTGCATCAATCTTCCCTCTAAATTTTGAGGGGGTGGGGGGTAGGAGGTGACTGCTGGCACAACAAAGTGCCTGAACCTGGGCAGTGCATCAAAAAATGTGCCCGGGCACTGTGTTGAATACAAAAATGTGCATTTTCTTTTCAGTGGGTGGCTGCCTGCTCTGCTTGTCACCTGCCAGCCCCACTTTCTTACCCCATACTGTAGGTCTGGACTCTTGAGTTTCTCCCTCCTCTGCAGCTGAATGTTTACCTGAGACAGTCCTGTCCCTAAAGTTCCACTGTAAAAATCTGTGCCGGGTGAGCCAGTGTGGTGTAGTGGTTAAGAGCAGTAGACTCGTAATCTGGTGAACCGGGTTCGTGTCTCCGCTCCTCCACATGCAGCTGCTGGGTGACCTTGGGCTAGTCCCACTTCTCTGAAGTCTCTCAGCCCCACTCACCTCACAGAGTGTTTGTTGTGGGGGAGGAAGGGAAAGGAGAATGTGAGCCGCTTTGAGACTCCTTCGGGGAGTGATAAAGCGGGATATCAAATCCAAACTCCTCCTCCTCCTCCTCCTCTTCTTCTTCTTCTTCTTCTTCTTCTTCTTTACTTCCCTTCCAATATAAAAAGAGCAACATACTCTTCAAAGTTCCATGAATGAAAGCCACATATTCCTGCAGCTGCACTGATTAGCTGGGGGGGGCAACTCACACACCACCCCCACCCCCGGGTAACTAGGCAAGTACAAAGGTTCAGGAGAAGAGTGTAGAGAACCCAGAGGAGGCGACTGTCTAAATACCAGTTGCAGCATCAGGTCTTGGCCTGCATGTGTGAAAAAAGCAGAGTCAGCCATAGACTGTGCGCACACTGAAATGTTAATGTGGATATGACTTGCACATTTCCAGTGTTTTCAGCGGGGTGTGTGTGTGTTGCATGTTCATCCACACATAAGGGCTATCAATCGAACTCTGTCTCAGTGTTTCCCATCCACACTAGTGGGCAGTTATTGATGGGATGTCTTCATACTGTGTATTGCTGTCCCTTCACCTCAATTCCTACCTCCGCACCCTCCCTGGGTTCCAGATGCCTGAAGTCCATTGTGTCATCTGCCAGCTGTGTCCCAATGGCAATACCCGCAGTTGTTCAATGTCTTTATAAATAACTTGGATGTAGAAATGGAGGGGATGCTCATCGGATTTGCAGATGACACTAAACTGGGAGAGGTAGCCAAGATCGCCAAATACAGAACCAACATTCAAGATGGCCGTTACTGATTGGAGAACTGGGCCCAAGCTAACAAAATGAATTTCAGTAGGGACAAATGTAAAAGTCTACACTTAGGCAGGAAGGACCAACTGCACAAATATAAGATGGGGGAACACCTGACTTACTAGTAGTACACATGAAAATTCATTGGCCACCCATAGCCCAGTAGGAAAAGAGTTCAGTTGGGGCAGAGCCAGTGAGGAGCCCATTTGAGCCCCTGGGTGCTAGCACTTTTCACTCTGGGTGGCACAAGCAGCAAGTCTATGGGGGCAGTGGTGGATACACCACTCCTTTAAGCCCCTTGGCTGCTGACCAGGGGTTTAGATTGTATCCTAGGAGACTCAGCAGACCAGAGAGCCTTTATATATGCCAATGGCGCTGGATGGACCCTATAGTATCCCCTGACTTTCTATGAGTTTTTGTGTCAGTTATTTTTCTGCTGACACAAGGAAAAGTGTGTGTTCTGCAGGGCTCCGCACTTCAGCACCACAATACCAAACAGCAATTCAGATTTCCCTGTCATTCAAACCTTCCTTCCCATGGCTAAAACACCACCCACAAGACACATTCTGCAAAAGTTTCCCTTGGGAGCAAACACCGCATTCCTTGGAAGCTTATGCTGACTGATATTGAAGAAGAAGAAGAAGAAGAAGGAGGAGGAGGAGGAGGAGGAGGAGGAGGAGGAGTTTGGATTTGATATCCTGCTTTATCACTACCCGAAGGAGTCTCAAAGCGGCTCACATTCTCCTTTCCCTTCCTCCCCCACAACAAACACTCTGTGAGGTGAGTGGGGCTGAGAGACTTCAAAGAAGTGTGACTAGCCCAAGGTCACCCAGCAGCTGCATGTGGAGGAGCAGGGACACGAACCCGGTTCACCAGATTATGAGTCTACCGCTCTGTCAGGGACAGAACGGACTCCTTTTCCTTTCTATATCTATGTGGCATTAAGAGAAGGATTCCAGTATTTCAGGGATTATTAATTACAAAATTATACGTGTAATGCTAGCTGTTACAGTAACACATTCCGAAGCCTCTCTGTTCCACATGTCCTTAAGGCTCCTTTTCATTTTATTGCAGTCTCAGGTTATAAACTGAGTGCAAGGAAACGAGAGGTTCAATAATTCATAGAAAGATAATCTTCCTGCAGTGACAAAGAAGGGGTGGAGTTGGGGTGGAGTTTGCAAATACATTGGCACAACAGTTTCTCGTAGTAGAAAGTCATATAAGTTAGAGCAACTTTTTAAATTTAGAAAACAGTTCAAGATTGGGGCTAGTTAAAGGTGTTGTGCTTAAGGATGAATAAAAAGGTAAAGGTAAAGGGACCCCTAACCGTTAGGTCCAGTCGTGACCGACTCTGGAGTTGTGGCGCTCATCTCGCTTTATTGGCCGAGGGAGCCAGCATACAACTTCTGGGTCATGTGGCCAGCATGACTAAGCTGCTTCTGGCGAACCAGAGCAGCACACGGAAACGGCGTTTACCTTCCCACCGGAGCGATACCTATTTATCTACTTGCACTTTGACGTGCTTTTGAACTGCTAGGTTGGCAGGAGCAGGGACCAAGCAACGGGAGCTCACCCCATCGCGGGGATTCAAACCGCCGACCTTCTGATCGGCAAGCCCTAGGCTCTGGTTTTAACCCACAGCACCACCTACGTCCCAAGTAAGGATGAATAGTCATGCTTAAAATGCTTTTGTATTGCTTAACACGTTTGGTATCTTATGGATCGCCCTATTTTATTCTATGTTTTAATCAATGAGAATAGATTGATGTGGCAGAAATATGATCAGGTAGATGAGAATAGGTGTCCCATGTCCCATTTACACTTTTGATTGTGTGCTGGTAGTGTCATGGTTTTGCTTGGTAGTAATCCTAATTTCATTAACTTTACTATATAATTGTCATGTCTTTGTCATTTTAGCAGCCTTGGAATAGAAAAGCAGCACAGAAGTAATTTGAAATGTACAGACCTTGTGATTCATGAGGTATCAGAGGCCAGCGCTTCACCTTTATTTGACACCTCATGATTCACAAAAGTATGCATGTTAATTCATGAAAGGTTTTCGAAATTTGCAAAGTAAATTTGAATCAGTTGAAAACTGATTCCACCCCCCGGAAATCCTATATATCTCTTAGTTTTTGAATTTATGCAGCAACTAATTAGGGGAGTAATGAACTCTACGTTATTTGCCGGGGCAGTTATGTAAAATAGTTGAAATTCTAGTTACTAAATGTATATTGAAGTAAGAGAAAATGGACAATAAATATAGTATAAAATTCTATTGAACACTGAGTTTATTTACTATGATGTATGAAGTGGGTGGCGCTGTTGGTTAAACCACAGAGCCTAGGGCTTGCCGATCAGAAGGTCGGCGGTTCGAATCCCTGCGATGGGGTGAGCTCCCGTTGCTTGGTCCCTGCTCCTGCCCACCTAGTAGTTCGAAAGCACGTCAAAGTGCAAGTAGATAAACAGGTACCGCTCCGGTGGGAAGGTAAACGGCGTTTCCGTGTGCTGCTCTGGTTCGCCAGAAGCAGCTTAGTCATGCTGGCCACATGACCCGGAAGCTGTACGCCGGCTCCCTCTGCCAATAAAGCGAGATGAGCACTGCAACCCCAGAGTCAGTCATGACTGGACCTAATGGTCAGGGGTCCCTTTACCTTTACCTTTTAAATTATTTTGTAGTGTTTCTGTATTAAAATAATTTTCAATATGCATACAAGCTGTCTGGGAAGATATTTAATAAAGGAAATGTTGTCTTGGCATCGTATAATCCATTGGCTGCCAAATTGGTTCCCACTGGTGCCAGGGCACCCAGGATTTCCTTCCCTAGTGCCCTGAGCAAAGGTCCTGGACTCTGAACTTGCATCTAGGAAAGCAGGCTCCCTGCCCTCTTAAGGAGAAATGGATGAAGCAAAATCTGCCAGTTCCAGGCCTTCTAAGTAATTTCTGTGACGTGAGTCAAGGTGGCTGCTCCCTCCGGTCAGTATTTTTAGCCAGTGAATGATTGATATGTAAGTTGTTTGAACACCAGGCGAAAGGAATCCCGGGGGGGGGGGTTCTATTTCCCCAGCTCCTTTAGCATAATTTCCCGCTTCTGCCTGCGTTACTTCTCTGTAGCCTGCCTTTCCTTTTTTCCTTTTTTCCTGTTAACCAGGACGCTTCTTTCCTGTGGTGGGTTCATTTGAAAATAGGTACTCTAGAAATTTTCTGTAAATCCTACCGCACAATAAGTGTTGGCGGATTTTAAATAATTCCCCCGGCCTCCAAAAAGGCATATATGAAAAATTAGCAGAGAAACTTAAGCACACATTGAGAATTCACATGGCATACCTATCAACACAGAATTAAGTCTTTTTGTATTTAATGGGCATTTAAAGGGTACAGGATGGCAGCCTAGGGTTTGATTTAGGATTGGTGTTGTGGACATGGCAGAAATAAATTCAACAGGTCAATTCTTTCATTGTATGAGAATACAATTGTGGGGAAAGTTTGTACTGTAGTTACAATGATCCTTGCTCTCAAGATGGGAATAGGTCACATCGTATTTTTTATCCAGCCTTGGAAGAGTTAGTTTAATTAGGCATGTGGGCTGTGTTTTTTTAAAACAACAACATGTGCATCTCTTCTTAGAAAGGAAAAGGTTCTGTCTGGCTGCACTCCATGCTGGCTTCATACAGGTTGCATTTTAAGTGACTTCTGTGTGGTCAAACAGGCACAGAGAAATTATGACACCTGGGATTGCAGTCTCTCCTCCCCTGCCCCTTCAACCTGCTGTATTTTTTCATTTTCATGAAACAGAAACTTAATCTGTGTCGCATTTTAACTGGCTCCAACCAGATTATGCAACGAAGGAATTATGCAATCCTGGATTGATCTCAAGTTTAAAGGAAAACAAATGCTGGCAATTCAGGACTCCTGGTTCACTACTCTGCCTTTTCCAACAAGAAACGGAGACCAATCCGTGTCAGAAACTGGGATAGAAAAGCTCTTCACCACATGGCGCCTGGAACCCGGGTTGCAGGTGCAAAAACAGAATGGCTAGTTGCCTCTCCCCCCCCCCCTTCCATGCAGTTGCACTTTGGATTTATTTTTTCAAAACTCGTGAACTAATGCACAATTCACATCAGTGGCACATTGATAATATCACATTTTAATAGCAATTCGTAATTGGACACCACAAACATAAATGTGGCTCAGCCCTGCAGTTGTCACCAAAGCTAGACATCATTTGAATAATAAATATCAACAAATGTGTGTGTGTATAAAACACATGTGTAATGTAAAGTATTGTGCTAGATTTACACTCTCCCTGAAAGAACAAGTTCAGAGCTGCTTGTTTCCTGGATCTGTTTTTGTGCCGGAGGCACAGGTTGGTTTTTGCCACTTTAGGCCAAGACAATCTAGCACTGGACAACTTACAGATGTAGGAGTAGTTTGCTATTGTTGACTTTTTTCTTGTAGAATCTTGCACAAAACAACTTGTAAGGTTGCTCTGTCAACATTCACACTGTGTAAAGTTTTCTATCTTGCTAAGCCAAATAAGATGCTTTTATAATTGAGAAGTTCCTCCACTCTTCTTGTATATTTGGTTTTTCCTTATAATAATCTGCATGCCATTTTGCCTTAACGAGTCAGTCAGCTGAAATAATCAGTCATTAAAGGTAAAGGGACCCCTGACCATTCGGCCCAGTTGTGTCCAACTCTGGGGTTGCAGCGCTCATCTCGCTTTATTGGCCGAGGGTGCCGGCGTACAGCTTCCGGGTCATGTGGCCAGCATGACTAAGCCGCTTCTGGCGAACCAGAGCAGTGCATGAAACCACCGTTTACCTTCCCGCCAGAGCGGTACCTATTTATCTATTTGCACTTTGACGTGCTTTCGAACTGCTAGGTTGGCAGGAGCAGGGACCGAGCAACGGGAGCTCACCCCGTCGCAGGGATTCGAACCGCCGACCTTCTGATCAGCAAGCCCTAGGCTCAGTGGTTTAACCCACAGCACCACCTGGATCCCTAATCAGTCATTACAAAACTAGAAATAACCAAGTTGACATGGGTGATTCGTGCAATAAATGTTGGATCTGTTAGGCTGCTAGAGGAAACAGAAATCTTATAAAGTACAGGCAGCAGTCATTTTAGGCGCGTCCGATATGTGCACCACCAGGCACACGGGCATTGCGCCGAACCTGGAAGTGACCCAAAAACGTCAGGAAAGGGGTGCGGGGAACTGGGTGTTTACAAGCTTTCTCAATGGTGTTTTAGATATACATGATTTCACTTAAATGTGAAATTTCACTTGGAACGTATCCCCTGTGTAAATTGGAAGTTGCCTGTATGTAACATATTTATCTTTATTAACCAGTAAATAACAGGTTTTCTTGTTATAGTTCAAAAAGGAAACTGTCTGAAAAATCTTTCAAAAACCTACTCCTAGGGGAATTATACATTTCAGGGGAAATATAAACTGTAGCTAGAAATGCATAAATTCTCAAAGCTGTAGATGCTTCTCAAAGCTGCAGGTGCTTTCCTTTTTGCACCAATAGATAATTCAGAAAAGTAAAATGGAAGACCATGATCAGATTCAGTAGAAAAAAGAAATGGTGGAAACTATATACCATATTTTTCGCTCTATAATGCGCACCTGACCATAGGACGCACCTAGTTTTTAGAGGGGAAAAGCCCCAATTTTTTGAGGATCAGCTCATAGTTGTTGAGCTTACTTTGCAAAGGGAAAAAATCCTGTTTTATGGGGTTTAACTCACAGTTCTGCAGCTTCAGGAATGGGAGCCATTTCTACAGTTTCCAGACAGATAATCTAATCAGCCAGTCACATGTCGCTGGGGAAACAGCCTCCCTCTGCAAGGGGGCGGGGCTGGAATCTCTCCCTTATCTCTCTCCCCGATCGTTTGCTGAGCAGCTGCTCAGCGGGCTTCCTTTCAACACCCCCTTCTCTCTCTCTCTCTTTTTTAAAAAAAGCATGATCTGCTTTTGCCCCTGGCCAGTTCAGCTCCAGGGACCACACATTCGCTCCATAAGACACACAGACATTTCCCCTTACTTTTTAGGAGGAAAAAAGTGCGTCTTATTGAGTGAAACATACGGTAGTTTGAAGATAGGTAAAGGGACCCCTGACCGTTAGGTCCAGTCGCAGATGACTCTGGGGTTGCAGTGCTCATCTCGCTTTATTGGCCGAGGGAGCTGGCGTTCAGCTTCCAGGTCATGTGGCCAGCATGACTAAGCCACTTCTGGCGAACCAGAGCAGCGCACAGAAACGCCATTTAACTTCCCGCCAGAGCAGTACCTATTTATCTACTTGCACTTTGACGTGCTTTCGAACTGCTAGGTTGGCAGGACATGGACAGAGCAACAGGAGCTCACCCCGTCGCGGGGATTCGAACCGCTGACCTTCTGATCGGCAAGCCCAAAGCTCAGTGGTTTACACCACAGCGCCACCCGCATCCCTCTAGTTTGAAGATAACATCTAGTTAAAGATTCCCCCCTTTAATACCCATTTGTAGCTATAGGGGTAACAGCCCTAAGAACATCTGAAATCAGGACATACATATAAGGAAGGGTTTTCTCATTTATTACCCCAACTTTATAAATTAGCCCCAAATACCATTTGGGGGGGCAAACTTTGTATGCCATATGCTCCAAATCCCTTGCTCTTCCTTTCTACCTTTATATTTAAAGTAGACTTGAGCACACAAACCCCTTCATATTAGAGGACTGTCCTCTGTAAAATAGGGCACATGGCCCCACCTTGCTGTAATTTTAACCAGTACAGAAGCAAGGCAGTTTGCACCCTGGACAGTACTGGAGAAAACACAGCTTCATATCTCCTGGTGGCAATTGCGAGTCCCACATGGTAGGTTCAAGAGTGACCCAAGTATGGAATTGTGCATTTATAAAGAAAATTCCTGGAGTGTGTGCTTGTTAAACAGGTGTTTGTTGATAGAGGAGACTCTAATCTGCCCCCCCCTAACGTTATTATTTTCTGGTACCGGTAGTTAAGGGGCAATTTTGACTCCCCATTGAGCATGGTGCCTTGCCTTGCTTGGAAGGATCAGCTTGGTGAGTAAAAAGGCTTAGTAATCCGAGTGTTCCTTCCCAAGAGCTTTCTACTGTAGGTAAACAAAGCAGATGTTCAATGCCAGTCCTATAATTAGGCTGGCCGATAAAGTTGAGAATTTTTTATTTTTTTATTTTATTCGGACAAATGGCTACTTCCTGTTTTAGGTAAGTAGATGGTTTTGTTCCAAGAGCCTCTTTTCTTGCTATCTGCATTGGATAAGCTGATCCAGCTTCCCAAGTGCATCTAACTTTTCACAGTACAAGGGAACATTTCTCAAAATCCATTTTCTTAGGTTAATCATTAGCTAATCATCCAGTATGGGCAGAAACCAAATGTGTGTACCCAAGATAAAGGTCTCTGCAGTAAGACAAAGGTAATGCAGTTTTTTAAATTACAAAAAAAAACCAACACCATGAATATTGTTTACATTGTGTAGACTGGTACCTGGTATACGTCTCAACACCCAGAGATGATTAAGCATAGCCTTTTTTTCCTCTGCAGCTGATTAGATAATGAACTTACAAGGTGGTGGGAGTGGCAGTGGTTCGGATTCAGAAGTGGTTTTTTCTGCCCTTAGGACTCCAGGTAGGAAGTTTTCAACTATGTCCGCTGCCATAAGTGGCTAGGCGAGTTTATAGGAAGAATCTTGTTTTATTGGTTTTAGAAAAGTAACTGATTCTAGAGTGGTGGTTCTGAGCTTTGGGAATGGCTACAGAGGGCTTGCCTGGCTTACAAATTTCAGTTCTCCGGATTCTCACAGGTGGGGCGAGATCCTTCTGATTCGCAGAGGTGAATGCCATCCACTTTCATGGAGGTAGTGCTTTTGCCTTGGGCCTGTTCATGTTCAAAACGTGAACAAATATGTTACTTTTATAATTAAAAATATTCATGAGTATTTCTTGACTGCCTCATCCTGAATTCTCTACTAGATCAGTGGTGTCCAAACTTTTTTCAAAGAGGGCCAGATTTGATGAAGTGAAGGGCCGTGAGGGTCGACCAAAGGGCCACCCAAAGTTGTTGACCTTTTTTTTTAGGGTTGAAGTTGTTGAGCAGGGACCGAGCAACGGAAGCTCAAGCTCACCCCGTCGCGGGAATTCGAACCACCGACCTTCTGATCAGCAAGCCCTAGGCTCTGTGGTTTAGACCACAGCGCCACCCGCTTCCTTCTCTTACAAGGGCCAATTACAGCCAATCAGAAGGCACAAAGTGAAGTTCTATTGCTTTCAGCTCACCCTGTGGCTTTGACAGCCTCCCAAAATGATCGTTGCCTCAGTTACCTCTGCCTGCTAACCTACCCCTTCTCTTTCCATGGTCTGTTTTCCTGTAGCCCAGATTAAGCAGTCTTGAAGTTTACAACTGCCTAGCCCAATAGGTGGGGTGTTGTGTTGAAAGATCCATAGGTAAAGGTAAAGAGACCCCTGACCATTAGGTCCAGTCGTGACCGACTCTGGGGTTGCGGCGCTCATCTCGCTTTATTGGCCGAGGGAGCCAGCGTACAGCTTCCGGGTCATGTGGCCAGCATGACAAAGCTGCTTCTGGTGTACCAGAGCAGTGCACGGAAATGCCGTTTACCTTCCTGCTGCAGCGGTACCTATTTATCTACTTGCACTTTGACGTACAGTGAACCCTTGACTTGCGAAGGTAATTCGTTCTGACGGGACCATCGGATGTTGAAAAAATCGTAAGTCGAGTCCCCATAGGAATGCATTGGGGAGAAAAAATTCGTTCGTCGAAAAAAACCCTATCTAAACTTCGGAAGTCGAGGAAACCCTATCTAAAACGGCCGCGACTTCCTTTCGGAAGTCGAAAAAAATCGTAGCCGCGCAGCCGCTTTGATCCCTCATAACTCGAAAAATACGGAAGTCGGGTTACTTGTATCACTGTACTTTCAAACTGCTAGCTTGGCTGGAGCAGGGACCGAGCAACGGGAGCTCACCCCGTCGCGGGGATTCGAACCGTCAACCTTCTGATCGGCAAGTCCTAGGCTCTGTGGTTTAACCCATAGCGCTACCCACGTGGGTTATGGAAAGATCCATAGTTTAGCCAATTTTTAAAAGGGGGGAACGACCAGGTAGGGGCTTGACACTGGGCAAGAACTTTTGCAGATGGACCAGAGGGACATTGTGGATGGTGGCAGTTGGAGAACATGGTTGGGACGATCTGTGCAATATATTTTTTGACCTATGCAAAGCAGCCGCTCTCTTTCTCCAAATGTCCTCAAGTTGTTTTGGAGCATGTGAGCGGAGCTCTTGTTTCAGTGGCTGGATCACGTTACACTTGCTTCCAGCTTCAGGGGCTGAGCCCACACACTCTGCCTTTTTATTTCAGGGGTGCGGCAAGTGTAAAGCTTTTGACAGGGCTTTGGAGCAGAATTAGCTGCAGGTGATAGGCCTTGCAAGTTTTATCAACAACTTTTGGCCAGCAAAGTGTGTGCTCAAAAGTCTTGCTTTTGTGCCTTTTAACAACTTAGTAGTTCACTTGTTGGCTTCTGCTACTATTGTAATATATTGGTGTGGTGAGATGGTTTGGAACAGGTGTGTCATGGTCACCCATTTTAACCCTGGGTGTTTATTTTAATGCAATTGGTGCAATTGTTTTAGAGTGCATGTTAGTAATGACTATACTTGTGTTTCTGTTTGCAATCGTTTTTATGCTTGTAAACAGCTTAGAATCCACTTTGGCAATTAAACAGTATATAAACTGATAACAATTGGGAAGGGCGGAGAAGAAGGCCCCCGAATAAATGATTTTAGGTGGGGAGAGAGGTGGAAATGGGGCAAGACCAGGTGTTGAGCTACCAGGTGAAGGAAAGGGCAGATCAGACTTGCCCTCAGCCACAGCATCCCTGAGTTCTACCAGCTTCTCCTAAGGTCAGCTGGTGGTGCTATTACATGCCGGGTCAGTCCATAATGAGATCTTGCTTGCAAGACCACCCCATCCCACCAGGCGTAACCAGCTTGTGTTACTGAGACCTGAGCACCTGGGCTGGGGCACTTGGGTCCCTCTTTCTGGCTCAGCAAAAGCAAAGGGCCAGAGGGAGTCCATCTTTGCTCTCCAGGATCCCTTGCCTACTTTGGCACCTTGTGATGGATACTTGTGGCGGATCATGGGTTCCGATGTTGCACTTTCCTCCCCTGCTACTGAGCGGGCTTCCTCCCTTACCTGACTGGGATAGTCCCAGAATTTATGTTGAGGATTTTAGTAGTAAAGGTTCTGGGAGGCCTCAGCATTCCTGTCTCAACCGGAGGGTATCAATACTTCATAGTTGTCATGGCAACCGTAGGTGCTCAACCTTGTCACCAAACCATTGGGGTGAGGTGGTCCATAGATTCGAGCTATGAGAGTCAGTATGCCAGTGACACCCAGGTTTATATCTAGTAAGTGGGGGGGGGGGGGTCAGCAAGGTAAGAATGAGAAGAAATACATAGATGGGAGAAATGGCTGGGGGGGCATCCTATCAAAATGATTTTTTGTGGGTCTCGTTTTTGTTTCATATTTAAGATGCAATTTCTTAAATGTTCACTCAGATTAAGAAAAACCGTTCCCTCTCAGGAACCTCTAACCGATGGTTACTGTATGTTTCCCCAGCCCCCACCCCACCTCGTGGGGCAAATAGTGAGTTTGGGAGTGCTGACTTGCACCCCGAGGAAACAAAAAAAGTCTGGAAATCTTGCAATTCCTGCCACC
Source organism: Darevskia nairensis (assembly GCA_034642065.1). Taxonomy (NCBI): domain Eukaryota; kingdom Metazoa; phylum Chordata; class Lepidosauria; order Squamata; family Lacertidae; genus Darevskia; species Darevskia nairensis. The sequence goes on from JAWWNI010000889.1 coordinate 632,054, forward strand.
TTCTGTCGCTTGGCCCACATGGTTTGGTTGCCATCAGCTCCAGCAAGCATGGCCAGTGGCTGCGCATGAATGGAAGTTGTGCACAGCAGCATTGAGGGGGCCCAAGTCTCTCCCCCTCCCCCAGTAACCCCAGGGCTCCTTGGATCCTTTCAGATTTTCTACCTGCTTTACAGGCAAGTGAAACATTGGTTTGCATCCGGTTCCGCGCCACTTAAAGTGGCAGCTTGCCTAGTCTCTGAGCCCAGAGTGACACCGTTTCAACGGAGCACTTGGGTGGGGAGAGAAGAGAGCAGGAACTCCTCTTTGTCCCCAGTGTGTGATCTTGCAAAATGCTCCCACTGGAAATGGAGCCGGCTATCAGCTTGTGTTCTGCAGTGAAGTTTTACTGCCTGTTGTATCCTTCAGCCTCAGATCAAAGATCTCTCTAAGCTGTTATTGTCTTGGTGCAAGGCTTGAATCTCTTGACTGCCTTCCCGCCCCCTGCTGACTTTACAAAGATCAAAAGGCTGTAGACCCACCCAACATACTTTTTTCCAATCCGGAATGCTCCGTTACTTATTTCTAAATGGAGTTGCGTCTAATTGTGGAACTAGTTAGTCACACTTTGAGGCTATTTTTATCTTCTTCCTCCCCTAAGAGCCAGAGTGTCCAGGATGCCTGTTCTTCCCCTGGTCAGAGAGGCACAAGTGCTGCCCTAGAATTGCAATTTTTATTTCCCACCCTCTTTTCTTTGCCCAAGTGCAAGCACCGAGAAGCCCTGGACTGTGCGTCTTCCCTACATTCGTCCTTCTCCCCACATTTCTAGCTGTGCTGCCACCAGTCTCCTCATTCAGCTTGTGTGCTGTCGCACACATTCCATAGTGAGCAGTTGTGCCATATGGGGTGGGTATTTTACCATAGGAAGTTGGAAAGGGATGGCCCACTTCATCTTTAGGGAGAAAATAGCTGTTCTGTAAATGTATTTCCATATCTCTCAAAGCTTGCTTCTAATGGCATTTTTTCCAAACGTGCATGCACACGGAAGCTCATACCAAGAAGAAACTTAGTTGGTCTCTAAGGTGCTCCTGGAAGGAATTTTTTATTTTTTATTTTGTTTTGACTATGGCAGACCAACACGGCTACCTACCGGTACCTGAAATTGGAGATTGTGGGACATTAATATTTATTATATAAAACAATGTCCAGGACAGCTTCCAAAATTGTTTGAAGTATGCAAAACCATTCTGGGGGAAATTATGAGGCCCTTTTTGCTGTGGTGAGTGAATGAGGTGGTAACAAGGCTTTACCTAGCCAGACTGATACCCAGACAGAACTTGCTGCAAGACAGATCCAAAAAAGAAAATAGCAGAACACCACTAGTAATCACATACAGCTCCCAAGTTAAAACAGTACAACGCATCATCAGAGATCTACAACCTCTCCTAGACAATGACAGTTCTCTTTCTCAAGCTCTGGGAGAAAGACCTTTCATCGCCTACAGACAGCCACCCAATCTTAAACAACTCCTCACCCACAGTAATACTACAACCAGACTTAACACGGAAACTGGCACCAGAGCCTGCAATAAACCCAGATGCCAACTTTGCGGCCACATACACCCAGACAGCACCATTACTGGCCCCAACAACATCAAACATACCATCTCAGGACTATTTAATCGCTCATCGTCTAACATTGTGTATGCCATCAAATGCCAACAGTGCCCTTCAGCTCTCTATATTGGACAAACAGGCCAAACTCTACACCAAAGGATAAATGGACATAAATCTGACATCAGGAATCACAAGACAGAGAAACCAGTAGGAGAACACTTCAATCTCCCAGGACACTCTATACAAGATCTCTAAGTAGCTGTCTTATTGCAAAGGAATTTCAGGAATAGACTGGAAAGAGAAGTTGTTGAATTCCAACTCATTACCAAACTTAAAACCATGGAGAGACCTGGTTTGAATAAAGACAATGGATTCTTATCTCATTATACATGACAAAGCTATTTTTAACCTTCTCACCCCTTGCTTTTTCCTGTAAGACTAATTACAGTCGTTAACAGTCGTCAACAGGTTTACCTCACCTATCAGCCTATCACCCATTCCCACCACCCCTCTGAGTAATACCCCTCCCACCCTCTCACTATATATAAGGGTCTGGTGACTTCTGTCTCAGTGTATCTGAAGAAGTGTGCATGCACATGAAAGCTCATACCAAGAACAAACTTAGTTGGTCTCTAAGGTGCTACTGGAAGGAATTTTTTTATTTTTTATTGACTATAGCAGAACAACACGGCTACCTACCTGTAACAAGTTTTACCTTTGTAAGGGATTAGCCTCCGAAGGTATTAAGATAAGAGGAAGCCAAGCAGTCACTGAGAATGTTTGCTCAGTTACCTTATCTATGTAATCAATTGGAGCAAGCCAAGAGCCCAGTTTAAAATCAAGGCTGAGGGGGTGGAGTTTGATTGACTTTGCAGCCCTTGCAGTTCCTGAGAGACCTTATGACAGCTTTTCTTCAATTCCAACTGTGAGGAACTAAATAGCAATGATGGTCAAAGCAGGAGTATTCAAGAAGCAGCATTTTAAAGCCTTAAAAAAATACTTTTGTGTCCTACGTTGTTAACAGAAGCACAAACAGTTGTTTGTGTAATTAATTTGTTTAATAATTGACTATATTAAATCTATTGTGTAATTATATATATGTAATTAAATATATTGATTGTGGATATTAAATAATATTAAACATATTGTGAACACTTTTAATTTATGATATGGAAATTTGATTCAGCAGTTTAAATAGTACATCTTTGCGAGATGATTTGCATTTCTAACAGGGTGGATTTGATTTAAATCAAATTGATTTAAATCATGATTTAAATCACGATTTAAATCACTAGTCAGTAAGGCTTGATTTAAATCACTAGTCAGTAAGACGTGATTTGAATATTTTTTTTACAGAAAGACTCATTCTTGCTGGTATAATCTTAATATTTACAACCATATGAAGGTTTCATTTTTGGAATAATAAATTTTCAGAGTAGTTTTTACAGTTATATCAAAAATTACTGATTTGGTTATACTACTAGAAATACATAGACAGATAATTGTGAAATTATGGTGAGGTTTAATAAGTTAGCTGTTTATATTTGGACAACTTTTCTGCTGTACTTTATTGGAAGGAGAAAAATAACCATTTCCTTAATAACCATTTAAACAATTTATTTAACTAAAACAATAACATGATAGCATATGTATCTATGTTTGTTAACTGATGTGGTTAAACATTTAAAAAAAAACTTAGACTGAGTTTTAGCACACTTGATAAACTTAAAACAAACCCTTATTTCCTGATGAATAGCCTTTGGACTACAATGTAACTTAAATAGAAGACTATATTTAGAAAGATTTTTCCTCCAAAAGCATTTTATTTTAAAAATCCAATTTAAATCAAAAAAATCCGATTTAAATCAAAAAAATCCGATTTAAATCAAAAAAATCCGATTTTTTTGATTTTTTTTAAAAAATCATTGATTTTTATCCACCCTGATTTCTAATGTGAAACTCCTTAGCTAAGATTGTCAAAGCTTGCTGAAAAAGAGATATTTCACCTAGTTGTGGGGAGGGGGGGGGGTCGCCAAGTCTCCCTTGACTGAGAGTTTGAGTGTCTGAGTGTGACCACAGATAACGTCCTGCCCCACATGCCAACTAGGTGGGAACCAGAGCAGAGACGTCCTTGCAGGTCCCAGTGAGCTGGCAAACTCAGTTGGGGGTAGCAGAGCTGTAGCTGGGGGGGGGGGGAGATAGCCAGTTTTTTTGTTCCCAGGTGAAGCCTCCAGTGGGGCGCCATTGAGGCTCCCAGCCTGTGTGTGCCCGTGCAAATGCATGGGCTGTGTGTGCCAAACTGGGTCTTGAACCCGGATGAAGCCTAGTAGACAGAGAGGGAGATCCACCTGTGCCCGCCCCTGTGCCATTGGGCCTCTGGCAGGAAGGAGGGAGGAGAGGAGAGGCATGTTGGGATGGACTGGGGGAAGCTTTGAATCCCAAGTCCTCTTGTTCCATGACACTCCCTCAGGTGGGGTGGGGGGCAGAGCACACCAGTCTATGTGGAAGATGCTGCCCCATACCTCCTGCCCACTTGGCACAAGCCTGGTTGCGTGTTGTGCAGCGTAGCTCCTCTACCTTGAGTTCTCCCTCCCCTGCCCCTTTGCCTTTCTTTGACCAATGTAGTTCTGAAAGGCCTAGGAGCAGGGGTCAGCAGACCTTTTCATCAGGGGGCTGGGTCCACTAGTCCCTCAGACCTTGTGGGGAGACGGACTATATTTTGAAAAATATAAATACCCTGCAAGCCGGTCCCGCAGCTGCCTCCGGACCTGGAGCCAATCCAAAGCCATGCCAGCATCGTGGAGGTCGGTCACCGTGTGGCAAGGCGTCCGCAGCGTGCAGGGACTGACTGAGCAGGCGGCAGGGTCCGCGGGCCGGATTTGCGAGCCTGGGGGGCCGCATCTGGCCCCCAGGCCTTAGTTTGCCTACCCCTGGCCTAGGAGGGTAAAAAGTACTTTGCTCTTCACCTGGCACTCAAAGGATATTAAACATAGGTGCTGGGTGAGCCTCCCTGGGAAGCACTTTCTGTAATCTAGGAGCTGTCTTTGGAAAGACTCTCTGCCCAGGGGACCTGAAGGAGGGTATACACTACATTAAATCCTTCAGATAACGGGTCCCAATTTTAAAGATGTTGCACATCTTTAAAGATGTTGTGAAATAGCTTCCATTCACAGATGGGGAGAGAGAAGGGGGTGGATATACTTTCGCACACCCAAGGAGGACTATGAGGAATGTCCTACAGTAACACTGAGGTGTCGGTGGCCGTGTGGGCAAGAAGCAATGGGGGTGTCGAGAATGGAGCCATTGTCGGGTCGGCTGATGCTGGAGCCTAGCAAAACAGTGTGTTCTCTGTGTGCATGACAAACACAAGCGGCATTTGCTAGACTCTCCTCATTCATTCAGGCTAGCAACACAAAGCAAGGTCCAGATAGATTTCAAGACAAACCTGTTTGGTTAGTTCAGCCTGCCCTGATCAAGATCGCCTTCCTCCAGGCATTTGCCAAATTCAAGAAGGCCCCACAGAGACAAAGGCAGAAATGTTTTTTGGGAAATGATCCTTGGCGCAAAAGGGTGATCAACACAGAGTAAAAAATCTTAAGTGCAGGTAGTTTTATGTTAAATTGTTTATTATTTGTATTAGTTTTAGTGGAATTGTTTTTAAGAATACCCAGGTGCCTATCAGTTATCCCAGCAGCTTTTGCTTTCATTGGTTAGAATTCTGGAACGCAAGAGAAGGGTTACTTTCTGCTACTTAATTGGGTAGAGTACTACCTTTCTAAATTAGTAAAAGAGTGAGATACTTGAACATTCAAGAACCTTCTAGGCTTCTCTGTGTATATACAGGTGAAACTCGAAAAATGAGAATATCGTAGAAAGGGTCATTTCTTTCAGTAATTCAACTTAAAAGGTGAAACTAATATATGAGATAGACTCATGACATGCCAAGCGAGATATGTCAAGCCTTTATTTGTTATAATTGTGATTATTATGGCGTACAGCTGATGAGAACCCCAACTTAACAATTTCAACTTTGGGGTTTTCATCAGCTGTATGCCATAATCATCACAATTATAACAAACAAAAGCTTGACATATCTCGCTTTGCATGTCGTGAATCTATCTCATATATTAAACTCCAGTAGCTAATGAAAACAATTGCTTACATAAATGGACTTTTCCACAATATTCTAATTTTTCGAGTTTCACCTGTATATCTCTTACAAATACTAAATTATTATTATTCCACGTTACTTGCAAGCAGCACGTCAAATTCATGTTGGGCAAAACTGAGCCCCACGACCCCCTGAGCATCATTAGCCATGGGAGAACAAGTTGTGTAAATGAAGTCTTAAGTTGGCCACAGGCCTTTTCTTGCATTGTGGGTGCTATGTTACAACTGGGTGCAGCTCCTCTGATGTGTTTTTTTTCCTCTTCTTTCCAGTGTATGTTGTGGAAGAGCAGCGAAGGGATAACTCTGGCGAAAGTACCTGCCTGACGGCGTGTTGGACTGCGCTGTGCTGCTGCTGCCTTTGGGACATGCTGACCTGAGTGCCCTGAGAAGCCAAGCCTCAGTACCTCTGACTTGGAGTGCTATGCATTCTTCTTCTTCTTCTTCTTCTTCTTCTTCTTCTTCTTCTTCTTCTTCTTCTTCTCCTCCTCCTCCTCCTCCTCCTCCTCCTCCTCCCCTCTCCCTCTGATCTTCTCAACTGCTTTTTTAGTACTGTAATGAAAAAATCTGCTTTGCACAGGCGACAGTAACACCTGCCTGCCTTAGAGATAGCACCGTGATGTTGGTTATGCACTTTTTAGTTTTAGTGGAGGAAAACCTCCCTTTCCCCCCACGTCTTTATAGCATTGTTTCTACAACTTTGTGGTTCTTTAAAGAATGTGCTAAATATTATTTTTGGCAAAAAGGCTTTTACTACAAATTATGTATTTATAATTTTTACCATTCTTAGAAATGGAATAATATGCAATAATTTAAGCCAATCATTGTTTGTTTTTCTTACTTGCTTCCACTTCTGGTTTAACAAATTGGGCTCAATAAAGATTTGGGTCCAGTAATATGAAGAGTATCGGTCAGTTTTTGTTATTCTGTGTGTGTTTAGAGGGCACCCAGAGATAGAAATGCCTGTTTGTTCCCCAAAAGCTCTTTTGGAAGCTAGCCTCTGCTTAAGCTGCTTCAGATGTATTTAACTGAATAGGAGGGCTACATACTGTGAATAACTTAGCACCCTTTCCCTGCCTTAAGCTTGCTGGAAAAATATTTGAAAAGCTGGTGCTGAATCTACCAAAGGCTCAAGGAAGATTCCCTTCCTTTCTCCCAATTTAAACTTCCTTGCCAAATACATTCTCAAGTCCAAATGTTTTTGCTGTCAAGCTGCAGATCTTGCAGATTCATTTTTTAAGCCCACAAAAATTACTAGCCTGCAGAAAATGGTCTTAAGCCTGCTGTGGGCTAGAGGAGGAGTGGAGAGCTCTGGCACAGAGGAGAGGGTGTCCTTCCCATGGCAGCTGGCTCACCTTCTGTGCCAAGCACGAGGGCAGCCCAACGTCCTCACCAGCATGCAGTTCCAGTTCCTCGTCACGGCTACCAAGACAAGGTTGAGCTAAAGTGTGCCACCAGAATATATTATTCCTGTATGTAAAATGTATTTGAAATAATCAGGGGCGGGGGTAGCTCAACAATTTGGAATTGAAAGACTAAGCCTTTGAAATACTTTATGGGTACTTGGGATTGGGCACTTTTCAAAAACTCATTTAGCAGGTAATGGAGCATCTAAATTAATTTAGCCTAGTAAGGGGAAAAAATGAACTAGATTATGGTGGCTTTGTCATATTGCTCAATATGCTCTCAGATGTTTCCCAGGAATCTTTCAACTGCTACAGATGATGTTGGGCAAAGTGGCTGCGGCGTGGCCTAATCTTTTTAGGGAAGGAGCAGGGATTAGAAACAAGACTACTCGCTGTTGTAAATTCTTGGAATGGCATCACAGCCAGTTTTATCTGCTTCGTGCTTATACTCATTTTAAGCTGCTTTGTGGATCACAATACTAGCATGGAACAGTGGAATATGAATATTTAAAGCACCATAAATCTGTCGGACTTTCTGCTGAGAAGAGCAGCTAGAGGACGGTTGGACAATGAAGTTACAGTAAGGTCTGTGGCTATTGGACAGACATTACTTTAGTCCTGGCGCTGCTCGCCCAGGTGTGTGTGTGCCTGCTTACCTGCGCCTTGTGTCAAATAGGCCACTGCAAAGGAAACCTTCAATGTATTGTTTTCCAAAAGAAAACAAGGCTGCACAGAGTCCCTCACACTTACCAAAGGTGGAAGAAATAAAATCTAAATTGGTGTGAACACTTGTGCAGTAAATACACCCCCATGTCTTTCTCACACAGAGAGAAAACACATGGTGCCAACAGACAGCTCCCTCTTGGTTCTAGACATACATTTAAATTATATTAAATTGGTTTTAAGAAGCACAAATGTGTTTTCTTTACCCTTCCAGGAAGCAAACTGAAAATATCTGAGCAGTTTTGCAGTCTCTCAGTCAAGATTTCAGAAGATGTAGATGTTGGACACCTAGAGAATGAGGAGCTAAGGAGAGTGTTGGACACCTAGAGAATGAGGAGCTAAGGAGAGCTAAGGAGAGTGTACTACCGTGTTTCTCCTAAAATAAGACACAGTCTTATATTTTTTTCCCTAAAAAAAACAACAGTATGGCTTATTTTCACCGCTCCGTGTCAGTACGCTGCATAGCCACGCCTATCCAGGCCGTCTTAAGGGAGAGGCGCCGCGTCACTATGTCTTATTTTCGGGGTATGGCTTATATTTCACAAATGCGTAGAAATCCTGCTACAGCTTATTTTATGGCTACGTCTTATTTTAGGAGAAACGGGTAACTAGCTAACAGAGATGCAACAAACGTGCTGCTAACAGATAGCTGCCACCAGAGGGAGCAAGCAGTCTCTGAGATGGCAATCCAACACCTAATGGTATCGGAATCAAGGAAAAACTCCCATGCCACCATTGCCAGGGATTCAGCAGGCTTTCCGTTCATTCTCCCGCTCTGGCCCAATCATGAATGGGAGCACAACACTTCAGCTTTTACTAGCCTCTTTTGAAATGAAAATTCCACAGAAGCATTGTGCTGCATTTGATCACAACAAGAGGAACAACGATAGGATTTGGGGTTTTTTAACAAGTGTTCCCAGAACCTGTTTGGAGCACCAAGAAGGGTTGACAACATCTGGTCCATGCCTTCTGTGTACACTAATATCTCATGACCAAGGCCTGATGCTCAGTAATGCACTTCCAGGTGTTCCCCTGTGTGCAGCAACTGAGCAAAAGGATGGAGCCAGTCCTGTTCTACCAGTGCCTCCAACAAGCTCCTCTACTCAAAGTGTTGAAGGCCAGGTGGTGCTGTGGTCTAAACCACAGAGCCTAGGGCTTGCTGATCAGAAGGTTGGCAGTTCAAATCCCCGCAACGGGGTGAGCTCCCATTTTTTGGTCCCAGCTCCTGCCAACCTAGCAGTTCGAAAGCACATCAAAGTGCAAGTAGATAAATAGGTACCGCTCTGGCGGGAAGGTAAACAGCGTTTCTGTATGCTGCTCTGGTTCGCCAGAAGTGGCTTAGTCATGCTGGCCACATGACCCGGAACCTGTCTGTGGACAAACGCTGGCTCCCTCGGCCTATAGAGCGAGATGAGCACCGCAACTCCAGAGTCGTCCGCGACTGGACCTAACGGTCAGGGGTACCGGTACCTTTACCTAGCAGCAGCCTGTAACTGGAGAAATTCTAGTTCCTGCAGAGAAGTAAGGAAAAGGCAGTTTGACTCAAGAACCTGAACCCCAGCAGGGAGACTGAAAGGGATCCAGATTACAGTAGCTCTTCCCAACGCACAACAGTGTGCCAACAGACCCCTCCCCCTTTCCCCTCAGCCCAACCTTTTGTTTAAAATCGATTCTACTCAGGGCTTAATGCTGCTATTCATACCTTCTGGAGGGCTGTAGAGAAGCACTGAGTGAAGGACAATTATGGGTTCACCTTGAGCTTGGAGTATTTTTCAAGTTCTGACTATAACTTGGTTTCTTCCCAGAACAGACTAGATTTAGCATAATCCAATTTCAACTCTGAATACAGCCTGATAAGCAATGAGGTGTATAATGATGGTCGGTGCAGTATCTTAGGTAAGATTTTTGCCAGGACCAGACAAGATTGTAGGTGCTATACCTACTCAGAGCAGACCCACTGAAAATAATTAGAGTGACCAGTTAAGTTCAACAGGTCTACTTAAAGTGAAACTTGGCTGAATGCCACCCTATGAGCACAATCTTCTTAATCTCCCCAGAAGTGAGGTCTCAGTGTCCCTGCCATTTAAGGATGGACAAATACTGTCCTCAACTGGTCTCTTCTGTGTTAATTCAAGTTTGGAGCAGGGGCATTTTCAATGGGGCACTTTCAACATGGATAAAACATTAGCTCTATCAGATTAGGACAGCTAGGAGGCAGTATTTCTCTGTGTCACTGTCTCTCAGCCTTATCTACCCAAGTTGTTGCGAGGATAAAATGGGGGAAGCAGGCATCATGGTACAGATATCAGCCACGAGGTGGCAGCAGCACGACATCCTCCCCTTACCCTTTAAGGGCTGCGAACATTACAGAGTCCTGGTATATTTTTGGCAACGGTTTATGGGCGGCTTTCACAGCAACAAGCTGCTTGTTTGCCCACTGAAAGGGCACTCGTGACTGCGCCATGCCAACTATGAACCACTCCCACCATCCTAATCTGCCTCGACTGTGGAAGCCATCCCCACACCAAAACGTAATACTGTTGAAAGCCAAAATCCAATCAGTGCACATCCAGTTCCCCCAGTTCTTATGTACAGAGAGCACTGCTTTTCATCGCGTTCCTGGTCCCTGGACATTAACTGCCCTGCACACCCTTTTCTACATGGGGAGGCAAGCAGAAAGAATCCTAGCACTCTGTACGGGAGTTCTGCTTCTATCTCCCATGCTGACACCCCACAATCCACCCCCCCCCAACCCGGTGTAACCAGAATTAGGTTAATCCCAGATTGACTGGCATAAGCATGGCATTCAGGAGCAGAAAGAGAACACCAGTTCCTTTCCGCAAAGCCCTCATGCTTATTGCTGATGCTGCAGAACAGACCAAGGCTCCCACTCTTGAGCTACATCTCGGTTTTCAACAGAAGAATTTGTGAGAAGTTGAAACTAGGATAATGCAGATGCGGGACAACAGAAGAGACGTCTGAAAAATGTCCATGTTAACGGAGAACCCAGGACAGGTCGGGCAGCCACATTATATAACACAGGATTTACTGGAACACCAAAATACAGGGAGGGTTTGACATGACATAACTGAAGCTCCTTGTGTCTTCAACAGGTAGTTCTATATTGCAAGGTTTCAAACATGCTTGGCTTCCAACTGTTCAGTCCAAAGGTAAGGGGCAGGCAGTGGTAGGGTTGAAACCCTCAGTGTGCTCTTCTAGCCATCAGCATTTCCCGGATGTTATCTTCCGCTTCCTTCACACTCCGCTCCAGGTACGACTTTCTCTGCTGAAAGGCACAAAAGCAACAGCAAAGAGTTGTATTCCATCAAGTTCCACTCAGAGTAGAGTCTAAACCTTAGCTACTACTCGTGTCCATCAACATCAGTGGGCCAACTATCAAAGTGAGGCTAGCACGGATTGAACACCACCACCCCCAAAAAGAACCATACTGAAAAGGTTAGAGGAATTTAGATGTCTTTAAAAGAGGGTTAGACAAAATTGTGGAGGATAAAGGTATTCTCCTTGGAGGAGAAGGATAATGGCTACTAGACACAAGGGCTATTGCTCTGCCTAGAGAAGGGGCTTCGCCACTTCCTCTTCCTGACAAAGGAAAAGAGGGCGGTACTGCTCTGCCCTCATGCCCACCTTGCTCCAGACAGCAGGGTGCAAGCCTAACTTTAGGCTCCCTCCTGCTCTTTGCAGGTACTCATGGGCACCTAACTAATGGCAGATGAGGAGCACCTTGTTTTTAAGCCAGGAAAGAGGCAAGTGCCAGCACAACCCAAAACAGAGGAATGTCGCTTGCAAAATGTATGTCAGCCATTCCTCTAGGCAGACAAACCTCTGATATCTAGTTTTCAATATGAGTTTTACTCAAGGCAGAAGAGCAATATAATTTTCAATCCAATGCTTTATTTAATTGAAGACATAGGCTGAACACTTACTAAATGACCATGTTTCTAAGCTGAATGATTTTCAATACCTTTGTCAGGAAATCCTGACTAAAACATCCTTAAGAGGTATTACAAATGAGTTTTAAAAGGGCCTGGTTGAAACATCCAACAAATATTTCAGCTCTGGGAGCTGGGGACAAGGTAGATGGTTTGCACAGATCTATACGCATCACTGCAAACTTCTGTGCTAGCACAGCCAGCGCTGACTCACCGCTGTGGGTGCTCTGATACAGACTGTGTCATACAGCAGGAGTATTTGGGGCGGGAAAGAGGAGTGACAAGAAAAGAACAGAGCTCCAACCCCTTTAATTCCTTCTTACTGCTTTCCAAATGAAGGGGAAATGTTCTTTTATTTAAAAAACAAACCTGGGAGAAAACCAGAGGAACTCCAGAACTCTCTTCCACCCTCATTTCTGCCCTGCCATCAAGAGTGCAATGGGGTGCTGGTTAAGGCAGGTAGGACCACTTCTCACCCCCCATCGCAAGCCCTTACGACTGCAGCCACAAAACTCAAACCAGTAAGAGGATGCAATATCAAAATGAGCAAAGGCATGCGCACATTAAAAGTCTTCACCTGGTGCTGCAAAGATAGATCCAGGCAAGCCTCTCTAGGGAGGGCATTTCAAAGATGAGGTACCACCATGGTGTTTTGCCAACTCTACATGGCTCTCAAAAACCCCGAAGACCAGAAAGGTATGTTGACTTCCCAGTAAGATAGAAGGCCTAGTGGGAATGCGCTGGGTGGGTGGGTGGATGTTAGACTCATACATGGTTGAGAGAAAGCAGTGCACATGCAGAATGATTCCCTTTTCATGGGTGGAATTAGTACACTTGTCCCCACAGTCATTGTTAATAACTTTCCAACAACAAGTGAAGCCATTTCCCCAGCAGGCACACCGCCCAGAAAAGGGCTGATATGCTGAGGAATGCTGGAATGGCCGCTTCATCATTCCCATCCAGATTCCCCAGGTGAGATTCAACCTATGTCAGTTATCTCTCTCTCTGAAAGCTTAAGCCAGTTACCAGCTTCCTTCAAGAGTCTGGTGTGATTACCAGCTCCAGTGTCGGATCCCAAGAAAGAAACGGGCTATCACCACAAAGCAGGAACCACTTTCTAGCTTTATACTATTTGTTTCCACCTGACCACATGGCAGCAAGAATAAAAAGTTTACAAATCTGTACCATGCAGGTATAGGGCGGTATAAAAAATAATTAATGATGATGATGATGATGATGATGCAGAAGGCACCAGAAGTGTAGGAAGTGGGAAAGTAGGAAACCTCTTAACTCTCATGAACAAAGCTTTTCAAATGGCAATCATCATCCATGAGAACAAAGAAAAAAATTGATTTTTGAGAAGTAAGTGTACAACATTCTGGCTCAACATACTTATCAGAAGGACAGTGATCGATATTAATGCCACACAGAGAGCCTGCTCGAGAAAGCAAGTTCACCTAGCAGCTGTGCATGGGGAGCTAATCATTCCAAGTTTGACAAATATTTCTCTCTAATGAATCAACACAGTGGGAATGTCTGGCTGCTCTTTATCCTCTGAGATTGCCTAAACAGAAATCAAATCAATTGCAAAAAGGTAGCAGCAGAATTTCCAGTGTAACCACCATCTTACCCTCCAGAATGGATTTCTCAACCTCCAGCACATTGGCGGAAGAAAAAGCCACTTGCCTGGTTCGGCCACTGCTGACTCTCCCACATTCTCTGCCAAGACCTTAATGGTCTATGGCTGAGTCAGCCCTGCACAACTTTTGACCAAACTGAAGATGTCCCAGCCAAGAGCCCCTGATGGGCTGCCATCCATGGCTGATGCTCTGTGGCTCACAACTTGTGCAGGCCCTTAATCGGGCAACCTGCTGCTATCCACCCACCCACCCGGCTTTTGGCTTCCAGCATATCTTCAAAGCAATTTTTCTAGCAAAATCTGTAAATAGCTGTCATTCAAACAGGTATCCAGAAAAGAGATCAAGGCAACAGTCACCCTGCAGGAATTCCACAACCACACAGGAAACCCGTGAGTCAGACTCCACAATGACTGACTTATGAAAACTAAGCATACAATTTCCTGATCAGAGTCTGCCTTGCATAGAAGAGAGATTGAACAACTACTTACTATATGTTGGAATAGGTAGGAGGGTGACTAGCTGAACTGATTCTGGCTCAGGTATAGGATGCAGCATTGAGTTGTTCATAGGGCTATTGCAAATATGAATCAAATTATTACAATCTTGGCAATTAAGTGCTACATTGGCTCATGCCCAATCTGTCTGATTGAGGCTTTTGCCGCAATATCTCTGAGAATTAGAAGTTAAGACACTATAAGAAATGTGTTCCATTTATTCCCTAAAACTAACTTTCCAGTTTCCGGCAGCCCATGCTAACAAAGGCTGATGGACGTTGAAACCTCTGAAGGGCAACATATTGGAGAAGGCTGGTTTGTGAAGTTTGCTGTCCTCACAGAGCTGGCAATCTGAACAGACTAGCCAGTTTCAGTCATAGGCTCCAAGCAGCAGCAGAATGCTGCTATGTCTGGACCAAAGGGGACAGATAGATCAGCATCCCTGCATCTACAGAGCTAAATGGCAAGGTCAGCTTCCTTTTCTGAAGATGCTCTTCTCAAGCACTGGCATCACATTCTGAAGTGTCAGCCTGTTAGATGCTCATAATCAGATGCCTTCATTCACGAAGGCTTGGAATCCTTGGGTATGATACAATTGCCTTGAATTAAAACCCCTGATGTCAAGTGTCTTGTGACACAGTCTCAAAAAAATGTCTGGCCTGGAGTTTATGAATCTCTAAAGTTAACACTTCTCATTTTTTACATTCTTTTGACACTGTGTGTGAACACTCTTAGGGAAAGTGATAATCATATCTCGAGACACAGCAGGGCACTCTCGCTTCTCTGGAGAGTAGTCCTCTCTCCAGCCCCAAGGCAGGGGGGGGGGGAATGCTCCTGTCCCACAGGGAGGTGTCAGACAGGAGCCATGTGAAGTTACTATGGTCCTACTTAGTTTCTGGCGCTGCCGCCATCACTGGAATGCTTAAAATTGCCCACATAGTTCTCAGCTGAATGGAAAGATGTAACCATCTGAGGGCAATGAAGTCAAATATTTTAAACTATCCTATGATCTGTGAAGTTTATCTTATGTATTTAGAAAATTTACAATCTGCTTTTATATCAAAAGATTTTCAGTGCAGAGAACAAGCAAGCAAGCGATGATATAATCACACTCCAAGTGAGAACTCTTGAAGGCTTTGTCTCTTAAACTAATCTAACTGAACTCAAAGGAAGTGAGTGACCCTGTAAACTCATCTAAGGGCAAACAGAATATGCTGTTACACATCCAGATTTAATATACCGGTATATACCATTCACATAACTCCTCTATTTAAGGCCAAAGAATCATACCTATCTTCTGTCACCCACCTACTGTATAGCAATAGTCCACATAATAATAATAATAATAATAATAATAATAATAATAATAATAATAATAATAATTTATTATTTGTACCCCGCCCATCTGGCTGGGTCTCCCCAGCCACTCTGGGCGGCTTCCAGCAAATATTAAAAAACAAAACATTTACATGTTACAGATTAAAAACTTCCCTAAACAGGGCTGCCTTCAGGTATTTCCTAAATGTTATATAGTTGTTAATCGCTTTGACCTCTGATGGGAGGGCGTTCCACAGGGCGGGCGCCACTACCAAGAAGGCCCTCTGCCTGATTCCCTGTAGCTTTGCTTCTCGCAGTGAGGGAACCGCCAGAAGGCCCTCGGCGCTGGACCTCAGTGTCCGGGATGAACGGTGGGGGTGGAGACGCTCCTTCAGGTATACAGGACCTCGGCCGTTTAGGGCTTTAAAGGTCAGCACCAACACTTTGAATTGTTCTCGGAAACATACTGGGAGCCAATGTAGATCTCTCAGGACCGGTGTTATGTGGTCTCGGCGGCCGCTCCCAGTCACCAGTCTAGTTGCCGCATTCTGGATTAGTTGTAGTTTCCGGGTCACCTTCAAAGGTAGCCCCATGTAGAGTGCATTGCAGTAGTCCAAGCGGGAGATAACTAGAGCATGCACCACTCTGGCAAGACAGTCTGCGGGCAGGTAGGGTCTCAGCCTGCGTACCAGATGGAGCTGGTAGACAGCTGCCCTGGATACAGAATTAACCTGCGCCTCCATGGACAGCTGTGAGTCCAAAATGACTCCCAGGCTGCGCACCTGCTCCCAGGCTGTCCCCCACACCCGCTCGCACCCTGTCCCCCCAAAACAGTACTTCTGTCTTGTCAGGATTCAACCTCAATCTGCCCATTCCTCTCCTTCCAGAGTTACTCAATCCAATATGCCCGGCTTGTACCTCTCTAAAGAAAAGCTGCATCCAGGACAGGGCAAGGTCTCCAAAATTTGAGCAGCATCAGTTCAAAATAAATCAGAGATGAATCCAACTAGATTTCCTCATATTCCAGACTCTGGCCAAGTTGTCTGTGTTACAAGGCATATAAATAAGCAACTTAAGATAGACAGATACTATCAAGTTACTCGTTTGTCTAGTAATTTCACTGGAGCACCTCACTGATATCTGCAATAAGGACTCTAGTTTATGTAGACATGTAAAGCTTTCTCACTGAAGCATCTATGGTTTGGTGGAATCAAAACAAAGGCTCTCAAAATGCCTATATTTCAGGCACACAATCACACAGAAGCTAGAAAGGGCTGTCAAAACCAAGGCAGCAATCCCTCAAACTAAGTACCTGTGTCATCAACAAGATTTGCCATCTAAGGGCTTGCCTGTTTTCCTAGATCCTAAATACACTTAACATGCAGCTCCAAAGCATGAAACTGGGAACTGGCCATTTATTCTTCCTCTTAAGATTTATGTCTAAAATATGCCATGCTGGCATGTACATACACTAGAATGACATGATGGTATTAAAAGTCAATAATGCCGGAACAGATGTTGGGATTTTAGGTGTAATTCTTAATCTGCTCAATTTGTTTATTGCACAATAACTGTTGTTGATAAAAACCTATAAGGTATAGCTTGGCTGTCTTATATGGGAATAACGTAAAGGAGGACATCAATGAGATGGCGTCTAACTTGCCCCCTATCCCAAGTAACCCAAACCATTAAGAATAGAACATTAGATTTTTTGTGTGTTAAGGGTTCCCTCTCTGCAATGGAAAGGAGAGCAGCCCAACTAGGGAAACTTCTCCCATCAGACTCTGGAGGCAGGACCAATCCAGGAGACTTCCCTTGCCTCCAGACAGGGAGATCCCCTCCCAGCTTGAGACATGCTATAGCTGGAAAATCCATTCAAATAAAAACACTGGATGCAACAGAGTACAAACCAAATAAAAATGGGAAACAAATTGCACACCACCACCAGGAGCAAAGAGGACAATACCATGGAAAAAGGGGTCTTTCTTGAACTAGAAATATACCAGAAAAGTGACTAGCCCTCATCTCCCTTACAGAAACCAGAAGACCCAACTAACAGGTCCATACAGTTCACTGGAAGGCCCAACCTCAATGACTGAAAACCACAGACAACTAGGAATACCCGGTTAAAGGTGGACATAGAAACCCACACGGCATGCTTACGTGTCTTTTGCAGTGCAGTGAATTGCCAAAGACTGCTGAGGTGCCAGAACCCTTACAAAGTGGACTATATTTCCCTACTTGCAACACAGGCGGCTGCTGTGCGTGTCTGGCAAGTGAGTACATCATGTAACCTGACCCAGAAGCCTAACACAGCTTTGAACACCCTCTTGCCATGGACAGTGGAATATAAACAGAAAGAAATCAGATTGTCAACCCCAGTTGGGTGCCAGATAAAGATCAGCAGTGCACTAAGGTCCAGCTCCGAGGGTCTTCTGGTGGTTCCCTCCCGGCGAGAAGTGGGGTTACAGGGAACCAAGCAGAGGGCCTTCTCGGTAGTGGTGCCCGTCCTGTGGAACGCCCTCCCATCAGATGTCAAGGAAATAAACAACTATCTGACTTTTAGAAGACATCTGAAGGCAGCCCTGTTTGGGGAAGTTTTTAATGTCTGATGTTTTATTGCTTTTTTATTATTATAATCATTAATTCTGTTGGTAGCTGCCCAGAGTGGCTGGGGAAGCCCAGCCAGATGGATGGGGTATAAATAAATTATTATTATTATTATTATTATTATTATTATTATTATTACTACTACTACTACTACAACAACAACAACAACACATGTGTCACTACTACTGGTTATGCCCCCCCCCCGGACTACTGCAATGTGCTCCATGTGGGGCTACCTTTGAAGGTGACTCAGAAACTACAACTGATCCAGAATGCGGCAGCTAGACCATTGTCTGGGAGTGACTGCCGAGAACATATAACACCGGTGCTAAAGGATCTACATTGGCTCCAATACATTTCTGAGCACAATTCAACATGTTGGTGCTGACCTTTAAAGCCGTAAAGAGCCTCGGCCCAGTATACCTGAAGGAGCATCCCCACCCCATTGTTCAGCCCAGAAACAGGTCCAGCTCCAAGGGCCTTCTGGCAGTTTTTTTTTTATTATTATTATTATTATTATTATTATTATTATTATTATTACTGCAAGAAGCAAAGCTACAGGGAACCAGGCAGAGGACCTTCTTTGCAGTGGCAGGCCTTGGCCTATGGAACACCCTCCCAATCAGATGTCAAGGAAATAATAATTTTATTTATACATACATACATACGGTACATACCCTGCCCATCTGGCTGGGTTTCTCCAGATAAATAACAATGCAACAAACAACTATGCAATTTTAAGAAGACACCTGAAGGCACCCTGTATCTGGAAGTTTTTAATGTTTGATGTTTTTATATGTGTTGGAAGTCACTAAGAGTAGCTGGGGAAACCCAACCAGATGGGTGGGGCATAAATAAAGCAGCAGCAGCAGCTTAAAAAAACCCCCAGATACAATTCATGAGGGTTCAAGCGGTATAGACAGTTTGTGAAATTTTGTTTATGATCCTTGTTGAACACTGCTGACCATTCCCAATGTGGCAAATGAAGAAAATTATTGCATCTCTGCCTATGAAGTCACGGCATCACAGGTTCTGGAAAAATGCCTTTGAGAATTTCAGGCAGACAAGTGACAAGCATGAGGAGTACAGCTGAAATTAATGTAAAAAAATGTAATGTAATGTATATAAATCAAATTGTCTATAAAATGGGCATGCTTTGCCCATCTGTCTGAAATATGGTAGGACTGGTGCATAGATGGTTGGCAGCAGAACACCAGAAAATATCCCATTTGATGGAAAACACAAAGGATGCAGGCAGCAGAAGAATGGATGAATGCCTCATCAAAAAGGATGGGAAAAACAAAACAAATGAACCAATTCCCAATTACTTATTAAAAGGAAAAGGAAATAAAGCATTAAAATGAAGCAGGGTGGATTTGATTTAAATCAAATTGATTTAAATCACGATTTAAATCACTAGTCAGTAAGACTTGATTTAAATATTTT
Organism: Darevskia nairensis; assembly: GCA_034642065.1. NCBI lineage: Eukaryota > Metazoa > Chordata > Lepidosauria > Squamata > Lacertidae > Darevskia > Darevskia nairensis. Next base: position 651,399 of record JAWWNI010000889.1, read on the forward strand.
TTTTACAGAAAGACTCATTCTTGCTGGTATAATCTTAATATTTACAACCATATGAAGGTTTCAATTTTGGAATAATAAATTTTCAGAGTAGTTTTTACAGTTATATCAAAAATTACTGATTTGGTTATACTACTAGAAATACATAGACAGATAATTATGAAATTTGGGTGAGGTTTAATAAGTTAACTGTTTATATTTGGACAACTTTTCTGCTGTACTTTATTGGAAGGAGAAAAATAATCATTTCCTTAATAACCATTTAAACAATTTATTTAACTAAAACAATAACATGATAGCATATGTATCCATGTTTGTTAACTGATGTGGTTAAACATTAAAAAAAAAAAACAGACTGAGTTTTAGCACACTTGATAAACTTAAAACAAATCCTTATTTCCTGATGAATAGCCTTTGGACTACAATGTAACTTAAATGGAAGACTATATTTAGAAAGATTTTTCCTCCAAAAGCATTTTATTTTAAAAATCCGATTTAAATAAAAAAAATCCAATTTAGATTAAAAAAATCCGATTTAAATAAAAAAAAGATATTTATTTTTTTTAAAAAAAATCGTTGATTTTTATCCACCCTGAAATGAAGCAACTAAGCCATATTCCCCCTTTCACATCTTTATTATCTGGATACTTTTCTTGGTTTTTCGTCTCTTGGTGACACTAGTGTGTGTCTTCCCCACTTTTATAGACGGACAGGTGTAAACTCAAAGCTGGGTGCTATTAGAAACCATTTCTGACTGCAAAGGCAATCTTTCTTCTACTGAAGACTCTGCTTTTGCACTGTTTGCTCTAAGTCTTTCTTACATTTGTCACACGTCTGAAAGCAAGGTATCAAATATGGGTCAATAAAGAGCCCAGCCTTCCTGGCAAACACTTTTATGTGCCCGACAGTTACGTACAATAGACAAGGAAGGGCTCTTCCCATCTATTAACACTTAGCTGCAAGCGAAGTGAAAGGTGTGTAAAAAGGAGGGGTGTGGGCCAGGCAGGAAGTTGTGACATCACAGCCACATACCTGAACATTAAGGTGTGTTTAGCTAGGATGATTCAAAGCTTTCTCAGCTCTGTTCTAAGTAATGCTCTGCACTAGTCTGTTTAAACATGCCCTGTCTCTTCCGGAAGAGGCAGAAAAATCTATTATTCTGGTTTTGCATAGCAAACCAAAGTGAGGAAGGAACAGCAAGGAATGTGTAGGGTGGGTCATCATACTTGAGATAAATGCAGATGAAATTAATTCTATGAGTAGAGATTACTCGTGCAATGACTGTCAGAGTATGGCCTAGAGCAATGTTAAAAGACCTTGAGGGTGAGATATATGATTAGCAAGTGAGGCTCTGTAGAAAAATCACAGATGTAACTGTCCCAAGTGGAGATATCAGATGAGTTACTATCTCACTGCTCTGAAGTCAGGCAGCACAACGCATAAGACACCATCTCTAAAACCCATGATACGAGGTGGGTAAAAAGTAGATAATAAATCCTCTATTTACTGGCAATCCACAGCGGGTGGCGCTGTGGTCTAAACCACTAAGCCTAGGGCTTGCCGATCAGAAGGTCGGCGGTTCGAATCCCCGCGGCGGGGTGAGCTCCCGTTGTTCAGTCCCAGCTCCTGCCCACCTAGCAGTTCGAAAGCACGTCAAAGTGATTTCAGCACAAATTCCAAAACCTATGCTCAAGACAGCCTAATCATCAACAAGGACACAGAGACTTGGAGTAGTTCTGCATTTCAAACATGCATTTTCAGTGGAAGGCACTTAGGACAACCCAGAAACATTCTGTCCAAAATGTCTGAATTTCGAAAACCAAGAAGCAGCAACGTAGATTTGGTGGGGCAGGGGAAAGAGGGTGCAAAAGTGCCAAAATACTGATTTATTTAATGAGCAAAAATCCTTTATGTGGCCTTGGCCTAAACAGCACATATATTTCCAACTGTCAGCAAGCTGAGATACACTTTGCAGATGGGAAAGAAGAGGCACTTTGCCGCTGACACTGACCTGAGGGACATCCCTTCTAAAGTGCTCAGAACAGAACAAAGTTGGAAAAGCAGAGGGCAGAAAATCAAGAAATCAGAAAACTCCCATCACTCATTAGGAATGTTATCATGATTGTGCAGCTGTGTCAACATTAGACAACCCAGATTAAAATATTGGTGGAAAGAAACAGGGGGAGAGGGGTGTTTTGCTATGGCTGGACGTTGGGAATAGTCAGTTTTACTTGGCTGAATGGGAGTTGGCTTGTTTTAAAAGCCTTCTCCACTGGAAACTTACAAAAGGATGGAAATCTCACAAAGATAAAATTTATTTTCCAAAAACAGTATGTTGAGACAAATGTGATTGAGAACCATCTTTTAAATCACCAATTTTGAAAGTAACATACTAAAATGTGCATACATTATTTTCAGTTTAACATATTCATATACTCAAGAAAACTACGGTAGAAAAGAGTGACAGACCAAAATAAAAACAGGTTCAGAAAGTATTTTAGAATGATACTGTAGCCTCTATACATGCAAAAGGTGGCTTTAAAAACCATATGCAGGTGAGAGAAACCTGGTTTGGCAATGTATTTGTCTTCAGAGCAGAGTTTCCTTATAACCCACTCTCAGCCCATAGAGCTATTATCATTTTGAAGGTATATGTAAATCCCGTGGCCCTTGGCAAGATCTGCCCCATGGCACATGCCCATTCACCTTGCAACCTCTCCTCCAGTAGCGGCTGGTAGGGCAGGGCAGCTTCCCACCACTGCGGTCACGGGCAGTTTCCAAGAGGAAGAGGTGAGGCAGCAGGGAGGTGTTGGCACCAACCTCTCCACCACCTCACCTTCCCTCCTGTCAGTAACCTGCCATGACCCCAGCACTGGGAAGCCAGGTAAGCAGCACACCTGGGCATTCCGCTCAAACTCTCCCACACTACTCCCCTTTGCAGCTGGAGCCAAGCAATCTGTCCATGCATTCATTGCTTCCCACCACTATGGAGAAAATTATCTGTCAGAAGACTGGGACAGCATGGTATCACAGGCTCACCCATGTCCTGCATAGCTTCTGTTAATTTGCAACTTCAGCAGGTCTGGTGGACTGATTAGAATAGCCCTCACTGATCAAACAGTTTCCTTAAAGCATTTTGAATTGGGGGGGGGGGCTGTTGAAGAGACGACAGAATCTTCTACTTGCCAAGCAGTAAAATATTAGTCATCATGGTAACAGGGAGAAGCTAAAAAAAAATATGAAGATATCAAGCAGAATTGTGGAGAGTTCCCTGCTACTTGAAGCATTTTGCCAAAACTAGATGCCTTTCTAAAATGAATGATTAAGTTTAAGCAGTATATCTAAATTTAACAACTGAATAATGAGATGAAACTCTGCACCTATTTGTTAAGGAAGAACCCACTTCAGATCATAAGCCCTCTAAAACCTACCAAGAGATGGCCCCCATAGGCTGGAACAGTATATCCCATTTATCAAGAATGCCAAACAGGCCTTCTCTCTCCCACTGCCCAGCCTCCCCCTTCATATGGTAAATATAAATACAGCAAGTCGCAGTAGTAGAGAAATCCACCTTATAGCAGCCTCCCCCTTATTTGTTATTTTTAGCTGCTTCGTCTGACAACGCCCAACAACTAAGCAGGCTGAGAATAGTAAGGGGGAGAGAAGGATTATCAAGTACTAACAGTGAAAACACACAGCCATAATCACTTCCTCCACTAAGGAAGAATGGGTGTTTTCCATGTCTTTACAGCATCAGAAAACTTGTTTTTTCTCAAATGCCACACTGAAACACAAAGCACTGTCATGTACCACAATGAAATCAAATTATGCTTTCCTGAAATAGTTTCTCCCAGCATTTTTAAGCAAAAAAAAAAAGTGGGCTGTTATCATTTTAGGATGCTTCCAAAACAGATCTCTCCCCACCTCTCCTCATGCACACATATACCGTATTGGCCCGAATATAAACCACACCTTTTTTTCCAAGTTCCGACCATGAAAAGTTAAAGTGCGGCTTAAATTCACAACCTTACAAAAATTGGCTTTTATGATATCGCTGCTTAAACAGACACAGGGTAAAACGGAACAGGTGTGGGGACCTGTGGAATTTGAAGGGAGCGGCTTATATTGTCTTTTTTTTCTTTTCCCCCCTTGAATTTTAAAGGTGCGGCTTATATTCGGGCCAATATGGTACCAAGAATATTCAATATTGTCAAGGCTGTGGGAGAGGCCCACATCAGCAGCAGGTAAAAGGCTTCCCACAACCGCAAGCAGTTCTGAGGAAAGGGCCATAGGTCAGCCATGTTCATATATGGTGAAGGTTCCAGGCTTAGTCTCAGTGACAAAATACCTCAGGAAGTGGGACCTTGAAAGATGTCTGACCCAAGATCTCAGAAAGCTGCTGCCAGCTGAAGTGGACAATATTGGACAAGATGTATTAATTCCGTAGGAGTAGCTTCCGGGCTTCATTTGCACGCAGTGCCAAGCCAAACTATGACTTAGTGTGAACATGCAAGCATGCTGGTGCAATCATGGCAGCTTTGCTTCTTCCCCACTTCTGCTGCCACCATGCTATGGAAGCTAAGCCTTGGTTTGGTTTAGCATTGCAGCCCAACTCAGGCTCATGGTTTGTCTCCCCCAAGCAAATCACAAGTCGTAAGTCAAGAATAAGCCTTGGCTGCAGCTCACTGTTTGTTTGATGTGAGACAAACCACAAGCCTGAGTTCAGACATAACACTGAACCAGACCATTGCTTTATTCCCGGTGGCACAGCCTCAGTTGGGAGAGAGAAAGCAGCCACCGTTTTCTTACTGTGCATCAGCACACTTGTTTGTTCATGCTAAGCCATAATTTGGTTTAGCATTATGTGGAAACCAGCCCATTATGTCCTGCTCCTTCAAATCCATTCTGAGCCTTGTTCTTTGAGGTTTCTTTCAGTGGGTCTTGCTGCATCTTTGTCTTCTACATGAACAAGACCAATGCCTCTATGTTTCTTTGCAGAAAATTTTAATAGGAGGATAAATATCACAAGTACAACAACATGCTTCCAGATGTGTATGAAATATACAGTCGGATAACACTGTCTTGGAGTCTGAGTGCAGACACCTCCCAAAACCTCTGTACTGCTACTAGAAGGCAGCCATGCCAATTGGAGATACAGTTCCAAACTGCAGCAGCAGGAAGTCCTTGAAAAATCTCAAAAATATGAGCAGGAGAACTTCCCAGTTGCTCAGGTTTCCCTACAACAGCAAAAGAGGTGGCTGTTATAGGGGGCAAAAAAGTGAATGTGTACAATACAAAAGCTGTTAGGGCATGCCACAATATAGCACAATATATTTCTTCCAAGAAATACACTTGGACATGCTTGGTGGTCTAGCTCAAAAATACAGCCCATATATTAACCAATGAGGAGCACTATTCAGAAAAAGAGAAAAACACGGTTTTTGGACACTCGATTAATATACAAATTACTCTCTAAAGCAAATTGTGAAGTACCACCTCTTAACCAGCCTTCCCCAACCTTGCTGGGCTGAAGAGAGCTATAGTCCAAAATATCCAGAGGGCACCAGGTTGGGGAAGGCTGCTCTCAACACTTGTATTAGGTGAGTGAGATCATCTTCTCATCATCAAAAAAAACTGGATGAAACAAAACCCCTTCTCAATTATGCAATTTTCAAAACATGCAGCTTCTTAAAATCTTTCCCCTCATTTTATCACATCAAGTCTCTTCACCACAGTACTTTAGCTTTGAAAACAGGGCAGACACACTTTTCACATCTGGTTCTGAAACTGCTGCAAATTCATCAGCCCATGAATGATGTGGGAGGTTCTGTCACACAGCCAAGAAGGATCAACACAGAAGATTGTGCCTCTAGTATGAGGCTTCATCAACCCGGACCAAAATATAGGACAACTTAATAATGGTAGAGTTGGAGAGTATGCAATGAAGGCAACTAGCCAAAGTGGTACGAACAAAATCTAGCTGCCACCTCCCTGAACTATTCACTCCTAAAATCCACTCTGTTTCTGGCAAAATTTAACCTTGTCACAGCACAGATACTTCATAGGCTATCATATGGTTCAAAGCAGAGATGAATAAGCCAGCTCTGCTGCCTCAAGGTTATCAAGGCTGCAACTGAAGAAGAGGTCCAACAATTTCGATTAGCTCAGCAAGCTCTCTGGAAGTTCAAAAAGTCAAGTACCATTTCCTACCACAAACAGAAGCTTAGCAGAAGCCACAGTGTATTGAAGACTCATTATACAAAGCTAACTATAAAACCAGCCAAAAAAAGGAGAAAACTTTGTTCAGAATACTGACCCTGAACCCCAATGCCAACTGTTCTAGCAATGAGGCTGTGGCCATCATCATGGAGAAATGACAGCTGTTATTTCCAAATGCATTTTTGAAAGAGGAACAAATATAGCTCTAACATGTCTGCCATTTTTCCTCTAGGGCATCTGACCTGCACTGGCCGCCAAGGCTGTCCTTAGCTGCCGAGTCAAGAAGACTTTGTCTTCATTTGATGAGACCTGACATTCAGCCCCAAATGTTATTAAAATGTTAGCTTGCTTCATATCATTAACACAGTTGCTCCTAAACGTATCTATTCCCTCCTTTCCATTAAAATAGCTAAAAATAGATGTTCAAAGACTAGGAAATTGCCAGAAGCTCTCTCTCACTACAAGTCCTTTTTTAAAATACTGAACAGCAAGAATATATTTGCCATGCCAATATTTTTGCCAAGGAAATGTTAAGGTGAACAACTCACTGATTTGGGCATGACTGAAACCTCCGAAGCTGAAAGAATCCTACAAGTTATCAAAAGGGTGTTTGGAATGTCTGCCTTTTCATATCCTTTCCTGCAGTGGATGGGCTTTCTGCCCATTTCAGTACCTGCTCCTAGACTGCTGCAGCTTGAGGATATGCAGGCACTACAAATTTGCCCACTGAGAGTGAGATGCTGGTGATTTCCATGTGACCAATTAGGGGGTTAATAAATGAAAACCATAAACCTCTTGTTCCTCAAATACAATTGTGAGCAATAACTCACCAATAATAATAATAATACACATTAACATGGTTCACATTATCAATTCACAAGCGATGAAGAAACAGCACTGTGCAGTTAACCCCTAGCATCACTTCCGTTGAGACAATAAGGGAGCAATCTTTATTGACATAAAGCAAGCAGGTGTAAGTTAAGTCTGCGTTGGGACAAAAGGCAGTATAAAACAGAAAATAAAAATGCAATAAATGGCTGCCATTTTACCAACCCCAAACTTACCTCTAATTCCTTAATTTTCTCTTCTGCTATTTTTTGTTTGTCTAAGAGTTGGCTATGAATTACTCCTTTGGACTGAAGGATAAACCTACAAAGTGTGAAAGAAAAAAGAATATGGCAGTATATTCAGCATTCATGAGTTGGTGCTGTAAATAACCAAATAAAATCTTAATGAAAAGGACACTGAATTCTACAATGACAGGCTTGTCTTCCATTCAGAGCATTAAGTCAGCTTGTCTTATGAACCTCTACTGGAAAAGGCTTCTGGATATTCTGTACAGCAGGACTGCCAGATGTTGCTGAACTACGTTTTCCATCATCCCTGATGATCATCCAGTCCTCCCTTGCCATTTGTAAGACCATGAAAAACAACCGCTCCCTATTTTTCCCTCCAAGATTTTCCTCATAATTAGAGGGATTAGGCAAGCCTCACCATGGGTACCCAACAGTCTACACCCTCAAAGTCTTGATGCTGACGATAGTAACCTCCCAAGATTTGCTTCTCTTCTAACGCTACAATCACAGGATTGTAGCGTTAGAAGGGACCCAAGGGTCATCTAGCCCAGTGTTTCCCAACCTAATCTAGGCAACGGCACACTTGAATCAATGAAAAAATCTCGCGGCACACCGCTCCTCCCCCACCCGGCTGCGCCGGGTCTCCTGACCCAGAGTTACCTCTGGGTTCAGCTGTAGCGTGGCGCGCGCGAGGTTTCCGGTCGGGATTCTCGCGCGAGGCTGCTGTTGCTGCTGCTGCTGCAGCAGCCAAGGGAGCAGCGCCGCCCTGGCTTCCGCTTCGCCGCCGGGCTCCAGCAGCGCCGCCGCCACGGTCCTGTGCAGCCCTGGGCTGCAGGTCCCTTTTTCCGCGGCACATCAGCCGGTGTCTCGCGGCACACCGGTTGGGAAACGCTGATCTAGCCAAACCCTCTGCAATGCAGGAATCTCAACCAAAGGATCAATGACAGAAAGTCCACAAAACCCCAATAGTCAATTGAATCATTTTTGGCTCTCTAGTACTGGTGCTGTTGCATATTTTGGTGGTTTATGACACTTTACTTTTATTGCTGGTTGTCTTATTGTGATGTCTGCTTTCCATATTTTAATGCTTTTATTTTAACACCATTTTACCAAGAGCTGCCAAGAACAATGGGCTGACATCCACCTTGTTTACACAGTTGAAACTAGAGACAACCCCCTATTTGCGCTGGGGCTGCATTCTTTGCCCCCATGCGTGTCAGTGAAGCGTGCATAAGCCCTCTCACCCCCAATCCACCTTCTTCTGGGTCCAAAATTACCTGCACATCAGCAGGCATGCATCACTTAGTTATGTAAGAAACTGATTAGGACAAGATTGTCCTAGGAACCTTGTTGTACAATGCCCTAGAAATGTGATATGACCTGCCAGAAAGGAGAACTATTGCTCAGTTTACTACTGATACACAGACACTGAAAAGTTGAGCAGGGGCATGCAGAAATTTGCCAGTTAAAGCTTTCCCCAGCATGAAGACACAGTGATGAGGAAAAAAAATCACCTGTTAAACTTATTGTAAAAAGCATAGAGGCAGGCAGTTTTTTTTCCAGGAGATACCTGTTCTGAAGGTATGGAACGTAATTTGCCTTACATCTAATATTTCCATTAACTTGCCAGGGGGCAGGGATGGTCTAGAGCTCCAACATATTATATTACTTAAGTAAACAGAAATAACTATACAGCTTCCAAATGGGACTTCTTGCATTGCTAGACACTTAACTAGAGGGTAGATTTATACCATTGTTCAATGTCTTAAAAAATATTGTGGAGCACAATATCAGGGCAGAATTAGGCGGAAGGCAAACCTTATGAATATCCATTTATAAAGGGGTTCAATTTACACTTTACAGTACATGTAAAAAATTATTTGAAAATTCAAGAATAAAGCTGCATTTTAACAAGAATGCATCCCAGCATCAAGACAGAATTAATGCATCAATACTTCCACTTCCTTTCTTCGTTTCCAGCATCCTTTCATGCAACAAACACCAAACAAAAGTACAGTTTAGCCTTCGTAGGCTTGTTGTCTATGCCAGGGCTTGTGCTGGAACACATCTTCTAACTGGTTAAGTGAGCAACAAAGGCCTGTAGGATCATACAGCCCCTTCCCTTGCAGCACCTTGCCTCTAGCCCCTTTCTTTTCTCATGTGAATCCCACATCACCTGCCTCCCATTTTTACATTTATTTATGTAGTGTGTTAATTCATTAATTGTGTTAAATTATTTAGCATTTAAAAGGAATTAGTATGAATTCAATCCATAATACTCTTACATTTACATTTGTTTCTAATAATATGTACAGTTCAACATTTTCTTGTATCTTGGTAACACCAGCACATGATAAAAACACTAAACCTTTCAATAAAAATATGACTTAAGAGGAATAGGTCTCACATGACGTCCCTCTAGTTCAGTATGGTCTATACTGACAGGCAGCAGATCACCATGATTGTTACCTGGAGATGGTGACAATTGGATCTGGGACCTTCTGCATACAAGGCAGATGCTCTGCCATTAAGCTATAGCCCTTTCCCACTGGGGTGTCCATCTTCCTTCACCCTAACTATGTCCCAAACCCTAAACATTCAATAATCTAATGCAGGCATAGGCAAACTCGGCCCTCCAGATGTTTTGGGACTACAGTTCCCACTGGTCCTGTTAGCTAAGGATGATGGGAGTTGTAGTCCCAAAACATCTGGAGGGCCGAGTTTGCCTATGCCTGATCTAATGGCATACTCCGTTTATTTTCAATGATGACAAACCATTATGCAGATAGCTGTTAAATGATACCATTTCTCTACCATCCAATACAACTAAATCTTTACCATAACCAAATAATATAACTAATCAGTATGCCAGTATTTCACCTCCGGTTACAGTTTCACTTTCTTTTAATATAGCTGCCCCAAAGGTTCTTTTAGGAGAGGACCAAAACATGATACATATCAATATTAATTGTCTTAAAACTCCATATTATTTGCTCCCCTTTTGATGCAATTATACATTTAATATTTTTTAATAAAAGCTTCCTTTCAAATTTATACTGATACCTTGTTAAACAAATTGCCATGTCTAGTGATACCTCATGTCTCAAATCTTTTTTCAATTTTATTTCTAGGTGTTTGCTGAAATATTTTTATCAATGAGCATTCTGTATAACTTGCTCAATAGTTTTTGTATATGAACATTCAACAATAAACTTTCAAACTGTTATTCTCAGCAATGGCCATACTTCAGCGCTAAACTATAAGCAATTTTTCTTAACTGCAAATATTTGGGGAGATGCAGGATTGTTGCATTTCACAATTGATTGCATAATATTTAAAAATCATCTCATTTTTTGTTGTTGTTTAGTCGTTTAGTCGTGTCCGACTCTTCGTGACCCCATGGACCAGAGCACGCCAGGCACTCCTGTCTTCCACTGCCTCCCGCAGTTTGGTCACTCATGTTGGTAGCTTCGAGAACACTGTCCAACCATCTTGTCCTGCCGTCCCCTTCTCCTTGTGTCCTCCATCTTTCCCAACATCAAGGTCTGTTCCAGGGATTCTCTTCTCATGAGGTGGCCAAAGTATTGGAGCCTCAGCTTCAGGATCTGTCCTTCCAGTGAGCACTCCAGGCTGATTTCCTTAAGAATGGATAGGTTTGATCTTCTTGCAGTCCATGGGACTCTCCCAAGAGTCTCCTCCAGCACCATAATTCAAAAGCATCAATTCTTCGACGATCAGCCTACTTTAATAAGGGTTAAATATTAGATGGATAGTAATATTAACCAGGAATAACACTAAAAAGCATTCCTCCTTAAACAAGATTGGAAACTTCAGGTGGTTCCAGGCCCTTGTGGTGGCAACAAATGTCCATGTTGTGATGAGGGAAGAAACCCCAACAGGGCAGCTTCTCTAGGAGCTCTCCAAGGTGCTGTTCTGGATGCTGAACTTGTAAGCTTTGCAATTACCCCTGATGTAGCAAATACTTAGTGTCCGATGTCTCTGTGCTATGCCTGACACTACAACAGTCCTGTCCCTGGATTGTTTAGAAACCCTGGAAGATCACATTTCGAATCATGTGGGGAGCATGACATAGATACATAGATAGATCGATAGATCGATAGATAGATGGATGGATGATAGGACTTAAATCACCAGCATATATCCTCACAGTTAGTTGATTTCAAGGTTGGCAACAACAGTATCTTTCATCCAACGCCTGGGTGAACATGAATTTTGTTTTTGTTTCATTCGTTAAATTTGTCGAAATGTTAATAGTGAGGGAGTGCTCACCAGGAAAGACATTCCATAAGGCAGGGAGCTGCAAGGCAGCCCCACTAACAGGGCCTCCACTGTTAATCATAAGGCCCGTCAGTTGATAACAGAAGTGATCTTCGTGCTTCTGTTTGATTCTAAATCAGAGGCACAAGTGTGAGATGTGAGAGACCTGGCTTGGAAGCAATACAGAGGGCCAACCACTTACATAATGGTTCAGTTCCAGGGGTCCATGCACAAAAGCAAAATCATGTAAAGCCACGAACCTCTGGAACCACCCCGCCCTGAACAACCATCCTTACCTGTCTGGGGCAGACTTTGCCCTCTGCCTTGCTTACTGGGCTCTGGGAAGATAACACAAGGGCCCTGGCATGCTCCCAGAGAGACCTGACACAACTTTCCCAGAGCCCAGTAAGTGCTTAAATCGATGCAGTGGGTTTCCCTATTTATTTATTTATCAGTCATGTGCCTAAGGTCATGATTGCATAAGTAGATTACATTTGAGTTGTGGGCTCACTGCATATGAAAAGGATCTAAGTGTTTTAACTGATCCTAAGTTGAATGAGTCAGCAGGGCTGCTTGAATAGCTAATGCAATCCGATGTGGTTGAAAGAGCTGAGTATGTTTAGCCCAAGAAGAACATGATGATCTTAAAATATCTTAAGGGCTATCTCACAGAAGATGGAGCAGGCATGTTCTCCACTGTTTCAATGACAGGACTAGAACCAGTAGGTGGAAGTTGCAAGAAGGAAGGTTTCAATTTAACACTAGGAGAAACATCTTCACACTAAGAGATAATCAACAATGAACCAGACTGTGTCAGGAAGTTGTGGGCTTTCCTTCAGAAGGAGAGACTGAAAAGCCATCTGTCAGGAATGCTGCAGGTGCATCCTTCATCGCTTTAGAAAAAGAATCCTGCATTGAGCAGGCATTGGAATAGATGACCTCCAAGGTTCCTTCTGCCACTATGATTCTATAACAAGCCCAAAACAACCCCTCTGCAGCACCACAAACCCAACTCAATGGTGTAACATTGGAAAGTGTCAATCACTTCTCCTACCTGGGCAGTTATCTTTCCACAATAGCTGACATTGATGTCGAAATCCAGCATTGCCTGAGCTCTGAGAGTGCAACTTTCTCCCGGTCGAAGTGTAGAGTGTTTGAAACCAAAATGCTTGTTTACAAAGCTATTATACTACCAACCTTACTGTACCCTTGTGAAACATGGAGAACAGCCTTTACCAAAGGTGTCATGGACTTTGAAGATGTCAAACTCAGGACGAAAGGGAGAAACATGCTAAGAGGAAGGCACGCTTGGCAAATCCTCTCTGTGATCAACTCCTGCCCGGAAACCAATGTCCCCACTGTGGAAGGACATGTAGATCCAGAATTGGCCTCCACTGTCACTTACAGACACACTGTTAAGACTGTGTTCATGGAAGACAATCTTATTCAGCTACGAGAGATCGCCAAAGAAGAAGTCTATAAGACAACAATGGAAAATATAGATGGCAAGCTACACCTGAAGTCAATCTCTCCTAAGTCACTTCTTACGTACTAACAAGACTGTTCCCCTTGATAGCTATATCTTGATAGCCAATCTGACCTACATTACTGTATATGTGCAGCTGATCCCACCTCTGCCACCAGAATGAGGCGAACTCCCCTCCATAGACCCCATATACTCTATAACCAACACAGGATATCTAGTGTTTTTGCATGAGTTGAACAAATAAGAAAGGTTTATTATACAGAACAAAGTTGGTAAAACCAATGATTTGTCCGGAGATAAAAGTTCTTTCAGGAAACAGTTAACTTATTAATAATTATACGAAAACAGGTGTTACAGGCTTCATAAAGGGTAGTAAACACACAGCTTCTTTTAAACTTCAGTTGTTTATTTTCAGTTATTACTCTTCAGTTTGGTGTTACAGGTTTCTAGACTAGTTGGTAAATGCTTAGCTTATTTAAAGTTATTTCACTTCAGTTTCTTAACTTAGTTGTTGCATGGGTGTTACAGCTTAATACTTTCTGTAAGTCTTCCAACCTTTTATCAATCACACTTCTGAAATACTTCTAGCAGTATAACAGACGCAGGGGATCACCACACCCCTCTTAACTGGCTTGGGATTCTTCTCTATCTAGAAGATCTCTGTCCTCCTGAGTGAAATGAGACCCAAGTAGTCTGTATCCTCCTCACAGCTTCTACTTCTCCTGGCTCAAACTCAGCCCTCCAGTTAACTCCTGTCTGAATACTCTCCCAAGACACACTAAACACATTTTCCAACCTAAGCTCAGAGACTCCTTTCTCTAGCTGTAGATATTTCCCTCCAAGTGGATGTTCAACACACAGACCAGAACCAACTCCCAACTCCCTCCTGCACATTCTTTAAGAATTTCTGGATCCTCTCTCAGAAACCACTCCTTTTAATTCCCCTTCAAAGTGCCGTCACCCCTCCCACTAGCTGTCTTGGTAGCCAATCAGGGAGAGGCCCCAGCACTCCGGTGGAATTCTGAGGCACTGCATCACCAGACTCTGGCCTGACTCAGCTGTCCATCACAATATGCATAGTGGTGATTCGTCTAAAACCATCTTCTTCACAATATGCATACATATGCACCAGTCTTTCCCAAACTGGTGCACTTCAGATGTTTTAGGCTGCATCCCTGCCCACGGGGAGCTGCAACACAAAACATCTGGAGAACACAAGATTGGGGAAGGCTGATAACATATATACAATGGCTTGAATCCTAGATTAAGTTAACTTGAGAAAGTTCACATTAATAAAATTTCTTACTCCTGCCTCTACTGCAACTACAACCCACCAGAAAGATCTCTTTGGAAAGTCACGGGTGCTTCCTGGACAATGTGGGATGGAATGCAGGCAGAGGGAAAGATCAGTCTAAATCGGGTAGACCTCCAACTAATTGTTGTCAATTCCTCACTCCCTCAGAAGGATCCCATGTCCAATCCCACATTGTTCAGAAGGATCCAGTAACCCTACAGTGAGAATTTTTGAGGGTTAAATGTGGCTGCAGAGAAACTGGCAAAGACAGGAAACTTTCCTTCTGTGAATTTTTAAAAATTCAAGCCAATATCTATATAAAATAATGCATCCAAAATACAGGTTTTTAGGCATCCAGCCCTTAAAAGTATTGACAAGAACAATACTATTTATACAAAGAAAGAAAGCTAGCAATGCATGGTGGGGAATGATGAATTGGTGCATACTATAAGCAACTAGTATCCATTGCTCAGAAGATAGTGCAGGCTTCTGGCATCTTGCCAGTACATTTTAATTCTGTGAGTTCATATTCTTTTGAAAGACTTGTTATGTAGCCTGATACACTCATCCACACCAATGTCTAGTTTTGCTGCTTAAGCTATTTGTGAACTGACGTCAACATTTTACTTTGAGAAGTATGATGAAAGTTCAAAATGCACAGTGGTCCTGTCTGAATCTTTGCAGATGTTTCCCTTTACACCATCTGAGCACACAGATAATTAAAAGAACTTGTCAGAATACTTCTATTCCACACATTGTAAAGCTCATGGAATTTCTTATCTTGAGACGTTAAAACTGAAATAAAATTTTTTCCCCTGGAACTGTTCAGTTATGGGGAGTCAGTCCTATAATCTGATGTGCACAGGGTAGACTGTAAGACCTGCAGCTAAAATTCCAGTCATGGAACAAGGTTTACACAGGTGCTGCTTAAGCTCAGCCTCATTATCTGCACTGCTGCAAGATTAGTCATTGGGTTGCTGTACTAGTGCTCCACGAACACCAAAATGTTGCCACAGGGTAAGTGGGAAAGAGAGAAATGGTCACCCCAAAATTCAGGACCACCACCCAGGAAAATTAAACTTGGCACATTTCTAGTTCACTGGAAGGTAGCAACTTGGGGTAGAGAATCCGAAACCATCTACCGGTAACTATAAGACATAAAGCAATTTCCCCACATTCTGAAACTCTATCAACTTCATTTTTACCAGACTTCACATCGCGAATTCTCTCCTTTTCCAATACTGCTGTTTATCAATTTGCAATAAGATTTTCAACTCTCCAAATCTGAGCATAAGGTAAAGGTAAAGGGACCCCTGACCATTAGGTCCAGTCGTGTCCGACTCTGGGGTTGCGGCGCTCATCTCGCTTTATTGGCCGAGAGCCGGCGTACAGCTTCCAGGTCATGTGGGCAGCATGACTAAGCCGCTTCTGGCGAACCAGAACAGCACACGGAAATGCCGTTTACCTTCCCACCAGAGCGGTACCTATTCATCTACTTGCACTTTGACATGCTTTCGAACTGCTAGGTTGGCAGGAGCTGGGACCGAGCAACGGGAGCTCACCCCGTCGCAGGGATTCGAACCGCCGACCTTCTGATCAGCAAGCCCTAGGCTCTGTGGTTTAACCCACAGCGCCACCTGGGTCCCTAATAAATCTGAGCATACTTACCATCAAGTATATCAAAAAGGGACTCCAAAAGGATAACAGAAGAGGTTTTTAAAAACAAAAACAACCCACTTTTCACTCCAAATGAGAGATGCAAAATTCCAAATAATTCTATAATCATCCATTTAAGAGCCTAGCAAAATACTTTCTATCACCAATTAAGTTACAATTCTCACCCCTAGACTACAGACTACATCCAACTAACTCAAATTAGTAGACCCACTGAAATCAATTGATTTAAGTGTGCCATGTTTATTGATTTCAATGAGTCTACTCTGAGTAGGAGTTAGTTGGCTAGAACCCATTCTTATCTATCAGACAGCTTGCTCTTAAGAGCACCTCGCTCCCCACATCCTCACCATTCCCATGACCACCAGTTCCCACTCTGCTGGGTTTAATGAACTACAGGCTCTCTCCAGGAATAGCACTGCACATACAACCTCAAAGCCAGTCTTATCATTATGGCAGGAAAATCGGGCACTAAGGTTCCAATTTGCAACTGCACATTGCTTGGCTATTAGTCTGTTTTCGATGAAGATTTTATGACATCATTACATAAACAACACATTTATAAAGTTTAGAAATAGAGATTATTTAAGATTCCCCTCATCAACATATCTGGAGTTTCCTAACATTCAATGTTCAAGACTGTACTTCAGAGTGTGGCATAAGCACTTCCAATATACAAATGTTTAGCATATTTTTAATGTAGTGAAGAATTAATTCAGAATCTTCAGAACCTATGAAGGAAAATCAAAGTTCTCTCTACTCATATCTCATATTTAAGCCACAGAAGGCTATGGCTGAAACTATATGTTTATCTTGGCAAGTATATTTTGGCAGGTATAACCAGAGTCACATCAGTAAATGTTTCCACTCAGTTCTGATTTAAGTTTACCTGAGGCCTAAAATGTTTTCATTCAGTTCGATTTAGTCTAATCAGGGTTAGGTAAACAGTGGCATTCCCCAACCTGGTTCAGCTGTGAAAATATGGCAAAACAGATTTTCAGAAGTGGTTGGAGCAGTATTAAAAGTACACAAAAGGTTTTCAGGGAGTTACTAGTAGCCAAGTCCTTCTGAAAGGGAACCAGTTAGACATTTACTTACATTCTTCCTACACCTTCATACATTCGGGTTTCATCAGCCAAAGTCATAATCTCTGTATCAGTAAGATGTGCATGCTTTTTCGTCCTGTTCAGTTGCTCTATTTGCAGATCTGCCAGTTTCACTTTTTGCTGGGTATCAATGACCTTGGCTTGAAGTTCTGAAAAAGCCTGATATGGAAAGCAACAGCATAAATGCAGCTAGAGTTAGTAAAACTATCAAGGACTGACTTCACAGTTTCAGTGTAGTTGTAAAGTATACATGCAGTAAACCCAGCATGGATTTCTCAAAAACAGATCATGCCAGACAAATCTCATTTCTTTTTTGACAGAGTTACAAGCTTGGTGGATTAGGGGAATGCTATGGATGTAGTGTATCTCACTTTCAGTAAGGCTTTTGACAAAGTCCCCCCTTTATTGCAGAAAAGCTAGTAAAATGTGGGTTGGATGAGGTAACTGTTAGGTGGATTTGCAGCAGTTTGACCAAACCCAAAAAGTGCTCACTACTGATTCCTCACCATTGGGGGGCGACAACTCGGGTGCCGCAGGATTCTGTGTCGGGCCAGTTGTTGTTCAACATCTTTATAAACGACTTGAAAAAAGGAATTGAGGAGATGCTTAACAAATCTGCAATCTGCAGATAACACCAATGGGAGGGGTAGCTAATGCTGCAGAAGACAGAATCAGGAATCAAGATAACCCTAACAGATTGGAGACCAAGGAGAATGCAGCAGGTAGACTGGTGACTGGGAATGGCCTCCAAGACCATATAACACTGGTACTGAAATACCTACATTGGCTCCCAGTACGTTTCCGAGCACAATTCAAAGTGTTGGTGCTGCCCTTTAAAGCCCTAAACGGAATCAGACCAGTATACCTGAAGGAGCATCTCCACCCCAATTATTCTGGCTGGACACTGAGGTCCAGCGCCAAGGGCCTTCTGGCGGTTCCCTCATTGCAAGAGGTGAGGTTACAGGGAACCAGGAAGAAGGCTTTTTCAGTAGTTGCACACACTCTGTGGAACGCCCTCCCATCAGATGTCAAGGAAATAAACTATCTGACTTTTAGAAGACATCTGAAGGCAGCCCTGTTTAGGGAAGTTTTTAATGTTTGATGTTTTATTGTGCTTTTAATATTCTGTTGGGAGCCGCCCAGAGTGGCTGGGGAAACCCAGCCTGATGGGAGGGGTATAAATAATAAATTATTATTATTATTACCAAGATGATCAAGGGTCTATAAACCAATCCTTATGAGGACAGGTTGGGGGAGTTGGGTATGTTCAGCCTGAATAAGAGATTGAGAGGAGATATGTTAGCCATCATCAAATATCTCAAGGGCTGTCACATGGAAGATGGAGCAAGCTTATTTTCTCCTGCTCTGGGGGTAGAACCCAAACTAATGGCTTCAAGTTACAAGAAAGGAGATTCTGACTAAACATAAGGAAAAACTTTCTGAAAGTAACAGCTGTTAGACAGTGGAACAGACTCCTTTGAGAGGTGGTGGACTCTCCTTCATTGGAGGTTTTAAGCAGCGGTTGGATGGTCTTGTGTCATGGATGCTTTAGCTGGGATACCTGCATTGCAGGGGGTTGGACAAGATGACCCTTGGGTCTCTTCCAACTCTAAGATCAATGATGCTATGACCCTTTTATAAAGAAACTGTGTCTACTATCTCCCCAGTTCACCTCTTACATCTCCAGATCCAGCCAACTATTGAATGGATAGGGAATTTATCCCTGGCTGCAAGCACTGTCAAGAGAAGGAACCAAAAGCTTCCAGCAGGGGAGAGGAACCATAAGCAATAATAATAATTGCAATTAAAAAAATAACAGTACTGTAATAATAATACCCCGCCCATCTTGCTGGGTTGCCCCACTTGTTCCCATCTCTTGAAGACGACTAGGAGCTCAGGAGTGGGAGCATGCATGTGCAATAGGGAGTTGTTCTGGTCCCCTCTACTGTCCTATTGATTACTGCTCCAGGGAATGCAGTTCTCAACAGAAAAGGGTTCCCCATCCCTACAGCCCTTCCAATTTCCACCACTGATTTTTTCCTGCCAACAAAAATACTTATGTGATCTTCCCCAGCCATCAACACTGTATACGACACACCTTTCCACACCTCCCTATGTCTGCATTTTTGAATAACTTTCCTCTATGGCTTAACAACATTTATCATCAATCTGGTGTGCTCCATAGTCTGCCTTGTGACAGCAGATTCCAGAGCTGCTTCAAAGCATCTGTTCTGGCAGCTATGCTCAGAGGACCATCCACAGAGTGCACCACATAGTGTCTACTTGACACTCTATCTGGCATGCTATGGCCTGGCATCACAGGTCAAAGTCAGTGGCAAGTACATGCTGTTGAATCCCACAGAAAAAGTCTTGGAAAGCACATATGGGGGGTGCCGAGAAAAGAAATCAAGAATAAGTGACAGAATGAGCAATTGGGGCAATGCAGTGAAGTTTTAAAAACCGGGCATATATAAAGATGGGTGACAGCAGAATGAGATAAAGCAAATGTAAGGCAGAATGTATGGATAATGGATGGATGAAGCACATGCTTGTGTGTCTGAGAAAGAAGGGATGGATAAATTGATTGGTCGATGAATGGGAGAAGCTGGGGAGCAGAGAACAGACAACCACTTTTGGCTTTGGCCCTGCCCACTCCCAGCTCCAGCTCCTTCCACTTCAGGTGTCCAGCTCTGAACCATTTTCCCTTGAGGGAATGTGTCCAACTTCAAAAAAGGCTGTCCACTCATGACTTACAGCCTATGGATCAACAGTCATCAATCAAAAATGTATTAAGTAACAGTATCAAATTAATCAACAGTAATATGATTACACTGAAAGTAAAAATAATTCTCCAAGAACTAAGCAGCTAGGGTATATGGCCTCTGCTACATCATCCCTCTGTAGCATTTCTGTTCCTCTCCAGTAAAACAGCTGGCCTGACTCATTCACTGACATTTGCTTAGCTAGCCAAGCATTCACCAGGCCACCTCCCTTCATTCAACAAGCAGAGAAAGTTTGTCCTACACAGCAACAGTAGGTAGGGAGGAAGCTTAACACCATTTATTGCTGTGGAGGGTAAACTACTACAGAGCTGTTAATTGTTAACTATATGACCTAAGAGTGAAAGTTCTCAGTGAACTGAGCACCTAACACCCCCCACACACTAAATTCATATTTAATATATCAATTGTAATAGTAACAGACAGCACAACGGCAGTGCTATCAATATATCGTCCAAAACCGCTTTGAAGTTCACATCATGATAACTGATTCATAATATATGACCTGGCAATATATCACAAATTACAATGTGTGGGAAGGCTGGGCGATATCTGGTTTTCAACATCGCAATATATCACTAGCAAAACACTGCAATTTATCACCAACTAAACATCACAATGTCTGAAATAAGGATGGAATTATGCAGAGGTGAACAGGGTCACTTTCATCAGCAGGAAGCCAAAATGCATCCAAAATACATCACAATATATCACAATGTCTCAAATAAGGATGGAACTATGCAGAGGCGAACAGACAACTGCTACTACTTAAGGGTCTAAAACTGAGAAATGACAATATTATCAATTGCCACAAAGTCACTTTCATCAGCAGGCAAGCCAAAATGCATTTTGGGCTTGGCTAGCAAATGTGATGAGTCATAGTGAAGTCAAATAATCTAGGACTGACAGCACGCTTGCTGGGCAGCAGAAATGGCAGTGGCCTGACGGTGGCAGAAACAGTGGTTGTTGCAGTGGAGGGAGGTGGTGGCCATTTTGCAAAGCTGACAGGAGGAGGTGACAGAAGCAGTGGCCTGCAAGGCTATGTTGTTGTGGCGACAGCCTGGCAGCAGTGGCACAATAATCAGCTGCCTGCGAGGCCTTGCCAGGGCGGTGAGAAGCAGTAGCAGATGTGGCATCCTGCAAAGCCATGTTTTAGAGACGGGAGGTAGAAGCAGAAGCAGCGACAGCCTGCCAGGCCATGTTACAGTGGTGGGAGATGGCAACAGAAGCAGAGGCGGCCTGCAAGGCCATGTCACAGCAGCAGAAATGGTGGCACCCTGGCAGCAGTGGCACAAGCAGCAATGGCATGTGAGGCCTCACCACAGCAGTAGCAAGAGCAACAGCAGCCTGTGAGGCTTTCTCGTATTCACAGGAGCAGCAACATCCTGCGAGGTCTTGTGGTGGCAGGAGCAGTGGTGGCAGACGCAGCAGTGGCATGAGAAGCCTCACTGCGGTGGAGAGAAGCAGCGGCAATCTGTGAAGCTTCATGGCATTGGGAGTAGCCTCACTGTGACAGTGAGAAGCAGCAGCAGAAGCGGCGGTCTGCAAAACCTCGTAGCAATACGACAAAATCAGCATCGCCACAGCAATCCAGTAGTGTCGGTGGCCTCATTGCAGCAGCACAAATAGCAGCAGCCTGCAAGGCCTCTCAACAATGCTGAGAAGTGGCAGCGGACTGTGAGGGTTTGCCGAGGCAGGCTGTCCCCTCTTCTGCCACTGCCATCATGAAGCCTTGCAGGCCGCCTCTGCAACAACACCTCGCAGGCTGCCACCACTTCTGCAACCACCTCCCACTGCTGTGGTGAGGTCTCACAATCCGCTGATTATTGTGCCACTGTTACCAGGCTGCTGCCACTTCTACCGCTACCTCCTGTTGCCACGGCGAAGCCTTACAGGCCACCACTGCTTGTGCTGCTGCAGCCGTTAGGACTCGCATGCTGCTACTGCTCCCACCTCCCATGGCTGCAGTGAGCTCTTGCAGGCCATGGCAAGGCGTGGCAGGCTGCTGCCACTTCTGTCACCGCCATGACGAGGCCTGCAAGGTTGCTGCAGTTTTTGCTGCTTACCGCCACCAGGTTACCTCCGCTTTTGCCACTGCAAGGCCTTGCAGGCCGCTACTTCTGCTGCCAAAAGGTTGCTGTCTCACAGGTTGCTGTCACTTCTGCCACTGCCTCCCACCGCTGTGGCGAGGCCTCACAGGCTGCTGATTATTGTGCCACTGCTGCCAGGTACTGCTGCTTCCGCTGCCACGACATGGCCTCACAGGCTGCCACTGCTTCTGCCACAGTCTCCCGCCACCACTGTGAGGCCTCACAGGCCACCACTGCTTGTGCCACTGCCATAAGGCATGGAAATTAAGATGGGGCCCCTTTACTTTACTTCTGGTGCGTGACAGAACAGGCCTTACCCTTAACCCTGACATTTTCAGAGTCTGGAATAAATTTATGCACAGGTTGGGAGAAAAGTAAAAAAAGAGAGAGAAAGCTTACCTTTTCTCTCCTAATGTGGGGCATGTAATGAAGCTGAGATACAGGGCAGCCAAATTAACTTTTCTCTATATACAGGTGAAACTCGAAAAATTAGAATATTGTGGAAAAGTCCATTTATGTAAGCAATTGTTTTCATTAGCTACTGGAGTTTAATATATGAGATAGACTCATGACATGCAAAGCGAGATATGCCAAGCCTTTATTTGTTATAATTTTGATGATTATGGCGTGCAGCTGATGAGCACCCCAAAGATGAAATTGTTACTTTGGGGTTCTCATCAGCTGTACGCCATAATCATCATAATTATAGCAAATAAAGGCTTGACATATCTCGCTTGGCATGTCATGAGTCTATCTCATATATTCATTTCACCTTTTAAGTTGAATTACTAAAAGAAATGAACCTTTCCACGATATTCTAATTTTTCGAGTTTCACCTGTAGTCTTTATTTTTGAACCTTTTTATAATATTGACAGAAGAGGCGTGGCGACGCAATTGGTGGTGGCGGCCACTGGCTTACATGATTTGAAAAGGAGCTTAGCCAAATTCATGGAAAACAGATCAAACTATTAACAATAGATGCTGTATTGTTTTTAACACTTGATTGGGAGCTGCCCAGAGTGGCTGAGGAAACTCAGCCAGATGGGTGGGGTACAAATAAATAATAATAATAATAATAATAATAATAATTGTTATTGTTATTAACAATAACATGAAAAGAAGAAAAGGTACTAGACACTTTTTGACCTGAGTAGGTAGTAAGGAGCAGGGATACAAGTCACAGAGTGGATACGTTTATTTGTATTGTTCTGGACATATGAGAAAACCCCAATAAAAATACCCAGCGGAGGGGGAGAAAACTATACTGTATAAGCTACGGTGGTTACATGGTTCACAGACATCCTCCCTCGGGATGCCGGGGGGGGGGCTGAAGAGTGTCTTCCCGCCTTCACCCAGTTGAGAGAAAAGGGGAGAAGGGCTCTCCCAATGCTCCACATCAGCCTCTCTCCACTGGGGAGTGAATGAAGACTCGTGGGTGGGCCGGCCCTGACTGCAACTCCCAGCATCCCCAGCCAGCACGGTCAGAGGCCGAGGATGCCGGGAGTTGTAGTCCAAGAGGCCCTCCCGCCCCAAGGCCTGAGAAAGGCGGGAGCGCTGAGAGAAACCCCGATAGCCGCGTAGCCCCCACCCGCCAACAGGGGCTGGCGACCAGCGAAAGCCCCCCGCGGCCTTTCCTGCTTCGGGAGCGGCCTCGCCCGGCTTCGTCCCCGCCCCGCCATCAGGTACCTTCTTCAGCTCCAGATCCACGGGCGCCGCCATCTTGCCAGCTCTTCGGGTTTTTTTTTTTCGTATTCCCGAGGACAGGGTTGCGCATGCGTACTGGGGGGGCGAGGCGTTGCTCTCCTTTGCTTCGCTGCGGCTGACGCGGGTCAGCGCGCGCATGCGTGGTAGAAGGGAGGCAAAAGCAGGAGTCCGTCTCTGTGCGGGGCTGGGGATTATAGAGTTACAAAATTGTAGACACGTAAATCACAAAGCATGACACGACTAACCAAAAGTGGGTCACTAGGTGGGTAAAATACTATCCTGACGGCCGCTTTCTGAGTAAACTTAAGCCTATAAGCGGGCGAGGTCTGCTGCACGCAGACCGTCTGCGGTTCCTTTTCCGTCTACAAAATAAAAGAATTCCTTCCAGTAGCACCTTAGAGACCAACTAAGTTTGTTCTTGGTATGAGCTTTCGTGTACATGCACACTTCTTCAGATACACGAAAGCTCATACCAAGAACAAACTTAGTTGGTCTCTAAGGTGCTATTGGAAGGAATTCTTTTTATTTCGTTTCGACTACGGCAGACCAACACGGCTACCTACCTGTAACTATTCCGTCTACAGTTTCTGAGTTCAAGCCGTGATCGGAAGTGAGCAGGGCTGTTCTGGGGATCCCCCCACCTCCGTTGGTTCCCTGTAAATGGATCCTGTGAAGTGATCTGCCTGCCTTTTGCTACTGAAAGGATCACAAGGAGGGATGGAAATACAGTGGTGCTTGGCTGCCTCTGCTTAGCTAGGAAGGTCCAGAGGGAGGGGCACTGGCCTTTGAAAAAGCTCAGCCTCTGAGCATAAATCTCCTTTCACATCTTGCATAGCCCAGCCTTTCAGTTGCATAGAGAAGGGTGGATGGGTGCATGGACGTAGGCGGGGGGGGGAGCTGTCCCTCTAAATCAAGTAAATCAATAAAAATACTTAACTAATTGAGGTTCTGTCCCCCCAACTTGAAGCCTCCCCCACCCAAAAAATCCTGGCTATGCCCATTGCCCATGGGTGGGTGGGTGGCTTATGTGGGCCAACTTTTATTAGTTTGTTGTTGTTAAAAGTAAGTCAAGTTTCTTATTCTTTTTAAAGCGTACACTGTTGAGGTGTTAGGAAGCTGCTTGGACTGTGATGATCCCTCCTTACACATTTCCAAAAAGATAACAGCTGCAATTCTAATTAAAGTGATTCACTAGAAACAAGCAAGATTCCATCTGTAGCATAATACTGAGGTACATGTTAGCAGCGCCTGGGTTCTGTGGTAATCATTATAAAACTAGAATGTTTCTCCCTTGGGCCAAGATGACTTTTTTTTTCAAGGAAACAATTTGATTGTTATTTTAGTTCCCATATCAAAGGCTGACAGCTGTGCCATGAAGACCTCAGCAGACTTCACAATTTTAAGAGTACTGTACTGTTAATACTTTGAAGGGAGCGTTGCAAGGAAAACTATCGTATGTATTGTAGGAAATGAGGTGCATGATTCATTTGTTGGCACTTATTCCTCTGAGTCACTGTTAAGTCAGAAACTTTGCACAGCAATAGCGGGTGCTCTGCAAATGAGGGATCTCTCTTCCAGATGTCATGAAGCCAAGATGCTGGCCAGTGCCCCTTCCACTATGTTTGAGATGCTAATTGGAGAAATCCCAGCTGCGGAAGTTTCAACAACCTGCACACAGTCTACTTCTCAAACATCCTCCTTGGAATAAATGGAAGGAAAAAGAAGGGAAATAAAACCCAGCCTCCCCTCCCTCACTCTAGCCCAGGGGTCAGCAACCTTTTTCAGCTATGGGCTGCTCCACCGTCCCTCAGACCATGTGGTGGGCCGGACTGTATTTTTGGGGGGGAAATGAACGAATTCCTATGCCCCACAAATAACCCAGAGATGCATTTAAAATAAAAGCACACATTCTACTCGTGTAAAAACACCAGGCAGGCCCCACAAATAACTCAGGGATGCATTTTAAATAAAAGGACACACTCTGATTCCCGGACTGTCCAAGGGCCAGATTGAGAAGACTATTGGGCCGCATCCGGCCCCCGGGCCTTAGGTTGCCTACCCCTGCTCTAGCCCCAGCCTTGATTCTCTTGGGCAGACACAACTCCTTTCTTACATTTCTACTGCTTCCTTAAAGGTAAAGGTAAAGGTAAAGGGACCCCTGACCATTAGGTCCAGTCGCGAACAACTCTGGGGTTGCGGCACTCATCTCGCTTTACTGTCCAAGGGAGCTGGTGCACAGCTTCCGGGTCAGGTGACCAGCATGACTAAGCCGCTTCTGGCAAACCAGAGCAGCGCACGGAAACGCCGTTTACCCTCCCGCAGGAGCGGTACCTATTTATCTACTTGCAGTTTGACGTGCTTCCGAACTGCTAGGTTGGCAGGAGCAGGGACTGAGCAACGGGAGCTCACCCTGTCGCGGGGATTTGAACCACATACCTTCTGATCGGCAAGCCCTAGGCTCAGTGGTTTAGACCACAGCGCCACCTGCGTCCCTGGACTGCATCCATACTTATGTTATAATTGTGGGCGGGGTGGGGGGGGAGAAATGTTAGTAAGGCAAGTTCTGGAGTCCCTCTGAATTGTGAGGAAAATAACTTAGCTGGCACACAAAGGGTAGCTAATTTGCTGTCCCCAGTTTAAGGACTGGAGGTAGCAGGATTGTCATCTGTCTTGAGCAGAGCAAACCTAGTTGAGTTCCTTCCGATTGTGCCTGTAACTGCCATTAGTAGATGACTGTTTCATGGGGACTGTAATAGGGAATTGTTTATTCATCCTGAACTATTGGAGGTGGCTTGCTACTTAGAGGTCTGCACTAACAGGTCAACCTTCTAGTGCAGTTTCAATTCCTTACTTTGAAAGAAAGAAATTTACCAAATTCAAAATTTGTCAGTGCCACAGAATACTGATGCGACTTCAGACCAGCACTTTCTGACTAGGAACCATTACTGTGGGTTTGTGGCTCATGCCCATGTTCAAAACAGCAAACGCCGATCCTGTAAAGATTAACAAATGCTGTAAAATGAGTCAGAATGAATTTTTCCTCAGTTGCTGAAGGTGCTCCTTTTTCCTGCCTCAGTTGTGTAGGAAATTAGCAGCAGAAAGAGGAAGAAACAAAACAATGATCTGAATCCCTCCTGGCATCACTTTCAGGCTACAGGGTCAAGCATGGTCTTTATTTCAGCAGGACAGGAAGTAATATGTTGATTGTTTGCTCCTCAGAGTGAGGGAAACTACCTCAACAGCAATGTGCTGTTAAGATCACATTCCTAAGTAAATCCTGCAGCCCTTTTGCAGCTACCAGATGCACATTCTAGCACAGCTACATCCTATGCGTCACTACTCTGAAGTAAATCAGCATTGCACTGCAGCAGTACAGTCCAACCCTATGCAGAATTACTTGAAAGAGCCACCAAGTTCAGGGAGGCCACCTCCCAAGTAAGTGTGACATTTTAAGCTGCAAGATCCAGAAAGTCCAGGCAGTGCTACAGCAGAAAGGGAAAGGCTCTGTTTCGAAAGATGAAAAAGGGCTTAGCTATCATATTAAGACAGAAACTGCTTCTGAAATGCCAAATTGTCTTTCTCTCAGCACTAATGTCAAGAGCCAATTTGCACCCATGTAGATTATGAAGGGGACGCGGGTGGCGCTGTGGGTTAAACCACAGAGCCTAGGGCTTGTCGATCAGAAGGTCGGCAATTCGAATCCCCGCGACGGGGTGAGCTCCCGTTGCTCGGTCCCTGCTCCTGCCAACCTAGCAGTTCGAAAGCACGTCAAAGTGCAAGTAGATAAATAGGTACCGCTCCGGCGGGAAGGTAAACAGCGTTTCTGTGGGCTGCTCTGGTTCGCCAGAAGTGGCTTAGTCATGCTGGCCACATGACACGGGAGCTGTACGCCGGCTCCCTCGGCCAGTAACGCGAGATGAGCACCGCAACCCCAGAGTCGGACACGACTGGACCTAATGGTCAGGGGTCCCTTTACCTTTACCTAGATTAGGAAGAAGGGACTTTTCTATAATGCCCCCCCCCCATTTCCCACAGGGCCTGTGTGAGCATCTGCATGCTGCTTTCTGCTGCCCGGGATAATATTTTCTCAGAAACAAGAGGCAATGCTTTCTCATGAAGTTTGCTTTGTGGTTTGGAGGGGAGCTGCAGGAAATTTCTGCTGCCCCTTGGTTTTCTGCAATGGCAACAGCAACCATCCTTCTGCTATCTCCCCTTCCTGCCCTTCCTGAGGGCATCCTGATCAAGTTTGCAGATGACACCAAATTGGGAGGGGTGGCTAATACCCCAGAGGACAGGATCACACTTCAAAATGACCTTAACAGATTAGAGAATTTGGCCAAAGCAAACAAGATGAATTTTAACAGGGAGAAATGTAAAGTACTACACTTGGGCAAAAAAAATGAAAGGCACAAATACAGGATGGGTGACACCTGGCTTGAGAGCAGTACAAGTGAAAAGGATCTAGGAGTCTTGGTAGACCACAAACTTGACATGAGTCAACAGTGTGATGCAGCAGCTAAAAAAGCCAATGCAATTCTGGGCTGCATCAATAGGAGTATAGCATCTAGATCAAGGGAAGTAATAGTACCACTGTATTCCGCTCTGGTCAGACCTCACCTGGAATACTGTGTCCAGTTCTGGGCACCACAGTTCAAGAAGGATACTGACAAGCTGGAACGTGTCCAGAGGAGGGCAACCAAAATGGTCAAAGGCCTGGAAACGATGCCTTATGAGGAACGGCTTAGGGAGCTGGGTATGTTTAGCCTGGAGAAGAGAAGGTTAAGGGGTGATATGATAGCCATGTTCAAATATATAAAAGGATGTCATATAGCGGAGGGAGAAAGGTTGTTTTCTGCTGCTCCAGAGAAGCGGACACGGAGCAATGGATTCAAACTACAAGAAAGAAGATTCCACCTAAACATTAGAAAGAACTCCCTGACAGCAAGAGCTGTTCGACAGTGGAATTTGCTGCCAAGGAGTGTGGTGGAGTCTCCTTCTTTGGAGGTCTTTAAGCAGAGGCTTGACAGCCACCTGTCAGGAATGCTTTGATGGTGTTTCCTGCTTGGCAGGGGGTTGGACTGGATGGCCCTTGTGGTCTCTTCCAACTCTATGATTCTATGATTCCTCATAGTGATTGCATTGCCTGTCGTGTGCCATCCTTGCCCTTGTTGCCTGCTGTCTTTTGCCATGGTCTTGATGGTCACTCTTTCATGATCTGATTGTAACCTCATCTTGGCTTTTCTGTGTGCTGATTCAATCAGGGAATGCTGCGGCTGGTGACAAATGGGTTCCCTCCCCCTTCCCCTTGTGTGCCTGACTCGGTGCCCAGGAAAAAAAGTGCCAAGATGTGCTTCATAGAGGAGGTTAAGCGCTTGCATTCCTGCATATTTTCATGTATATCATGTTTGGCAAATGCTCTATTCAGCCTCTGTCCCAGCAGACAAAGAGGGGATCGGCGTCATCAGACTGGAAAAGCTGCTGGAGCGGAGGGTCTCCGCTCCGTCTGAGGCAGCGAGGCCAAGGGTCAGGCAGTGCATGGAGAAAGAACTGGGGAGTATTCTTCCATGGCGGCACATCTGACCTGAGGACAGAAAACTCTTTCTTGCTTCTAGCACACAGGGGGGTCTCTCACCACTCCAGCTCGCAGCCACAAGGGGCAGGGAGGGGGGCTGCATTTCTGTGGACATGTTGCACCTCACATCTGCCAAACATAGCTGTCAACCCTCCCTTTTTTTTGTGGGAAACTCCCTTATTCCAATGCCGTTTCCTGCTGCTATCCCGGATTGTTGATATCCCTTAAATTTCCCGGATTTCAAAGGAAGCAGCTCCTCTCCCTCCCTGCCGGCCAGGGAGGCTCCTCAGCTGCGTTGCTGGGCTGCCAATAAGGAGTCTGAGACCGACTGGGGGCGGAGCTTGCATGCCTTGTGCAGCCAGACCCTCACGCCCAACCAGACAGACAGCCTGCCTGCCGTCTATGCGCTCGCTCTTTCGCTCACCCGTTCGCGCGCAGCCTCTGGAGCGCAGGGTGGCGAGGCTACTTGGTGCCATTGCACCGCCCTCGCGGCATCCCTTATTTTCAAATCCGAAAGTTGACAGCTATGTTCCAGTAGCACCTTAGAGACCAACTAAGTTTGTTCTTGAGCTTTCGTGTGCATGCACACTTCTTCAGATACTGCATGCAAATGAAAGCTCATACCAAGAACAAACTTAGTTGGTCTCTAAGGTGCTACTGGAAGGAATTCTTTTATTTTGTTTCGACTACTGCAGACCAACACGGCTACCTACCTGTAACTATTCCGTTTACAGTTTTTGAGTTCAAGCCGTGATCGGAAGTGAGCAAGGGCTGTTCTGGGGATCCCCCACCTCCGTTGGTTCCCTGTAAATGAATCCTGTGAAGTGATCTGCCTGCATTTGCTGCTGAAAGGATCACAAGGAGGGATGAGAATACAGTGGTGCTTGGCTGCCTCTGCTTAGCTAGGAAGGTCCAGAGGGAGGGGCACTGGCCTTTGAGAAAGCTCAACCTCTGAGCATAAATCTCCTTTAACAACTTGCATAGCCCAGCCTTTCGGTTGCATAGAGAAGGGTGGATGGGTGCATGGACCATAGCTGTCAACCCTCCCCCTTTTTTTGGCGGGAAACTCCCTTATTCCAATGCCGTTTCCCGCTGCTATCCCGGATTGTTGATATCCTTTAAATTTCCCGGATTTCAAAGGAAGCAGCTCCTCTCCCTCCCTGCCGGCCAGGGAGGCTCCTCAGCTGCGTTGCTCGGCTGCCAATAAGGAGTCTGAGACTGACTGGGGGTGGAGCTTGCATGCCTTGTGCATCCAGACCCTCATGCCCAACCAGACAGACAGCCTGCCTGCCGTCTATGCACTCGCTCTTTCACTCACCCGTTCGCGCGCAGCCTCTGGAGCGCAGGGTGGTGAGGCTACTTGGTGCCATTGCACCGCCCTCGCGGCATCCCTTATTTTCAAATCCGAAAGTTTTGAAAAAATCCCTTATTTTCAAATCCGAAAGTTGACAGCTATGCTCCAAAGCACTGCAATAGCTCCACTAATCCCACTGCTACCGCCAAGCTGTTCTGGCTACCACACTTCTGTGGGGGCCCAAATAAAGACTTCTGATGCCATGCACTCAGAATCCCTAGAGAAAGGTGACATATTTGGGGACAAGCAACACTGATCCGCATGGCCGTCTTAAGCATATCTGGCACTGTGGTGCAAAGCCCCCTCTGGTGCCTCCCATCCCCATTTCCCAGAGTTTTTTAGGGACAACGGTGCTGCTGGCGGGGCTGGAGGAGGCGGACAGGGGCTGGAGGGCGACTCCTCCGGCAGGGAAGAGGCGGAGACTGGACACGGTGCCTCCCAGCTCAGCTGGCCGCTTTGTGCCGCAGTGGCCATGGCAGTCAGAGGCTCCAGGCGCGGCGCTGCTTCGGCGCGGCATGGCAGAGGCGGTGAGGGCAGCGAGCTGATGCTGGGAGAAGCCACATCCAGCCTCCGCCTGTTCCCTGGTTCCCTCCAGAACTTGGTGCCCTGGCACCCCGCACCACTAGCCTCTATGGGTAAGACGCCCCTGCTGATCCAGGGCCTACAGATCCGGGGCCTGCACTTGGCTCTCTTCCCAAAAAATAAAAGCTGCAGAGAAAAAAAAAACATGTAATGTGGAAAAATTGGTCCACTATGAGAATTCCATCACAAGCAGAAGACCAGACCCTCCAAGGTTCCTTATTTTCCAGGCACAGTCCCAGATTTACAGAAGCCGTCCTGGTTTCTTGATTTGATACTGAAATGTCCCACTTTTTCTTAAGACGTCCCTATTTTCATCATGTTGGAGGGTATGGAGTTGTTTGACCCCCAAGCCAAGGAGATAAATAACTATACAAATTTTAGAAGACATCTGAAGGCAGCCCTGTATAGGGAAGGCTTTAAATGTTTGATGTTTTATTGTGTTTCAATATATGTTGGAAGCTATGAGTGGCTGGGGCAACCCAGTCAGATGGACGGGGCATAAATAATAAAATCATTAGTATCATTATGGAATAGGATGTCCCTACTTTCATTGGATAAATGTGGGTGTGTATGGAAGGCGTTGGCTCTGCTGGGGATTCTGCTAGGGCACTATGCCACTCTCACGTCTTTAGATCCAGATTTATTTATACGTGAACAGCATTAAGGAAGTTTCAAGAGAGTAAGAAGAGGCACGTCGCCCACGTAGCTTTGCTACACCAGAGAGGGAGAACTGGCTGTGTTGGCAGTTGGGAGTAATCTGGGAGTCAAAGTCTACCAGTGTGGTGTCTGCCATAGAATTTTAGAATTGTAAGGGGCCTCAAAGGTCATCTAATCCCCTCTGAATGCAGCGTACAACACTGGTATAGGCAATTATTAGGTCACAAGATTTGCCTTGTATCTGTTGGAAAGTAACCCAATTTGTTTCGGATCCACCCCTTCTCCATTGACTATAATGGAGAATTTAGAAACAGCTATGTAACTTTTCTCCTTTTCACAGAAGTGGATGAAATCTGCAGGCAAAGTTCATCCTAAAGAGTGGATTCAGCCTGCCAAATTATGGGCAGATCTATCTAGAAGTGTTTGTACAAGGAACCTTTAAAAATAGTAGAAAGAGAAAGGCTCTTAACTTCTCCCAGAACTGGGTGCAACTTTCTGAGTCTGCTGACTTTCAGAGTGGGAGATGTTGTGGTTGTCCCACAAGCCCAGACTCTTCAATTGGGTGGGGGGAGAAATAACCTCCCCTAGATTTTTGTGGACAATCGGTCAGAAAACTAGTGACACAGGGATGTGCCCCCCTGGGCAGGTGAGTAATTAGAGGTTGGCAATGAGCAACACAGTTGCTAGATTACTTAAAGAACAGGCGGGGAGGGGGAGCGGGGAGAGGACCTAGCAAGGGGAAAACTTTAATAATACAAATATTAATTATACTGCACAGCAAGAATCCAACATTGTGAAACCATAGGCACCCCAACACCGAAAAGAGGAGCGTGAAACTTTCAACAATAACACCGAAGGGAGGGGGACAACAGGAAGTGGAGAGGAAGGGAGAGCACAGTGTTAGAATTTTACAAAAACTAAGGAAAAAAGAGATAACACAATTAAAGTAGGGTTTGTTTTGTTGGAAAACAGAGATTGGAATAAAAAGGAACAAATAAATCACATGAAGTACGAGCTGCACAATATGATTTAGGTCTTCCAAAAGCCATCTGCACAACTCATACATTTAAACCGTCCAGGAAATATTAAAACTGATTACACACTGCACTTAAAACATGTTTTGCAAAAGAGCTTGTTGGGAACCTAATAAAACCTAAACCTTGAGATCTTTTTTCTTTAACTGTAAGAGGTACTTGGAAGTGGAGCTGACTGAAGTGGTGGGCTCTGCTTCCAGGATGCAGGTCAGCCAAGGCTAGAAGGTCCAGGGCCGTCTTAAGCCTACCTGGCGCCCTGGCGCGAAGATCCCTCCGGCGCCCCTCGTGCTCCGCCGGGCAGCACCAGGTGCAGCGGGCAGTTGGAGGGCGCGGTGCGGCGGGCGGGGATGCCGAACTCGCGCTCCGCCGGGCAGGGCCAGGTTGCGGACACGGGGAGGCCGTCGGCGAGCCGCCGCCGGTCCTCCCACCCCCGAGCTGGGCGGGGAAGGACGCAGCGGCTGCCTGCAAGTCCTGGACAAAGCCTGACAAGCAAGCGATGCATAGTGCTGGTGGTGGCGGCACGCCTTGGAGTGCCGCCGCGCACGTCTCCAGCGTGTCGGGAGCCCTTCGGCGGCGCCTGGGCTGGGCGCGTTGGCAGCGTTTGCAGATCGAGATGGCTGGAGGCTAACCCAATAAATATATTTTAAAAAACAAAAAACAAAAACAACTTTATGGAACTTGCTGAACTGACCGGGAAACTACGCGACCAGAGGGAGGAGACAGTGGAAAAAGATTGGAAGAAATTGAAAGTATATTTAAAGGACTATTGTAAGATTTAAAGACTGAAAAAAGTTGGAAGAAATGACAGCTTACAGATTAGAAAAATAGGATTAAGTAATGTAGATTTATGATCTTAGGTTAAGACTTTTATAAGAAAAGAATATAAGCTATAATAACAAATAATATTTAAAGATATCAAGAAATTACTAAAGATGATTGAAAATGAAACGCAGTAGGGGAGACGTGAGGAAGTCACCCCAACATGATTAGACAAGATGAAAAGGAAAATTTGATATATGTTGTGTTTTTGTTTTTGTACTATGTATTAAGTTTTATGTTTTTTGTTTGTTGTTCACTTAAATTTGTTAAAACCCAATATTTTTTTTTTTAAGAGATGGCTGGAGGTCAAGGCTCGCAGGCCACCTCTTGGCCACCAGGCCAACGTGGGCACCATCCGGCCGGGTGCTGGCTAGCACCGGCGAGCAGCAGCTCTCCCTGTGCGATCCTGCCCATCCCGCGCTGGCTTTTCCCCGGCGGCCACCGCCTTGAAGGGCTCTCGGCTTGGCCGGTTGCCACGCAAGGGCACTCTCGGGGCACCTCCGCAGCCCAAGAAGAGATGGGCGAGGGTGG
Organism: Darevskia nairensis; assembly: GCA_034642065.1. Lineage (NCBI taxonomy): Eukaryota > Metazoa > Chordata > Lepidosauria > Squamata > Lacertidae > Darevskia > Darevskia nairensis. Next base: position 685,653 of record JAWWNI010000889.1, read on the forward strand.
CACTGCCGGCAGGGCTGGAGGGCGGAGACGCCCTCCAGGCCATGGTGCCCTGGCACCTTGCGCCAGTAGCCTCAATGGCTAAGACGTCTCTGAGAAGGTCCCCTGTGAGGGATGCAGCAGCTATGATCCGTAATTGGTCCTCCAGGCTAGAGGTTCCCACGCCACTGCTTTAGCATTTGGGTGTCTCCCTGACTAAATTTTCCATCTCAGGATTATCCTGCACATTTGGGTCAGGAGGGAAATCGTATGTAGCCATTACTACTACAACATGGCCTGACATTGCTATCCGCAGTGATTCAGTGGAGGAGTTTGTTCCCATTTCCGATTTCTCGTTTGTTCCCGTCTGTGTGTTGACTAATGATGAAGTACATGCATGTCTGAACCAAGCTTCCATCATGCAGAACAGAGCAAGTCTCCTCAGCTCTCTGCTAGCAGCAGCAATACTGAGAAGAACAGTGTTAAAGATTCAGTACAGTACTGTACTGCTAGCTGGTAGACAAAGTTAATTATCTTACTTTCCCACAGGCGAATGAAAAATCCTTGGCTTGTAAACACTTTGACTATTGTCATGCTTTGCGGGTTTGGAACAGGGGAAGGCTTCATGCCCTATTACTAATCCTATGAGCCAGTCTCCATTGTTAACCACCCACGGCCATTATTAACATAAAAATGCCAAATGGCTTCAGAAGGGCTCACCATTGGCTCAAAGAGTGATGTCACCTAGCTATTAAACAAGGAATTTGCAGTGGCTGCTGAAGGAGCAGAAGGTCTTCATGTGGCATGTGGGTAGAACAGCATGCAAGGAAGGAGGGAGGCCCAGGGAAGAAAGAAACTTAAATCGTTGCAGTTTTGAAGTTTGCATTTATGACACACCCAAATGGTGCAAATGTTCCAGTTCCTGGATGTTTAGGAAAGCAGCTAGGGGAGAAGGGGGCGGGGGAACCCTGGCATGAAGCCACAGGATCTGCTGTTGAAACAGTCTGGGGAGATTTGCATATTGGATTCATGCTAGCAGATTTCAGGTTGCACCAATAGTTGCTGGGACAAAGGGGCAATCATTTTTATAGAATACATATAATACAGATCCATCTCCAGCACTAAATGCAATGTAGCAGATACAGATGCAAAGAGAAATGATGCAATCTTTGTACTAGCAACGCTGGAGAATAGTTTTAGTAGCACACGAGGTCAAAAGTTGGTCAAGGTGGCATGAAGAGGACCATGCTACACCTCAGCCAGCCTAGGTAGACAGTAGGAGAGTTTCCCAGACATCAACCACTATATGATCAAATTGAGCCTGCATGGGATGACTTGGCCAAGGTGTTGGTCCACGTCAAGCACAAAACCCAAACAGTCTTTGAGGCAAATTTAGAATCATAGAATCATAGAGTTGGAAGAGACCACAAGGGCCATCCAGTCCAACCCCCTGCCAAGCAGGAAACACCATCAAAGCATTCCTGACAGGTGGCTGTCAAGCCTCTGCTTAAAGACCTCCAAAGAAGGAGACTCCACCACACTCCTTGGCAGCAAATTCCACTGTCGAACAGCTCTTACTGTCAGGAAATTCTTCCTAATGTTTAGGTGGAATCTTCTTTCTTGTAGTTTGAATCCATTGCTCCGTGTCCGCTTCTCAGGAGCAGCAGAAAACAACCTTTCTCCCTCCTCTATATGACATCCTTTTATATATTTGAACATGGCTATCATATCACCCCTTAACCTTCTCTTCTCCAGGCTAAACATACCCAGCTCCCTAAGCCGTTCCTCATAAGGCATCGTTTCCAGGCCTTTGACCATTTTGGTTGCCCTCCTCTGGACACATTCCAGCTTGTCAGTATCCTTCTTGAACTGTGGTGCCCAGAACTGGACACAGTATTCCAGGTGAGGTCTGACCAGAGCGGAATACAGTGGTACTATTACTTCCCTTGATCTAGATGCTATACTCCTATTGATGCAGCCCAGAATTGCATTGGCTTTTTTAGCTGCTGCATCACACTGTTGACTCATGTCAAGTTTGTGGTCTACCAAGACTCCTAGATCCTTTTCACATGTACTGCTCTCAAGCCAGGTGTCACCCATCCTGTATTTGTGCCTTTCATTTTTTTTGCCCAAGTGTAGTACTTTACATTTCTCCCTGTTAAAATTTATCCTGTTTGCCTTGGCCCAATTCTCTGATCTGTCAAGGTCATTTTGAAGTGTGATCCTGTCCTCTGAAAGGCAAGCTTGCTTGCTTGCTTTCCTATCTGCAGAAAAGACCTTACTATGGGCTGATCTAACGAAACCACCTACCTGATGTAGCACCCTTTAGTGCAGGCATGGCCAAACTTGGCCCTCCAGATGTTTTGGGACTACAACTCCCATCATCCCATCTAACAGGACCAGTTGTCAGGGATGATGGATTTGTAGTTCCAAAACATCTGGAGGGCCAAGTTTGGCCATGCCTGCTTTAGTAGGCAAAGGGTCCAACAAGCTTCTGAACACCAGTTGCTGGAAACCACAGGAGAGGAGAGGGCTCTTGTGCTCCTGCTCTGTTCTCTGGTTTCCCACAGGCATCTGGTTGGCCAGTGTGGAAACAGGACACAGGACCAAATGGGCCATTGGCCTGATCCAGCAGGCTATTCTTATGTTCTTATGCAAAGTTACTCTAGCCGAGCAAGCTGAGCACTTTCCAAACTGTGCCACAAGTCACAACTGTGGGTACATGGCAATGAGAAGCTCTTGACCCTAGCCAGCAGCTCAACCAACAAGCATTAGAGATGTCTCCCAATGTCAAGAGTGCCAACAAGTATTGCCTTCACACTCTTAAAGGGGGTGAGGAACTCCTCCACTTTTAAGGCTTCCAGGCAAATGCTGGACCTGCCACACCCCATTAAAGGTATGTCCTAAACCTCTGCTTCCTATTGTTGTTAGGCATTTAGTCGTGTCAGACTCTTCGCGACCCCATGGACCAGAGCACGCCAGGCACTCCTGTCTTCCACTGCCTCCCGCAGTTTTGTCTGACTCATGTTGGTAGCTTCGAGAACCCTGTCCAACCATCTTGGCCTCTGCTGTCCCCTTCTCCTTGTGCCCTCCATCTTTCCCAACATCAGGGTCCTTACCAGGGAGTCTTCTCTTCTCACGAGATGGCCAAAGTATTGGAGCCTCAGCTTCAGGATCTCTCCTTCCAGTGAGCACTCCGGGCCATTGAGAAAATGTAATTACCCGCATGCTCAGCTTGTGGAATATTTCCCTCCCCAAAACATAGCTCAGTGGGGTGGAGGGGGAGAATGACTGATAGTCTGGGCTTGAAATGACCAGATCTATGGCAGCAGAGCTCCTGCCAACCTAGCAGTTAGAAAGCACGTCAAAGTGCAAGTAGATAAATAGGAACCGCTCTGGCGGGAAGGTAAATGGCGTTTCCGTGCGCTGCTCTGGTTCGCCAGATGCGGCTTTGTCATGCTGGCCACATGACCTGGAAGCTGTACGCCAGCTCTCGGCCAATAAAGCGAGATGAGCGCCGCAACCCTAGAGTCGGACACAACTGGACCTAATGGTCAGGGGTCCCTTTACCTTTATGGCAGCAGGGGAGCCAATTTTTCCAACCAAGCTATTAGCAGAGACCCAAACCCTGCCTTTTGGTGGACGTGGCTCAGAAGGAACCTGGTGGCTCATCTGCATCATCTACAGCAGGGGTCAGCAACCTTTTTCAGCCGTGGGCCGGTTCACCGTCCCTCAGACCATGTGGTGGGCCGGACTATATTGGGGGGGGGATGAACGAATTCCTATGCCCCACAAATTTCTCAGAGATGCGTTTTAAATAAAACCACACATTCTACTCATGTAAAAACACACTGATTCCCAGACCGTCCGTGGGCCGGATTGAGAAGGCGATTGGGCCGCATCCGGCCCACGGGCCTTAGGTTGCCTACCCCTGATCTACAGTCAATCCCACTGTTGCCAAGTCCTCCCCTCACATTTGGCAGGTTAGGCTGCCAATGGCTCCTCTCTCCAAAATGCCACCACTATATAGATAATAAGGAACTCGACTTTTCTGGCTTCAGTGTAACAGGACTCCTACTCTCTCGTCAAATCACTTCAGAACTGATCAAATGGAAACTCAGCCAAGTGTCTATTATTCATTCAACAGCAGACTCAGATGCCACCAACCACCCCATCAAAAAAAAGCACCACCTTATTTATTTGAGGCATCTCCTAGCCCTGAAGTTTGAGATAAATAGCAATAGTCATGCTGCGTGAGGAAAAAGGTTTAATTCTCACTGAGGTCATAAGGCTGGTACCTTAGCTTCACCACTCCAGATTGCGGGATGAGGCTCACACAACTGTATAAACTTTCATACAATATGAAGCAAATAAAGTGGGAAGGTGACTCAGCAGAATCCTTCCCCCTGACTGCATCTATTCTATGTTGAAGAATGTATTTTTTTTTCATATGTCAAAACATTAGCATATGAACCCCTGCATGCAACATGGGGTGGTATAAACCAGACATAGTTTTACCCCTTTAGGCTTAAAATTCAGCAAGAGCAACTGTTGCTGTCCCCATCCCACTTAAGCCCACAACTATATTTATCACCGATGGAGCATGAGACTCTTAAACACAGGGTCATGGGTCAAGCCCCCCATTGGGCAAAAGATTCCTCATGGTCCCTTCCAACTCTATAGTTCTATGATTCTTTGATTCAGCATTGGCAAAAGTATGCCTGCGAAACGACCTTTGGCAATCTGTTACTTTCCAGATGTTTTGGAATACAACTCCCATCAGCCCCCACTGGCCAGCTGGACACCTTGATAAAACTATTGTGAAGGAAACGTTCTCAGATTTGCAACCAGCATTCCTCATTGATTCACGAGCTCCTCAAAGCAAAATCTCGGGTACCTCCAGCTGCAACAGATCTGCCCTGGGAAGTTGCCCACCCCCATTTTTTGCATGATGGTAAGGACCCAGGTGGCGCTGTGGGTTAAACCACAGAGCCTAGGGCTTGCTGATCAGAAGGTCGGCGGTTCGAATCCCTGCGACGGGGTGAGCTCCTGTTGCTTGGTCCCAGCTCCTGCCCACCTAGCAGTTCGAAAGCACGTCAAAGTGCAAGTAGATAAATAGGAACCGCTCTGACGGGAAGGTAAACGGCGTTTCCGTGCGCTGTTCTGGTTCGCCAGAAGCGGCTTTGTCATGCTGGCCACATGACCCGGAAGCTGTACGCCGGCTCTCGGCCAATAAAGCGAGATGAGCGCCGCAACCCCAGAGTCGGACACGACTGGACCTAATGGTCAGGGGTCCCTTTACCTTTACTTTTACTGCAAGCAGGTTACGTTTTAAGAATTAGAAATTGTCATTTTGCAACCATTCTAATTGGTTGTTCCCTAAATTAATATTCAGGTAACAGCAAGCTATAACAAAGGGTTATTTATTAGAGAATGTTACACTGCACAATCCTTCTGTCTCTCCACTTGACGACAGAACTACAGGATCAAGCCTAAATAAATAATATGTACAATGTATCTAAAATAAATATATAATTTAAAATGAAATATCTTGTTAAATAGTTTCTGCCCCACTCCCCACCATTTAATAGAGTTCCAAAGTTAGATTTCTTCAGCAGTCCAAGTCTTTCACAGTTAAATTCTCAGCAGATGTCTGAAGAATCCAACTTGCTGGTGCATCGTCTTCTTGCAAAGATGTTTCTTCCCAATGATACCAAGGCAAAGTCCAACTCTTCTCCTTAGGCTGTGGCTCCACATTTCAGGAAGAAGCACTCGGTGGAGAAAAGTCTCTCTCTTGGAAAGAACTTCCTATTTGGAGGGGATGAATTGCTTCTTCAACAAAGCAAAGATCTGACGCAGTCTCTTCCACTCATACAAACTCCCTTTTGACGTTGAAATGTGTCTTGGGGGTGAGAAAGAGTTTTGACCACTGGATTGTGAAAATAAGAGCTGCTCCAGTGCTGAATCCTGCAATGTAATGGAAGGAGGCATCACATCTAAGCCAAATATGCACCACTCCAATATCGTGCCCTTCTAACTGCCCTGCCTGTGCAAACATTGCAGCTTGCCAGATGGAATGACCCCCCTCTCCTTTCCCTGTGCACTGTTATGGAGGCTCTCCTGCCCCCCTGAGCCAATTTCCAGGGGAATGAGGGAAGCCCCATAGCACAAATGGAAGTCTTTGTGCAAGGCTTCTTTCTGCTGATGGGGCTGGTTAGCTGGATCCCACCCTGCATGTGCAATTTTTTAAAAAATCAACCAAGAAGGTTATTCTCCATACCCCACAGTTATGTAGGCTGCCATTTCAAAAGAGAACAATTCCATTGAAGTCAACTGGAGCTACTCCAGGAGGGCTAGTGCAGAATAAGTGGCTTGAGACCTAAAATGATGCACTCTTGTGGCATTCAGTTGCCCTTTGTGACTCTCCTTACTTGCTAGCAGTGAATTCAGCATACATACATTTATTTGTGTGTCTCTCTGTGTGTGCACACTCTCTCTTTGGATTTGTCTTGATTAAAGAGGTTAAGCCTTTGGAAACCTATTGTCCAGCATTATCAGCTATTCCCACATCTAAAGGAAAGGGCCTTCTGAGGGCCACACACGGCACCCATTACCAAGGGCTACAGCTATGGCCTGCAGCTTCTGACTGTGGCTGGAATCTTACAGCCTCCAGAGAAGGGCAAGTGAGAGTAAAGAGTGTTGTCTTAAAGCTTTAAAGAAGGCATGTAACTCAGAGGGAGGCATCTCCGCAAGAAGAAAGGTGGGACAAGTGGCCAGGGACCTGCCACCCATTGGAGAGGGGGCCACCCATACAGAAGACCAGGGGGCAAAGTCCAAGTGATGTAATCCAGAGGTAGAAACACACAGCACACACAGCTTTCCTCAGGGCCTAAAGCCCCCTCGGCTGCTTCTAAACAGGGTGGATCGGATCATGATTTAAATCACTTGTCAATAAGGCTCAGGGTAGATAAAAATCAACGAATTTTTTTAAAAAATATGATTTAAATAAAAAAAATCCGATTTAAATTTTAAAAATCTGATTTTTTAATTTTTTTAAAAAAAAATCGTTGATTTTTATCCACCCTGAGCCTTACTGACTAGTGATTTAAATCGTGATTTAAATCAGTTTGATTTAAACCAAATCCACCCTGCTTCTAAAGGATTATATTATGAGAGCACCCAAGAACACAAGCACAAGCCCATTTATGCTGGTTTTGTTCACGATTCAGATATGCCTAATAGTCAATAATCAATAATCACGATGCAGATATGCCTAATAGTCAACAATCAATTTGCTGCCCTATCAAATGCTTGCTTGAAGCTTAAGAAGCCTAATTAAACTGGGTTAGCCAGCTCAAAGTGCCATGGGTCATATATCTGAGGCAAAACACGTAACAGTTTCCTGTGAGTAGGAGAAAGGCAAATATACTAGGGGAGACAGATACGTTTGTGGTTTTAGACTGGAACACTCTGAGACCAGTAGTGAACAATCATATTTCAAAATAGATGGCAGCAGGTGACATGTTTGTGCCAGGGCAGAGACTAGGTTTTTGTGATAGCGGCTGGCCAATCATAGCATCACAGCACATTGCCATAGACAGCATGAGGGAGAGCTTTGGAAAGTTTGGGGGAGTAAAATGAAATAAAATATTTGTGGGGTGCAGGGGCGTAGCAATGGGGGGCGGGGGGGCGGGCCGCCCCGGGTGCCACCCTGAGGGAGGGTGACACTTTGGGCGCTTAAAAAAAATTTTTTTTAAAAAAAATTTTTTTTTTTAAAGGCTATTTTCGGCAATGCCGGGGTGGACCTGCAGGGGCGCCAGCGAGGAGCGGTGTCACCCCCCCCCTCGCTGGCCGCCCCTGCGGCTCCGCCCCGGCAGTGCCGAAAAGAGCACCCCCCCTTCCAGCGGCTTTTCCCGCCGCTGGCTTGCAGAGCCGGGGAATGGAAAGGGGCGGGCCAGCGCGGAAGGGTGACACCCCTCCTCGCTGGCCCGCCCCTCTCCCTGCCCCGGCGCACCAAGGGGGGTGACAGGCGGCGGCTTCGGGAGACTCTGCAGAGCCCCCCGAAGCTGCCGCCCGTCAGGCATCCCTTGGTGCGCTGGGCGGCTGCTCGTGCACGAGCAGCCGCTGCACGCACCAAGGGATGCCGGGTGCCGGCTTCGGGAGGCTCCCGAAGTTGGCGCCCGGCATCCCCGGGGGCGGGGCGTCGCGCTTTACGCGTGCGTCATGACGCACGCACACGCCGCGACGCCCCGCCCCCGGGGGGTGCCTCTTGGCTTCCCGCCCCGGGTAGCCAAGAGGCACGGAACGCCCCTGGTGGGGTGGAATCCATCCTGGGGTGGGTGTGTTCCCCCTCATAAGTATTGCGCCAGTGGGTTATGAGTAATAACTTGCTATAGCTTTTTCTTTCTGTAATATGTGCCCTTTTTATACAAAGATTTATTGGTTAGTACTGTATTCCCTATGCTGGTGTCTGAGTAAATACAAAGGGCCTTCTCTACTCTCTACAACGCATAGCATCTCAGCCTCCCAGGGGTGGTCAAGAAGGAGTTAACCCATAATTCAGCCCAAACAGGTGCCTCAATAGGAGGCAACGCTGTACATTATCCTTTAGTTTGCCACAGGATAAAGAAACTTCCCTTCAGGCTAAAGGAAGGGCAGAATTTAGTGAAATCTCTTCGCAGCACACTAACACACAGTCTTCCCATAGGTTATGTTACCTTGCAATCTCAGGACATCTCAGTGGTTGACAGTGATGCCCAGTTTAACCTTCTCTTCACTCTCTACATCATACACTCCTTGCTTGTGACACCTGGAAAAAAACAGAAAGACAGAGACCAAGATAAATTCCAGTTCTAACCCTGTACGATAACTGCACCACCCCACTGCCACTGGCTAAAAGGACCCGTTGCTGTCGCCTTCCTGATCCTGGGATCCGAGAATGAGGAATTCCATCTTGCATTTCTTGGCAGGGGACCAGTCACAAGATGTGGAATACCTTAGACTGAAATGGGACTCGCTGGCTCCCTGCCCAGGCTTCCTCAACTGTATCCTCAACAGGGCAGAAAGGCTAGTGCACCATTCACAGAATCATTGAACGGGAACAGGTTCCCAAAACTACGTAGCCCAACTAGCAGCACCAAGGCAGGACTCATTACAAATTTTGACAGCAAGTCAATTGCCACAAGGGCTTAAACTGAAATCAGGTCACCCAGAGAACCCCAGTGGCAGGGCAACAACAAATAAAGTCATGGGGAAATTGACAAAGTGGTGGATTTGGCCCTCAAGCAATTCCTAGTTAAACACTGGTGGGCAGAGATCCATCAAGTCTCAGTTCCCAGCCAGTGGAATTAAAATGTGAAGGATTCATATCCCAGGAGTTGATGGGGAACTGAACAAAGCAAGGACCACAAAGCACTTTGTATAGTCAGCGTGTTTCATAAGGGACTTGGTGATGACACAGAACTTGGGATTCAACAGACGGTAAGCAAGGAACCTGTTCTGCCTTTGAAGCTGTGGAGGCAGTGGCGTAGCGTGGGGGTGCAGGGGGGGCCGGCCGCACCGGGTGCAACATCGGGGGGGGGGGCGCTCGCACTCGCAGCTCTCTGCCCCTGCCTGGCTCACTGAGTGTGAGTGTGCTGCTGGGGCGTATTTTCGGCGCTGCTGGGGCGTAGCCGCAGGGGTGGCCAGCGAGGAGGGGTGTCACGCTTGTCGCTGACGTGACACCCCCCTTGCTGGCCGCCCCTGTGGCTCCGCCCTGGCAGCGCCGAAAATAGCCTCCTCCCCGCCGCTGGCTGGCTTGCGGCGCCATGGCATGGAGGAGAAGGGCGGGCCAGCAGCCAGGAGGGGTGTCACCCCCTCCTGGCTGGTCCGCCCCCCTCCTCCATGCCGCGGCTCCGCCCAGGGAGCGCAGTGGCGAAAAAAACAGCTGAAAGGGGGGCTTTGTCTTCCTTTCAGCCCCTTTCAGCTGTTTTTTTCGCCCCGGCATGGAGGAGAGGGGCGGGCCAGTAGCATGGAGGAGTGTCACCCCTTCTGGCTCTGGTCCGCCCCTCTCCTCTATGCTGACGCCGTAGCTCTGCCCGGGAGCGCAGCGGCGAAAAAAACCCGCTGAAAGGGTTTTTTTCAGCGGCTTTTTTGCCGCGGCATGGGGCAAAGGAGTCGCTCTGTGCGCATGCGCGTTGTGACGTCATGCGCATGGAGCGACGCCCCGCCCCCAGGGGTGCCGCTTGGCTTGCCGCCCCGGGTACCCAAGCGGCACGCTACGCCCCTGTGTGGAGGTCTGGCCCTGTCAGCAGTTTTATACTTGCTAACTTCACATAATCCACCTCAGAATAAGACCAGAGGTTAAGTGTGAACTTTTCCCCATTTGGCATACAGAAGACAGCACTGCATCTCTTCTCAGCCCTGCCAAGCAGCTTACCTGAGCATCAGCAACACGGCAATGATGATAAGACATAGAGATGACAGCACCACTGCTGTGACTGCCAGTATAGTTGTGTGGTTGTAACTACGGGAGGGGTTCTCCACCGGAAGACTAAGGGCGTGGCATCGCGCCCCGTGGTACCCTTCTTCGCATCTAGAGTTGCAAATGAAAAGCAAACAATGTATAAGGCTTGTTCCAGACCGTAGCAATAAAATGATAGCTAGTCACATTGATATGGCGGTCTCCTTTCTTCTAAGTTTAATGCTCAGAAAGCTATTCACATTTCAAAGTGCAACACGCCTCTTTTTCCACACACCCCTCCCACTGATATAATCTGGTATTACATGGTAGAACTATGCAATGAACTCTTGTGCCTTTACTCCATCAGCTATACATGGCTAACATCAGTAAGACACATACACTGACATTAGTTTAAGTATTATTTAAGTCATTAAAGCCATTAAGTTAAAAATAATAATAAAGAGTTGCAGCCTCTAAGAGACAATTGCACACAGTTGTCTTTCAGAATCTTTGATGGAAATCTATTTAGGTCTCCCTGTGTTACAGACCCCAGAGGAATTTTGAGAGTGCAATATCTCAGCAAGGGCTGGAGATTTCTTCCTCCAGCTATCAAAGGAGAGTTTTTGCATCCATCGGGCTGTTAATCTCTACCCACATTCTTAGTATTTTCACTCTCAAAGAGAAGGGGAATTGCCACAGCTGACTCACACTTTCCCATTTTTCTACCCTCAACAGTAGGAATAATTTCAGTCTTCCTTGGGGACAGAGCACACTTCTTAAAGGGAGTAAGTGATCGTCTCTTGTTAATTTGTCCTGACAGTTACTCACACAATTAAAGAATGTGATGGGGCCGGCTCCCCAAATTGTCTTCCCACATGTTCCCACCCGCAGCCTGGATGAGTAAAACTAAATAAATAAATAAGCATAGAACCAGCTTTGCACTAACGCCCAATCAGGAAGGAAAGGGGGTCTTTCCAAACACCCAGTTCAAATATCTGATGCTTTGAAAGAGCTCAGTCAAAAGCAGCACATTCCACAAATCAGTGTCATCTTCAAGCTCCAATGCTCAGATTACAAGGAAGCCAAAGGGAGACTGGCATGATGAGGGATGATGTAGACCCCCAGCCTCCCAATGCTCACTGCTGCCCAGATCCAGGCACTAGCGACCTCAGCTAACCAGCCAACATGAGGCATGGCCCTATTCTAGCAGTGACGTGATGGGCCCAAAGGGGAAATGATAATAAAAGATCCAGCAGCAGACAACAAAACAGCAGCCATCTGCCAAGGGAAGGGCAGAGAGTCCCACAATTGCTCTGCGTGTCTGGGAGTGCAACAGGGCTGGGTAAGGCAAAACTGATTTGGAATTCATAATACAGCATACTGTATGGTAACCCCACCCTGTAAATGCGTTAGGTGCTCAGGGTCAGGGGAGACTGCTTTCCCAAGGCAAAACATTACCAGTCTTCTTGTTTGCCCTTGGAGGTATGCGCTGACAAACAAGTCGACTTGAAGAAAATCAAGCCTCAATATGGGGAGCACAAAGCACATTCCTGATGCTCAGTTTCCTGAAGACCCTGCAGCTTGCACTTAGAAGCGAGATGCTTCCCCTTGGTGGTCTGCAGGAAACTGAGAAGTAAAGCCTAAAGCTAAAGGGCAGGATGTGCTTCAAAATGGATAATCACAGGTATTTTCATAGCTGGGAATAGTTATGTTTTCTGCAGCAAGACTCCAAGACTCTCCAGACCATAGCTGTCAACCCTCCCTTTTTTTGCGGGAAACTCCCTTATTCCAATGCCGTTTTCCGCTGCTATCCCGGATTGTTGATATCCCTTAAATTTCCCGGATTTCAAAGGAAGCAGCTCCTCTCCCTCCCTGCCGGCCAGGGAGGCTCCTCAGCTGCGTTGCTCGGCTGCCAATAAGGAGTCTGAGACCGACTGGGGGCGGAGCTTGCATGCCTTGCGCAGCCAGACCCTCACGCCCAACCAGACAGCCAGCCTGCCTGCTGTCTACGAGCTCACTCTTTCGCTCACCCGTTCGCGCGCAGCCTCTGGAGCGCAGGGTGGCGAGGCTACTTGGTGCCCTTGCACCGCCCTTGCAGCATCCCTTATTTTCAAATCTGAAAGTTTGGAAAAATCCCTTATTTTCAAATCCGAAAGTTGACAGCTATGCTCCAGACCCAATCCAGCGCTTTATTTGCTAGCTCTCAATTTTGCTATCTCTGCTGTTAATTTATTTTCTCATTTCACTTTTGTTGTCCAGAGCAGAACCAGAAAGTTGCCTGCACTTCTGAAATTGCCCACCCAGCTTCCTACATAAGCCTGTATCTTTAGTGAAAAAAGGATTTGCTGAGCAAATGAAAACTCAGTCACTGGGAAGAACTCAGTCAAAAGTTCTAAGCAACCACTGCACTGAGGTTCTCCATCTCTTACTAAATTTGAGCTTTCACTGTTGAGCCAGGGTGCTACTGGGAAGAGTCTCTAGTCTCTATTATATACAGGAAATTGCTGGAATTGTCAACTGGACCCCTTACGGGGAGGGCTTTAAAACTTTGTGGGTAACAGATATGAGAGTTATTAAATCAGATGGTAAATAGAACAATATGTGGTCTTCTAAGGCATACAGGACTCTTTCTGCACACATCTGAGAATGTTCATTGAAAACTTCACATAGGTGGCACCACGAAGGACATTGTTTGCTGGTGCTGATGTGGGGCACAAGGAGGGGAATCATTTACGGTGGGAGTTACAATTTTTACCACTTTTGATTTGTTTTTATTATGTACTTTTATCTCATATTTTTATGCTGTGAAGCACCCTGAAATATTTGAATTAAAAGCATTATTATTTATTATTATTATTATTATTTGAACCTTGACTTTCTTTGGGGTTTTCTTTTAGGTCTCTGAGGACCAAACTCCCATTCTCCAAGACCACAATGCACCAGTACTTGACTCTTTCTTCCTTATTTAAAAAGGAAAATGACCCTGCAGCACAGCTATTGCGCTGTTCTAGGGAATTACTGGAGAAGGATAATATGCTCCACAGTGAAAAGAAAACCATATGTATTTGTTTTGATTATCTGCAAAGACCATCCCCAGAACAGAGAAACCGTGATGAACTTACATGCAATGCGCGCTTTTTAATGCCTTGATATATTTGCATTCTCCGTGAATACAATACTCCTTGTATCTTCGCAGGCAGGGGTCCCTCTTTCTCCCTTTGCCCTTCCTCCTTTTCTTCCCTTTCCCTTCCTTCACTGGAATCACAGGTTCTTGTGGGTTGGAAAGGAAAGCAACTAGGAAAAGAAAGAAAACACCAATTTCATGTTACCATATATTATTTAGACTAACAATGCTCTGCAGTAGTCAATATACCCCATTCCTTTGTTCAAGAAAATAAAATTCAGCTGTGATGCCACTTAATAAGCACAAGCCCCTAATTAAACTAGATCTGATCATTTGCTCTGTAGGGGTGGGCAGATTTCAGGAGTATGAAACCTACTTTATTTTCTACTAAAACCTCTGAGGTCCATCAGCTGGTACAAATTGGGTGGGGAAACAGCCAAGAACCTGGGATTAAGGAATAGGGCACCTGTGAGCACATATTCACAAGAATTAGTTTCAGATACTAAAACTGAGCTCCCACAAAAATCAACTCCTGGTTTTCAATCCAACTTCCACATTTTTAGCAGCTTGCTTTAGTTGGGAGAAAGACTTTTTTGTCAATTGGAAGTCAGAAGAACTTGCCACTCTACTTGCCTTCGGGTAGAAGATATAGAACAATTAGATCAAGAACAAATAGATTGAAGAACAGTTTCTACCCAAGAGCTATAACCATCTTAAATGCTGTAACCAGATAATATGACCTTGGAGAGCTGTGATGGGTGTGGGTGTGGGTGTGGGTCTGCATGTGTGGCTTTTTTTGGTGTGTGTGTGTTTTGTGCTGTTTTTTCTTTTTCTTTCTGGTTTTTACGGGATGGCATGCAATTTCGTTGCACTTGTATAGCGTTGTGCTTGTACTTGTGCAATGACAATAAATAAATTATCTTATCTTATCTTACTGCAAAACTGTGGGTCTCCCAGTCAATTCCAAATCTACCTTCTGCCTGGCGCCAGTTTACTGGAAGCCCAGCAATCTTGACTTCCTCAGTGCTGCCGGTGCTTCTTGCGCTGGAGCTAACTTGAACTCTGGTGGCCGACTTCCTCTGCCTCGACTCCAATATCCCACCCTGCTCACCACATCCTTCCTGTTCCATTTGCAGGGTGTTTGGGGAGTTCTGCTCATATAGCAGCTGACAAGACAGACGGTGGATGGTGCAAAATTGCAAGCCGAACATCTCATTTATTCCAAAGCTGCTTTAAGTGCAGGGAAGAGGAGCCCTCATGTCACCCCAAGTCATAGCTGTCAACTTTCGGATTTGAAAATAAGAGATTTTCCCCAAACTTTCGGATTTGAAAATAAGGGATGCCAAGAGGGCGGTGCAATGGCACCAAGTAGCCTCGCCACCCTGCGCTCCAGAGGCTGCGCGCGAACAGGTGAGAGAAAGAGCGAGCGCATAGACAGCAGGCAGGCTGGCTGTCTGGTTGGGCGTGAGGGTCTGGCTGCACAAGGCATGCAAGCTCCGCCCCCAGTCGGTCTCAGACTCCTTATTGGCAGCCGAGCAACGCAGCTGAGGAGCCTCCCTGGCCGGCAGGGAGGGAGAGGAACTGCTTCCTTTGAAATCCGGGAAATTTAAGGGATATCAACAATCCAGGATAGCAGCGGGAAACGGCATTGGAATAAGGGAGTTTCCCTCAAAAAAAGGGAGGGTTGACAGCTATGCCCCAAGTTTGGTGCATGGGCTTGCTGGGCCCAGCAAAGGGGACCTACAATGTCATTTCTGTGATTCGCCCCACCCCTCCACTGCTCCAGTGCTGTCTGAGTGTGTTGAGGTTGAAGCTGCTATTTGTGCATTCCGGATAGGGTTCGCAGTGCCTGAAAAGCAACTGAGATCTCATCTAGGAATAGCCCTTCCTCTTTCCCCTGCATGCTGCAGAGGTCTCTGAGCACAATGCTTTGTTCAAACACATACAGTACAGTTCCAAACATACTACTGGAAATCAAGGCAGGATTTTGCCCACACTAACACGAGCCTGCCGCGCTGTACGCGCTGGCCTCTGCAAAAGGGCAGGCACAAAGCATCATGCTCCTGTTCCAGGCATTTTGAAGCATGGGGGCAACTAATTCTGCTGTGATTAACTGCTGGCTGACTTTGGGCCACTTTCCCATTGGGACACATGTAAGACTTCGAGGCCAGTAGCTGCTTCTCCTTTTCAATGTCCCGTGTGCAAGTGCTCGTGCAGGTATCACCAGGTGTGCCATACAGGTAGAGGCACCTGGCAGCCAGATGCAGCTGGCGCTCCCCACCACATTCACCACTCTCTAATCAGTGAGCCATCCCTTCCATGTTTCCGAGCACAATTCAAAGTGTTGGTGCTGACCTTTAAAGCCCTAAATGGCTTCGGTCCAGTATACCTGAAGGAGCGTCTCCGCTCCCATTATTCAGCCCGGACACTGAGGTCCAGCGTTGAGGGCCTTCTGGCGGTTCCCTCACTGTGAGAAGCAAAGCTACAGGGAACCAGGCAGAGGGCCTTCTCGGTAGTGGCGCCCGCCCTGTGGAACGCCCTCCCATCAGAGGTCAAAGAGATAAACAACTATCTGACATTCAGAAAATACCTGAAGGCAGCCCTGTTTAGGGAAGTTTTTAACCTGTGAAATTTTAATGCATTTTAATATCTGTTGGAGGCCGCCCAGAGTGGCTGGGGGGACCCGGCCAGATGGGCGGGGTACAAATAATAAATTATTATTATTATTATTATTATTATTATTATTATTAGAGTCATACATACTCCTTCAGAGGGAGGAGAACCTTCCCCTTTGAGTCCCTGCGAAGCGGAGAAGCGAAGGCTAGACAGACAGAGCCATAAGGCTCTTTACAATTCCCCTTGGCCCCATCAGGAGGCCGCTGCCGCACTCCGAGCCCTATTATTGGCAGCCCCCCCCCCAGTCCTGCCCCCTCCTCCCTGAATAGCTGTGTGCTAGGAGTCAGCCTCCCTAAGGAGCAGGAAGCTCTGCAGAGAGCGGCTTCGCCAAGGAACAAGCCATACGTTTATCGCCCTCTCCCAGGCATTCCAGCTAACAATACTGTGGGGTACTGTCAGTATCATGTGTGCAGCTCAGCTGCTCCCACACAGGGCTGCTTCACCTGCAATGTAGGTCACACTGGCCACCCACCATTTATTCAAAGGCCACTGCTCTCTCCAAATCTATTCTAAGTGGAAATTAGAATGATTGACAAAACCAACCCTTCCAAACTACTGCATCTGTTGCCGCCTGATAAAGTCACCTTTCCACACAGGCCTCAGCTTCTGTAGCAATATAGGCCTCATAGTTTGGCCAAAAGTTTGGACAGGAGCCCAGATGAAAGAAACCAGATGCAGATCTCAAGGGGCTGTTTCTGTCCCGCTGCAATTAAAAGCTCTTCAGTTCTTCATGCCCATCAGTTTAAAGGGTAAAGGGACCCCTGACCATTAGGTCCAGTCGTGTCCGACTCTGGGGTTGCGGTGCTCATCTCGCTTTATTGGCCGAGAGCCGGCGTACAGCTTCCGGGTCATGTGGCCAGCATGACAAAGCTGCTTCTGGTGAACCAGAGCAGCACACGGAAACGCCGTTTACCTTCCCGCCGGAGCGGTTCCTATTTATCTACTTGCACTTTGACGTGCTTTCGAACTGCTAGGTTGGCAGGAGCTGGGACCGAGCAACGGGAGCTCACCCCGTCACAGGGATTCGAACCGCCAACCTTCTGATCAGCAAACCCTAGGCTCTGTGGTTTAACCCACAGCCCCACCTGGGTCCCTGCCCATCAATTTACAGAGCAGTTAATCCCTTGAAGGTGCATGGGGGGCAGAGTTAGCTGAAATGGTAGATCGGAGAAACACTGAAAGGTCCAAAAATGTTTTGAAAGGAGAAGAGATGAAGGGATTGTGACTTAACCTCCTATTCAGCCCACCAAGTACCACAAGGTCCTGCCCAGGCCACCTTCCAGATCCATCAGGTCCTCTGAATTTGAAGACTGACGCTGTTCACCCTACCACAAATCCCCAAAAATATATGGAATAGGGAACTGAAGAAAAGCAGCTAAGGAGGAGAATAGGGAAGTTAGAAGTGAAGGAGAAAAAAGTCAAAGGTATTCAGAAAATAAAAGTTAAAATGTAAATAGATTTTTTTTAAAGAGCAAAATATGGAGACAAGAAAGAATGACGTGCAGTAGTGAGAAAGGGAAGGAAGGCTGCCTGCAGAAGACGGAGAACTGCCTCCTTCAAGGGCACCAATCACATGACTTGGGTGAAAAGACTTGGCCAAGATTAAGGAGGAGGAAGACAGGACTATTGAAAGAAAGATGAAAAGAGACTTGACAGAAGCACAGTCAGCCCTGCTGAAAGAAGGTGCAACTCTGCTGGTCTTCATCAATCAACTTGGTTAGCAGCAGCAGCAGCAGCTCAGAGTTCTTCCCATGGTTGACTCTTCTGGTGCCTCCAGATTTAGCAGAAAGCATGCAAGAAGATTCAGGACATAAATGGGCAAAGAGGAAGAACTACAAAGCCAGCCAAACCCCCAAGATGGCACAACTTAACCTTGGTGACTAAGCTGAGCAAGGTAAGAGGAGCCGCGCTGTGTGGGTGGGAGGCAGCGAGTCATCTGTGGATCCCCACCTCTGACCAACAGCACCCACAGGCTGGAAAGTTAAAACTTCCGCCTGGATCAACCCACACAAAGTAATCAACACAAGGCGTCAAATAACTAATTTTCCATGCTTTGAGACCATCACCCAGCAGTTACCGTAATCTCTTCACACTCAGCCTTCCCTGCGACTAGAATTCTGTAGTACAGTGCAAATGCCAAAAGACCTCTCCTGCTTTATTGTACCTAAGAATACTGTTGCTATGGGACCCCAGTGCCGGCCAATGTTTTCTAGAAGAGGAAGGACGTTTCGCCAATGAAAGGAGGGGAAATCCTGAGCTTGCCAGGTTTGCAAGTCCTTGGAGAGAAATAGTTAATGAGCAAGAAATTAAGGAGTGATCTGGTGAGCTTATGACCACACCAGAGCATTTGTGAAGCTGGAGAGCATGAAATCATCATGTCTCCAGCAAAGCATGTTGTGTTTCCACACAAGAGGGTGGGAACCATCCTGTAGCAGATGAAGTAGCAACTCTGCATAGCCACACTTTCCAAATTCCACAGCAGCAGACAGAAGCCCCAGGATTTCATGGCAACTTCACCAAAGTCCCCTGACCCCGCAGCTATCGGACTTTGTAATTAAATTGAAGTGTAGAGGCTTTGCGCGAAGTGGTTGCACTTGATAAAAGGACAAAAAGTTGTGGGTAGAACAGGATGCAGCTCTAAGGTCTTGTGGGCAGCTGGAATGTGTGGTTGGCTCAGAAAAGGCACTGGGGCCCTCTAGGGTAAAAGTGAGCTTAGAAAATAGAAACAAGGAACTACTAAAACATCAGTGCACTGTGACATCAAGCAAATAAGGCAGGAATTTCCGTGGGAACATTCCAGCCTGGTTCCCTCCCTTGTCCTGGGGACTCACTTCTATTTGCCAGGGTTGTGCACACAAAACAGTTCAGACTTTCATGTCTGCAGAACTTCAACGTTAGAATATAACAGAAATGATCAACTCTGAAGCAAATATGAAAGATCAAGTCACCCACTTTTAACTTTCCTACTTCTCTAGCATTTTCTACTCCTACCACACTTTATCATCCCTCTAGGAACAAATCTCAGAGATGAGAAGCTGCCAATTCCAAGCAGACTTAAATGGAAGTAAATTTCACTGAAGTTCAACTGGATTTTGTGCCCAATTTAACGTGTTTGTAGCGGAGGCAAAAGACAACAAAGGCAAACCTGTAACACCAGAATTAAAAGGGTGCATCTGTCTCTTGGACTGCTAAGCCTCCATCAGAGGGGCCTATGCTTAACCTTTTAGGATAAGCAGCAAGCCATACCTCACAAGGACGATCTAGCTACACAGCCATGCATATGTGATTTGCAAGATAAGCAAAAAGCTGAACCGCACAATGAGGAGGGTGAAAATTAATTTGTCGCCTAGACAGTTACAGGGTCCATAAAGCATAGAATTCTTCATGCCTCTTCTGAGGAGGCTGAGGTGTATTTGAGCCCCAAAGGTCAAAATAAACCATAAAAATAAGTCATGTGGAACTACTTCAGAACCTGTCCCCTAGTCCAGAGCTGCCTGAGGTTCTCCACAGCATCGTGGAGCCACCAGTGATTGGACTGGGCAACATATATATATCTAAAGCTATAGTTAGCATGGCAATGTGACATGAAAACAATGTCCCTTCTCTAATCTTAATCCTAATAATAATAATAATTTATTATTTATACCCCGCCCATCTGGCTGAGTTTCCCCAGCCACTCTGGGCGGCTCCTAGCTCCTGCCATATATATTATATATTAAAAGCATTTGCAGGAAGTCAGTTCCATTTCCAGTTTTTATGGCCAAGCTGACCCCTCTGCCTCCCAAGCCTCAGTAGCTCAACCCTGTAAAGTTCCCCAATTTGATTCATCAAAATCAAAGGACTCAGGTGCGGTTAACCCTGTGCTAATATGGTGGCTAGTGAATGTAAAAATGTAAACGTAAAGGACCCCTGGACCAGTCAAAGGAAACTATGGGGTGTGGCGCTCAACGGAACACCATGATGGAAGCCAGAGCGCACAGAAATGCCCTTCTGATCAGCAAGCCCAAGAGGCTCAGTGGTTTATTTAGACCACAGCGCCACCCACATCCCCTGGCTAGTGAATGTAACTAAGGGCAAAAACACTCAGGACAGGCAATTTCTCTGCTTCCCCAGCACTGCATACTAGATAAGACACTCAAAGACCTGGATCCTGCAGAGGATCCTCCAATCACCTCCTAATATTTGCACCACTCAACCCCCCCCCCAAATACTGCTTCCCTCCCTTAATAGACAGATGGCTGGGAAACATTTATCTCTCCCCCCATGGTGCCCCTGGACTCACCTCGAGGGAGTTCACTGAAGTTGTTCCCTGCAGACGACACACTTCCACCTCTCTCTCCTTCATGCTCCAAAGCCTCCCTGGCCGGAAGTAACTGGACGCTTGCCAGGTCCTCTCTGCCTTCCTCGTGGTAAACTTCATTCCTGAGCCCGCCAAGCTCATCCCCCTTCACCAGGATGGGCCAACCTGGAAACAAGGACTTCGGGTGAATCACCAGCCGCCAACTTTTCATACAGTTTCATCACACCACTGCCCAAGAGCAATTAGAAAATTGGGGGGGGGGGGAGAGAGAGAAGCCACTTGCGCTCTCTCTCCCTATACACACACACACACACACACACACACACACACACACACACACACACACTGTACTGTATCAACCCCACCCCAAAGACAGGGTAAAAAACAATGTATGAAAGGCAGACACGTTTTTCACTTCGATACAAGTGCATTAATACCCAGCAGATTCACACATGCCAGTGTACCCAGATGTTTCGGAGGCATAACAAGCACTCTCTCTCTGCCAATATGGTGATGCCCGCGCAGAATCCAAGTCTAGACAACTCAGCCACACACCGACACTCCTGTCTCACTGTTATTCCCATGCATATTTCTACCCATATTTGCAGGTTGGATTTTCAACCTCGGGAGATATAAAAACATTCTGACTCGGCAATGCCTGAAGCTTGCAGGACTTTCCCCCGAGGGGCTTTCCACCGCGGTGTTGCATTTACCGTTTTACGGACAAAAAAAACTCTCGGACACCCCCCGGCGGGACTCCTGCAACTGCATTATCCGCCTGCGCCCACCCATCCCAGCGATGCAGCGCTATCTCGGCACCATATCGGCTATCAAAACAGGCTAAATTTGGCAGCGGTGCAGCGAAGCCGGAGCAGACAGCGCCAGCAGGAGGGGATTCCGAGCGCAGGGAAGAGCGGCCAGGGTTCCCTTTCTTTTCTGGGCAACCGAAAATCCGACGCGCGGCTCAGGCAGAGGCAAGAGCTCGCAAGTCCCGTCGGTTAACAGGAGAGAGTCGAGCGCTCGCCGGGATCTCTTCCACACCGAGGCCAACGACGCGGAGCGTGCCTGCCCCAGTTTTACGGCATCCCCACAGGACTCCCTTTCGCCCAGGGCGCCCGATTCCGCCCGCTGTGATTACCCCTTCTTACCTGCAGCCAGAAGGACGCTCCAGAGAACCAGCGCCGCCCGCATCCTGCTGCCCCTTGATCCCGACAGAAAAGCGAGATTGCGGGGAGAGCCTCCCGCGAGCGCCTGCCGCTCCGACGCCGCGCCTCGAGGGCAGCTCTGGGGTCCCTGTTCCGCGCGGCTCCTTTTGCTGGGTCCCTTCCGCTCCGAGCGCCGCCACTGCTGTCCGCCGCGCTCTCGCCCCGCGCGCAGACTAAGCCCCGCGCCCACGTGGGACCCGCCAAAGGCGGCCAGGGGGCGGGCCGCGACGGGAGGCTCCTCGGGACCCGCCCCCGCCCCCGCTGACGTCGCCGGCACTCCCGCTTCCTCGCCCTGCCCGCGGGCGCGGCGGCAGCAGACGGCGCTGCGCTGCCACCCCGGCCTGTGGGGAGGGGGGGGTGGCACAGAGACAGGGAATCCCTGGCCTGCCTCTCTTGGGAGGCCTCCCCCCGCCACGCGGGTTTTCGAGGGAGACAGGCAGCTGCTGCTGGGGAGGAGCGGAGGTCAGACAGGCAACAGCGAGAAGTCTCTCTCCTCCTTTGCCCTGCTTTGCAGAAGAGGCTGGGGGAAAGCGAGAGACAAGCACACCGCGGCCAGGAAGCCCCCAGGGCGCCCCACCCCTCTCTCCGTGTCCCCCCCCACCCTCATGGCGCCCCCACCTCCGAGTGGTGCTGCTTCTGGAATCGGGGGTGGGGGGCCAGGAAAGAGCGCAGGCAAGCAACTCCTCCCGGCTGCCTCCCTTGCTTACCCTCTGTGGCTACCGCGGGGAGGATCGAGGCCCTGGTGCTTCCTCGACTAGCGGGGAAAAAGCAGGCAGCCACCTCTGCCTGCTGTTCCCCGGCATAGAGGGCAGATCCACGCCACAGGGGCGAAGCTAGGCTCATTTTCACCCAGGTCAAAGACTCAGTTTGGCGCACACACAAACATACACCCAGGCATATTTGCGTACTGTATTTCCGTTGTTCGGATGCCTAATAGTCGTCTTCCAAAGCAACTACTCTTCCCAACTTAAGAATGCAAAGCGAAATACCAGTGGGCAACAAAGAGGTTTAAAGATGCTCTCAAGGCAAATTTTAAAAAAAATGTAGTATAAGCACCGATAACTGGGAAACACTGGCCTGCAAGTGCTCCAATCGAAGAACAGCCTTTACCAAAGGTGTTGTGGACTTTGAAGAAGCACAAACTCAGGGTGGAAAGGAGAAATGAGCTAAGAGGAAGGCACATTTGGCAAACCCTGTGGTCTAAACCACTGAGCCTAGGGCTTGCTGGTCAGAAGGTTGGCGGTTCGAATCCCCGCGACGGGGTGAGCTCCCGTTGTTCGGTCCCAGCTCCTACCCACCTAGCAGTTCGAAAGCACGTCAAAGTGCAAGTAGATAAATAGGTACAACTCCGGCGGGAAGGTAAACAGTGTTTTCGTGCGCTGCTCTGGTTCGCCAGGAGCGTCTTAGTCATGCTGGCCACATGACCCGGAAGCTGTCTGCGGACAAACACCGGCTCCCTTGGCTTATAGAGCGAGATGAGCGCCGCAACCCCAGAGTCGTCCGCGACTGGACCTAACGGTCAGGGGTACCTTTACCTTTATACCAGGATAAAATCTCGCCCAGAAAGCTATATCCCCACTGTGGAAGAACATGTGAATCAAGAAATGGCCTTCACAGTAACCTACAAGACCTTGCTCATGGAAGACAATTTATGAGCGATCACCAAAAAAGATTTGTGTACGCATGCACACACAGGCTGGGAGCCTCAATGACACCCCTTCGGAGGGGCAAAAAACCCGGCTATCCTTGGTCATCATGCTGGGTGACTTGCACCGGACTGTGTGGAGAGGGTAACAATGTTCAGATTTCTGGGCATTGAATTACAGGAGGATCTGTCCTGGAGTGCAAACATAAGGGGGCTTGTGAAGAAGGCGCAGCAGAGACTGTACTTCCTGAGAGTTCTAAGGAAAAACCATCTTCCACAAAAGCTGCTGCTTGCCTTCTATCACTGTGCCATTGAGAGTGTGCTCACTTATGGCTTATGTGTGTGGTATGGAAGCTGTACTACCAAGGACAGGATGGGGTTGTGCAGAGTTGTTAAGGCAGCAGAGAGCATTGTTGGCTGCTCGCTCTCCACCTTAGAGCAGATTTATGCCACGAGGTGCCACAGAAAGGCACTGGGCATAGTAAAAGATCCATCGCATCCTGGTCACCATCTCTTTGAGCTCTTGCCGTCGGGGCGGAGATACAGGACGATGACAACAAGAACAAGCCGTCTTAGGAACAGCTTCTTCTCCAGAGCGATCTCGGCCTTGAATGGGAAGCCTGGACTTTGAAGTCATCTAATCTTACCTGTTATGCTTTATCATTGTATGGTTTTAATCAGTGTGTATAGTTTTAATCAGTGTTTTTGTAGTTGTTTTGTTTTTGCGTGGAGTGCCCTATCTGGGTGGATGGAGCAGCCAAGTAATTTCGTTGTTCCCGAAGGGGACAATGACAATAAAATATATTCTATTCTATTCTATTCTAAACCCGTGCATCCCTGTTCTGCCCTTGACTGATCCCATCCAGTGAGGTAGCCTTCTGGAGCATCTGGCAGGGCTTTGTGAATCAGCGCTTCAATTCCTTCCCCAGACCCACAGGTGCTGAGAGGTGCTGCACCACCTCAGGGCATTTGGCCTACGCCACAAGATCCTATCTTGCTTCTCCTGCTCTGTAAGCCATACATGAAACTGCTGGGTGAGATCATTTGGAGGTTGGGGCTGAGGTGCCATGTGGATGGGACACAGTCATGGGAGGGCAATGGAAGTGATTCACCAGTGCCTGGAGACAATTTAGAAATGAAAGGGAGCCCCTCACCTCTAGCACTGCAATTAGAGAAAATCTGTTTAAAATGTTCTATAGGTGGCATATAACCCCACACAAAATTTCCAAGATGTATAAGAACGCCACAAATACCTGCTGGAGATGCGAGGAGGTGGGGGACTTTTACCACATATGGTGGAAATGTGATAAAAATAAAGCTTTTTTGAATGAGTTCCACACAGAATTGGAAGTTATTTTAGCAATCAAATTTCTGAAATCCCCTGAAACTTACCTGTTAGGAATTGTAATGCCGGATATACCTAATAAATTTAAGACCTTCTTTCTATACGCTTCCGCTGCAGCAAGGATTTTGGTGGCTTCATATTGGAAATGTGCCAATCTTCCGAGTAAGAAAGATTGGCTACTTAAAACTATAGAATATATCGAGCTAGCCTATCTATCAGAAAATTTAAAGGACAATCCGAGGAGCAAATTTATTGAAGAGTGGAATAGTTTCTTATGCTATTTAAAAAAGAGGTGTGACATGACCACGGTGCACGTTTTGAATTAACACTTGTTTTACAACTACAGATAATATATAGTGTGATATAACAATGAATAAGATTGGAATGTTATAGATTTGTGATAGATTAAAAGGTGTCAGAGTTAAAGTAGATCAATAAAACAACAATATCGTGAATCAAAGGAGAGATGGATTAGGGAAGTAGATAATTATATTTAACTAAGTTTATTCGATTTCTGTTTTGTTTTTTCTTTTCATTTCATTTAGGAATAATTGTATGATTTTTGTGTGTAGTCTGTGGTTGTTTGTTTTGTTATGTGTTATGTATTGTTTGGTATTGTTTATTGTGAATGAAAATAAATAAATAAATAAAAAAGAAATGAAGGGGAGCCCCCCAAAACCTGGAATTTAATCCCGGCAAGGCAGACACATGGCAGCTTTCTGTGGTCCTATTTTGGCATTGACTTTTCAAGCCTTAAATGGTCTGCAACCAGGTCATGTTTAGGTCAGCTTGTTCCCAAATACAGTGGGAGCTTGGTTTTCGAACGTAATCCATTCCAGAAGACCGTTCAAGTTCCGAAATGTTCGAAAGGACCGAGGTGCAAAGGGTGGTCTGCAAATTTAATTGAGAAACACTCAGCGGAAGCCATTTGACTTCCAAGGTGCATTTGAAAACAGAAGCATTTACTTCCTGGTTTTTGGCGTTCGAAAACCGAAACGTTCGACTTCTGAGACGTTCAAAAACCGAGGTACCACTGTACACCTGCTTAGAGGCCTTCCCTTGGGGCCACTGCAAATTGTTCCACTAGTGAGCACAAAGGATGGGGCACTTTCTTTCTTTTTTAAATTTCTTTTTATTGGATTTTTATCACATACACTACCACCAACCACACACAGAATACATACAAAATACATACAACAAACAAAACATAGAATACATACCAACATACAAACAAATTAATTTTTTTAACATAATCAAGGTTACTTTTCTAGTAATTTCATTCATTACAAAGACAAACAATAATGATGATCAAATATGTAAATATATATATATATATATTCTCAGTATAATTCATTATAGTTCTACTAGACTTCCCTTGTAGCTCTCTCCATTAATCCAAATATATCTCGACAAGCAAAAAGAAAAGGTAAGTGACACTGACATCCATATTGTTGTAGTTATTAAGCCTTCGTTTATCTTCATATTTGTATTTATTCATCGTTTCTTTCTAAAATTTAACACGGATTAATCTAATACATGCGCCATGTTGGCGTTACACCGTTCTTTTAGGTAAAACAGAAAAGGATGGGGCACTTTCAATGATTTTTCAGATCCCATCTCTAAGCTCCTTTCAGCAGAAATTGAAAGCATCCCCCCCAAGCAGGCTTCTAATAGGTGATTGAACTTTTTGCCTTTGCCTCAGTTTTTAGTTTTGCCAACTATGTAGTTGTGTCTTTGCTAGTTTTATTAATTTAAATGGCTGTGGGTTTTTTAAACTGTATTTTATTATTAAGTCGTTCTCAATGAAGCTGCAGAAAAATGAGATATAAATAAATTCAGGACTTATTAGAGGAATGGGTGTAGGGGTGGTCTCTTAACGGAGCTGTGCTGGGGGGGGAGCCATCCTGCAACCACTACCAGCCCCCATGTTCAGGATGATTGATTATATGCCTGGGAGGTAGGGATGCAGCAGTTGCTGCCATATAAAGAAGAAAGAGGGAGTACCAATAGCACCAGACCCTTAAGCAATGCAGCTATCTGAGTGCTCATCTTAAGTGGGGAGAGGCTTCCTTGCCATGTTTATGGGGATGACTCCTTTGCACTCTCTGCTTGGTGCTTTCTCACTCCTCCTAGCTGGGTTTCTGTGAGTGATAAGACCAAGGGGATAGCCAGCTGCTAGCCAGACACTATGGATGACTTGGAGCAAGGAATGAGGAAAGAGTTTTACGCATTTCTCCAGGTCTGGGAAAAGACTACAGGGAAACATCACCCAATGACTCCCCTGTAAGAAGGTGTTTCTTAACACACTGGTGACAAGTATTGGCACATAGGTGATGAGAAAGTGGAAGAGAATCCCTGTTTAATCAACATCTGGTGTCTTTCGGATTCATTTTGAGAACACATTGGCTGATTCACAAATTTTAAAAAATCAGGAAATCTCCATGTAGGCAATCATATATAACAATCGGAGATGTGCTTTTATTGCACATGCATGGGCTGCAAAGCCACAGGCCATCTCCATAGCATGTGCATGAACAGCAAAAGTTCTATGCTGTGGTCTGAAGGCACCTCGCTGAAGCTAAGCAGGTCTCTGCATCTGGCACCTGGATGCGTGACTCCCTGGGAACCACATGTTATGCCCCCTTCGCTTCCATGATGGAAGGGTGTCAATCAAAGGAAATAAATCAGAATACTAATATTTTCAGTGTGACAACTCAGTAGTCTCATATTTTACTTTCCCATCACCACACACTAATGAGCTTCAGTGTAGGAGAAACTTTGTATTAGCAAATTAACTGGCTCAGAGCAAGAGCCCATCTCATCCCGCAGCCGCTGTCAGCAGCCATTCAGGTACAACTTTGATATGGAAACTTATGAATGGGGCCAGGATGACTGTGCCCATCTCCAGCATCTGTGAAGCAGGATCATTATACTGATCAGGGATGATGGAAGTTGTTGTCAGCATTATTATACTGCCACACAGACATTCCATGTTAATAGTCACTAGCTATGCATATTGCCCTTACTGAAAAAAGATGCAATAAACTGAGAGCAAATACCATATTTGTTCTCTTTTTCAGGCACTTCCACAGAAACCAACTAGTGGGGTGGGAGAGCTGCGGGGGGGGGGGGATTCACATCTGGCAACCAATCTCCCGCTTTGGTTTCAGATAGTACATGGATAGACAAGTCTAAGAAGCCTGGAACACAAATGTTCACGGCCCTCTAGCAGCTGTGGTGGCTCATTGACCAGAAGTAATGTATTTAGCATTAACTCTGGAAGTGTACAGGGATGCGGGTGGCGCTGTGGTCTAAACCACAGAGCCTAGGGCTTGCCGATCAGAAGGTCGGCGGTTTGAATCCCTGCGACGGGGTGAGCTCCTGTTGTTCGGTCCCTGCTCCTGCCCACCTAGCAGTTCGAAAGCACATCAAAGTGCAAGTAGATAAATAGGTACTGCTCTGGCGGGAAGGTAAACGGTGTTTCCATGCGCTGCTCTGGTTCACCAGAAGTGGCTTAGTCATGCTGGCCACATGACCCGGAAGCTGTGGACAAACGCCAGCTCCCTCAGCCTATAGAGTGAGATGAGCGCCGCAACCCCAGAGTCGGTCACGACTGGACCTAATGGTCAGGGGTCCTTTTACCTTTACCTTTACCTGGAAGTGT
Organism: Darevskia nairensis; assembly: GCA_034642065.1. NCBI lineage: Eukaryota > Metazoa > Chordata > Lepidosauria > Squamata > Lacertidae > Darevskia > Darevskia nairensis. The sequence continues at coordinate 714,029 of JAWWNI010000889.1, forward strand.
ACACACAAGTCTTCAACAAACTTTTCTGTTTCACTCTCTTCCCTCTCTCAGCCAGTGTGGAAGTGAGAGCTGTTCCTATAAATCCACTGAGGCCTGCAATAATACGTTGCAGCATGGAGTGCTTCTGTTCAGTAGTCTAGTCAGCCACGCCTACTTTCAAGATACTCCATTGCATTCCCCTACCCAGTTTTCTGTTCCATCCCCCATTGCCCAACACTCATCATTCTGTGGCCTCTGAGCATGTCCAAGTCCCTGTAGGTCTTTGTTTGGGGGATGGGGATGCTTAGGGTTCATCTACTTCTACAAACTCTAGGGTCTCACTGAGCATGTTAATGGCTCCCTCTTGTTTCTCAGTAACCCCAGTTTGGCTACATAGCTGTCATAACTCAGCATCTGAGTTCACTCTTTGTATATACAGAGGTGAAATCCACTATTTCACCACAGCTGTGATTGAGTCAGCGCCATATCCTCTCCCCAAACAAAAGGTAGAAGCAAAGTCAGGAATCCATACAGTTTCATGTTCAGGCCTTATTTTGTGTAGGAAATGTTTGGGGTGGGGTGGAGTCTGAAAATAATTAAAAGTGTAACACGTCTTTATGACTGTCAGTGGAGCTACTGCATCAGGGGCAGACTTGGGTAATCATTCATAATATGGCACCTTCTGTGCAAGGTCAAAATTTGGCACCCCCAAATGGATCTTCTCAATTATGGATCTTCTCAGTTTTGCACCACCTTGGGTTGTGCGGGGGAACCCCAGTGCCCCAAATCCAGTGCTGACCACATGCAACTGAGTGCAGGATTTAGGCTGCTTTGAGCAGGGATGGGGGTGTTAAAATAGGTTGCTGACCTTTGCTGCAACCTGAGGAATGTTTGGCTTGGAGATCTTTAGGTAGTTCTCTCTCAAACAGCTCCCATTTGCTTCTCTGGATCACGATACAGGTTGGTTGTGACCTCCCACAACCTACAATAGGTGTGCAATAATACTAGCCTATGTTGCAACAACAAAAATGCTACAATGGGCCTAAAAATAGACTTTTCACTATTTAAGAAAACCAGCTGCTCAGTTAGTAATAGGAAATTCACAAGCAGTCTAACCACCACCAAGTCTAGATGACCTTGTAGAAGCCCTACCTAGCCTCACAAGGAAATGGTGAGGTGAGGTGAGGTGAGGTGGGTGGTGAACCTGATCCCTTCTGAGCATCCTTTCCAGCATCAACTGGCTCCTTGGTATTCCAGGGCTCTTCAAGATATGTAGCAAACCAGGTGAAGGCTAGCGCACAAGTAGTGCAAGTCTCACTCCAAAGTTCACTGAATAATTGTGGGGGCAAGGGGGCAGAAAAGGGCTGCTGTGCCTTCTCATGGCAAACCAGCCCTCTCACTGCAGTCTAATTCAGAGAAATAAAGGGGGAAGGCAGCCCACATCACCCTCATGCCAAACTGGCAGATGGTTGCCTCCATAACTGGTTGTGGCTTTCTAGTCCGGCCTGGAGCATGCTCACAAGGTACTCATGGCACCTTTTCTCCAGGTGGGGGGGGAGCACAAGTGTCCCAATCACTCACCAGGCTTGAGGTTTCAAGTAGGTCTACTTGAGAGTCAGCTGGTCTTCTTGGAGTGAAGGGGAATGGGGCAGATGACACAGTTCCTCATCCCATTCCTGTACTGCTGCTAGAACATCTGGCAGCAGCGCAAGTCCTCCCAGCTGGTCTTCTGCCAAAGGAGCTATTTGGGTCTTGGTTACTGTTCTGTTCCAGCCTAAGTGTGGTGGTCTGCTGGGCAAGACTCCAGGTTCTGGTGAAGCAAAGTTCAAGAAAGCAGGTAGCACCCTGGATAGCTCCACATGAAGCTCAGGTTGAAGGGTGTTTTGAGCTCAGACGTTGCTTTCATCAACAAGCAAATCCAGATAGCCTGAAATAGAGCTGTAGCCCCATCTGAGTAACTATTCCACCTTTGGTGAGTGAGGGCTTTTCAGCTAAATGGGCCTAGCCTGCTTCAGCAGCTGTTAACTCCGACACCCAGGTAGACTATGGTTCTGCTGGGACTTCTGGTTTGGTGTTCTCCAAATTCAACGCAACACACCTTACTCTGGCAAGAAAGATTCTGGATCTTTGGGGGAAATCTGGGGCCAGTTGTTGTTGTTGATGATGAAGATGATGATGATAATTTTATTATTTATGCCCCACCCATCTGGCTTGGTTGCCCCAGTCTTTCTGGGTGGCTTCCAACACACACATGATAAAACATGTCCCTGTTGCCACCAATGCATTGGCTCACTTTGAGTGGCATGGAGGCATCACAGTGACCTGTATTGCTAGTATTGTCATGGCTGCTGTGGTTGTGGCTGTTGTTTTTACTTGGCCATGTGTGTTTGGAGTGGTGATTTGGGTGAGTTTAGAATGTTGTGGCTGTTGCACTAGTGTTGTGGTGGCATCCCTTTCCCCTGGCATAATTTGTGGGTAGAAGTGCTCAGTGAATTTGATGATGCCCTGCCTGGAAATATATTTTCAAAAGCCGTTACTGTTCTGTAAATATTCCAATTTCTCCCCAATGTTCATAGACAGGTTCTGCTTTAAGTACTGAAAGAAATGAATTACCAATCCTTCAATTTTTGAAGACCATTTTTCATGTTCATTCCATAAATGATCTTCTTGTACATTTTCAGTTAAATCTCTTATTCTACACAGGGACAAATAAAAGAGGATGCCTTCACCCCGGCGTGGCTCCCCTTAATTACACACGCAGCCCAACAAGACAACAACAAGAACCCACTGACAGCATTCGAATCGATATGGCTAACTTGACTCAACAACCTCTTCCTCCCCAACACATAAACAAATCTCACTGCAGTCAACTGATGGCAACCAACCATGCCCTGGGCTGCCCCAACCTCTCTCACTGCCAATGAAAACCAAGAAATGAATAGAGAGAGAACCTACCCAAGTGACGCTGACACAAAAACCTTGCACATATACCAAGTAAAAGAATGGAAGTTTACCACCACCCTCTTCCCCCCCCCCACCTCTCTTCTCCCCCAACCTTATACTGATACACAACATTGATTTCTCACATCAAATGTAACTGATCTGGAGAAAAGACTCTATGACCTGAAAATGGAGACAATACACATACTTTTGTAACTCAAGAATTTTTAAAATAAAAACTATTTTTAAAAATTCCTATCCTATATAATAATCTTGCTGTGTCCCTGCATCCACTTTCTGTGTGTCACGGAAGTGCGCAATGCGCATGACCGGAACTCACACGGACGCAGGGATTGGAGCAGGCGGAGAGGGAGGCGTGTCCGCGAGGCAGCGGCGGCGCACGCGCGTTGTCATTTGCGCCAGCGCCGCTGCCTCGCACGGACGCAGAGGGCCGCCCCATCCTCGCCGCCGCTACTGCCGCCGCTACAGCCGCCCCCGGGGAAAACGAAGGGGGGCGAGAGCGAGCAGCGCGGCCTCCTCCTCCGCTGCCGCCGCCGCCACCTCGACGGAGGAGCCCCGAGGAGAAGGAGGACGGCCGGCCCGGCCTGGAGGCAGCGGCTACGAGGAGGACGAGGACGCCGCCCCGCAACCTCCTCGCCCCGGACGCCGACGCCGGACGCCTCCGGCTCCTTAGGCTGCCCGTCCATGCTGCTTTCAAGCAGCACGGACAGGCAGCTCCAGGAGCCGCCACTCCCTCGCCGGGAGCTGCAGCGCCGAGCGGGATGCATCCCGCCCGGCGCTCCTGCTCCCGCGGTCACTGAGCAACCGGCCGAGGGAGCGTCGGCTCCTTAGGCTGCCCGTCCGTGCTGCTTTCAAGCAGCACGGACAGGCAGCTCCAGGAGCCCCCACTCCCTCGGCGGGAGCGGCGCTCCCTCAGCAGATCGCTCAGCGGTAACTGAGCGATCCGCCGAGGGAGCGCCGGCTCCTGAGGCTGCCCGTCCGTGCTGCTTTAAAGCAGCACGGACAGGCAGCAAAAATCTTCTAGAGCCCGTAATTTTACGGGCTTAATATACTAGTTCTATATATATATAGACTGGCCGTCCAGATCCAACAATTAGAACTATTTCTTGTGTTAAATTGAGAGGGGGAAAGATTACAGAATATAGATTTGAGGCAAGCTGGGGTCGATAAGTGTCCCGTTTATCCATCTCAATATTTCTGTCCTCTGGGATTTGGACTGGTGAACCTGGTGAGGTCTGGAGTGCTTTCTTTCCTGGTGTTGTGGGCTGAGTGTCAGTTGCTGTGTCCTGAGGACATAGGCATTAGGCAAGGCACTTGACTTGGTTCATGCAATGAGCTGTATCTTGGACTCTTGCACCTCATGGCTTATACAGGACAGGGAAGAGGCTGCTGAATGGGCATGGGAAGTAATTAATGCTTCACTTCAAGAAGTAGTGGTCGCAGGAGTAAGACTGGCGCCCGCCCTGTGGAACGCCCTCCCAGCAGAGGTTAAGGAGATGAACAACTATCTGACATTCAGAAGATACCTCAAGGCAGCCCTATTTAGGGAAGTTTTTAACCTGTGATTTTAATGTATTTTTATATCTGTTGGAGGCCGCCCAGAGTGGCTGGGGAGACCCGGCCAGATGGGCGGGGTACAAATAAAAGAATTATTATTATTATTATGAAGAAGTTTTCTCTGGACCCAGAAGATCTTAACAATTTTAGACCAGTGACAAATGTTCCCTGTCTGATAAGGTTCTTGAGTGGGTGGCTGCCAGCCAGATATTCTTAGAGGAAACAGAGTTCTGAGCTCCATTTCAATCAGGATGTATGCCTGGTTTTGGTATGGAAACTGCCTTGGTCACCTTGTGCAGTTACCTGTGTTGCGAAAGAGACAGGGGAGTCTGACACTGTTGATTCTCCTTGATATCTGTAACTTTTGACATCATCAACGGTGGTTTATTTCTGGGGCAGCTGAGTTGGACATTGGAGTCAACACATCGCAGTAGTTCTGCTCCTACTTGGCCAGCTCCTGGGAAACATTGCTCAGTTCCATGAGTTCTGCAGTATGGAATCCTGTATGGGTCAGTTCTGTTTCCCACATTGTTTAACATCCACATGAAACCACTGAATGGGGTCATGTGGCATTTTTGAGTGCGTTGTCATCAGCATGCTGATGACACACTGCTCTATTTCTCCTTTTCCTCTTCTGCAGGTGAGACAGTGGATGTGCTGAATCAGTGCTTGATTGCAAAACTGGGTAAGGTCCAATAAACTGAAGCTTAATCTGGACAAGGTTGGGATGCTGTCAGTGGGTGATTCCTCTGTCTGACAGAGTTGTGTGCAGCCTGCTCTAGAGAGCGTCCCATTCCGTATGAGAAGCAAATTCATAGTTTGGTGGGGTTCTCCTCTATCCATTCTGTCACTGAAGATTCAGGTGGCCTCAGTGCCTTCCACCAGTTTAGGCTGCTGGCCCAGTTACGACCCTACCTGGACAGGGATAGCTTGGCTACAGTAATCTATCTTGTGGTAACCTCAAGATTGGACTGTTGCAATATGCTTTATGTGGGGCTGCCCTTGAAAGCTGCCCACAGAATGTACCTGTTGACAGGTTGAGGGTGATTGTTTAACACCAGTTTTGCTCCACTTACACTGGCTTTCTGCACACTTCAGAGCCCAATTCGAAGTGCTATTTTTGACCTTTAAAGCTTTTTATGGCTCAGGACCCCAGTATCTTCAGGAATGCCTCCCCCAATATGAAGCTGCCTGGACCTTTAGATCTTCATATGGGGCCATCTTCTGAAGGCAGCTTGAGAGGGGTGATGACATGGGAGGGCCTTCCCATTTCTGGCTCCCCACCTGTGCAATGCTCTCCCCAGTGAGGCCCGCCTGTTACTTTCATTGGCAACTTCTTTTGTGTTGGATACAAACTTTCATTTTTCTCTAGCCCTTTGATGGACTGAGTTGATTATATTTTAATTGTGCCAAAGCTTTTTGTTACTGCTGGGAGGGAGTATTTTGAATTACAAAAATGCTAATGTTCTATATGACTTTTCTCCCTTCTTTTTTATGGTATTATGTAGTCAGGTTTATGTTTTAAACATAGGTAAGTCACTTGGAGAACTACTTAGGCAACAAGCAGCTAATCAGTCTAATAAATAGCAACAACAATAATATAATAATGTTCATAATCTATGCATGTCACTATTTGATCCTGTGTTCTTTTCACTTTTTCCAGCAGGATTGAAAGGAACCTCTTCTCTAAACTCTTCAGATCCTCAACAGCTAATTTCTCAGTAAAACTTACTGGTATAAAGCACCGTAATCATACCCTATATTTGAGGACTGCTGAACTTCCATCATTGCAGTGCTTTTTTCTGGGGGCACTCAAGGGTACAAAATACCAGCACTCCCCCCCCCCCCGAAGTAAAGCATTGCCTGATTGACATAATAACTGATATTTAACACTAGCCGGCTTGTTGCTTTAGCAACAGATATTAATTAAAAATTCAAAACATAACACAAAACAGCACTTGGAACAGAAACCTAAATATAAGAAAAGGCTGGAAGCCAAATTTAGGATTCAGGGAAATACTGTAGAGCCACATGATTATTTGGTCCAGTGGCGAAAGTATTTGGAGAGCAAATGAAGGACAAGATGACGACGTCAGACAAACTGCCATTCTTTCTCAACATGAGTGATACATTCTCTCACAAAACACACTCACCATGCATTGCACTCCAAATGGGATTCAGCTGTTGAGCAGGAAGTTATAGAAGTATAGCATAATTTGGCTGGGGCTGTCCTTTATTGTGTAGAATAGGCCTGAACATGTTTGTTTTTTTGTCAAGAGTATTTTGCATTATCAAAAGTCTCTCTATAGCTTGGCCAGAGACCACAGGCTTCAGACAGCCCCATTCTGCCACCTGGTGGTGGCTGTAGAATTCAGCTCACATGTTAAAGTCTCCTAAAGGTAAAGGTAAAGGGACCCCTGACCGTTAGGTCCAGTCACGGACGACTCTGGGGTTGCGGCGCTCATCTCGCTTTACTGGCCAAGGGAGCCAGTGTACAGCTTCCGGGTCACCAGAACCAGAGCAGCGCACACCGCACGGAAACGCCGTTTACCTTCCCGCCGGAACGGTACCTATTTATCTACTTGCACTTTGACATGCTTTCGAACTGCTAGGTTGGCAGGAGCTGGGACCGAGCAACAAGAGCTCACCCTATTGCGGGGATTCGAACCACTGACCTTCTGATCAGCAAGCCCTAGGCTCTGTGGTTTAGACCACAGCGCCACCCACATCCCGTTCTATTAATCTAATGGGTCATTAAAAGGTAAAGGTAAAGGGACCATTAGGTCCAGTCGCGGACGACTCTGGGGTTGCACGCTCATCTCGCTTTATTGGCCAAGGGAGCCGGAGTACAGCTTCCAGGACATGAGGCCAGCATGACTAAGCCGCTTCTGACGAACCAGAGCAGCACACGGAAATGCCGTTTACCTTCCCGCCGGAGCGGTACCTATTTATCTACTTGCACTGTGTGCTTTTGAACTGCTAGGTTGGCAGGAGCACTCCTACCTTGACACAATTTGTTGTTGTTCAGTTGTTCAGTCGTGTCCGACTCTTCGTGACCCCATGGACCAGAGCACGCCAGGCACGCCTATCCTTCACTGTCTCTCGCAGTTTGGCCAAACTCATGTTAGTAGCTTCGAGAACACTGTCTAACCATCTCATCCTCTGTCGTCCCCTTCTCCTTGTGCCCTCCATCTTTCCCAACATCAGGGTCTTTTCTAGGGAGTCTTCTCTTCTCATGAGGTGGCCAAAGTACTGGAGCCTCAACTTCAGGATCTGTTAAGGTTAAGAACGGACCTCCGGAACGAATTAAGTTCTTAACCAGAGGTACCACTGTATCTGCCTTCCACAAACAAACACTGTATCTGCCTTCCACCTTGACACAAACTGCCTCTTAAAAGAATGGGAAGGGAAATGGTGAAAAATAGTTATCCGAAATTTTAGGGCATGCATTCTTCAAATTTGTCAGATATTATTATTAGTAGTAGTAGTAATAGTAGTAATATCATTAAATTTTTCATAGCGCCATTCATCCGAGGATCACGGGGCTGTTTACATCACATAATAATAGATCCTTCTTAGGTCAAGGGAAAGAGCTGCCTTCCCTGTTGGTATAAGCAAACTGGCTACATTCCCTCTTGTACCAGAGGGTCAGGCTAGGGGAAAATAAGACAGCATCACCTCCGTTCGGATCTAGTGACTTAAATCAGTCAAATAACTTGGGGAATCCAAATACCACAGTCTATGCAAATGGGAAGGAGAAGAATGGTGTTGTGGCTGCCAGACCCCAGCTCCCAACAGGGAACTTGCCCCACTGCACATTCATGTTGTTGTTGTTGTTCAGTCGTTCAGTCGTGTCCGACTCTTCGTGACCCCATGGACCAGAGCACGCCAGGCACGCCTATCCTTCACTGCCTCTCGCAGTTTGGCCAAACTCATGTTAGTAGCTTCGAGAACACTGTCCAACCATCTCATCCTCTGTCGTCCCCTTCTCCTTGTGCCCTCAATCTTTCCCAACATCAGGGTCTTTTCTAGGGAGTCTTCTCTTCTCATGAGGTGGCCAAAGTACTGGAGCCTCAACTTCAGGATCTGTCCTTCCAGTGAGCACTCAGGGCTGATTTCTTTAAGAATGGATAGGTTTGATCTTCTTGCAGTCCATGGGACTCTCAAGAGTCTCCTCCAGCACCATAATTCAAAAGCATCAATTCTTCGGCGATCAGCCTTCTTTATGGTCCAGCTCTCACTTCCGTACATTACTACTGGGAAAACCATAGCTTTAACTATATGGACCTTTGTTGGCAAGGTGATGTCTTTGCTTTTTAAGATGCTGTCTAGGTTTGTCATTGCTTTTCTCCCAAGAAGCAGGCGTCTTCTAATTTCGTGACTGCTGTCACCATCTCCAGTGATCATGGAACCCAAGAAAGTGAAATCTCTCACTGCCTCCATTTCTTCCCCTTCTATTTGCCAGGAGGTGATGGGACCAGTGGCCATGATCTTAGTTTTTTTGATGTTGAGCTTCAGACCACATTCATAGAATCACAGAATTGCAGAGTTGGGGCCCAACCCCCCTGCAATGCAGGAATCTCAAGCAAAGACCAGGGAGAGAAATGCCATCTGTTGTCATCCCATTCTGCGATGGATGTACCTTAGCATCAGCTGCCAGCCAGGTGCACAAACCTACCAGGATGAAGAGAAGGAGCTAGCCAGGCGCGCCAGTTCCATTCTTGGTTTGACTAGCTTTTGCCAAGGGAGGAATAGCCAAGTAAAGATACAGGATGAGGCAGGCAAGGAAGCGAGGCATTGCCTTCTCATGGAAGGGGAGGGGCAGCCCCCATCTCATTTGGCATACAGTGGTACCTCGGGTTACATACGCTTCAGGTTACATACTCCGCTAACCCAGAAATAATGCTTCAGGTTAAGAACTTTGCTTCAGGATAAGAACAGAAATTGTGCTCTAGCGGCGCAGCGGCAGCGGGAGACCCCATTAACTAAAGTGGTGCTTCAGGTTAAGAACAGTTTCAGGTTAAGAACGGACCTCCGGAACGAATTAAGTTCTTAACCAGAGGTACCACTGTATCTGCCTTCCACCACACAAACAAAGCCCACTACAAAATCACTTTAAAATAGAACTCAAGACATTCAAACAGCATAATAATGATCAGTTGGACAAAAACAAAACAAAAAACTATTAGTATTCCCCACAGCTAAACAAGTGTGCTAAAACCACAACATAAAGTGTAAAGGTCTGGGAAAATAAAAGGGTTGTTGTGTAGTTCAAAAAAGACATGAAATGAGCCCCTGTGCATCTCTCTAGAAAGGGCTTTCCACAGCTGAGGCAGGGGTGACTTGTTAAAAAGTGGTCCTTTTTCAGCCTATTCGAGACAATCAAATGCCCATTTCACATGACTGCAAACTGGATTTCTTTCAATCCGTGTCAAGCCATGTTTGAACCTGTGAGTTGTGAATTAGCCACATGAGCTGTGGAAGGTGGTAAGAACTGACCAGTTACTTTGGGGGCACAACTTTTGTCATCTTTAAGAGTTGCTTGATAAGCAGAAAAAACCAACAGGGAAAGCTCTCCATCAACTAGTGCTTGTCTATGGTGAGTAACTCATGCTATATTGCACAGTGAATGCTTAATCCAGGGGTGTGAAGCTTATGACCCCCTATATAGTGTTGGACTCCCAATTTCCATCAGCCCCAGCCTGCATTTGGTATGTTCAGGGATGATAGGAACAGCATCTGGAGCACCACAGGTGGAGGAAGAGTGGAAAGGGGACATCCAGGACAAATCAAGAGAAGAATGAGCCCCATGTTCAGGCCTGGTTTTTAGGGCAGCCAGGAGTTATGTTATATCAGGACAAAAACAAATTGCTGAGATCAAAAACCAGACCAGTTTGGGGAATCCAAGTGAGAGGTCAAGAGACAATTCAGGACTGATCCTCCTGTCAAAGAAGACAATATATCTATACATCACATTAGATTAGGTTACCCCAACATGGAAACTGCTGGGATCAGTTTCATGCTGTGTGAATTCTTCAGACATGGTATAGTTATCAGCTGGGTAAGTTCACATACATTTAGTTATATGCATTTTTGTAAACTCTAGGCAACATTGACTGCTTTTCTGTAAGGAAGAACAGAAATGGGTTTTTTTTTGTAGGTGATAGACTTTTCCCAATATAAGATGTGCACATATATCAACCACACCGTGCCCATCCCACTATTCTCTCACTTAAAACATGAAACCCTTTGTTGCACTTGCTGGAGACTTTCCACCTGCTTCCTTATCTCCAATTCATTGAGGTGCACCTGCTTACAGTCCAAACACCTCCTGTTTTGATGCATGCAAAATTATTTGCACTGTATACACAGAAGTGGCTTACGCTACTCCTTTGTAGAAACCTGTAGGGCTTTCTCTGCCTTTGCAGGTGTGTTGTGATTGGTGTCAAATAACAAACAGATCCTCATAGCGTCTTGGTAAAGCCCTGGGCAGTCCTGAAAAACATGGACATATTGGCAGAAAAGAACAAGTGGGGCAGAATTTGCAGTGGCACGAAGGGCTCATCTTCTTCACTAACAGTGGCGGACCTACGTTTTTGAAGCTTGAATTGTAATGGGGGCCCCTTTGCAACCAGCAACAAGGTCTGGTAACCACTGTTACCTTCTTCTTCAGTGGGGGTGTCCCACAACAGATCACCACACCTTTCAACATCTCTGCTACTCGCTCTCAAACTTTGGGTTTGTTGAAATATATACAACATAAAATAAATCAGCTTGAGTCATGCCACTCAAATGGGGTCTGCTAGACCCATTTTTTTAAACCAAGGTAGACAAAAAATTAAAAAAAAAATTTTAAACCAAGGTAGACAAAAATTGAAGGGACCCAGGTGGCGCTGTGGGTTAAACCACAGAGCCTAGGGCTTGCTGATCAGAAGTTCGGCAGTTTGAATCCCTGCGACGGGGTGAGCTCCCGTTGCTCAGTCCCAGCTCCTGCCCACCTAGCAGTTCGAAAGCACGTCAAAGTGCAAGTAGATAAATAGGAACCGTTCCGGCGGGAAGGTAAACGGCGTTTCCGTGCGCTGCTCTGGTTCGTCAGAAGCGGCTTAGTCATGCTGGCCACATGACCCGGAAGCTGTACGCCGGCTCCCTCTGCCAATAAAGCGAGATGAGCGCACAACCCCAGAGTTGGACACGACTGGACCTAATGGTCAGGGGTCCCTTTACCTTTACCTAGACAAAAATTACTTTGAGGGCCAATCCAGGATAAGGGGCCTTGAAGCTTAAGCTTTATTAGTTTCATAGTAGATTCACCCCGTTCACTAGTAAGTCGGATCATATGTCGAGCTTCTCAGTGCTTGGACTAACAAATGCTGCTTATCGGACAGGATGCTCTCCTCATTTTAAAAGGCTATCGCAGAAAGTGATGTCGTGTCCTTTAGGAAAGAGGAGCTTTTCTT